>RCWM02000001.1:1615000-2275000 GCA_003667255.2 Euschistus heros
ATTATAGGGTGTCAGTTAAGTCTTAAACTAAAAAAAAAACTGCTAGTTCCTGGCACAAAATTTTCAATGCAAACGCTCCATTTTTCAATTGTGCTGTTTTCCCCTGACATTTTATACTACCTTAAAATTTAAATATAAAATGTAAAAACTCAATGTGACCAGTATGAGAGGCAACCCTGCACCACTCTCATTGGCCCTAACAGCCTCGCCCCCCCTCCACTTTTTCCAAATGCCAACAGCCAGCGCTCAGACTATAGTTATAATTGCTGAAGTAAATGTCCGAAACACTGAAACATTGGATATATATATATATATATATATATATATATATATATATATATATATATATATATATATATATATATATATATATATATATATTAATTATTTGTCCCTAACTACTAATAACTAAATACATATAAATATTTTTTACACCATTAAAAACAAAAGTGAGCCTTTTTGGGTTAAACCCTTCTAGAATGTTCAATTCTAAAGTATTGATTTCCCATTTCAGCTTTAGGAGTGGGACGTACTTTCAACAGTATTTTTCAGACTCCTTGTTTTATATCAGGAGGAAGATAGACCTATCGGGAATGCGCCACCCTATCCAATGGTTCCCCCTTGCTAAAACCCGCCCCCATGCGACCGCTAATTTAAATAAATACCCTATGCATTTGCATAAAAGCTACCCACCGTTCGTTTATCGGACGTGAATAGCTATCCCAAGGTGGTTCCTTGGCCGGAGTTCCCTCACTTGTTGAGGCGGGGGACTTAGAGGATTGACGGATCAGCCTTCCCTAATCCCGGTCTCCTAACATCCCGCTAATCCCGTCACTGGACCCCGAATCAATGCTAAAACCTTGGCTGTCTTGTCCACTTTCGATTGCCACGCCTCTCATTACCACTCCCACCCTTTTCGAACTGTTAGTGGCCTCTAGTCGGATGACATCATCCTCGAAATATATTGAGTCGTTTCATACAAAATGTCCTTTCTTTTTTTTTTTTTTTTTTTTATAGATTATAATAAGCCATAATTGATTTTGTCTTTTTTGATAATATTTACTATTACTCCAACTGATTACACATTGTTTAGTAAGTGATCATATTATTACCGTGGAAGACACGATTGATTTGTTTAGGCATAGTAAATGATTAAAAGTTGTTTTATTTGTTTCAACTACTTTATTATTTAAATGTAAACATTAAGATTGATATTAAATGTTGTTCAAAGTGATTTTATTGAGCATTAAAACAGGCTGGACCTTCTTCAACAGCAGCAGTGGCAGAACGGTATTGCATATGAGTTTTAAAAGATCCAATTATACTTCTTCGCAAAGAATTAATGTCAAATCTCTGTATCTTTCAGTTCTAGGATTAAAAAGTTGACAACACGTTAGGAAAAATGTATTGAAAATGAAGGATAAATATTTTTAATACAAATGTCTCCATTTCATGAAGTTTTACTAAATAATTTTTTTTTATAAATCGGATATTTTATATGAAACGACGCAATACCATCTTCCATATAATGGGGTGTATAAAAAAAATGATCGTTTTTGAAACAAATATTTGTATTATTATTTCTTTGATATAAAACACAATTAATACTCAAAGTATAGTCCATTGTTATATACCGTCATTACCCATCTGCTAGCTAATTGCTCGATGCCACGCTGATACCATTCCTTGGGATGGCTGTCAAAGAACTCTTGGACAGCATTTTCAACTTCCGCACATTTGTTCAACTGCTGGTTGGTGAGGAGTAAGTTCGTGAGGGACCAGTCTACAGGTCTTTTTCACCTTCCCCATGGAGAGAAAATGGCGACTGACAGCATCTTTAGACACATCACACTCCCTGGCAAGTTCGCGAGTAATTGTGGACGGATTTGACTCAACAGCTTCCTTCAGAACCTCATCAATATCCACTAATGGCCGCCCGGAGCCCTCCTTCCTCAGTTGTTTGTTTTGATTTATTTAACACTTTTTTAAAGCACGGTTGAAATGTCCAATTTTGTTAGATTTTGGTTGTTTGCTTCGTTCTTCTTCTTTTTCTTCTTCATTTGTGTTTTTAAAACACCTGGTACGATTTCCTCATCTACTTTGAGTGGTTTGGTGAAAACTAATTTTGTTTTAATCAATCATTTATATATTTGCATTTTATATAAAAATTATATGTAAATACGTAAAAAAAAAAAAAAAAAAAAATACGCTTTTTTTGATAGCGCTAGTTCGGATAACTGGCCTGTTCGGATTACGGAGTACCACTTTAATAATAATAATAATTATTAACATTATATAATATTTCATACGAGAAACATATCCATGATATATTTGTTCGAATCTGAACAATCATATTTGTTCTTCTTTTATGTGCATTTGATTATTTTCGGTCATTATAGCTTATCGTTCGGAAAATAATTCTAATCAATGAGTCTTTTTATTATACCTTTTAAATATTTATATATTTATTGATATAATATGCCAAAATGGTTAAATACACACAATTAAATATAATTTGGATTATTAAATGAATGCTTAAAAGATTAAATTAAGATGGTAATTCCATCAATGTACACTCAATCAAAGTATTGAGATGAAAAATAAGAGGAATATCAGAAAAAGAATATCTTAAATACTTAAATTACTTTCAACCAGAGCAGGGTTTTGAAAAAAAAGAGAACATTTTAGCTGTGAAGTGGGCGTCCAATATTTGGCCTCAAAGTTTGTACAATATAAACTTCATAAAATTTTCTTCCCTAAAAGATAAATAAACTTCTATTCTTTGTTTAAAAGTTCGAAAATGTATCTTTAATAAGCAAATATTAATTAATTAGACGGATAGACACTAACCGTGTTCTATTTTAGGAAAAGACTCAAAGATTACTTTTTGGTGAATATACGTTCTAGGAATGTTATTACTTTATTTTAAGCAGGAAGTGGAGTAGACAAGTATAAAAGTAGCTGGACTCTTAACTCCAGGATCCAGATACAAGCCCGGCTAAGGTAAATAATTATTTATTCTGCCATATCTATTAAGAATCGATTCTGGGGTCTCGAAACCCTTCTAGGGTACACTCAGCCTTTATAAATTGGACGTGATTTATAAGGGAAAACGCGTAGTTCGGACAAAATCACTTAATTGCGCAATTGTTGGTACTTTTTATATATATATATATATATATATATATATGTGTGTATACTGATTAGCGATAATAACATTATGGACAGTACTGCTATTCTCTCTCTCTCTCTCTCTCTCTCTCTCTCTCTCTCTCTCTCTCTCTCTCTCTCTCTCTCTCTCTGCTCTCTCTCTCTCTCTCTCTCTCTCTCTCTCTCTCTCTCTATCTATCTATATATATATATATATATATATATATATATATATATATATATATATATACATATCTCCATATCTCCACACCAGTTATCGATTTTGTCCTGCCCAAGTCTATATTCTTTTGTGAATTATCAGAGCTATATCTGATATTTAAGCCTTATCCAATGTTACAAATGCCACTTTAATTAATAATTAAATTAAATTGACAATAATTAATAATTCGAAATTAAAAAAGTTGAAAGGAAGTAGGGGTTTCGAAGGTGAACGTTTTTTATTCAAACCAATATAGCTTCTAAACGATAGGAAATCGAATTCTCCACAACATTTTTGATCAAGAAACTATTAGCAAATTTACGATATGAAAAAAACGTTGCTTCAAAAAACTACTGATCCTCAGTTAATAGATATATCCATGTTAAAAAACGAAACAGGAGAAAATTGAGTAGAAATACATTTTTTTATAGAATTCGATAATATGTTTCATGAGAAAAAATAGTTATAAAATAGCAAGTTCCTTGAGAAATTATGGGTATGGTGCTAAGATATAATCAAACTAGACTGTAATAGATGTCTTGGCTAGAGCCAAACAATGGCTATATGGAGGGTCTATAAATAGGCTGAATAATTTTTTTTTTCGGTATAAAGCTAGATTATAGGTTGTGAAATATTTCTACTCCATTGCTGTTTAAAATCCTAGAAAAGCCAAGTGTGGCCTGATTACGGGCGATCCCTGTACACAGGCCATTAAAATCCTTGATAGAGAGCCCGCGTTGCTCTGCAACGGTTCGTGGCCTATCGCGAGGGAAGGAGCTTAGACCACGAGCTGCGGACTCGATCCAAGATTACCTGAGGCGAGAAATCGCTGAGATAAATTACTCCGCGAGGAAACAGCTGAAATCCATCGGGTCATTAGGAATAACCTTGATTTCGTTAGGTCGGTAATCTCGCCAAGCGGGCTCCTGGTTCAGATGCCTCTGCTCAATGGATTCCTCTCTCTTGACATCAAATTAGGGGAGTTTTTAGGCGATAGTCTTATTTTATTTGTTTATCTTATTCACCTGTCTTTGGAAAAGCTCTTTAATAAAATCGACCTTTGATTTTTTTATAACCAAAACCTAATATTAATTTTAGATTATTCATCAATCGTAGGGTTTCAATGCAAATTGAAATAAAAATATGGGTGAGGAAAATTTTTAAACTAAAAACTGATATAATTTTCAGATTCCTCATCTAAAAAAATATGCAGAAACAAAATTTTGTCGAAATCAGAAATAATTTTTTTTTACCTTTAACATTTTGTAGGATTTTAGAAGGTTTTATATTTTAAATAGTTTGCACTATGTCACTCATTTCGCCAGAGATTTCTCAAGTTATAGCTGACCTCGGATTTTTCATTCACATCAGTTTTGTCCACTAAAATCTGAAGTAAACTCAATGTTACATACATAAATAAAAAGCAGAATGCACGCTGATTCTGTTATGCTATTATTATTGTAATCTGTTGAACACAGCAGTTGTTATGGCCGGTAGAAGTTGTTGATGAAATCTCAACTTAAAAATTCTAACGTCCTCGAAAGGGGTAACAAAGGGGTTTTTTTGGTGCGTTAAATCGAGATTTGAGGTCAGCTTTTCATGAAACAATTTTTCCACTGATTTACAGCGGATTTCATTAGAATTTTGTAATTTTTTTTGGATTTTTTGAGCACCCTAAAGCTATGTCGTGCCTTGAGCATTACGAAACTATTTTTATTTTAAATAGCATAGAAAACAACAATTAGGCGTGATAGAATCATTTATTTTTCATGACTGAGAGCTGAGAAAAAAAATTAGACCTAATTTTCATATAATTATTTTGTTTTCTCGATGGTCATTGGCGGCTATAACTCTAGTTTTGCACTATAGTAGGTCCCTACTACCCACAAAAAAATCTGCATTCAAATCTGTGATTTACAACTCAGGACGTCCTCTTGTTAGTAGGAATGTCCTAAAATTCTTCGCACTCGCTAGTTTTCTGTTCGATTTCTGAAGTTTATTTATTGACTGAACCTCAAGAACCTTACGAAACATTTAATTGTAACAGTCAAGAAATTCATCTATATTAACACATCGAGTCAATACTGTAAAATATCTATAGTGGAAGAATGTAATTTTACGAAGAAATCACAGTAATTAGGTAACATCAGAAATCCAACAGAAAACTAGCGAAGACTACTAAGACATTCCTACTAAGATGCAGTTCATGATTATGTGAACAATATAGTCTCGTATCGTTTCCAAAATAGTTGTTTATATTTATTTGTAATCGTAAAATATATTATATTTGCATGTAACCGACAAAATCAGAAATTAGTTAAAACTGAATTTTTCTAGTTATAACTAGATTTTACAAAGCTCTGGTTTAAAACTGGTATTTACCAGCCAATACTAGAATTAGTCATGTTTGTTCGATAATTTTAGCTATCATCAATTTTAGTTTAGTAAAATCTCGATATGCCTAGTTGAAATGACTAGTTTATTTATGCATACAACTTTAAAAGGCTTAGTTAGGATGCTGACGATGTGGTCATAACAGGTACAACAATCGATGCAGTTTCCGAGCCGTACAAAAAATGTGAAGGGCAGGTAGAATAGGGCTCAAAATTAACGAAAATAAAACAAAATATATGTTATCTTGCAAGAAAGACACGCTTGGCAGATTCCAAATAAATGGTAAATGCACATTTGAAAGAGTGAAGAAATTCAAATATCTCGGGACGATTGTGACTGAAAATAACAATATTGGAGAGGTGATAAAAGCCAGGATCCAAAATGGCAACAAATGTTATTGGTCACTTAAAAAGATTTTTCTAAATAGCGAAGTGTCTCGAGATATCAAAGTCAGAATATACAAGACGGTCCTTCGACCAGTGGTAATGTATGGTAGCGAAGCGTGGACCCTCATACTTCAACAAGAAAATCATTTAAATACTAGGGAGCGGAAAATCCTGAGAAAAATATATGGCCCAACCAAAATTGAGAATGGATACAAGATAAAAACCAACAGTGAACTGAGAGACCTGTATGGGGTCCCGGATTTGGTTTCCTGTATCAAGAAAGGAAGGATTAGATGGCTGGGTCATGTACACCGGATGAATAAGGAAAGGCTCCCAAAGAAAGTGTTGGAAGGGCGACCGGAAGGTAAAAGAGGAAGAGGTAGGCCTAGGCTGCAGTGGTTGGAAGATGTAGAAGCTGACCTAAGGAAATTAGGTGTAAGAAGATGGAGAAGAGCTGCAGAAGACCGTTCTGAATGGAAGAGGATTGTTGAGGAGGTCCTTCATGGGCCATAGCGCCAAAGAGTTAGTTAGTTACAACTTTAAAAGAATACAATAAATCATATAAGCCGGCATGTTAATGAATTTTAAAGCTACCATTTGGTCCTTATGTCTAAATATCATGTTGTAAATGCCTATTAAATGTTAAAGTATTCGAATGTGAGTATATAGTTTCTATCCTATCATTCTAGTAAGTGGATTCCAGACAAGGCGTTTTTTCTAGGATGTTAGATAGCGGAATATCTATTTAAGAGAGATTAGTGGATTATTATTATTGGTTGCAAGACATGGATTCGTTTGCTTACAATAAACGGTAAAGGCTAATGAAATTTCGTTGGATTAACTCTAATTTCCTAATTTTGACACCATTCTTGAACGTTTTTGCTAATATATTAGCATGATTACGGTGCTAATAATATAAACTTTTATTTATAGGTAGATAACGTTAAAGACCTCAATTCCAATCGTTTGTTGTAAGTACTTCTTATGTCAAAACCGTTTATGTGTTTTTTTTTATAAATTGAACAGCTGCCCCCTTAAATCCATGTGTTGTATTTAATTTTCTTAACGATCTAATCCTTGTTCAATGATGTAAATAATTTAAAATAAGTTACGAGATATAATATCGAAATATTTACAAACATAGATAAAAATATATTTATTTATTATATTAGTAGATATTATAATTTTTATTTTTTTATAATTTAATAAGATATTATAAGATCATTAAAGGGTGAATTAACTGAAGTTTTTTTTTTCCTTTATTTATTTATTTTTTTTCTAGAATGATAGCCAACATTTCCTCACAATAATATAGAAGTGTAGATGTGACTTTTTTAAATTTTATTTATTTATTTATTTATTTTTTTTGTATCGTAAGTTGATATCTGAGTTATTGCTTCCCTGACATTTATCAGATTCCTGAGTAAATTATAAAAAAAAAAGTGTTTCAAGGGATAATTTCCTCTGGCAAACATTCGATGGTAATTCGGTCATCTATGCACTGTGTAATGTCAAGTATATAATATTGCATTTAATATTTGTACAACGAGCCACTAATAAATTAAACTTCATCATTTTGTAATTACACACCGAATACTCATTTTGGGGTACAATTATGGAATATTAAACGCAAATTGTAACTTTAATTATATATTTAACAGAGAGCTTTATGCGTAGGATGACAAAAGGGTTATCTGTTGGAAAATATTGTTGAATGTACTGGCTAGCAACAAATTTACTTCAAAGGACCTATTTTCAAAAATTAATTAGTGCAGGTAACAGGAGTTCATATGGAGCATTCTTAACCATAGAAGGATCAATTTTTTTCCTTTTGGATGGTGTAAAAATATCTATGATATAATTAGTGGTTAGTAGTTAGGGAAATAATTTTAAACAAATATAATCCAAATTTGACAGGAAAACAAATTTTATATTTCAGTTCCTCTTTTATTTACTTCAGTCATTATAACTCATACGTTTATTGGAGATATATACAAAAAATAACTTACCTCTGTAAAACATTTACTTCGTTTCGACATAGTGTTGTTTTCCGACTCAGAACTATTCAGTTATTATTTTTTTTTTTTTTTTTTTTTTTTTTTTTTTTTTTTGAATTCACAGGACCGGCAAACATAGCACTTTTATTCAAATTTCAGATTATGCCCACATTAACAGAACAGTAACATCTATACACAAGTACTGTTGCTAAATATCCGACGCTTCTATCGAGATGTCAAGAGCTGCTAATATTTTCATAGTGTCAGGAACAATGTAAATGGTTGTCCCGTATATGGTACTGGGTGCCTTGTAAGGTTAATATATCTAAGTTCAAAGGAAATTAACAAAAACAAATAGTATACGCCGATACCGACACAACAAAACTCACTAAATCAATAACTATTCAAGAAACAAATAAGCAAACAGTAAATATAATTTATTACCTACTAGCTGAAAGTACCCTGCTCCGCTACGGTTTAACATCATTAGGATGAAGACAACTTAAATTAGTAAAAGTTAAGCTTAACGTTGATAATTATTATTACTTAAATATACCTGAAGAATTCCATTCTTAGAATAATTTCAATGAGTAAATTTGACAATTTGCAAAAGTTAATTTTATATTATTTTGATAGTCCTCCAGTGAAGCTTCGAGGCAGCACTGCCATCTTACCCAGCTCTGATACCAGACCATCAGCTTTTCTTATGGCATACTTTAAGTGAATATAGTCTTAACTTCTCAACATTTTTGAAGAAAGTTTAGTCTTTCTGTTTCTATTTTTGCGTACATATCAATCAAAAATTGGTTGAGGAGATTACGGAACTAAAGTAAATAAGCTTCTTTACCTCCTTGCTCCACTAACATTTAGGCGTAAAAATCAGCTGCAGACACAGTTTTCTTAGGTGGTGTATTGGTGTTTGGGTCGAGCAGAGGGATGTTAATACTGTACCTTTCTTCTCCATGGTAGAACATGATACGATACTAAAGAGAATCATACACTTGATAGAACTCATTGATTCATATCTGGTTTTTGTCCCTACATCGAACTGGCCTTACATGTCATCACTAGAGAACTTAAGTCTTTTAACTTCCTCTTTAACATAAGTCTTTTAATAGCTTCTCGTCACGAAACAACTCAAACTTGTAAGTTGTAAGTAACCTCTGCAGCTACCATGAGTTCACAGAAAGTACAAATATTATAAGGTTTCGACATCGATCGTATTTTTGTTTGTTTACAACTATAAGGAACTTAATCGGTGGTCAAAGTTTGGTGCTTAAAGACCTAACCTATTTTTTAACTTAGCTTATCTCCAAATACCATATGATAATTAATCTTTTATTATTCACCCAATAAAAATTGAAATCGCATTTTTCGCAAATTAGCCGCGATCCAGGCCGATTTTTTAAAATTCCTTTCTTAGCGAGCACCTGCGACCCTAGAGGAATCTACATATCGAATTTCATTCCAATCCGTTCAGTGGTTTCTCAGATTTCGTGTTAAATGAGTGAGTGGTATTTGACAAATATATAATAGATAATATATAACATCTGTAAGTCAATTGCTGTTCAGACGATGTATAAAAAAACAACTCATTTTTAAATTCTCGTTTAAAATAAATAAATCTTCCAAAAACTCTAGGTTTCATTCATTATTTAAAAAATCGGGGATGCAATTAGAAACATTCGCATAATACTGTAGATGGGAGGATGTACACGATATTCTTGATTTTTCAAACCTTCGAAAAAGCAACGTTATTTATTGTATATAGGTCTCTCCAGCACCGAATTATTGTGAGTCTACTAGATTTGTTTTTGCTGGAATCCTCCGGGCGGTGGTAGGTCGAGCGCTTGCGGTTTCAGAACTGGGGTGGGATTAAGGTCAGCTGTATCCCTTTAGGCCTCATTGCTTTAACAAAATCAATGTCATAAAGTTTTTGTTGCTGTACTTACTATAAAACAAGGCAAATGATTTTCGATCATATATATTTACTTTATTAGCTGTTAAAAGAATATTCATCACTGAAGAAATTTCTTGAAATATACTTTTGACCAGTCCTTGATTAGACCAGTCCTGACTTATGGAGCAGAGAAATGGACCTTTACTGCCACCTTGAGGTTCTTTAAATGAAACTCCTGCGAAAGATGAACGGCACTGTCTTTAACGTCTTTAACGACTCCAATACGCGAAGAATCTGAACCAACGAAGAACTGTATATAAGGAAACCAATGTGGTATAGTTCATTAAAGAACGCCGCTTAGATTGCCTGGGTTATGCAATGAAAATGTGGAGTACACTATTGTATATAAATGTATTAGGCAAAAAAATGGTTATGCCGATCACAAAGATATGGATAAGGTCCAGGAGGTGGATCTGAGGTTTTTGGAAGTCACGAGATAGAGAACGAAGGAAAGGTACAGAGAAGTGTGAAACAATATTGTGAAAGAAGCCAAGACCCGCGCTTGGTTTTTGAGCTACTTAGGAATATAAAAAAAACATTCCGAGAAGGTGAATAGTTTTTGGAATATGAAGAGAAAGAGCAAAAGGAAAGCGAACTCGTAAGGTTAAGTTCGATCGCTCTTCTGAAGGGGAACAATCGCAATGATAATACTAAATAATATATAGAGTAAGGATGGACCAACTGGCTAAAACGCTTTTTATAGATAATCAACAGCGGTAAGCATTTGAGAGGATGGAATGTAAACTCAGAGGGAACCGACAAAGGATTGATGGTAATACCAAGTGTATCTTAATAGAGTAACGTGAATTGGTTTTCTAAGAAGTAAAACTGCCTCCTAGAAGTTTGGTCCACGGACGTTCTTCGGGGGAAATCATACAGGTCCAAGTTGGATCAACCGTAGTTGGTAGATCTGGACAGATTTATCAGCGTCCTTGAACCTGAATGTTTAAACGGGCAGGCAACCAGAAAACATGGGTAGCTTGCCGCTGTACAGCACAACTTAGATAACCAGTAACATTAGGCATCCTTGCAGCATGCCTGTGATTGTGAAATCAATTGATGTTTGTAAGAAAACCATTTCACAAGGTTCCAGGCAGTTCCAATCCTAAATAAATGCTATTGTTTTTTCGATCTAATTGTCATTATTCGATTAGTCTATATAATTAATAATTAAATTCTTTGTTAACATTTGACTCTGATGCCTTTGTAAGGGCTCCTAAGTCTATTCAATTATATGACAAGTCTGAAGCAGATAGGAAGAGAACATTAACCGAGAACGTATCTAAAGCTGATTCCTTAGCGCCGCCACATCCCTCTAAATTAGAATACATTGAGTGATGTATCCCGTTTCATCATTGTTACCCCACCATTCTCCAGTACAGTTGAGATCTAATCCACTAATTAACTATCATATAGTATTCCAACTTGTTCCAAAGATGGATGGATTACGTTCCTAGAACTTGGGGCTTGGTAATTTTACCGCTGAGCTTCTACACCTCTCATTCGATTTCCGTAGTTTGTCTTTAGCCTCAGTGCGCTAGATAAATATAGATGTAAGGTGTATCTGAAAGCAACCATATACCCTGTATATAGAGGCAAAGATTAATTTGTTATTCATAGGTTTATACTGTATAAATTCGGCATAATATTATCTGAATTGGAAGTAGTATTTGTTTTATTTAAAAGCTATAAGTTTTTTTGTTTTTTTTTATTAAATATAATATTTTATGTAAAAAACATAAAATAAAATAAATTCTCTAAGGGGAATCCAGGTTTATTGTCAATCAGGCATGATGGAAGTAATTGTAATAATAAATCATTTATATTGGTGCTAGTGAAATATAAAAAATCTTTTTTATTATTAATATATTAAAAACATATATTTCAAGCATGTCCTCATTAATTTTTTTATTTTTCGAAAAAGACCAAACATGATCACGCAAAGCTTCACATTTGGTTGTCGCGCGTTTGTACTCCTCGTTCTTCAGTCCACCTATCCCCTGTCTTTTTCTTGAGATATCTCTCTGATGAAACTTTCCTCATATTCACTTTATTTCTGTAGACGTTTTTATCTTTGATGTCTGTTTCTTATCTTCCTGTGTTTTAGAGGTCCTGTCCGATTTGAGATTCGCTGTTGCTTCCAGCAATTTCTTGGTGCGTCTGTGTATTTATTATTTATTAATTAAAATTAAAAAGTTTATTCTTTATTTTTCTTATGTATTTCTTTTATTTTTCCAGGTAAGAGGAACAGGCGAAACGTCTACTATTTAATGAATGTAGTTTCAGGTAAATTTGAGTTTTTATTTCCATACTAAGTTTACTCATTCTAAAGCAAGATTTATTTTTAATTACTATATTGTGGCTGAAAAAGTGCTTGAAGTTTTTGGGATCTTAAATAAATGACAGAATGAACTCCAATAGATTTGTACTTATATATATATATATATATATATATATATATATATATATATATATATATATATATATATATATATATATATATATATATATATATATGCAATTATTATCATTATTGTTTTTACAATCCAAGTAACCATTAGTTAGGCTTGTTTATTATTTAAAATTGGACATGAATCCTACTGTACAGAAAAGTTTTGTTTTTTTTTATATCAATTTACTGAAATTTACACCTGTAGAAAATATACACATCAAGTAAATGTGCAGATAACTATTACAATAACCTATCAAAACTTGAAAAAACTACTCATCAGTAGCACTTCAATAAAAATTCTACACTAGAAGGTCTCTGAGCCATCTTCTTTTCAGACGCCACGGAGGATTATCGGGAATGGTGTGGGAAGCAAGTTGAGAAGTTAGAGGATTTGAGTGGTTATGGAACTTAGTATGAAAGGGTAGGTATCTGGTTTGGGCTAGATCAGCAACAAATGGAACATTAAGATCTTTATGGATAAGTTGATTGGTGACAAAGTAAGGAGCATGGAGGATTTTTGGAAGGAGTTTGGATTATAAGGATTGGACACGAGATGAATTGGATGGTTTAGTAGAGCCCCAAAGCTCAACTCCGTACGTCCAAACATGTCTAATAACAGTCATGTAAATAAGTTTTTTTTAATGAATTAGGAGCTTTGAACTTTTATCTAGTAAATGTTTAAGTAGTTTGTAACGACGAGCAGTTTCTTGTCGCTTTAGTCTTGTCTTCTAAATGTAAAATTTATAAGAGATGTTTTTCAATAGTCCTAATTTTGACGACCTTAAGAACTGTTACATATTTAATTGAATCATCAACTTCATTTTATATTATTTTGATAAGGATGTTTATTCATTTATTATATAGCTCAAACGAAAGATGATGAATATAATGTTTTACGCTCAAAATATCAAACAATTTAAATACAATGGAGCGTTGATTATTCGAACGTCAATTATCGGAACGTTCAATTAACGGAACCTTTTTTTATTGGAATGTAATTTTAATTAAATTGATCATCTAATTAATTATCTGTAATGTTAAAATTATTTTAATTTTAAATAAAATAAAATAATTTTATCTATGAATATCGATAAGAGAAGCTCAATTTATTTCACAGAAACTGCAAAAAATGAACTTCTATACATACCTACAATTTTGTTTACTGAGAACTGTACACTTAATTAGACCATTTCACTTGTTTCTCTCAATATCTTCCTAATCATTCTGTTGGTAATAGATTTCACCTTAAGTCTTAAATCGATCTTTGTGAGGTATACATCGCCTTTGTGACCATTTTTTGTTTTAAAAACTACATGTCATCATTCATGCTAACAAAAAGGAAACGAGAGCTCTTTTCATTTAAAGACAAAATGGGAATCATTACGTGACTATGAAAAAGTGAATCGGGTCAGAAATTAGCTTTCAATTTCAAGTTTGGTAACTCAACAATTACGGGAATAAAAAAAAAATCAATCGTCTGGTACACCATAATCTTCACAGTAAGACGGACTGTTTAAGTCGTAAAAATTAATTGCCACTTCTATTAGAATTATTTTATTAGAAAACTAGTTTTGAATGTTAAAAATTCATCTTCAGTTCTAAAACTTACAAAATTTTCAACACATCAGTACCTATGTTACATGGATTATATACACTAAAGTTTCCAAAAATATAAAACAAGTAATCAAACATTAGTACCCACCTTAGGAGGTCTAAGAGATAACTGAAATATTCCCATCGTGAGAAGTGGAAGGGGGCAGGTAGGTTGAATTATTGTGATTTACAATGGGATTTTCCTTATGATTGGATTTCTCCGTTCCTATGGGAAACAAATTTAAAATGGGGCTATTTGAAATGTTTATCTGGTCATTTAAACTAAAATCGAATGATAATGATTCATAAATATTTAATTATAGGGTATTTTCTACTTGATGTAGTATTGTTACTCCCGAGGCATTATTAAATTTACTGTTATTTTCATTTAGACGGACAGCGAAATTTGTGTTTTGGATCTTATTAGTGTATGTTCTTTTACTCTTTGATTTACCGATCGTCCAGTTTTTCCCGTGTATTTTGCTTTACAGTCATTACATTTTAGTTCGTATACACCTGTTTTTTTGGAGAGGGCCTATTTTGTCTTTAGTTGGAGGGAACTATGATGATAATGGTTTCTCTATTTTAAATGCAGGGTTACCTAGGACTCCACTTGGACAAACGTCTTACTTGGAATCCACATGCTAGACTAAAGCGACAAGTACCAGCCAACCCTTCTAAATCAATGACCAAATCAAAATCCCGATTTTATTGACCGAGCATTTTGGTTGACATTACTCTATTTTTTACGCCATCCCACACAACCCCGACAATAGAACAGATAGCATTGACGGAAACCCTTATTAACTTACCATTCACGCCACAACAGAAATTGATTAAAAGAGCTGAAACCAGCCTCACGCAGGAGCGTAATGAGATACATTTGAAGAATCTTACCGGCAAAAGGACGGCGCTTCTTGCATTTCTAGTAAAACCAGGTGTGGAGCACTCTCCGTTACCAATTTTAAAAAACTATCGGGACCTAACTTACAATTTAAAATGAAAAGGCTTAGCTGGATCACTGAAAAAAAATAATAATCTACTAATCGACGTAGTGGGCTTCAGAACAGGACGCTCTACAATCGATCATCTGGTTTGAAAGGTTTGCTGAGAAAAAAGAATGTGTAGTGTTTAATTCAGTTACGCGAGATTATTCCCTAACCATCAAAACTTTTTTATTTTGTAAATACTGCCGCGTTTAAAAATTATAGGGTATTTTCTACTTGATGTAAAATGTACTTTTTTTTCAAAACTCAGGACGCCCTACCGCCTTTTCAACATTAGCCTACGAGCTGAACCTAAACCGATGTCTAGGGCCTTGAATTATTGGAAAGAGCAATAAGATTTACTGTTGACTATTTTTTTCATTCATAGATATATCAAAGGGAATGATCAAGTGGTATATACCGGACACTATGGTAGCGAAATCAGTCACCATGCAGGTGTTTTGGAGCCTTCTTATTATGCGGTGAAGTGCAATATGCCTTAGACGACATCTTGTTACAACTGCTCGTCGTTACAGACTACTTCAACATTTACTAGACAGACGATCATACATCCAAATTCATTACAAAAGACTCATTTACATGAAAATGATTAGATCTATTTGGGCGTACGGAGTTGAGCTTTAGGGCTCTGCTAAGCCATCTCGTATCCAATCCTAACAATCCAAAATCCTTCGAAAAATCCTAAATGCCCCTTACTTTGTTGCTAATAAATTTATCTATAAAGACCTTAATGTCCCATATGTTGCTGAGTTAGCCCAAACCAGATACCTATCCTTTCATACTAAGCTCCATAACCACTCAAATCCACTAGTTTCTCAACTTGCTTCCCACTCCATTCCATAGTTCTTTTCAAGTTTTATCATATTATAATCTTTATCAGCTCATTTACTTGATGTACACATTTGTATAGTTGTAAATTTCAATGAATTGATATATATAAAAAAAATAGTACCTCAAGTCATAATATTTTTTAAAAATTATTTACGATTATCCGAACCACCCCTGACAAAATTTTGATTTTCGATGCTCTACTGTACTATTAACTAACATTAATTAATTAACAATTAACAAGGAGGACATTATGAATCCCGAAGGTATAAATTATTTCCTTGTCAAAGAGGTCCTTGACCGATGGGAGTGGCTAATGTAGGTTTAGGTAAAATTAGGGTTCTAATCAATTCAGGCTATGGACTTCTATCCCCAAACTCAGTTATTTCGCTGTAGAGGGGCCCGGATTGAAGGATGGTTTCTAAACATTTGAATTTTCATTAGGAGGACGTAGGAGCAAGTTATGAATCTGCATGGAATGAGGGATCGCTTTGATGGCAGCTTTGAACATCCCAAAATAGTAAGGGGGGGGGGAAGAGCTAGGATAAATATTACAGAATATTTTCCCACTATCAGGCCACATTAATGACTAGGTTACACAAAAAGTTAAGAAAAACCTATGTAATTGTAATTATATTAGAGGAAAGTGGCCGTAACCGGACCCGTGTTTTGTTTTTTATTTTTTAAAATAATAGAAAATAGTAAAGAATTATGTTTTTAAGGAGGTAATATTTACTTTTTAATGTTGAGCATCATTTAACTTTTATAAAATCCAATTTAACATTAGTAGAAAATTATTTTATAGAACCTTAAACTTTCTCAGTTTGTGATATATTTGCCAAAATAGGACCCCTTGTAAAAATAATCAAAATTTTAAAAATGGTACCGTAAAACGGCGTGACTTTGCACCATTTTTGTTGAACATTCTTTTTAACTACCTATCAAAAATGTTTAAAATGGATGTATTAAAATATTTTCTTTGAATAATTAGCTTAAAAATGTTGCTTATTCATCGCATAATCTTGGAATAGCAAAATTTACAAAACTTATAATTAATTTTATTGTTTTTAAACCACCATATTTTTTGGATTAAAAAAGCATTAGAAACGTATTCTGTAACAAAGTCAAAGCTTGATAGTTATGAATGCAATTTATTTCTTGATAGTGTTTTGAGATTAGCCTAGTGATTTTTTTCTCTGTCTGTAAGGATTTTGTTAAAGGAAACGATTGTAAATTACAATGTTTTCATTGAAATGAGAAACGAAATTGCACGATGATTAAAGGTTTTTTGAAGAACGATAGAAAATACAAGAAAATACCAACAAAATATTATATAGAAATAAAATAACGACTCAAAACATGCCTAAATAACGCAAACAACTATAATTTTGGTGAACAAGGAACAAAACGATACCTATAAAATAAATTGCACACAGATTCTTGAAGAAACACTTTTAGAAAAATGCAATCTGCAATAGTTAGACAAAAATTGTTAAAATATAAAAACGAACACTATGGCATGAAAAGATTTAAAGCTATAACTAGGCAAAATTTTAACAGTCAATATACTTTCACATAGATAGCAAAAACCTTATTAACAAGATGCAAAACGTTATCCCATATAATTTGGATTTTAACTAGCCTATTAACTCCTTAACTTCCTCGTTTATTGATTTGTTTAGGAGCAATGCTGCTTAAGACTTCTTCCCACAGGGAGGTCACCTTTCGCCAGAATATATTTGGTGCAAAGCCATTCCTAATTCATATCAAAAAGGGGATTCTATTTTATTATCCCATGACTTTATTATCCCACAAATACCATGACTTTTGGCAAATATTTTAAGCAAAATGAATACCATATCTTTAAATTACAATAATTATAGAATAAAATTAATGAAAAACCTAATCGATTTGAGATATATTTAGTTGTTCAAAGCACGACTTTATCCCACAAAGGAATCGCACCTGTTGAAACACTATAATCAACTAACTGTTATAAAACATAAGAGGTAACTAGGATCAGCGTGAAAATTCCTCAGACTCAATCACTGTTGTCATAAGTAAGTAAGAAATATAAAATATCCCTCATTTAGACAATAGAAAAACACTTTTTCTTCAATTGAAACTTTTTAGTGAGCTTGGTGCAAAGTTAACTCACAGTTGCAAAGTCAGTCCGTTTTACAGTACCAATGAAAACACTTTAGTATACAATATTGTATTTTTACTTCTTATGTGTAACAACATTTTGTCTTTTTATTCACCTACAATACAATTTACAACAGAACAATTACCTACAATTCAATTGCAATATTTCAAAGATTAGACTAGTGAGCCAATTAAGAGTTGGAGGATCAAAACTAATCCGAATATATCATAAAGGCACCACATATTGTATAAATTGGGAGGATGACTGTACTCTCTGTAACCTTAAACAGAAGGAAGACTTATTTCATTTGATATTTGTATGCCCACATTATGCTCAGTTAAGGGATAATTATATTAATCCAATCGTAGGACCAAATTATAATAGAGATTCCCTAGTGTTTGTGCTGGATAGCATGCCAAAGCTAAACCTAATTTTTTTTTTTTTTTTGTAAATTTACTAAAAACAAGAAGTTTTTTAAAGGAATGAATGAAGGTAAAGGGACTTATATGAAAGCTGTAATATCAACCGATTATTGTAATTTTCATTTCGTATCTATGAAACTAAGGAATATTTCTGTGTATTTTTAGTTGTATTCAATTATAATGGAAGGTTATGCTTTATGTATATGTATGTATGTGTGTGTATGTGGGTGTGTATGTAAATATATATATATATATATATATATATATATATATATATATATATATATATATATATATATATATATAGTTATTTTTGTGAATTTAGTTATTTAGTTTATTTCTTTATTTAGGCCAACTCCTTGCTATGAGATGCATCTCTACAAGCAATAAAATTATCTATCTATCTATCTATCTACTGTATTCTAATGTATCTGATGCAATCCTGTCACCTGAGTACGCAATATAAATTTTTAAAATTTACCCAGCCTTTCTTTAATTAATTTAATGTATTTTCCTTCAGTTACTCGTGTTGAATAATGTTATTTATAACATCAGGCTATTTACTGAACGGTCAAGATTTGTTTTAGGTTTCTTCGTCAATTACCCGCAAAAATAAACAACCACACTTGAGCTTGAATAATTTAATATAATTGAATTGATTTCATTTACAAATAATGAGATGAAATAAAACATTTTCCTCCATTTAATAGGGATGATTAAAAGGGAAAAAGAGGGGTTTTTAATGGACTCTTTTTTTAGGAATAAACAAACAGGAAAATTTGAATAAAGATGAACTAAATGGGCAGGAATATATAATGACACTTAAACGTGGTAATTGCAAGAGGTGTGGGCCCTTCAAATGAGCGTTGATTTCTGAATATCGGTTTTCTTTCCAGCGGTAGGCTAAGGTTTTGATGAAAAGGTAATGAATCCATTCCAGGCTCCAAGTTTCGTTGGACTTTTTTGAAAAGCTTGCTTTTATACATTAAGGCCATTATCCCAGACGGCTCCGTTTGTGTAGGATTTCTTTTCGTATCTCCCTATTCTTCTTTGGTACATCAGATCTGGGTTTATCAATGCGTTGAGTACAATTAAATCCAGTTTTCTGGATATTCTCATTATTTTAATATTCTTGAAATAGAGAAGAATGTTCCATTCATGTTGCACTCTGGTCTTTTAATGCGGTTCATATGCAGGGTAAGTATCTCTTAGTGTAAAAAAAAAAAAAATTGGGTGAAACTAGATCAAAAATGTAGCAAAATGCAGCAGACCTTTCTATTCCAATCCGTTGCAGATATAAGATAAATCAAAGATTTTTTTGAGGAAAACACGTCCATCCATCCATGGATAGGTAAAAATGCCTTCCCCTGCAAAAAAAGACTTATCTGCCCATAAAATTCACCTCAGAAAGTAGTATTCTTCAACACAATCTGAATTCAGAAGCTAACGGCTATGTTCAAAAATTGAAGTCTATGTTCATTATCATTGAATTTTAAACTTTACATTGAAAATCTAATAAAATAAATCCTAAACAATAATAATAAATAGATAATTATAAATAGATCTATAAAGGTAACCAAAAGTTTTAAATACCTGGGGGAAATCATAAACAGCAGTGCATCCGAAAAGGAAAGCTTCAGGGAAGGAGTCACGAAACTGGAAAGACTGAGTTTTGCCACCAGCAACCTATACAACAAGAAAAACCTGTCAACCAAGGCCAAAGTAAGACATTACAACACAGTCGTCAAACTGGTGATTCTC
The DNA here is from genome assembly GCA_003667255.2 of Euschistus heros. Lineage (NCBI taxonomy): Eukaryota > Metazoa > Arthropoda > Insecta > Hemiptera > Pentatomidae > Euschistus > Euschistus heros. The sequence goes on from RCWM02000001.1 coordinate 1,635,317, forward strand.
TACGGGACGGAGACCTCCCCACGGAGGCACCCCAGTCTAGAAAAGCTTCTGAAAATTGAGAGGAGAATCCTGAGAAGAATACATCGGCCCAGAAGAACACCAGAGGGTTACAGGTTAAAATCAAACAAAGGAATTGACAAGGATACAACAGATCTGGAGTCGGACATCAATATAAGGAGGTTAAGGTTTTAAGGGCACATGGTGGTTCAACCCCGAAAGGTTGAACAAGCAGATCTTCGAGAAGATCCGTGGTTATAAAGTCTCGACTGGGTATCTTAAGCAACTGAGACGTGATCTGAACCAGATAGGTTTGGGAGACCAGGACTGCCTCGATAGGGACGAGTACAGGAAGACATTGGCAGGGGCGAGGGTTCTTGTGGAGAGGAAACATCCCGGGAGGGATCACGCATGGACTGAGAAGAGAAAGCTCAAACATTCAGAGTTCATGAAAAACATGTGGAAAAGGAAGAAGCAGGCGAAGGGCAAAGAACAAGTGCTGCTCTCATGATATTCGCGTGGTCCCAAGGGCCGTTCCCTGAAGAAAAAAAAAAAAAAAAATAGATAAATGTAATAACATAAGATCCTTTGATCTCGTGTCGCTTTATTGACAGTTTTCCTTTATTTTCAATTAATTAATAATTTTTTTCTTTGCTTTTTATTCCAATGAAGAGTTTATTATGTTTAAAATGCACATTTTCAGTAAGGGATTGTCATAATGTTTTTTTTTACACTAGTAACTGATTTGTATGCTATTTGAGAACACCATGTTTTTTTCGGTTTTAAAAGTGAATTTCTCCATGAAATCGAAACAAAATCTTTACGTTTAACATATTCGAAAGCTAATTAAATTTGCAAGTTTTTGTGAGATTTGACGTTTTGTGGCTAGTTTAAGTAATATAAGACATTGCGACTTCCCAAAGTAAGGTGAAGATCAAGCTGTTCTTTAGATACCAAGTTTGTAAAATCCAAGGTTAGCATTAGAAAATATAATGCTAAATCTGAAAATGTGGTCGAAATTTGAAAAATATTTAAACAAAATGTAGATACTACAGCTTTTATGGGAAAAAACGTGGTTTCCTCAAAAATTCTTTCATTTATCATACATCTGCAACTGATTGGAATAGAAAGGTGAAGTCTGCGGCATTTTGCTACATTTTTGATCTAGTTTCACCCATTTTTTTTTTTTTTTACACTAAGAGATACTCACCCTGTATACTAAAATTATTTAGAAGCTATTTATTTATTATTATTTATTAATTTTCGTGCAGTAGGAAATGAGATCATATCATCTGCGTCGAATTACACGCACAATTTAGATGATATAAATATAAAGAAAACTAAAATAACTGACATACTAACTAACCCAATTTTTGACAGGACATAGCGGAGCAATACGTTACACAGATTTAAACTTAATGGCCGCATTTGTAACTGGGACGGAAACAGTGAACAAATATAAAAAGTTTCTAAATTACGATAAATCGATCAAGTCAAATAAAAACTAAAGGTGAAATCAATGACAATAGGAATTCAAAACAATGCAGCCCTGAAAAATGTCCGATGGCCGGAATACCAATTATCGCTGTATCCATTAGGTGAAACGTCAGCCACCCGATAAAAACCGCAGGTATCCGAACACTATATAAAAGAAATAACGAAACGGTTTGTGATTGGAATAAATGAGTGAATCCGCGGCACTGTATGCCTTATACAGCAACAAGACTTTGCCAATGTGTTGCTATCAAGGAATGGGTACAAATATAGTATATATATATATATATATATATATATATATATATATATATATATATATATATATATATATATATATATATATATATATATATATATATATACAGGGTGTTCGGAAGATCGTTTGGCAAAAAATTATCTCGGTTAGGGAGGTTCATTTTGAAACTATTTAAGGTCACTTACCTATATACAAAGTCTTACGGTTTTTTTAAAAAAAAAGTAAGCGCAACAGCCAAATCCAAATTGTTTTAAAAACTTATCTATTTAATACTCTTTAAAAAAATACCATTTGCAGGCACGCAGCACATCTAGTTTTTTTTTTTTTTATAAAGTAACAAAAGGGTGCCACCAGCGCACACTGACAATAATAATGAATCGAATCATATTTTTTATGCAAAATGTAACAAATAGTTGTGTTTCTTTATAGCATAGGTTAAACTGCATTTTTTCTCTTTCTTTCTCGGAATTTCGATTTTATTAGAGTAAACTTTTTCTACATTTTTGTAAACAAAAGGCAGGTTACTTTATAAAAAATAAAAAAAAAACTAGATGTGCTGCGTGCCTGCAAATGGTATTTTTTTAAAGAGTATTAAATAGAGAAGTTTTTAAAACAATTTGGATTTGGCTGTTGCGCTTACTTTTTTTTTTTATTGAACTTAAACTTGAAGCTCATAATTTTTATTTTTGCCTTTGACAAGATTTAACGATCTCCCGTTTTTTTGGTATTTGTTTTTTGCACCGTATCTTTTTTATTTTACATGGACAATGTATTAGTAATTACAGGAAAAAAATGGCGTTGATATATCAGTAATCAACGGAGTTATAAGGCATAAATGTTTGGATTTGGCCATTTACACAAAACATTTCATAAAAAAAAAAAAACCGTAAGACTTTGTATATAGGTAAGTGACCTTAAATAGGTTCAAAATGAACCTCCCTACCCGAGATAATGTTTTGGCCAACGATATTCCGAACACCCTGTATATATACTAAAATTATGTATATAGTATAGTATGTATATAGTACATAGTAGATTTGGATGAGGTCTACATAATATATTCGAACTTTTAGGGGTCTTTTTAGATCCAATATTATTATTAGCTGAAAACCGCAACAAACTGTTTAATTTTTCTTTTTTAACATTAATTTATTTAATGTAAGGTTTATGAAATTATATTTTCATTCCAATGCTTTAATTTTATTTACATTTTATAAATTCATCATTTTACAAATTATCTAAAAATTCTATTTTCATTGTCTTATTTTATACTTTTATTAGTTAGGAATCCCCCACACAACTTACAAATTAACTTTTTTTTTTTGCTGTTGATTGTTTATTACACAGAAATTGTTGGCATACAAATTTTACACACTTAAAAAATATTTATTGTCATTATCCGAGCAAAAAATATATCGAACCCCTATTTTTGACACCGAGCTGCTGCGTCCTTTTGAAGTTATCTTTATTTTACGACTTATATACTCGACGTAGGTTTGGCTTGCATACAATTTTTTAGTCTTCGATGTTTTTTATTCGTCTTTTATATTCGGACCAATGAGTTTGGTGCACGATTTTTTCAAAAATGCTTTCCTTTTTGCTTGAATTGACAATCAACGGCTTTCACGTTTATTTTATGTTAGAAAGGGCAAAAGTATTGTTGGATACGATTTATAAAAACAATTAGGAATATTATCATGGGCCACTTACCCCTTTGTCATGATGCATCGATGACAAAAGTTCTTTTTTGTCATGTACGATACCAGGAACGGTAGGTTACACAAAAAATAATTGATAATCAAGGAAAGACGAAAAATCATCCTTTTGATAGACCCATGATAGCTGTAATGAGTAATGTAATGAGTGCTGAAATGAGGGGTTTAGACTGCATGAAATATGGGATTATTTTTGACCTCAGGGCTTCGATAGGAGTAGTTAGAAGATAAACATACTAAAACTCCCTGCCCCTGGGGATGAGCTAACGGTGGGGGGGGGGGGAGAAGATCCCATTTTTGGTTTTTTTAATTATATCTCGGAAACAGTGGACTCTACAAAAACATGTTTAAAATAAAAACTAAAGCTAATTAAATTTCCTATAAAAATATTTATATACGTATTATATGTACGTTTCATGTTGGCACTTGAAGCCAGAAACGTATACATGAAATTACCTTAAATTTAATACTCTAGAACTTTGATTCTGATATTTTTTCTGAGGAACGATCGTGGAAGGCACTAGAAGCAAAGTTTTGAGGTAAAAATTATTTTTTTGCTAAAATTGTCGATTGTCAACATATATCTCGAAAACAGTTACAAGTTCGAGAAATATGTAAATAAATATTTTTATTGCAAATTGAATTAACTTTAATATTGATTAAAGCATATTTCTCTAGAGTCCACCATTTTCGAGATATAATCGAAATACCAACAATGGGACCTTCTCCCCTGTCCCCCACTGTTAGCTTACTCCCCCCCCCCCCCCCCCAGGAGCGGTGACTTTTAGTACGTCTATCTCCTAACTACTCCTAACAAAGCCCTGAATTAAAAATTATCGGATATTTCATGCACTCTACGATATGTTTATAGTGTCTACCCATTTTTTTTTGTCTAAAAATTTCGTAATTACAATTACGCATTTGTCTAGAGTCCCATTTTTGGGTTTTTCGATTATATCTCAAAACTGTGAACTCTAGGAAAACATGCTACAGATCAAGATTAAAGCTAATATAATTTTATATAAAATCGTTTCTATACATATTTGTCAAAATTCTAATAGTTTTCCGAGATATACGTTATTGAAAATCGATAATTTCCGAAACAAAAATAATTTTTACCTCACTTTTTGTCAATGGTTTGCTTCTAGTGCCTTCCACTAGATTTTCTTAGAAGAAATGACCGAATCAAAGTTGTAAAGCACTAAATTTACTTTTATTTCATATTTATTTTTCTGGCACCTGAAGCAAATGTTTGACAAAAAGTGATGTAAACATTTTTTTCTAAATTTATGGAGTTTTGATAAAGTATATCAGTGCCAGAAATGTATATATGGAATTAAAGTAAATTGAATGCTTCACAACTTTGATTCTGACATTTTTTGTGAGAAACGGTAAGGCGAAGCAGTTGTTTGACAAAATTTGAGGCCAAAATTAATTTTTTGCGAAACCTATTTTCAATAGCTCATATATCGAAAATTGTTTAAGGCTCGGCAAATATGTATATGAACAATTTTATAGGAAATTTAATTAGCTTTAATTTTTATTTGAAATATATTTTTCTAGAGTCTATTGTTTTCGAGGTATAATCAAAAAACCCGAAAATTGGACCTTCTTCCCTGCCATGTCCCCACCGTTAGAATGTTTATCTTGTAACTACTCCAAACGAAGCTCTGGGAGAAAAAATAATCGCATATTTAATGCACTCTACAATATGTTTATTGACTGGACTAAAAACTTGTTATGAAGGTAGTGTTAGGAACTTGACTTCAGATATTTCTTGTCGACAACCACCGAATTTATTACATGCAACTGAAATCAGCGCAAAGAGAGAGAGAGAGAGAGAGAGAGAGAGAGAGAGAGAGAGAGAGAGAGAGAGAGAGAGAGAGAGAGAGCTATTGTTACTCCTAGTGGAACAAATAATATTTCAAAATACAGACAAATTATCATGATAATTTTAACTTTTATACTAGAATAGAAAACTCTAGCAAGATATTGTAGTAAATGAGAAGTTCTTGCAATATAAATTTAAGAGAATAGAGCTAGAGTAAATACATAATTATTTTGCCAAACCATCACCGCTTCGGGTTTTTAAGTTATTTACTTCTCTGACTAGCATAAACCGTGTGATTCCCTCTGGTCTAATATTTTTATTCTGATATTTTAATCTCACTGAGTTAGCTGCGTCTTCTATACTTGCAAGTCACGAATTTCCTTAGTTCATCTTTTTTTTTTTTCGTCCGGAATATATTACTTCTTCATTTTCAGGGCCTGAGGGCATTTGTTTTTCCATTTCCCTGAAGGACAGTGACTCGCATCTTTAAGTTGTATAATTGAAGTTGAAATTCTGTTTTATTTCTAATGAGAATTATTAAAACACCGCGTCAATAATTTGTTAAACAGTTTTACAAACATTTAAAATATAACCAATTATTTTTTTTTGTTATAGCATGACATAAATATTTACTTCTTGATTAATTCATGTTTAATACATCAAACATGTGTGTTTGTTCATTAATTATTGAACTATGAACAGTAATGTAATAATTATCAAATTAATAAAAAAGTTACCTAACAAAATATAAGATATATCTTACTTTTTTTATATTAAAGAATTTAGCTGAATATTTTTATTTAAGTTATATAAAACTTATTATAACAATTATATTAGTAACAGATTTTGTATTTTAAAAAAAGAAGGAAGCTGAAAACTATCCAAAAAAATTTATTTTTTTTTCAACCTGATTTTTAATAAAAAATGTTAATAACTTATAACGTCAATATTTCCTTAGGAAAAAGACTCTTTACATTTCAAAACCTCCTCTATTTCTTATTTTCGTTTTTAAGTTTTTATACTTTACCATAATTTTTATAGGAAACTTATAGGAAAACGCTGGAATCAAAATTAAAGCTAAATTTCCTATAAGGTTTTCAAGATACGTTACTGAAAATCGGTGATTTTCGGGAAAAAAACAAATGTTACCTCACTTTTTGTCAGACGTTTGCTTTTATAGTACCTTCCAAAATTATAAAAAAATAAAAGAATCAAAATTGTAGAGCATTAAATTTACTTTAATTTGATATATTCGTTTTTGGAATTTGATACAAACGTTTAACAAAAAGTGAGGTAAACATTTGTTTCTATTTCTAAAATTATCGATTTTTAATAACGTATATCCTGAAAACCGTTGGAATTTCGACAAATACGTATCAAATCAATTTAATGGGAAATTTAATTAGCTTTCTATTGATATGAAGTATATTTTTCTAGACTTCACTATTTTTGAGATATATTCGTAAAACCTAAACATAGGATTTTCTCCCCTCCACCTCACCGTTAGCTCACCCCCCAGGGACGGGGACTTTTAGTATGTTTACCTTCTAACAACTCCTAACAAAGCTGTGAAGTAAAAAAGTATGACATATTTCATGCACTATACAATGTGTTTATTGACTGAACTATTATATAAAACTAGAATTGTATCCATAAAAAAAATATTTTTCATATTCACCTACTGTTTTGGCTTAATCACTATTCTACTGTTATTAAATTACTAATTACTGTATTTATATTTATTACCAAGTCATGGAAGAATAAATCGAAAAATATAAATTTTATATGATTTAGACCAAGTCAAATTTAGTAACGCTGTTTATATAGCGTACTGTTTTTCCTCATCTCATATTACAGTGAGAGAAAAGTAATTTATTTATATTTTATGTATATTATATTCCATTTGGGGTTACATATTTTTCCTTTCTAGTCTAATATTTTCATTTAATAATATTTTAGAAACTCGTAGAAGACTAAAACGACAAGAAACTGCTTGTCGTTACAGACTACTTCAAAATTTACTAGACAAAGGATCAAAGCTCCTAATTGAGTACAAAAGACTAATATACATGACTGTGATTAGACCTATTTGGACGTACGGAGTTGAGCTTTGGGGCTCCACTAAACCATCTAATTCATCTCGTATCCGATCCTTACAAATCCAAAATCCTTCAAAAATCCTAAATGCTCCTTACTTTGTCACCAATAAACTTATCCATAAAGATCTTAATGTTCCATATGTTGCTGAGTTAGCACATACCAGATACCTATCCTTTTATAGCTAGCTTCATGATTATTCAAATTCACTAGTTTCTCAACTTGCTTCCCACTCTATTCCAGATAATCCTCAAAGGCGTCTGAAAATAAGATGGCCCAGAGACCTTCTAGTGTAGAATTTTTATTAAAGTGCTACTGATAAGTAGTTCTTTTCAAGTTTTGACATGTTATTTTAATAGTTAATAGTGCATTTACATGATGTACATAATTGATAGAAAATAAATAAATGAAAAAAGAAAACCATATAAAATCTATTATTAATTTTTTTTTTTCATGTACAATCAATCCATTACAGTGATACATATAATTTTAAAATCTATGTTGAAAATTGACATTTACTATAATATTTTTCTTCCGATTATTGAATTATAAATCGTTCAAACTAACATAGAGTGCAGTGTCAGTCGTAATGGAAATTGAATTTTTGGAACTATTTGACATGTGGTTTCTGCAATTCACCAGTCAAAGCCACTAACGTACAGGTCAAACGTTAAAAGCTGTTTTAATATTTGAATCGTCAATTAATTTAATGGTTTGGGAGCGGAGAATATGCCAGGTTGGGTTGATATAATCTTTTGAAATAAATATAAACTTGATTTTATTGACTGACAGGTAGGATTACTAAAATATCTAGGTTGTATAATATATATATAACCTACAAGAGTCTTGGGTTCAGTACCTAAAAAAAGCTATTTAAAAACTAGTTTAATTTTACTATTAGAATCCATATATGAAGTTTTCATAAGTCCCTAAAATACACATGCTAGCACGCTAAAAATCTGGGACATTTGTGAAATGCAAGTTTTTTTTTTTTATTTTATGGTATAACTCGGATACTATTTCCCCCATCCGAAATTTCGATGATTAGATGATGTATTAGATGATTAAATTGACTATTAGATCCTATGTATGTAGTTATATTAAATACTGTTAAATACCCATACCAATCCACTGAACATGTCATTATTTTAAATATGGTTCCTGATAGTAAATTTAACCACCTTGAGATGAATAAAATAAATTTTGAATCAGCCATACATGTTCGGGGTTATAGTGAAAACTGTGCCAAAAACATGGATTTTCATTGAGTACGGGATTTTTCACGTGCTTGAATGTGTTTTTTTAGTTACTTATTATATGGATTCTAGTAGTTAATTTAACCAGTTTTAAGATGAAAAAAAGTAATTTTGGGTTAGACTAATAGTTTTGGAATTATAGCCAAAAGAGTACGACAAATTTGTTTTTCACGGAGAAGTGGGACTAATGCAACAGTGTCTCGGACTGTGCCGTGCGTTTATCGTGCCGCCAATATGCACTGATCCATTCGTTTCTGTATGTTACAAAAGTCCCGCTGTACATTGTCGCGTCACGATGTGCCACACGCGTCGCTATATGTATCTTACCCTACGTCTTGTATTCAATGGTGCTTAGGCCTGATGTGATTTTGAATAAATTGTTGAGAGATATGCACTATCTAATGCAGACTTTAAAAATGTTGTAACTCTTTACGTTTATGTTGCAGTGTTTAATTTTTATTTTATTTATATTTTTAATTATGCTTCAATATGAAACGTCAGTATATATACAATTCATTTCTCACATGTACACTCCCCGGCAAAAGTATTGCAACACCCATAATTCTTGAGATTTTCTTGGTTTTGATCTTAATCCATTCTTTTTTTATATTTAGATTAATATAATTTCTTAAATGTGAAACATTAAGGACACATCATTGTTATTCACTGTTTAGTAACAAACGGTGGGATTTTAGTTTATTTTTTTCAAATTTCCTTTCAGTCCATGTTTATCTTTTGTTTCGTTATTTTCTTCAAAATCTTTTTACAAGTATGCCAAGACTAGTGGAAGCTAACATTTAAGCCAGAGGGTAATATGTCTCATTTAATGTTTTTTTATTATTTTTTTTTTTTTTGATACATTTATTGAAATTTACAACTGTACAAAAGATATACACCAAGTAAATGTATTGACAACGATTACAATAACATGTCAAAACTTGAAAAGATCTACTCATCAGTAGCACTTTATTAAAAATTCTACACTAAAAGATCTCTAGGCCATCTTCGTTTCAGACGCCTCGGAGGATTGTCAGGAATGGTGTGGGAAGCAAGTTGAGAAACTAACGGATTTAAGTGGTTATGTAACTTACTATGAAAGGATATGTATCTGGTGTGGGCTAAATCAGCAACATATGGAACATTAAGATCTTGATGGATAAGTTTATTGGTGACATAGTGAGGAGCATTGAGGATTTTTCGAAGGATTTTGGAATGTAAGGATTGAGGATGTAAGGATACGAGATGAATTGGATGGTTTAGTGAAGCCCCAAAGCTCATCTCCGTACGTCCAAATAGGTCAAATCACAGTCATGTATATAAGTCTTATGTAATTAATTGGGAGCTCTGAACGTTTGTCTAGTAAATAGTGAAGCAGTCTGTAACGACTGACAGCTTCTTGTCGTTTTAGTCTTGTCATTAAATGTAAACTAAAAATTTAAAAGCTAAAATAGTAAAAATTGAGAATTTTATTTTTTTTTAAATAAATAAAATTTTTAACCTTTTTGTTTAGCGGAAGAAATGTTGTAATTTATTTTAATAATTTTTTTTTATGTCCAGTTTAAGAAGGTTTCTAATAGACTTTTTCAAAAATTCAAATATTTCAAAGTGTTGTTATTTTTTTGACGGAGAGTTTACATACATGAGTTTACAGCAATTACTTAAACTACAGTTGATTTTCGAAGGTAAGGTTATAAGAAAGACTTATTGATGATGTGAAACTCCTGAAAGTGAAGAAGCGAAATCGATATATCTAGGTGATAAGCAGTTTTGAGGATTTCGGTGGAGTCGTGGTTCAGTATCTTTACCCAAATAACTAATGAAGAAGAATCCATAAAGAACCCCGTTCATATTTCCCTGCCCTCTCCAGTTCTTCAAGACATGGGAACCTGATGCCCTTGCAGACGTTGGTATATTCACTTTAATCAAAGATAGGCAGGGAGTCTGAAGGGTCCGGAGGGGTAAAAAATATATAAGAAAAGAGAGACGAAATCAGCGCGGACCTCGGGTGTATATTGTCGCCGTTGAAGGTACAAGGATCTCATTGGCCCCACCTGCTAGCCAGGGCCCGTCCTCTTATTTCCATATCCACAGCTGAAATTTTTGTCCCTGTTGAACTCCCCCCTCCCACCTCTACATTGAGGACCACTTGGACCCAGAAGAACTGGCGCCCATTTCGACACATCATAAGGATCTTTCTTTCTACTTGGCTGTACAGCCGCTGAGGGAGCTTATATCCCTCTCCTGAAATATAGACGGGGGTTACTTTTTTTTCTTTCTCGTGACCGCGTTTTATTTATTTATTTTTTAGTAAAGGCATATAATTTAAGTTCCCCATCTACCGTAATATCGGCCTACTCACATTTAGGGAGAGCACCGGTTTACTTGGTAAATGACTTCCTTTTTTCAGAATAAGTAATTTTATCATAATAGAGTGAGTTCTTGGACTTTCGCTAGTGAAAATATAATGTACTTTCAAAGGGAAATTCATCCTTTCTTCCCATGATTAACATATTGTTAATTTTAATATTTAATAGAATAGAATAAAATACAAAAATAATATATCTAATACAATTTATTTTTACATGTGACATTTTTCGGGATATTCCATCCCATGTCAATTTGACATTTGAAAATTGACATGGTGAGATAGCACCAGAAGAATAGAAAGTCTGATGAGGGCATGCAAATGAGAACATTATTATAAAGAGTGTCAGAGTTGGAGAGTGTCAGTTTGGAGAAAAAGTGGTAAGAGGAGTGTTTTGAATGTTCCGAGGGAAGAGGTATTGCGAATCTGAGATGGGAGAGAATTCCCGAGAGTAGCGGAGCGGGCAAGAAGTTCTGTGTGATGGAGTATAGAGATCATAGAGACGGTATTTCTATGAAATATATATATATATATATATATATATATATATATATATATATATATATATATATATATATGGATAAATTTCTTGACTGTTACTATTAAATGTTTGGTAAGGTTCTTGAGGCTCAGTCATAAAATAAAAAATCAACTATTTTGGTGACGTTTCGAGACTATATTGTTCTCATAATCATGCCAATGTTACTGGTGGATATGAATAGACTAATGAGTTTAGTAGATTAGTCTAATATAGATTAGTCTATTCATATCCACCAGTAACATTGGCATGATTATGAGAACAATATAGTCTCGAAACGTCGCCAAAATAGTTGATTTTTTATTTTATGACTGAACCTCAAGAACCTTACCAAACACACACACACACACACACACACACACACACACACACACACACACACACACATATATATATATATATATATACACATATACTACTAATATCGATATTTGTTTATAATATCAGTAGGATATGTTGAAGGCAACAGAATACAACACTTAGTTAAATGGTTTTTATATAATGATTTATGACAAATGATAGATCATGATAAGGACTAAAAGTAAAACTAGCATGTAGTTTAATGAATATACATGATAATAGTGGCTTTATCTGATCAGTGTGGCATGAGTACATGGCAGATGAAGTACCACCATGTTTCATAATTGAACTTCCTATTTCCGTCATTTACTTCAATACTTCAAGTATTTTGTGCGTGAAAAATTGCTTTAAATTATTTCTAGATCGCTGGTCAAAAGATTACAGCTTGTGTTAAATAGCTAGTGGGCAAGGTTGTTATAATTTCCTTGAGCATGAATACAAATTCTATTTGACAATAAAATATAAAACAAAAATGCATGCAATTTGTGCATTTCATTCACATTTGGGAAAAAAGTGGTTCTTTTTGTTTCTTGAAACTTCGAAGGAGTTTCCATTCTAAACTTGTTTCTAAAACTCAAGAAATAATTGTTTTGTCCCATTCTGCGATAAGCCCACATATATTGGGTTGTCACACATGACCGTTTTTAGAACCAGGAAGGAAGTAAAAATTTGAGACCAAATCTTACATATTTTTTATTCAAAGTATTTACCATTATTTTCGATACACTTCTGCCAACGGCTTACCCAGTTTTCTATCCCAGATTTGAAAAACGTTGAGTCACGTGATGAAAGGTATTCAGAAAATGCAATTTTAATGTCTAAACCATTGGTAAACAATTTTCCTCTCAAAAAGTTGTCCGAACTCCGAAAAAAGTGGTAGTCTGTAGGAGATAATTCAGGGGAATGTGGGAGGGTTTGGTAAGACTTCATAGCCCAACTCCTTTAATTTATTCACTGCCTGTATTGAAACATGAGGTCGAGTGTTATCATGAAGGAGAATAGGTTCTTTTCTGTTTACCATTACCGGCTGTTGCTTGATCAAATTTTGATGCATTTGGTCAATTTCATGGCAGTATGATGTTGAATCAATTGTGTTTCCCTTTGGTAGAAAAGAAAAATAAATGACCCCGGCCATAGACCACCATACAGTAACCATTAACTTTGGATGGAGATTCTGTTTTGGGATGTGCCCAGGAGGCTGATCGGCATCTATCCATTGGTCAGGTCGGCGTCGATTGTCATACATGATCCACTTTTCGTAAAGTTATAAGCGACCGAGAAATGGTTCGTTTCTTTGACGAGCAAGCAAAGTACACACGTCTCTAGAAGTTTCAACTGATGACGTTCGCTGATCTCGTGTGGGTCCCAGGAATCGAGCTTTTTTGCCTTTCCGATCAATTTTAAATGCCTGGAAACTATCGTACGACTTGTTCCTAGCTCTGACGCATATTCTCTGACTGTTAGATGAGGCTCTTCTTCCACAGCATTCTTATGGTCTTCGTCCTCTATTGATGTTTGAGGCCGTCCACAAGTCTGATTTTTTAATGTCGTATCTCCTGAGGAAAATTTTGTAAACCCACGACGGGTGGTTTTTTCATTAGCATTTCCTTTACCAAACGCATGATTAATATTTCTGGCATATATGGCCCACGCAACAGGCAGCGGAATGACCGAGTTTGTACTCATAAAAATAAAAATCGTTCGGAAATCGCGTTTCCTTGGCCACGGTTAAAATTATGCTAAAATCTGTATGGCTACTTGGGAAAAAAACAAACACAGTTTGCAAATTGAGGATTAACAAGTGCTTATTATGTGTGATAATCCAATTATGGTTTGTTTAGATCGTAGGCTCATTTTTTTAAAAGGTCAGATTTTTATGATCATGAGGGCTCAAAAATTGAGGATGTTGAGAGCTTTTCGCCTCAAAACCACTCAAAAGGTGTGCTACCGGCATCAAATCCAATTACTGGCCGAAGGTAGAATTATTTGAAAAAAAAATACGACAACCTTGATTAATGACTAGAGTATGTAATCTGAAAATCTGAAAGATTCACATATGCACAAACACTTTTTTAACAGCCTAGTATTTACACATACACACACACACACACACACACACACACTCATATATATATATTCATATATATTCAGACATTCCGTTGAGCCTGCGGTCGTACTATGCTCGAAGTTTTGTAATAAGTTATAAATTGTGCTTTTTCTTATATATATATATATTATATATATATATATATATATATATATATATATATATATATATATATATATATATATATATATATATATATATATATATATATATATATATATATATATATCCTATTTCAAGTCCTGCATTTTGTTGACGCTGGGTGACGTTGCTGTAGCAGAGCGTGGTCCAAACCTCCTTCTCTGGGATTTCCGTCAACATCTTTACTACACGCCTGTAGGATCTTATACAGAAACAGCCCAATAGCTACCTCGCTTGCATCTGTTGTTACCCTGAATGTTTTACGAAAATCAGGGAAACGCTAGGAGTGGAGCTGTGGGGTCAAAACCTCTCGACATTTCCTAATACTCGGACAGTTTGATCGGGCCTAGTTCGAACGTTTTCCCTTTTTTCAATATTTCGGTTTAGAGGGTGCGTCATTTCCGCTATGAGGAATGAATTTCCGGTAATAATTCACCATGCCCAGAAATCTTCTAAGTCCACGTGCGTTTTAGGCATCGGGGCTTCTTGGATGGCTTTTACACGCTCCGTATCAGGCGCCACAGCCTTCCCGTGATACTATATGACCCAAAAACCGAATTTCCCGCAGTCCGAACTTTGACTTCTCCCTAGATAATTGAAGTCCGGAATTCACGTATCCTGTTCAGGACCCCGTTCTCAAATGTTGGCCTATGATCGTCCTCGTTCTTACTAAAAACTATTATAAATCGTCATGTATACTTGTGATAAAATCCTCGCCAAGTCCGCGTTGCAGTTATCCATAAGGCGTTGGAACGTTAATGGAGCCCCTTTTAGACCGAAAGGCATTCGAACGAACTCGCAAAATGCCCCCTTTCCCATGAAAACGCGGTCTTCCCAATATCCTCTTCGGCCAATTCTAACATGATGATAACCGCTCTTCAGATCAAGAGTACTAAAGACAGTTGCTCAGGCGACGGAGGCGATCTAGTATGTCCTCGACCTGGGAGTGGGTACCCGCTAGTCCTTTGGTGCTTCGTTAAGCTTGCGATAGTCAACCACTACCCGATATTGCTTCGCCGCCCTGTCCCTGTTTTTATTCTCGACCACCAATAATGGGCTATTGAATGGGGAATTACTGGGTCTGATAATACCTTGTTTGAGAAGATCCCCTAATTGCTCTCTGATGATATCCCTCATGGCTTGCGGGTATCTCCTATTTAACATTAAATGGGAGTTCGCCTTTAAGTTTATTCTAGTACTGTTCTTCCCGTATCGGTTAGAACCCATCTTTTCCTTATAAAATAGGTCCGTCATATTGTTCCACTAACCCTACTACTGTTTCTTTTCTACATTCGACTACCCCCAATGTAATACCCGCCTCCCGTTTTTACTCACCGTTGTAGCCTTATATATACGTTTCCCCATCCACAACGCCAATTTTCCGGTTGATTTTCATTCTCATGCCAAAAACTCGCTGTAATATATATCGCAGCCACGATAATAAATCATATTCCGGCCGTCAACTTCTCTATTACATGGATTTTTATCCGCAAATCTCGCCCCGAGTTAGTTCGCGGAGGTTCAAAAATGTTTCCCAGTAGAGTCTGACATTTACCGCGAAAACACGCTACCGTGTCTATTAAGAACTTCACCCCGATTCCTCTAATCTCGCCACGGGCAACCGAGCTGCCTTCCCCTCTTCACACCGTTTATTGAATAATAAACCCCCGCTCGGTCACCCCGCACCATTACCGTTACCCTCAATCCGCACGTTTTTGGTTGTGAACGCCCGGGGTTACTCCTCCCACCTCTTTCTACTCACTACTATGGATCTTTACTCCTCCCCCACCTCTTTCTTACTCACTACTACATGATCTTTACTCCTCCCACCTCTTTCTTACTCACTACTATGGAGAGCGTTGTCTCATAGGTGTTCCCTTTAGGGCCAACGCTAATTACTATGCCATTCCTGATTCTTTCCTGTCCTGTTTTACCTTCTATCCCTTAAGGAATTGCATCTTGAAACTATTTTATCTACACGCTATTCAAATTAGAGTTCTTTTATATAAGTCTTATATTGATTTAATGATTTTTTTATCATCCAGAGTTTTATTAAACTTAAGTCTCTCAAGCCTTAACTCGAGTCTCCAAAAAAAAAAATAAACCAACATATCTTAATCCTAGTTTTATGCTACACTTTACCGACCCTCCGCAATCATTTCCTTGAATGAAACAATAAATAACACTGGATGAGTGCCATAAGAATTATGAGAGGAGCTATTAAGATTTTTAAGACTGCTGGATCCACACCCCACACCTGCGCTCCATGAGTACCGACTGATAAAAGACTCATAAACTTTAGAACTGGATAGTAAACAGGAATCAATAGAAATAAAATAAACCATAATATCTATGTTAATATTTTAAATAGTTTAAATATTTTAAATAGGAACCCGTATTGCCATGTCAACGCTGATTGTTTTTTTGTGGGCGAATGTTTTTGTCATGATCAGTTTGGGTGTAACAACATTGTATACCAATAAAACATAAACCTGATATTATTAATACTTGTATATGTTGAATATCAGAGATATATTGAGAAACATTTATAAACAATAAAAAATCGTTATAACGCTCTTCTGGAGAGCGCTCTCTGGGATTTGTAGGAAAAGAGCGCGATACCCGGGAAAATGCATATTTTAAAATGTTATTGATTTTAAAATGGTATTGTAAATTGATGGACAAATATTGAATTGCAAAATTAATGAAAGTCAACAGGAAAGATGAGTACAGAATTAACAAATAATTATGTTTGTATAATTATGCGTGAAAGATTAAAATTACTTAAATGAGCACGTTGGCTTAAAATATTGATCAAACTTTTTTTTTTTAATATGAGCCATTTTCCAATTCAGTAATGTTTTTTAACGTTTTGTCCGTATAGCACACAAAAAATTTACGGATTTTCTTTAATTTATCCAAAAAGTATCCTGTGACGAAATCCGTATTCTAAAAGTTTCTTAGAATTCGCGGAAACATATAGAAGGAGATCGAGAATTTTTTTTTTTAATTTATTTAATTGGAATTTATAACTTTATATACAATATATCTATATTGTATATTATATACAATATAAACTAGGGGAGATCATCTGCAGTAGAGGATTGGAAAGGGAGAGCATGAAGGAAAAGATCGCTAAACTAGAGAGATTACGCTTTGTAACCAGTAACATTTACAATAAAAAGAGCCTGTCCATAAAAGCAAAGATCAGGCACTACAATACTGTAGTAAAGCCACTTATACTATATGGGACAGTGACCATGAACCTCCCTAACCTGGAAAGAATGCTGAAAGTAGAAAGAAAGATCCGAAGGAGAATTTACGGCCCTAGGAAAACCCAGGAAGGATACAGGTTAAGATCAAATGTGGAGATCTACAAAGGAACAACGAACATAGAGACGGAGATAAGAATTAAGAGACTGATGTTGTATGGACATATCGTAATAATGCCTGAGGAAAGACAATAAGGCTATTTTTCAGAAAATTTGGGATTACAAGAGTGCACAAGGATACATAAAACAGCTAAAAGAGGAGACCAGCAAACTGGTGATTGAGGACCGTGACTGCCTTGATAGAGAAGAATATAGAAATAAACTACAAGGAATAGCGGGTCTTGTGGACAGGAAGGAGCCGAAGGAGCGTATGGCCTGCGTAGACAGCAGTATAAGGAGCTTGGACCACAAACCCTTGTCTTGCGACAACTCTTTTATTTTCTGTCTGTCCATGCCTAAGTTTTGGAATGTATCATGGACGCCATCTCCCAACACATAACCCCAGGTCTTCCCTTTGATCTTCTTCCTTTCGCTTTTGGATCCATGGCTTTTATGTCGGTTTGGTTCTCCGCCAGTGGTTGCAGGTGGTCTAATCATTTGAGTGTAATTCCAACATACATTCCACTGGTGGTGTATCGAATATAAAATTTAATATAGAATATTATTCATCTGAGAACTTCGGAAAACATTGACTTCCGGAGAAGGTTAACAGCCGAAAAAAAAAAATGCAGACCGTCTTCCAATCATTTCTGGATACTTGTGAATTTATCCACAGATAAAATGAAGTCGGACCCAATATTGAAACAAGCAATTTCCTTACAAGTGGGTTGCCTTCCTTTCATTTTGAAACAAAAAAGAATGCTTCCTCCATGATGAATGACTTCATTCGGGAATAAGGACATCCATTCTACCTAGAGAAAAGGTTTTGTCAGATTTGTATGCGACCCTTTTCCGTGTAGTGAAGATGCGGAGATTTGTAAGGGATCACGCGATTGAAGAGTCTTTATAAGTTGCAGATAAAGTAACATGTACAGGATTTGCGAACTAGAAAAGAAAGGACCATTTCTCAATAAAACATTTTTAATAATAGTAGACGGATATTCCATGTAGACACATCAGCTCCGATTCACACAAGGCTGTGATGGAACTCCTCTAGGTGTGGAGTTCTAAAGTCAATGTGCCTCAATTAAGATAACCTTCATTCCGCCACCCATTCACTTGCGTTCATGATACCCGATATTTCAATTGTTGGAGAGAGAGAATATTGTTAACCATTGGGGTTTGATTGAATTCCACCTGAATTTGATTGTGTTGTGATATTGAATAACATTATCAGAATATGATGTGAAAACATCCTTTAATTATTCAAGGGACAAACACAACACAATATGAGTCATTAACGAATGCCATTTACGATTTCGTTAATTTATCTTTTGTTCATAAAACGTATTATTAAAATAATATCATACGAGACTTAAGCGACAAGAGAATGCTCTTCGTTTTGGACTGCTCCAACATTTACAATAAAAACGTCCAAAGGTCCCAGTGAATTAATTAAAGAAAAAATTATCTTATCAGGACATAACATTGAAGTAATACTTGTAGGTTCATAGGGATAATGTAAAAATTTACTGGATGTATCTCTGGATCTGGATATCTGGAAAACAAAAATTGAAATCCATCTACTTAAAATTTTGATTTGATGAATGGAGAGGATTTAGAAATTATGCAAAAATTTTACTCATGTATATCAAGCGCAACGATTCGGAGATAATACCTAGTTCAATAGTATATAATTTTTGTGTTAATAACTTTAGATTTTATTTGAATTCCTCCATCACATTATAAATATTTGTGAGAGAGTTATCAAAGAAATTTCTTTAATACTGATTGATACTTACATTCATAGAAAACATTTCTCTGTTGCGAACACTTTAACATTCCTTCACTGTTCTCACATGGAAGGACATCGGAGCTTAACCAATCTCAGTTCAAGTATTAATCCTATTAGCGACCCTTATTATTAATGAAACTGCTTAATGCCGCCCTTCCTCCATTATTGCGTATGTTTGCAAGGGTACGATCCAGTTAAATCTAAGGGAGATGAAACGATAAATGTAAAAATGTTTACTACTAAATGATGTCTCATACGTGGTTGATCTTCCACGATCATTATTAATGTCATTACCTTCATAAGTATTTCATAATTACTCCTTCATTATTTTCTACCTACATTTAGAATGCTTAATGGTTATAATACGTTGTTCAATAGTACTATTTAAAAATAATCAATTATGAAATTATATGATAGTAATGACATTACACGCAAAGGCTGATTGCGTATATTTGAGGAATACACGCTCATGAAGTAATGTATTGTGTTAATATAATTCTAAAAAAAAACAAATAATAATTGTGTGCTCTTTTTTATACTCTTCAAATTAAAGACCTTTGTTTTCATTACTTATACCCACATTTGTGGCAGTAATTTGATGTGTTGCTGGCACCGCTCCTTTGGTTTTTGAGGCCTTGAAATCAATATTCGACCGGTTATGAATCATTGATCTAAACCAACTATAATCTCATACTGCTATACTTGGACAATACGCTAGCAAAACGTTTACTCCTTACAGTTACAATAATGTTTTCTAATTTCGCAAAATGGTTTGGATCCTGTTGACCAAAGCGGAGTACTTTGCACTCAATACTACATAAACTGTCAAGCTTTTCAAAAAATTTGGGTTCACTGTATGACCATTCGGAAAAAGGCTAAACGCATAACGCCTCCGAAGTTCCACTAAACTTAAGGCACCTTTTTTTGCCCAAACGAACCAAAGAGTGAAAGTGTTTCATAACTGACTCCTATGACACAAATTGCTTATGTCACTGCTTTTACGCTTAGATATTTTTGTTTCTGACATTGCACGTATGCTTTAAAAATGGAAATTACTCTATAAAGTAAGCATTTAAATAAATAGTTAGAACAGTATTTTTATTGGATTATTTATAATACAGTTGGCATACCGACTCATCCTACCACCGCCCTCACTACCTACGCTGATGTAACATGTGTGTTATCAGTAAACAATGATGATTGCCTCCTAAACACTCCAATCCATAATCCTTCAAGAATGGTGTCAAAAATGGGGAAATAACGTAAATCCATCCAATTATCGCCAACGTAAACTTTCGACTTCATGTCCTACAGTATCCTTTAATGATATTCCACTAATCCGTGTTAAACAGATCCGCTATCTTGGATTCCATTTGGACAAACATCTGACTAGGAATCAACATACAAAACTAAAACGACAAGAAGCTGCACATCGTTCCAGACTGCTTCACTATTTACTAGACAAACGTTCAGAGCTCCCAATTAATTACATAAGACTTATATACATGACTGTGATTTGGACCTATTTGGATGTACGGAGTTGAGCTTTGGGGCTCCACTAAAACATCTAATTTATCTCGTATCCAATCCTTACAAACCAAAATCCTTCGAAAAATCCTTAATGCTCCTCCTACTTTGTCACTAATAAACTTATCCATATTATCTTAATGTTCCATATCTTGCTTCCCGCTCCATTCCCGAAAATCCTTCGAGGCGGCTGAAAAGAAGATGGCCTAGAGACCTTCTAGTGTAGAATTTAAGTGCTACAGATGAGTAGTTCTTTTCAAGTTTTAAAATACCATTGTAATCGTTATCAACACATTTGCTTGATGTATATATTTTGTTCAGTTGTAAATTTCCATAAAAGAGGTATTTTAGTTGGAATTGATTGTTATGTTTCTCTTCATGGAAAATTAGGCTTATGTAACATAGTTAATAAGCGCAAGTAATTATGCCACATTACTTAACAACAACGTTGCGGTCCAGGTAGAACCATGGATTTTTCCACGGCCCCCTCCATTTATTTCGGTCAACAGCACCTCTCTGGCGGTTCTCCACGCCAAGGGTCTTCTGATCCGCTTCAACATATTCTCTCTAGCGGAATCTGTGCTTTCCCCTCTTTCTCCCCCCCTCCTTCGGGATGTCCATTCATCATATTGTTTAGCATTCTGTGCTCTCTCGTAGTACATGGCCAAGCCATCTTATTTCTCGTTGTTTGACTGTTGCTACTAAATCTGGAGCTCTTTACAGGTATCTTACTTCCTGGTTGCTTCTTATGCTCCATACATCTCCATCTTTAGTAACACTATCTATTCTCCAGAGTCCAGGTTTAGCTCCTATACAGTAAAACTGGTCTAAGAACTTTTTTTTTTTTTTTTTTTTTTCAAATTTAGTAATTATTATTTTTAATAAACATACTTAAATATCTAACAGAATCATTACTTCCATACATATCGTCTTTTGAAAAAGATTTTAACAGCTCCCCCTAAGTTCTTGATAACGTTGAGTAATTCAGACCTAAATAAATAATACGACATTTAGGACGTTTAATTGTATAAAAAATAATTAATACGATAACATGCCAACATTTTCTCTGCACTTCCGGGGCTCGTTTTCTTGTAGCTTGAACATAATTTATCGCCGTTTGAGGTCTTAATGAGTTACATCAAGTTTCCCTGCCTACCTGCCTTTTTCAGGCACTAAGTTATTCATCTTAGTTAGTAAGTCCTCATGTTACACCTATCATACATTCTACATAATTCATTTCCCATGTTCAGTTTCAGGTTAACATTGTGTAATAACATCCTTTATTTATTGAATAAGATAGCAGCGTAGTAATCAACAGAAACATATGTAACTGTAAAAAATGTTTGCCTTCAACTTTTTTAAATATATAGAATTTAAATATCTTATTACAGGTATTTCTAAACAGTTTTTCTAAGCAGTAAATTACAGATAGACATATTAATGTTCTATTCTGTCAGGGAGGAAAAGAGTTAATATAAAGATGTTCGACGGAGTGTTAGCTGGGAATGAAATGAAGATTCTCATTTTTTTTTCCCCGATGATTTTTAACAGATTCTGAAGAGATCGTTGATTGCAAAATGCAATGAAATTTATGTATATGAACAGTATCAAGTAAATCATATGACTAAATTTTTGCTATGTGTGAATTAAAGAAATATAATAATTATTAATGAATAGCGTATTTACTCAGCCACCACTGGATTTTAACTCCAGAGAGACATATGAAAGTGTAGCTGGGATCTCTTTACACAGGCTTGCACTCTAATTATAAGGATACATTCATGGTTCAAGCTTCTCTGAATGAGTTGTTGTGAATATTATATAATAGTATGATTTAAAAAAATAATAATAAACAAACAATCCAGTTAAACCCGGCGTTGGTCGCTAGGTGAGCATTTCCCTCACCCTTATAAAAAATATTTAATAAGTTCGTCAGAATTTAACTTTCATCGCTGAATTTCAGTATAGCTGAGTTTAGGACATTTGCGAATATGAATTACTGTCTAAGTAAAACGGATGCAGGTGAACAGGATATTGGAAGATTTGTACTGAAAATTGCCATGTACACACTCTTCAGTATCAGATTATCTCTCGTGCAGTTTATTTGTGACATTTTACTGAGCGAGTTTCCTAATTTCTTTCGATTGATTATAGATGATGATAGTGCTTATTTAGGTTCAAAATGAGTCGTGGATCCAAAGTACTTGAATTGATGGATAAAAAACCAGTTGAGAAGATAAATTGTAAGTAATTAGTTGATAATTCGTCGTGAATTGTATTTATATTATTTTTCAATCATTTACTAGGAATCTGAAATTTTTACTATTCCAAATTCTTGTTCGTGGCTGCTCGAGGCAATACAAAATAGATCTAGTATAGGTGTGCCGAATAAATAAAAAAATAAAAACGAAAAAAAATTTTAAGAAGTGCTATGTTTCAATTCACGATGACCATACTAAATATACTTGTAATAATTGTATGGAAATAGAAGAAAATTATCAAGCTGATGAAAAACACATTATTATGTAAATAGTAAAATATTTAATTTTTTTTTTTTTTTTTTATTACAATAAATCTTTGTAAAAATATATTTTTAATCCTTATACTCCATACTACAATTATTGATGCATTATGATGACATTTATAACTACATATTTGGCAACATAAAACTTTTTTTTTTTTTTATGAAAATCAAAGAAGTGAGGGAAATGCTTACCTAGCGACTAACGGTGTACCAGATCGGCTAGCGACCAACGGCGGATTAAAGCCTTTTTAATTTTTTTTTTTTACTGCAAAGTTTGAATAAAAACGATTCAATTTTTTTCTGAAAATAAAACAGGATATTAAATTTATGTCGATCGAAGAAAGTATATTGCTTTTAAGAAACTTTTCGTCGAAGCACTATATCAGATTGACCAAGAGTGGATATTGAAAATGAAATTCGATGTGCTGACTTGCCAGTACAATCCATGTTCTATATTTAACCGCAAAGCATAATATTTACCGCATCAAATAAGTCTCCAACCGGTGTGTATGTATGTACATGTTCAAACCAATCACAGAAGTGGAGGACTTTAATTTGTATACAATGGACCTGTCTTCGTATTATATAATTTTGGCGAGTTTGATACCGTAGAAAATTATCGAGTGAACGAAACATTCTTAAGCCTAATAGTTTCCCACTTTTAAATCTTACAATGCTTTTTTAATCTCAGAGTTGAGAGGAAGTTTATTAAAAGTTTCTTTTAGTTTTGCTTGTCCGATATTGCTCAAAGATTCCAGACGCCAAGTTTATAGAAAATTGGTCTCTTAAATTACTAAGCATTCTGAGTGTTACGTCGATGATAATATTTCCCCCGAATATCGATTCGTGAAGAGTTCTGTGGAATTACAATAAAATGAGATATTTATCCGTCACTTACAGGCCAGTGCCACCTGTAGTGTCATCTTTTCCTCGGCTAGCCCTATTAAATATTTATCTTGTCAATAGCTATCTATAGCCGTCACATTTGTATTGAATATAAATATAATTAAGAGAGCGACATCGAGTGGGCGGTACACTTCCGAGTAGTTGAGCAATACCGTTCTTTTAAGTAATCTGAATGATTCATCGTACAGAAATTTCTCTTTTGCCTTATTCAAAGAGCTGTTTTAAGATAGTTTGTAATTTAGTAAAAGAGAGAATTTTTCAGATTCATATCCTCTAATGAATTATGAGATAAATCGCACTGTAAAAAAATTATGTGCTGATTGGAGAAAAAGAGGGTTGTAAAGATGTAAAGCTGATTCTGTCTAAAGATCACTCGTACTGAATTAATTGTACACTAAAAATAATAATAAATCTATGCTATTATATAAAAGGACAAGCCTTTTCTCGTTTGTGATCCCTGAACACTACTGAACCAATCCGTACCAAATTTTAACCATATCTTCTTTATAGCTTCAGGAAGGTTCGTAATAAAATCTATTGTTATCTATTAATTTCATATTGAAAAAGGTATAATATGTGAATAACAGTTGTGTTTGAAAATTGACCGATAGGTAGCAAGCGGCATTCTACATTAGAGGTTACAATGAAAGGTACGGTGTAAATAAACCTTGACATTGAAAAACATTTAAATATGTGGTGCATATTTAAACATATCTTCCCAGTTATATTTCAAAATCGACCGAAATGTGTTTTACCCTACTGTACCCGTCTCTACCAAATTGTAACTGCATTATTTTTATAGTTCTAGGAAGGTTTAGCAAATATAAAATTTACAATAATAAAAACTTAATTTTACTATGCTGAGTAGAAGAAACAAAGTCATAAATGTTTAAAAATTAAAATTCAACCATATGAAATCAATAAAATTATTTTTGCCGAATAAAATATTATTACCAATTTATAATGACGATCCTTTGCTTTTTTATATTGTGTGTAAAAATAAGATCCATAAGTCTTTAGTTGTAAGCACTGATAATGAAGTCCATTATCCGCAAGTTATTTGACATTTTCTGTCCAACTGGATTACTAACTGATAAAGTAAAATTAAAAATTGGAAGTCAAATTATACTTTTAAGTAATCACTAACCACAAAAACTACTGAACCATTCTTTAGAACATTTTAACCATATCTTTATAGTTCCAGGAAGGTTCAGCATTAATAAAATCTACTGAGCTACATGAGAGGTTACAAAGGTACGGTATTATATAAAGCTTAAAACTTATAACAAAATTTTTATTCAATTAAATTATTTACAAAGATTTAAATATGTGGTTAGCTCCATTCTGCAACAGAGTTTACAATTACAAACCTACTTAACTTACCTTATCGAATTTTAACTAAATTATTTTCATAGTTCTAGAAAGGTTTAATAATAATAAAATTTATATAAATTTAAATAATGTCGAGTTGCAGAAACCAGGTTTTCCTCCACACATATAATATCATCGTTAAAAATTTAAATCCAACCGGATGAAATCAATGAAATAGTTTCTGTCGAATAAAAATTATTACAAAAAACAAAAATGTCAAACATTTCCCGTTTGATGTTGCATGTAAAAATATGATTCGTGGGTCTTAAGCTGTAAGCACTTATAATGCAGTCCTTTTTTCGCCAGAGTTTCTTAATAGTCTCTGTCCATTTGGATTACCAACTCATTACTATACCAACTAAATTAAAAATTGGATGACAAAATATAATTTTATTTATTATTAAACCACCTAATCAGTGCAATTTAAGCCATGTTAAATATGACTGCTATGCGTGAAAACATAATTGAAGAAATAATGCTCGATTCCATTTTTTTTTTTTTTTTTTTTTAGAGATAGATAATAATAATTTATTTACATTTTTACAATTAACAATTCATATTAAGTATTCATGTTCCGGCATAAGTCCTCTACATGAATGATATAATTTCATAATTGTGAATAGGCTTTACAATTCAAAGTTTATCTTTTAACAGCAGGAAAAATAGAAAAAACCTACACAACAAAAAAAAAAATATATAATATTGATAAATAAATAAAATCAATTAATATAGCTTATAAGTATATGTCTTACTTTATATAACAGTAAAAAAATAACTAAAGAATGTATTATAACAAATGTTAAACACAACTATAAAATAATAATAATAATAATAACCTATAAATTAGATTAAGTGAGGAGTATATGTTTTGTTCTTTTGTGCGTATATCTTTTTAGCGATGATTTATTGTAATTACCGATTTCTCGTATAAGTGAATTTTCCGAGATTGTTGTTTTACCAAAGTAATTTTTTGTTTGATCGTGGATGTGAAGTTGGATAGGGATAAGATTGAGATCGTGCAACATTGTTGATATTTTTGTATACCGAGGGCAGTCATTGATTATCCTCATACACAAGTTTTGTATCCTTTCGAGTTGGCGGTAGTTGGTTGTGCAAGTTGAGCTCCACACAGGTGATGCATATGTAATCTGGGATCGGATAACTGTTTTGTATAACATAAGTTTATTTTTTGGACTCAATTTAGATTTTTTGATACTTAAATACAAGATTTTTATCAATAAAGAAAATAAAACGTCAATTATTAGTTAAAATTATTTCTTTACTTATGATAGCGGGTAATGCCGCAATGTAGGATGCTGGTTTTTCATAATTTTGATATATTTAAAATTTATGTGTATATCTTTAATGGTTTTATTATACATTAAAAATAATAAAAATGGGTTTATAAAATATTACTAAATGGTAATGTTAGGCAGGAAAAAGATACAAACATCAAACCGAATATAATTTACATTCAATTATAAAAAATATTACTTTTCTCTTACTGTAATATGAGATAAGGGAAAACAGTCTGCTATATGAAAAGCGTTACTAAATTTGACTTCAGTTCAATTATTTTATTGTTCTTATTAAATTTAGTCTACGTCACTCGAAATTTATAATTTATAATTTCCGTACTGCCGTCATATAGTGTTGGAAAATCATAGTTTGTCCAATAGATTGAATGATGAGAATTGAGAATTCCACCTGTAGTTCTGCAAAATATAATTTTCAAACACCATCGTGTTCCTCCACATTATTCGAAAGTTGTACTAAAATAAATCAACGATATACATGGATAGAAATGCCTTCCCCTGTAAAAAAAAGACTCATCTGTCCATAAAATTCACCCCAAAAAGTGGTATTCTTCAATATGATCTGCATTCAGAAGCCAACGGCAAAATTGAGGTCTATGTTCATCATCGTTGAGTTTTAAAACTTACATTAAAAATATAATAAAATAAATCCTAAATTATAATAATAAATAAATAAATGTACTAACATAAAATCCTTTGATCTGGTGTCGCTTTATTGACAGTTTTCCTTTATTTTCTATTAAACAATAATTTTTTCTTTGCTTTTTATTCCAATGAAGAGTTTATTATGTTTAAAATGCACATTTTCTTCAAGCGTTTACCATAATGTCTTATTTACACAACTAAATTATTTGTATGCCAAATGAAAACCATGTTTTTCCGGTTTTAAAAGTACATTTCTCTATGAAATCGATACGTAATAATTAATTCATAACATATGAAAGCTGGTTAAATGTTCAAGTTTTTGTAAGATTTTCAGTTTTATGGATAGTTTTTTCGAAGAACTGTAAGCGTTAAAGTATTATAAGACTTTTAACTTCCCTAAATAAGGTGAAGATCAAGCTGTTCTTTAGGTCTCAAGTTTGTAAAATAAAGGTAAAATAAACTTCGCTCTAATATGAAATACAATGCTAAATCCGAAAATGTGGTCAAAATTTGAAAAATGTTTTGAGTGGAGATATTACAGCTTTTATGGAAAAAAACGTGGTTTCCTCAAAAAAGTCTTTGAATTAGCGTATATCTGCAACGGATTGGAATAGGAAGGTAAGGTCTGCAGTATTTTTCTTCATTTTTGATCTAGTTTCACCCATTATTTTTTTTTACACTAAGAGGTACTCACCCTGTTTATATATATATGTATATTCAGATTGAGGAACTTTGATACCTCTCTCGATATTTTAGAGACACAGCTTCGGATCCCTCTTCCCCAAGGATGTAAGACAGTGGAGGCAGAATAGGGGCGCTGAAGCCACAAACACTCTCCATTGTTGAATTTTACATAAGGAATAGATCTCTAGGCCGGTGTGGTTTCAACCTGTGAGGAGTAGAGACCTAATAACGGAATGACTAGAAACTGATCATCATTTTGGAATTCAAGTTCACTACTATTATCTATTGTCGGCAGTAATCAGCATTATTTTGAAGTATAGTTATTTATGAAAACCGTTATTTTTTATATGCGTTCAAGAATTTTTTTTTTTTTGTTCCCGTGAAGCAAACGATATGAAACAATAACTATATTGATATTGGATTGTTAGAAAATTAACATCTGTTTATTTGAATACAATAAAACTACGAAATACTGATTAAAAAAAAGAAAATACTAATCTAAAACTGCATTCACCTCTATCCATATTCGCCATGTGTGCTCCTCTGAATCGAATTTTAAATCATTATTACAAACCCTTCCTGATTTATATCGAATTTTGATCAACAGTTATTTATCATATAAAAACAGATTTATGTCATTTAAAAAAATGACAGTTGGTAGGCTGGAGCTCTGGAGAGAAGATTGGTTGACGCTAAGACTCATGCCTAAGCTCAAACCATTTCTCAACTCTTGACGAAAAAATCCTTAAATTACTAACTAGAAGAACTCTAGACATCATATTTTTTCATACGCCTCGGAGGATTATCGGAAATGGAGTGGGTAGCAAGTTGAGAAACTATTGAATTTGAGTGTTTATAAAGCTTACTATGGAAGGATAGGTATCTAGTGTGGGATAACTCAGCAACATACGGAGCATTAAGTCTCTTTACGGATAAGTTTATTAGTGACAAAGTACGGAAAGATTTTTCAAAGGATTTTGATTTGTAAGGATTGGATACGAGATGAATCGGGTTATTCAGTGGAGCCCCAAAGCTCAACTCCGTACGCAAATAGGCTAATCACAGTAGTGTAAATAAGTTTTTTGTAATAAATTTGGAGCATTGAACGTTTTTCTAGTAAATGTTGAAGTAGTCTGTAAATATGATTCTAAAATAAAAATTATAAAATCAATTTACGCCATTTTTTCGTTTCTTATTTTAAACCGTAAAAATATAAATGAATAAAATGGCCGACTTGTCGGCTTTTTTTGTCGATAAATCGCTGACTACTTAAGTAGCCGATTAGTCGGTTTTACCGACTAGTCGGCCTACCTCAAAAAATAATTTAACAGTTCATTGCGCAGAAGGGTACCTTAACTAAAACAAGGAAGCCATTATTATTTTCCGGAAAAACGCAATATTTGTTACACATATTAGCTATATACAACATTCAATTTTTAATAAAATTTAGATATTTTTAAATAAATATAATTTTTTTTTTTTTTTTAATAAATTTAAAAATAAAAAATACCTAGGTATTAAATTTATTTCTCTGCCGTATTTTCGGTACAGCTGTACTCTCAGCGCTATACCCAGACCTGGTGATCCTCTTGGGTCTTATAAATCAGCGGAAGCTGAAGGGACGGTGTACCCGAACTGGGCCCAGTAATACATGAATTATTTAAGTGCGTGATTTTCTGTCCAATGAGAGGCCTTCCTTGTGATTAATATCTGCGGAGTCGGGATCCCTTGGGCCTATCTAAATCCCCAGTCCCGATATAATTCTTCCTTCACTCCATTAAAAACCTGAAAATTTCATTTTCTGGATTTTATTTCGCTAACGCATATTAGGAAGATTCTGATTTGTTTTTAGCCCTCTGTAAACCCAAACATTTATCTGATGTTTACAAAAAATGTTTACATTATTAGTAGTAAATATAAAATAAGATAAATATTTCATTCTTATATCACGTATATATATTGTAAGTAACTAACTATAAATTTAATTATATTTGTAAAATTAAAAATTTACCATTAAAATTAGAGATATTCCAGATGTGAAAATATAAAACTTCTATTAGCTTCCGAATACTCCAACATTTAGACAAGCGTTCAAAGCTCTTAATAAATTATAAAAGACAGGCAGATAATGAGTAGATAACCTTTACCCTACGTCGTAAACCTACGACTCCCTGTCCTACAGTATCCTTTAATGATATTCCACTAATTCCTATTGAACAGATCCGCTACCTAGGACTCCACTTGGACGAACGTCTGACTTGGAATCCACATATAAGACTAAAACGACAAGAAACTACCCATCGTTACAGACTAATTTAACATTTACTAGACAAACGTTCAAAGCTCCCTAATTACAAAAGACTCATTTACATGGCAGTTATTAGACGAAGTTAAGCTTTGGGTTCCACTAAACCATCCAATTCTTCTCGTATCCTATCCTTACAATCCAAAATCCTTCGAAGAATCCTCAATGCTCCTTACTTTGTCACCACTAAACTTATCCATAAAGACCTTAATGTTCCATATGTTCTCCAATTTAGCCAAAACCAGATACTAATCCTATCATAGTGAACTGCATTACCACACAAATCGATTAGTCTCCCAATTTGCTTCACATTTGATCGCTGATAACCCACCGAGGGGTCTGAAAAGAAGATGGCCGAGAGACCTTCTAGTTTAGAACTTTTATTGAAGTGATGCTAGTGAGTTATGGGCATATCATAGTAATCATTTTCCTCAAATTTACTTGTTGTATATAATATATGCAGTTATTTATAATTTACTAGGTAAACATTTAAAGCTATTATTAAATTACAAAATATACATCACTAAATCTATTTTGACATACGAAGTTGAACTTTGGGGCTTCACTAAACCTTGCAATTTCTCACGTATACGATCTAATACTTTGTTCATAACTGACGCTCGCAAACTCGAAAAAATGTTACCATATATTCTTAGCACTTATAAAAAAAAATAAATAAATAATAAAATTTTACGTATAACCGATCGTTCTTTGATTCATATTACAATGAATAATTATTACCATAGTATTTAATCACACGCATACATACGTACTTAGACATAATATACAATCATTAATTTATAATTTGCTATAGTTAAAATAACAAAAGTCCATGGTGATGTACGGTTTCGTTTGAATGTTTGGGTACCCATTGATGAATTTTTCTCGGAAAACCTCTTAACCTAAAAAAAAAATATTTGTCAGTGACAAAAATATTGATCAGGGAAAATCTACTGTAGCTCTAATCAAGAATAGGCTATCATTCACTTTCATCTATATTTTCATAATCTATGAATATATTGCTGAAGGTTCTCAGGTGAGGACGGCTCCATTCGCCTTTCCCGATTTGACTGTATGAGCGGCAGGACGGTAATGAACCTCTCAAGGTAGGTGGGGAGAGAACCGGCAACCCTGCATCACTCTCATTGGCCCTGACCAGCCACACCTCCCCACCCACTTTTGCCCAAGTGCCATCAGCCAGCGCTCAGGCTATAAAATTACTGATTTTCTCTAAATGGAAATTCAATAGGTACGTTAAAACATGCATGCATACAGTCATTCATATGTATCTTCGTATGTTATAATTTAATAAATGTATATGAAACGTTTGTTTGTTAACCAGAGTGATTTCCTGCAGTTTTTTTTTATATATTAAAAAATTGTCTTATAACATTAAGTCAATAAACTGTTTTCGATTTTCCGTGAAACCTCATACCCATCATAACTCCTGATAACACGACCTCTAGATCACCACGGATTGTTTTTTTTTTTGTTTTTTTCTGTATATTTGAATAATTCCATATTTAAACACTTAATTCAATGTGTGTTTTACAACACTTCTTAATCACAATGTACTGTGAATTTTGTACGCTAGTCTATCTTCCGTTCCTGCCAAACGGTACATTGTTTACGCAACCTAATGTTAAACAGCGGCTATTGAGATAAGCCGAAAGCTGTTAGTGGAGGCGTAACTGACACCTAAACACGTGATAAAAGACGTAATTGAATAAGGCAGGAGTGTATTGTAACCGGAAATGGTTGTATTGAAAACAGGTGACCAGGCCGACAGGCCCGGATATGCGGTCCTGTTAGAAAATTTCCGCCGGCAAATTCCCATTTCCGCTTCTGGAGGAGGGACCTGCTTCGATTCCTACGGTCCATTTCCTCAGATGGTAACTGAAAAATTATTTTTCCATAAATAATATACACGTCTGATATAGCAGGTTGTATTTGATATACGCCTAAATAAGTTCCTAATGTTCAGTGACTCACGAAATTGATCAATTTTATAAGTTTACACTGTACTTTTAAAATAATCTATTAATAACAATTAAAAATTCTCGCAGATATAAAATAGTAAGTACGAAGCAGTTTTACTTTTTTTTGTCAATTCTGAATCGAATACAAAATATTAAATTATAGTTTTTATTTTTTTCCTACAGTGAAACCAACATCAGAAAATATTCAGCAGCAATTATAAACCAGCTTCAAAATTAAGTTTCTCAGCGTTCTTTAAATATTAAATAAGCCTTTACTCTCAGATACTGTAAAGCGCGGCAATAATCGTCCAATTAGATAAGGCGAAGTTGATAATGCGGTTCAAATACCACAGAAGCTCAGACGGTTTGATAATATCAAAATCAGCGCTGAAGGAGTGCGCTGTGTCTTGAAACAAGCTGGTTGGTGAGGAAGGGAAAAAGTTAAAAAGCCATTGCTAACAGATAGGCATAAAAATACTAAGGTTAGCATTCGGCAAAAAATATGCCAACTTTACAGAAAATGATTGGTCAAATATCATATGTTCTGACGAGATCAAAATTGATAGTTTTGGATAGGACGGAAAAAAATGATTATGGAAAGGAAGAAATGAACAATATATTTACAATCATATGTGATATGATCAATTTCGTAACTTACTGTATGGATATGTATTTTTAACATATTTTATATAAATGGCCAGTTGCTTAAAATTGTTTATAATAGATTAGTAGAAATTATTAATACCACTTTCAACTGGGCTTCCCAAATTCAAGGTTTCTGCATCATTTTTGCTAAAGAAGTCGAGAAGCTCAGGTTGTTGAACGAATTAACTGTTGTGGCAAACTTACTTACTCACCAAGAATTAAATACTTAGGATACATAGCACTATTATACTACGAATAGTTATCTACGGATGCGGAACATGAACGCTTACTTTAAGAGAAGAAAAACGCCTCAATGTTTTCGAAAATAAAGTACTGCGGGGAATACTTGACCCAAAAAAGGATGGAATATCGAATAATTTAGAATGTTTCACAATAAGTTACTGCGGGAGCTTTATCGGCTAAGTATAGTTCAGGTGATTACAATTAATAAAAATGAGCATATAATGGCATTGGATTTAATAATGACCGAATTCCAAAAAAGAATAATCAGTTTTGAGCAGTCGGGTAAACGTCCGAGGGGTAGACCGAGACGAAAATGCGAAGATGGGAAGCGGAGCTGATCTTGGAGATTTGTGTTTTAGTGGGGTGGGTTGGAGGGAGGTGTGTTCAGAAGTCGGCTGTTTCGGCATTGAACCTTCGGGTTCGCCAAGCCACTATTTATGTATTTTTACAATTATTATTTTTTGTTCCTTTTCTTATTGTTATGGTTAAAACATGAATATAGTTTTGATGTGTAAATACAATATAGCTGATAGAATTAAGATTATAAGCTTAATTTTATTATCATTTTAATTTTAAATTTCTTCACTATGTTGTTCAATTTGATTTAAAATCTAAAATTGAAATCATAAACTTCTTGAATATAACTAGAATAGAAAATGGACTTCAGGCCGGACTTCTATAATTATAATAATTACAATATACACTATGATTTTACCATTTAAAAATTTTTTTTTTAACCTGTTGCTGTGAAAAAAACTAGAAATAAAAGGAGAAACTGACCGAAAAAAAAAATTGTCCCTTTTGGTTTGAAACCGACCTTCTAGAAGGAATGATTGAAATTCGGATTCATTTAAATTAAAATCAAATCCAGCCTTCCAAAAAAATACGTAGAAATATATTTAAATATCTGTATATATTATATAGAGATTTCATATTCTGTTCCACATCAATTTACTGGATGTATTTTATTTTTTATACGGTCGTAATTTTTAAGAAATAGCTTTAAAAACACAATCAATAATAATAATACTTAGGACAATGTAACCAATATGTTCATTAGCTCTTGTGCAATAATCTACTGTTCAAAAATAAACGTGGAGTTTTTCCTTTTGATCACGAAACCGTTGAGAAATCATTTCCGCAGTTTCAAAAACACCTGAGCACAGACTGATAGAACTGTGGAAAAAAGATGAATGTTGCTTTGGAAAAAAAATTTAGTATTTTAGATGAAATATTATACATTATTTGGTTAATATTGTGCAACTCCAGAGGCTGAACTTACCTCACACCAAACACTAATGTACGACAGCGAGGCAAATCCTATTCAACAAAGAAGATTAAATGTATATCATCCGCGGAAATGTTGATATATCGAATTTCACCCTCCCCCCACCATTTTCAAGCCCTCCCTAAGCCTAGAAAGCTCCAGCAGGCATTTCAAACTCTGTGAATTTCAATGGGACTTCCTCCGGAAATCTGCTTCTGCCAGCACTATTTCACCTTTTCCTGGCTTTAAAGTGCTTTGCCAAGTTCGTAAAAGCGTAAATAACGATTTTAAAGTAGCTTTTACTAGCGAATGTTTGTTAATAGAAGTTATTTAGGCAAGTTTTCTTTTGTCCCCTTCTTGTTTTTTGAGTCCAATATTTATTATAATTTATCAATGCCATTTCTGCGTAATATTATTAATAATTTATAATACCCTCATTAGAAAAATAGCAATTGAGTTTGATTTGAATGTTAAATAGAATAATGATTATTTATGAGAGATGGGCCGACTATTCGGCTGTTATTTTCTTTTATATTTCTACCGTTTTAGTCATTTACACTCTAATTGCAGTTTTCCACCTACGTTTTATCATTTTTTACCGGACTCACCCAGGGCTCTTTGGCTTACCTCACATCAGGCTTTCGTGTGACTAACTACTTGCTCTATGATTAAACACTTCCAAAGTTCGATTAAAGATACTTAATCGATTAGTAATAGGCCTCAGCTGCCTATGCAAGGGTAACCATGCTGCTGACGCCTTCACTTCTGAGAATTCCGTCTGGGGCTGAAGATGTGCAGGGGCGTTGACTTGTTCAAAAATTAAAAAGTGTCCAGAAAACTTTATCGAGCAGTGAAGCTAGTGTCAATAACCCTGCCCTTTTAGGAACAATTGCAAAATCCTTGTATAGTTTAGGCGGGGGGGAGGGGGGGGGGTAAGTTGGAGCGAGGTTCTCAGCTCGGTGCTGAAGGTCGTGGGTTCGAATCTCACCTGGGAGGGTTAAAATTTATTTCGTATCGAACCTAAAAATGAA
Source organism: Euschistus heros (assembly GCA_003667255.2). NCBI lineage: Eukaryota > Metazoa > Arthropoda > Insecta > Hemiptera > Pentatomidae > Euschistus > Euschistus heros. The sequence goes on from RCWM02000001.1 coordinate 1,671,086, forward strand.
TCTTGACCTTCCTACCCTGGCCAGAATAGGTTGGTGAGGACGTTAAGCCCAAATAAACAAACAAACTTTTATAGTTCCGTTATAAGAAAATCAGAAAATCTTAATCATTACTGAGATAACCCATTCATTTTTTATAAATTTTATATTTGTGCAAAAATTCGGCACAGATTTTGCCGTTCCGACCAATGCGCCCTTTTATATCTCGAGTTTAAAAAATGATATCGACATGATTCTTGCACCAAGATTTTTATTTTTGATTGCGATTTTCAGGAATTTGATATTTTCATATTAGGCTTCATAACCACTCAAATCCGTTAGTTTCTCAACTTGCTTCCCAATCCATTCCTGAGAATCCTCCGAGGCGTCTGAAAAGAAGATGGCCTAGAGACCTTCTTGTGTAGAATTTTTAATAAAGTGCTACTGATGAGTAGTTCTTTTCTAGTTTTAACCTGTTATTATAATCGTTGTCTATACATTTACTTGATGTATATTTTTTGTACAGTTGTTAATATCAATAAATTTATAAATTAAAAAAAAAATATTTGTGCAAAAATTCGACACGGATTTTTCCGTTCCGACCAATGGGCCCTAAAAGCCGAGAAAAAAAATAACATTAAGCTAATTTATTTGATATCTCGAGTTTAAAAAGTGATATCTACATGATTCTTGCAACAAGATTTTTATTTCTGATTGCTATTTCGAGGAAAAATACAGCCGCCCTATAGATTCTGGTTAAGGTTAATTAAATTCTCATATAATGATTTCATTTTCGAGCAAACTACCTCTTTAGATTTTTGTACACAAAAATTGATGTTAGATTTTATTTCAGCACGCTCAAAAACATTGAAAAACGTTTATTCAATAAAAACAAAAAATGTAATTTTATTTTACCCTCTACAAGGGGGGTGAAATGTTTAAATCGATTATTGGTTTATTTCCTTTAAACCGCCATTACTTTTTTTTTTAGCCCAAGAATATATGGTTCTGTTTGTATAATATGCAAATATTAATTTGTAATATTATGTATATCAACAAAGCCAATATATATACTAATTTGGATAAAAATAATTAATTAATAATAAAAATAATCTTGTTCTCCTGATCTCAATCCAATTAATGTATGGGGTGTCATTGCGAGAAAATTTTACATTGAACATTACATCAACATGAAAGATATAAGTTCAAGTAATGTTGGTTTTCGGTGTAAAACTTTCTTTCAATACGTTACAATAGGCCATTGAAGGAGAGGGAAATTGGGAGATATGAGTTTCGTTTGCTCGACTAGTGTGAATTTCAGCATTTTCTTGTGGGAATGTCCATTGCACTTGATTATTTTGCTGGAGGAAAGGTAACAAGTGATTTTTAGGGAGATTTGTGTGATCTGCAATGTTCATTTTGGTAAAGAGATGTTAACATTGGATTGAACAAAAAGCCCCCCATTATGTCACACTCCCTCCAGCAAAATAGCATTGAAAATTTCACCGAGTCTTTTCTAAGAAACCTCCAATAATGCCTGTTGCCATCTGGACCATCTAAATTATTTTTTTTTTCTATTTAAAAAAATCACGGAATTTCAATGAGTGGAAATGTTTTGTCCCCCAAATTCCAATCTTGTTACAATATGGCGAGGTTGAAGTTTTAGCGTTTTTCTCATTTGATAAATTTACTCCGTTTTAGAACACGGACCTTCTTTACTTTTTCCTTTATTGTTGGTTTGGCTAAATAATTGTAACACGTTATGGGATTGCGCGTTATTCCTCTAGCAATTTCACGCAAGCATAAATGTTCTTGATCAAAAGCCAAAATAGCAGATATTGTTTACTCAATTGGTTTAATAGTTACGACACGATGACAAAATTATGTTTATCAATGAATAGCATTTTAAGAAGCAAAAGTACGATTAGGATGAAAATTTTTCCTTTTTATTTTTTTGCTTTGCCTGAAATTCATTTTGCGATTCAGGTAACTCTTCTAAATTAGGAATTTCAAGTGGTTTTGTATTTATGAAACCCACTTTAGATGCAGATCCTAGTTGCACCGGAGAATAGAAGTTGCTATTCCACTCTACAATACTCTGCTCGAATGACTCACCACTTAGATCCTAAAGGGCTCATCACCTTTAAACAGGCAATGAGTGGGGGCAAGGGGGCTAAAATGTCACGATGATTCTTGATGAATTAACGCTGACCCCCTTGATTGTAACGGGCTAATCAAAATCTTTTGTCTAGTGTTTCTTCTCAGGATCGCAGTTGGTGACTCCTTTTATGACAAAATCATCGGTGAATGCCTATCATCTATCTAAAATAAGTATAGTAAATTGCTGATTTTTGATTTTTTTTTCTAAAAAGATAATAGAAAAACACTCCGTTACATAAAAAACAGAAGGCTTGGCCTATTCGTCAGCCGACTACTTGGCCCAATATATATTTTTGAGGAAACCACGTTTTTTACCATAAAAGCTGTCAGATCTCCATTTCGTTTAAATATTTTTAAACTATGACGCATTTTCGGATTTGGCATTAAATTTTCAATAAGAGCAGAATACACGTAACCTTGAATTTTACAAAGTTGTGACCTAAAGAACACCTTGATCTTTACCTTATTAAAATGTCATATAATACTTAACCACTCACCTTTTTTCGAAAAAAAAAAAAATATCCACAAAATTTAGCCTAATTTAAATCTCACATATACTTGCAAATTTACCCAGCTTTCATATGGTATGATCGAATTGATGATTCCGTATTGATTTCATGAAGAAATTTACCTTTAAAACCGGAAAAACATGGTGTTTTCAATTGGCATACGAATCAGTTACTTGTGTAAATAAGACATTAGGACAGACGCTTAATGGGAGTATATATTTTAAAAATAATAAATTCTTAATTTATTGTTTAATAGAGAATAAATGAAAACAGTCAAAAGCGATACGAGATCGAAGGATTTTATGATTTACATTTATTTACTACCATTATTTAGGATTAATTTTATAAAATTTTCAATTTAAGGTTTCAAACCCAATCATAATAAACATGGACCTCAACTTTGCCGTTGGCTTCTGGATGCAGATGATATCGAAGAATACCACTTTTTTAAAGTGAATTTTATGGACAGATGAGTTGGTTTTTATAGGGGCAGCATTTTTACCTATTTGTGTTGAGTATCGTTGGTTTATTTATTAATGTGGAGGAGCACCATAGTGTTGGAAAATCATATTTCGCCAAACTTCAGGCGGAATATCGTGATAAAGTTTTGGTATAATATTTTGTAACAAATCCTAGTAATTCTGACCATTTAATCTGTTGGGCAAACTATGATTTTCCAAAAGTATTTGTAGTATTTTTTTTTTACACTAAGAGAAACATATTTTTTTTTACACTCACGATATATATATATATATATATAATATATATATATATATATATATATATATATATACACTTTTTGACTAAAATGTAAATTAATTTTTTTTAAAATGTTTTTATTGTATATTATAATTTCCGCCTCGTAAATCCTTTGTCATCGTGCCCGACAAAGAATAAACAAAATTAAAAAATAAAATAAAATAAAAATACATGTGTTATTAAAATAAGAGGGAAAAAAATAAACGTGTAATGGAAAATAATTTCCGCCTCGTAAAATCGTGCCCGACCATGTGTTATTAAAATAAGAGGGAAAAAAATATAAACGTGTAATGGAAAATTAAATCCAATGGTGAAGAGGTAAAAGCCAACTTTTTTCACAAAGTCCAAGTCTTTTCCTCTGTTCTACAGAAGCCGCTATTACGTCATATTTCGCAATACACAATTCTGACACGCGTCACTTTTCACACCGTGATCTCATCTGCTTAGATTAGTGGTGTATGCTTATACACCCGACTTTTCGTAAAGAAAAGAGTTAAAGTTGGCTAACATCCGTGGGGTGGGAATGTCTGGAACTTCTGAAATTCGTAAGAACAAGAAAGTTAAAGAGGGGGAAAAAAATTCCGTCCGTGTGCTCAAGTAGATTCTGGTCATGTCGCATAAATTTTAATGTGTTTTTAGGACATTAGAGATTCTTTTAACAGCCCAACTGTGTAGGCCTCTGCTTCTATTCACATTTTTTATCCTTTTAGGAATAAAAGCCTAAGAGAAGAACTTTAGATATGAAAATGCCAAATTTATCAAGGTTTATCTGTACGCAATCCAATGGATTGTGAAATGCAGAGTCATTTAAATTGCATATCATAAGAATAATATAGCATTAATTGTACATATATGTAGTAAGTTACTGAGTTAAGGTGAGGAGGTATACACCGTATACAATATACAACTGAATCCTGCCTATAGAGGTATTAACATTCAAGATGATATATAGATGTATATATATATATATATATATATATATATATATATATATATACGGAGTTCATAGCAACTCTGAGATCAAGATTATTTCTGACATAGTAATCACTGCAAGTATAGAATATAAAATTAATTGAATGTCTCAGAGTTGCTATCAACTCCGTATGTCATGATAATTCTTATTTGAGTTTCATTACGGTCTTGCAAATGAGTCCTTTGTAATTTGTACCCATCCTAGATCGAAGATTTAATTTCAAAGCGGCTAGCAATTTTTTGTTTCATTTTTGTGTGTGGATCTCACTGAGGTAGGCCGGCCTTGTGGTTAGTTCGTGGGATGATGAGATCCCGAGTAATAAATGAGCATATAGGAGAACCAGAACTATTGGAAGACCCTGTCTTAGATGGATGAAAGGCATTGATGAGAATGCTACTAAGATTCTGAGAGTCAGGGATTGAAGAAGAGATGCCCAACGACTTACAGACTATCGGAAGTTATTGAAGAATGCCTGGGACCAATAATGGTCAGTTGAGCAATTAAAGGAAGAAGATGTGGATTTATATTAAGACGGTTTTCTAATTGAAATCCTAGGTAGTGGATTGACGCTTAATTATTTTTTACTGATAACCCACATGCGTATGTATTGAAAAAGGAGCTAAGACAGGCTAGAAGCTGTTTACACAGCGCATATAGGGAAAAATGGCGGAAAATGGTGAGAAGCATAAAATTCCTTGTGGTGAAGAGGAAGGAGCACGAAAAAAAGAGATGGGAAGCGGGACGAAGAAGGAAGATGTGGATAAAAGAAGAGGACCAAAAAACAAAAAGGACCAAAAAACGCCAAGTAGGCCTTAGTTAGTTCGATACTGAATTAGGGTATCGAAATGAAAAATACAGATATGTGTAATGTATTAACTATGCATTTTATTGAATAATAAACAAAATTTTGCTGTTTATAAAATTATATTTATGTAACAACAAAGTTTAATCAGCATGTCTATAATCGTGGATGTTCCGACACAGAACTCATCCACCTATTTTTTCCCAGATTCGCCTTTCCTAAGACATTCTACAATGGACAATTTTTTAATATTTTTTTTTTCTTTCAAATCAATCCGGATAGTCAGATGTCAGGATAATAGGAGTTTCACTGTATTTGTAATTATGTTCGGACCGCAACACATCTAAACCATATGAAATCAATGCAGAATTAAATTAAAGAAATATCTATCAGTTCTTCTCTAGTTGTTTGATTTTGCTAGTTCAAGTGAGAGATGTACAATCAAGTTTTTAGTCTTGAATATGTATTAATATTTCCAATAAAATAAATACCTGAAGTTCCTTGATAGGTCTTAGAATCAGCTAAGATATAGAAGAAGAAAGCCGGCCTTCAAAATGCACAGCAATGAATTAAACAATCCTTCCCTTCCAGAACTAAGTGGCTGTTAGCCCTTAAAAGGGAGAAACACCAAATGATAATTGGAATACTAACTGACCACCGTAACCTTAAAAGTCCTTTGAAGGGTTGTGGGTCACCGTTGATGAAACCAAGCACTAATGCTAGTACTTCCTATCTCACCTACGCTAAATTGCGGGCTGCTACCCTTAGATTCCCCCCTCCCTTAGATATATTAGAATCCCATATAATTCCTATGGTAAATATATGATGAAAATATAATCTCAAGTAGATTATATAGGTGTAGTACTATCCTCAGGCGATTGAAGTGGACGTGCATAATCATCATGAAAACAGATGATTAAACGTTTATGAACGTTGACCCCATTAGTTAAACTCGAAGATACCGAGACGTATATGTGAAGACTGTTTTAGGCAGGAAATTCTAGGTTTTGGTTTTCAGATAATTTGTTTATTAATATAATCCTAGTAAAGCGGCTGAGATAACACCGTTGGGATTACTGTAGGCCTGGCTTGCCCTCCCATGATTGGGGGGACAAGCTTGGTCCGGGGTTTCCTTGGGATATTTGTGTACATTGCTTATATAGAGTGGTTTTACTTTTTTTATTTATTTTTAATTTTTATTATTTATTTATTTATTTTATTTTATGTTGTATTATGTTTTTTTGTCTTTATTATTTATTTTTTAAAAATATTCTTTATAGTTTTATTTTATTTTTAGACTTTGTATCTTGTATGGTTACAGGATTTGTTTTTATTTTTATTTAATTTAATTGTAGGAGTGGATTTTCGGTCATATATATTATACGTTGCCCCTTAGTGAGGCATCTTGTAATATTCAATAAAAAAAATAGTTAATCTAATGCTTAAAACAAAACATTTATTAAAACTTAAATTTTTAATATTTTTTGAAAATTTCTCACACCCCACTGGAGCACCCTAGAAGCCGTCAAATTTTCCAAAAACTGCAGAATTTAGTTAGCTTTTTATTGGTGCAACTCATGATACAATTGTACTTCACCTTTTGAGTCTAGAGAATAAATACTTAGAATAAAAAAAAAGAAAGAAAAAAGTACGTTTAGTAACATTAGGTAATCAGCAAGAATTTGGTCCCCCCCCCCCAACTCCCTATAAATAAGATTTTTTTTGGGGGGGGAGGGGGAGGGAGGGCTTGCCACCTTCACAACTCTTTACCCCTCATGCATATGGACAAGAGATAAAATAACTAATACATTTATTCAATCTAGTAGGTACGTGAAGCAATCAAGTATTTATTCTCTAGACTCAAAAGGTGAAGTGCAATTGTATCATGAGTTACACCAATAAAAAGTTACCTAAATTCTGCAGTTTTTGGGAAATTTGACGGCTTCTAGGGTGCTCCAGTGGGGAGTGAGAAATTTTCAAAAAATATTAATACTTTAAGTTTTAATAAATGTTTTGTGTTTTGAGCGTTAAAAGGCCCTCTAAAAGTAAACTTAAAATAACTAGACCTATGTCATATTTTAGAAAGTTTAATGCTGATTAAGAAAATATCATCACTTTTGTTTCTACGCTAAACCAAAGTAGAGAAAACTGCCATTTTTCAAAAATAATAAAGATTTTAAAAATAAAAACAAAAAAAATTCTATCTCCTCAACAATTTGAGATATGAAACTAGTTTTTGCGCCATTCTACCCCGTTTAGTATGCAGTATTACACAATTTTTGTTTTTACACTATGTCTGGGACACCCTGTATATTCTTATATTTTATTTATGTTTTTTTTTAATCATTTTTAATTTATATCTGTACTATTTCTCTTTTCAATCATTGAAATTAAAGCATGCGTTATTTTAGGTCGCAAGAACTCTAGAATAATGACAATGTATTCAATAGAAATAAACTGATCAAAATAATAATTAAAACCATAAATATTAGGATAATAAAATTAATAACTAAAAAAAAAAACAGTGTACAAAATGAGCTATTATCGTTCGAAGACTAAATACAAAACATAAATAAATATTTTTTAACATATCTACATTTTTTTTGGGAGAGAATTTGCGTAACATTCAGAGGGAGAGAATTCCAGAGACTCGAAGAGTAGATAAGAAAAGAATAATAAATTCTTGAGTTTATATGGATCTATATACATTGAGTCTATCTTTTATTGATATAATGCTATCTCTGTTTCTCTTGTATATTAGACAGAAACTATTAGACCGAGGCGTTATTATATCTATTCTCAAAATATATACTATCATATGTTTACAAAACAAAGTAATGAAAATATACTATATTAGAGCGATATGAATAATAAAATTTATTTAGAAAATTAGACGCTTGGGTTAGGAGGATGTGCTCTGTTGATTCTTGAGTACAATATGAATGATTTTAAGCTTCTCTATGTCGCTGTTTCTTTTAAGGGCGTGTTAGTCAAAGGTTACCTCAAACAAAAAAAAAAAAAAAAAAAAAAAAAAAACCCTACATAATGATCTCAATATACCTTTTGACTTTGGCTCCATTCCCCTAAAATTCTCAAAATTCCGTCGAAGTCTTCCCAACTATCCCAACCCTCTGGTTCAGTCATTATCCAATGCTACGCACCTTATATGCAGATTGAAAAGCAGTGGCCTGGAAACTTTTGATCAGATTCTGCACTCGACGACTGTGTTATAGCGCTCTCACTCAGCCTCCAATGCTAGTGACGCAGCTACAATAGCAGCACTGGGATCTCTTTGAGCCTGACTTGCCCCCAACTATGAGAACAAGCTTGGTTCGGAGATTCCCCGGGATGCTGGAAAATGTATATGGAGTATTTTACATATAAAGTTTTTTTCTTTTCATTTATTTATATCAGTTTATTTGTTTCTGCAACTAGAACCCTTTCTTGTATAGTTAAAGGCTGTTTATTGTTATTTTTTTATTTTGAGTGAGACAGCTTGTAATATAAACTCCCTGTCAAAAGTATTGCAACACACATAAATCTCGAGATTTTCCTGGTTTTTACCTTAATCCATACTTGGTTTATATTCATATTAATATTATTTATTAAACGTGAGACATTAAGGATTAGACACATCAATGTTTTTCCCTGGTAATAACAAACGATGGAATTTTACATTATTTTTTTCAGTCCATGTTTATCATTCGTTTCGTTATTTACAAATATGCCAAGACAAGTGGAAGCAGTCATTCAAGCCAGAGGGTGCTATATGTCTTACTAAATATAAATTAAAAATTAAAAAATTTGTAAAAAAATAAAATTTTAAAAAGTAAGTTTTCTAACTTTTCTGTTTATTGGAAGAAATATTGAAATGTATTTTAATAAAAATTGTTAGGACTAAAACGACAAGAAACTGCTCATCGTTACTGACTACTTCAACATTTACTAGACAAACGTTCAAAGCTCCCAATTAAGTACAGAAGACTCATATACACGACTGTGATTAGACCTATTTGGACGGAGTTGAGCTTTAGGGCTCCACTAAATTATCCAATTCATCTCATATTCAATCCTTACAATCCAAAATCCTTGTAGCCCACACCAGATACCTATCCTTCCATAGTAAGCTCCATAATCACTCCTTCCATTATCCATTCCTGATAATTCTCCGAGGCGTCTGAAACGAAGATGGCCTAAATACCTTCTAGTGTAGAATTTTTAATAAAGTGCTACTGATGATAGTTGGGAGAGCTAGAAGATGGAGAATATAGAGCATCTTAGAAGCATTTTTCAAAGTTTTAACATGTTATTACAATAAGTGCTACATTTACTTTTAACGAGAACTGTATGAAGTATATATTTTACGGTAGTAAATTTCAATAAATATAATAAATGTAATAAAATAAAAAAAAGAAAATAATAAAAATTGTTTATGTCTAGTTTGGGAATGTTTATTATAGACTTCAGAACCTTTCTTTAGTATGAAAAAAATAAATACGTTTTTATAAAATTCAAATATTTCAAAGTGTTGCGGTAGTTCAGGGAGTTTATATTCAAAAACTTTATAAGAAGGATGCTAATTCATTGTTTAAAATTTATTGGCTTAAATCATTGTGGTTGATTTCACTTGCCGAATAAGTAAAATGCCTCTAAGGGTTATACACCAACGTGGAACACATATCAGTTTAAAAGATTTTATTTATTCTTGTGACATTAACACGATAAACCGGCTGTTTCTACATGATTATAGTTTGCAGTATTTTAAATTATGGCTTTCGTGTGTTGAAGTGGCTACTGTTTAAATGTATTATATCCTGTTAGCACGGAATTTATTTTTTTTTTATTAATTTTTTTTTAAAACAAAAAACGCCAATGAGAGGAATAAGTATCTGCGTGCTGATAAATAAAATATCAGTATATTTTAGCTTGTTAGGGAGCGGGGGTGGTAGAGTGGTGGGGGGTCAGGTATTTGGATTTTCGCTCGGTGGGCTAGGATTTCAGAGCCCTAATTTAAATAATCCTGATCCTATTAACATATATTTCATTTATCTTACATGTAAATGAGACGGTGCCGGTTTGGTAAAAACTCACAATGGAGTCTTGACCGTCTGTGTGGCCCAGACCGAAACGAACCTACCGCTATTCACCAAGATACCTTGTCTGGGCGAAATTGGGTAATTAAAGAGTAATTTCCAACTCTAATTCGGAATACTAAGGGTACCAAAATACACCGCAGGGCTTGTCATAATTTCCTCCTGAGTCATCGGATGAGGAGGGTAGAGCGGCGATTGGGTTTCCTCTTGTCCCTGTAATTTGTGGGGTGCGAGGGGAAATGAGAATGAACTGAGGAAGCAGCCGACAAGAAAAGGACTACCATAGAAGCGGGAAGACAAATTATACACGCCTTTTAGGCCTCTAGTTTGAATTTCCACTGCTAATAAATTGCTTTTATTCATTCAAATATTAATAAAAAAAAAAAAAAAAAAAAAAAAAAAAATTTCTCCCTGTTTGGGAAATTATTAATTGAAATTGTGATTTCATCCGTTCCATCTTTGTGCCAAAAATTCTTAAACGAATGATGCATTTCTATAATTTAAGTTTGGTTTAATATTTTACAGATATTTAATACAGTAGAGTGTGGTAGGGGGGGGGGGGGGGTGACGAAATAAAAGAAATAACGAATTACAGAATTTTGCTGGTAAAGAAACAAAAAAGCATTTTAAACTATATAATTATAATTTTTTTTTTTTTTCAATTTATTGAATGTAAAACGACCAGATGTACATTATAAACATTAGACTTAAGTGACAATGACAAAAAACACAAAAACCTTGGAACACAAACATGTATAAAATAGAAAAAAAACACAGACATACGCGTATCATATTTATTCAAACATACGTATCTTGAATGTAAAAACAGAAACTCTTTCATAACACATAAATCAGTTATTTTAAAAAATCAGATATTTGTTTTTGTACTGCCTTTTCCAGTCCTTTCTTGATAGCCGCACTTGCCGCATCGCATTCAGTTGTGAAATAACCGATTTACATTGCTGCTCCAAACCACTCAATACACTTAGGTAACGTTTCCTTTCTTTGCATGGAGTAGTGAAATAATACTACTAGCTTCATTTTGAGCACGCAAAACTTGTTCTAAAATTTCATATCCCACATTCGCACTATCCATGTTTTACCAGCTGCTTACATCTTGCTTATCTACTTGTCAGAATCGGTACACAATTCGTATACATCTTCAAGCAAATGTTGGTTTTCATTACTATTCCCAGTACATCGCCTGCCCCTGATGGCCACAGCTTATTCCAGCTTCGAGCAAGTATTTCATGGGAAACATTGTTCCACGCATCAGCTACATTGAAAATGGCATGTCTAATTGTGTTTCTAAAATTCATTTTCATTCATTTATGAAATCGATGAACATTCCTGAATCAGAAGAAATAAAATGTAGTGGCGTTTCAAATTTTTGATGACTCACTGATCCATTGGCTGTATAAGGGATGTAGTATTTGCTGGAAGGAAAACGTATTTTAAATTTTCATCAACATTTGGTTCATTTAAAGGATTGAACGGAGCGTTGTCCATAATTAATAAAACTTCTTTAGGCAATTTTTTTTTTTTTTATTTCAAATACTTTTGTACTTGAATAACGAATACAATTTAAAACCAATCAATGATTTTTTTTTTATTTATCCACGAATTTTTTTTGGCCTAATAATTACTCCCGTACATAAGTAGCAAGGGGAAAAATGAATTACATACGTATTTAAATTTGTAATTTATAGTTGCCAATTTAAGAAAAAAAACCTGACGAATTATCGAGTGACAAAATAACGAGTTTCCACTATCTAGGACCCCAACTGGAGATATGTTTAACTTGGAATCCACATACAAGAATGAAACGACAAATTTTATTTTAAACAACCGTCCCAGGTGTCTAAAAAGGAGATGGCTTCGGGACCTTCTAAATAGAATGTTTATTGAAGTGGCATCAATAGGTAGTTGTTTTAACATTTCTAAGAAATATCTTCAGATTTACTAAACGTTTTTTTATTTTTTATTTTATTGTACACAGAGTTGTAGATTTCAATGAATAGCTAAAAATAAATATTAACCTCCTTTATCGAATATATTAATGATTTTATTTTATTTTTTTCAGGTAAGACTAAATGTAGGAAGTCTACTATTTTGACAGTGATTTCAGGTAATTATAGTTTATTTTTACCCATCAATGATTTTGCCATAAAATAGTCTTTATCGCAATGGACGCATGTTGTTACGATGTGACAGTCAATATACAATAGTTTCCAGCCCGATGAAGATTTGTTTTACCGACTGTTAGGATGATGATGTACAGTAACGATAGTAAAACACATCAATTTATGGTTAATAATAATGTCTGTACATAGTATAAACGGGCGAGATGTATTTATATAGGTTGATCTCATTGAACTTATTACAGTTTATTTGTCCGAATACATGTGCGTGGCGAATTAAGTATATATTATATATATATATATTCTTGACTGTTACTTTTAGATGTTTAAAAGGTTCTTCAGGTTTAATCAATAAAATAACAACTTATTTTGGCGAAGTTTCGAGACTATATTGCAGTAAAATATATGAGTTACAGAGATTATTTCAAAACATAAAGTTATCTACAATATAAATATATATATCACGGAAACTACTTACAATGTTACTGGTGGATATTCTATTGGTATCTAATACTAGATTATAGTAATTCTAGTACACAATGAACTGGGGAAATTCCTAAAAAAAAATATAAGGGATGGGAATTTCCAAAATATTGGAATTCCCAGGAACAGGTAGGAGGGATTTCCGTATTTCGGTGTAATATATAAACGGATAAATGATTTATATTATGTATAATAATATGAATATAACATTAAAAGATATTAGTTCGAATGTTTTAAATTGGAATAACATGTGTTGAGGTTTAGGACGCCTGAGTTTTTGTTTATTGTAAGATTTTAAAATTTTTCTGTGGTTATCATTTCTTTAATATCTTGCTTAAAATTATTTTTAAGATTGAGAACATCAAGTTTAGGTTAAAAAAAAAAAAATTAGCGCAACGGCCAAAACCAAAATATTTTAAAAACGTCTATAGTTAATTGAAGTTCTTAATTTTTTTTTTTTTTTTTTTGCCTTTAACAAGATCTAACGATCTCCCGCTTTTTTTTAATTTGTTTTTTTGCATCAAATCTTTTTTATTTTATATGGAAAATGCATAAGTAATTAGAGTAAAGTAAATGGCGTTGTTATATCAGTTAACAATGAAATTATAAGGCATAAATGTTTGGTTTTGGCCATTTTTTTCCAAAGAACTCATTAAAAAAAACCGTGAGACTTTGTATATAGGTAAGTGATCTTAAATAGGTTCGAAATTAACACCCTACCCGAGATACCTCTTTGGCGAACGATCTTCCACACCCTGCATATATTATATATATATATATATATATAGATTTTCTCGTGATTTGGAGAGATATAGAGAGAGAGAGAGAGAGAGAGAGAGAGAGGGAGAGAAAGAGAGCTTAACGAGAGAGAGGAGAGAGAGAGATCAGGATCGTAATATTCTGTTGTATATATATATATATATATATATATTATATAGAGAGAGAGAGAGAGAGAGAGAGAGATAGAGAGAGAGAGAGAGAGAGAGAGAGAGAGAGAGAGAGATAGAGAGAGAGAGAGAGAGAGAGAGAGAGAGAGAGAGAGAGAGAGAGAGAGAGAGAGAGAGAGAGAGAGAGAGAGAGAGAGAGAGAGAGAGAGAGAGAGAGAGAGAGAGAGAGAGAGAGAGAGAGAGAGAGAGAGAGAGAGAGAGAGAGAGAGAGAGAGAGAGAGAGAGAGAGAGAGAGAGAGAGTGAGAGAGAGAGGCCTTTTTTATAGATAGATATAAAGACCTTTTTTTCATTAGCATTTTTTCTTTTTTCTCTTTAAAATTTTGTTTATAATGCTTATTTCTATATGGACTATTTTTATTTATTTTTTTCTCGTTTCTAGATTGTTTTTTATTGTAAATCTGTATTTACTATATATAACGTCCCGTCTTTTCGATCCTCAACTCCCTGGAATTCTCTCCCTCCGTGTATTCGCAACGCTTTCCACGAAACATTCAAATTACTCTTCTTCCACCATCTATCCAAACTGAGGCTTTTTAATTATATACTTGTCTCATAATATAGGCTATTCTTGTATGTCAGACTTAAAACATTAGGCTAAAGTTGTGGTTTCCTTATGATAATACTATACAACTTTGTTTATAATATTTATTTGATTATTATTTTTTATTTTTAGAATGCAAATCTGTATTTAACTTCATCTAGTATTATTTTAAAGATCTCTATGCCAGATATGATTTTACTTTCTCTTATGTAATGTTATTTTTTAAGGGACATTGTAAGACAATATTTCTTTGTATTCTAAATCACTTAAGCTCAGTCCTTTATCCCGCGAATGTACTGGACAATCTAAATAAATTATTTGTTATTTTAAATATAATATTGTATAATAGGATATGAAAAGAACAATGTGTACAATGGGATCTAATCCAAAATATTAATGACTCCCTGGGGGAAGATTACCGTACAATATGAAGGATATTAATGGGTCGCCCATTGTATTGAGTACCTTTTATGATTGATGAAGGAGGAGTCCAGCCCCAAAATTAAAATCGTGATTTCGTCCGTTCCATCTTTGTACCAAAAATTCTTGTACGAATGATACATTGATATAATTTGTTCTAGTTTAGTTTAATATTTTACAGATGTTTAATAATATTTAAATAATAATACAGCAGAGCGTCGATTTTCCGAACATCAGTTATCAGAATGTTTATTTGACTAAACAATTTTTTTTTTTTTTTGGAATGTAATTTTAATTTAATTGATCATCTAATTATTTATTTATATTTTTTAAATGATTTTTATATTAAAATAAATTAAAACGAAAAACAAAATTATTTTTACCATGAATGTCTAGGTATAAGGGAAGCTAAATTTATTTCACAGAAACTGCAAAAAATGAAAATCTATACAAACTTAAAATTCTTAAATCTTTCTTCGTGAGGTATACATCGCCTTTGTGATTACTACATAAAAACTATATTTCATTATCCATACGAACGAGAGCTTTTTTCATAAAGAGATCTTTAGGTTGCTAAAAATAATTAATAATAATAATTCTAAATCAATCATAAGGTACCCCATAATTTTCACAGTGAGAAGGGCAGTTTGAATTGTAAAACTTTGAAATAAGATAAAAGTGAACTTTGGGAAGATGTTGTTTACACATAATAATTTTTTTTAATGAATTTCGATTATCCGAATTTTCGATTATCCGTACCACCCCTGACAATACTAGTTCGGATAATCGACGCTCTATTTAAGAAAAATTTGATCCCAATATAACTAACTATGTCTCTTAAATAAGGCCCGTATTAATATGCAATCAAATACATTAAACTATGCTTTAAAAAGTACTTGGATTCAACTAAATTATGAAAAAACTTAATATTGAACTATTGATAATTAAAAGCCAATAATAAAATTTTAAAAAAAGTTTTGAAGAGCTGTGTTGAATGGCTGGATGAATGTTACATTGAATAGTATGTTCAGAGGAATCAGTAAAAAAAATTAGGCATTATTTGATATTAACATTGGCCTTATCATTGATGGCCTCATCAGCACTTAGAAAAAAAAGAAAAAAAAAAAAGTATGATTATTTAATAGTAAAATAAACTCAATTTCTGCCGGACTGGGATAAACAATAGGTACTGATTTTCCAAATTTACGTTTTAGAATTAAAAGTATCAAATTACTTAAACTAAAAATTAATTCTTTTTTCCATTTATTAAAATGTTCAACTGTACAAGACATAGAAACAAATAAATTTGTTCATAAAGATTACAATAACTTGAAAAGAACTACTCAACTGGAGCACTTCTATAATAATTTTGACGCCTCGGAGGATTATCGGAAATAGAGTGGTAAGGAAGTTGCGAGACTAGTGGATTTGAGTAGCTATGGAGCTTACTTTGAAAGAATAGGTCTCTGATTTGGGCTAAATAAGCAACATACGGAACATCAAGATCTTCATGGATAAGTTTATTGGTGACAGTAAGGAGCATTGAGGATTTTTCGAAGGATTTTGGATTGTAAGGGTTGGATACGAGATGAATTGGATGGTTTTGTGGAGTCCCAAAGCTCAACTCCGTACATCCAAATAGGTCTGATCACAGTCATGTATATGAGTCAAGTAGTACATAACATGAACTAGTTTCCATTAATTTTTTTTAACAGAAAACTGTCGCCAAATTTTCAATCCGAGCAACCCAACAGAGCTATACCGTATCAAAATATTACATTCAAAATATTTAGATTGTGAAAAGAACGCTACACCTCTGATTTTAAATTTTAATATAATTAACGCAAACTTTTTTAAATACAGAGCGATTTTTTAAATTTTTTATTCAAACACCATCAGTGCAAATGCCTCTATAATTTATTTATTATTATTATTATTGACAAATATATGCATTTTAATATATTTTATGTAAAAATGAATCCTTCGTATGTCTGTGCTAAAAAATGTTTTATCATTTGCGTTTAAAAAATGAACCCCACCATTTATAAAAAGAAGATTTTCGATTGATGATTCTAATGGTATCTCTGAACGAGCGAATCTGACAACAGAGGCTGTTTCCGGTTTTGTTTTTATAAACATTTCTTGGTAATATTTTACTGATATTGCCAAAAGGCTATTATATACATATATTTATATGAAAGGTGTTTTCTTATTTTTTATTCTATCTTTTTAATTAATTTTGCCTGTTTGAAGTTAGCTGTTTCTGGTTGTGTCCCCCCTAATCTTTAGCATTTTTAAAGAAATTCACAGCCATGTTTCATCAGAATAAGCATTCCTCGGTACTTCAAAGACTTCATTCAATATACGACATTGGGCCACTTATGTTTTTTTCTGCAGATCCCTAATTAAACCTAAAATTATAATAAATATTATAAAAGTCACATCTAATTAAATAAAATAATTTTTTTCGTTCCGTTCCACGAACGAACGAAAGATGGACAAATTCAACAAAAGGAAGACATACTTATGAATTCATTAAAACCTAAGACGACAGTAAAAACATTAAAAAACTGAATTACAAACTTACCCAATTTTTGACAGGACACTGCGGAGCTAAAAGTTACCTACACAGATTTAAACTTATTGACAACAGCATTTGTAACTGCGATAGAAACAGTGAGCAAACTTACGATCATCTCATTTATGACTGTAAAAATTTGGAAAGACACAGATACAAACTGATATCCTAAGTCCTACAGAACGGAGACAAATGGCCGCCTTCAAAGAAGGATCTCATAGATAAATATTTGTATGAGTTTGATGCATTTGTGGATCATGTTGATTATATGCAACTCAACAATTTAACAATTAATCTATAATAGCCATACATATCTATCATAAATAGATAATCTAATATCTAATAATACCTATAATATATATATATATATATATATATATATATTCTACCTCTATTTGTTTATATACATTATTTTTATTTTATTTTATTTATATTATTTACTTATTTATTTATTTTTTAATTGTATTTATTAATTAACTTCTAATACTATTAAGTAATTATTGTTTATATTTCATATTAATCTCTATATTATTTTAAAATATTTTTGCAATACATATAACTGAACATGTTTGTACAAATATTAATGATAATACGCGTTATGTCAAGATGGTATGCGTAGAAATACATGCACCCATTGCAGGGTTACTGCAATGTGGAAAAAAAAAAAAATAAGAGAGAAACACTTTATTAACTGGTGCTGCCCATTTCAAATGGGTTGCAAAAAAAACACAGCATACTTATGTCAGAAAAAAAATTGTAAATTTTAAAATGTACGAAGATATGTAACAGAAATGATTGTCAAAACTGTAATAAATGTCATAGATATTAGTTCATATTGATGAAAAAATAAAGCAAAAATTACATACATTTTCATTTAAATTTATTCATGTGTTAACACGGATTAACGAGCTGTAAATACTATTTAGCATACAACAAACAACTCAACACTTACAAAAAGGGATAATAATGTTAAACGTTTGTACCTTGGAAAGTACTTTATACTAACACAATTAGTTTAATATAGTTTAAAAACTGGTAGAATAAAATTAATAATTTGCCATTAGCGAATTAAAATGTAATAGAAAAAAAATATTGATTTATTTAAATACAAAGTTAGGTGATGTGTATATCATAGTATAAAGGCGCGTCATTTATTAAAAAAATATATATGTTGATATATTAAATAAGTAGCTATGAGTGATATAAACAAATTTATGCAAATATGAACAACTGATAATTGAATAAATAAAAATAATTGAAATGTACATGGCTAAACTATTTAAAACTGAAGCGTAGAATTCCAAAACCAGTTTCCAAGTCTAATTTGCAGATTAAAAAAAAATAAAATTCCTTGTATTTAATAGTTTTTTCTACTAGACTATGATTAGTAGATAGGACTTCTCAAAAAAAATGGTTAAATCACATTAAAAATGGCCGTGAAATAAAAATCATTCCTCTCCGTAAAAACCTTACATTTATAGTACAGGTGTGAAAAATTAAATAAAAAATAGACTTATCTGGTTTATACGCTTCAAATATTACAAAAACTAATAACAAAAATTACTAAAATTTATTTATATATTTTTTTTTATTAATCCCTTCTCAAGAAACATACATATGTATTACCTTATTATTTATAGGCAAATATATTTTAAAAAATATATTAATTTTTAGGAAAAAATAAAATTAAATGAGTGATGCTGCTCTCACCAAACAGTTTGCTACATATTACATAGCATACTAACCAATCAGGCATACATATTGTGATACATCTCAACTAGGGATAATTACGTCATATGACATAGTTATAAACTCATTAGTTCTTGTTAATAAGTGAAGTGTATTAGGTAATTGTGTCAAAAAAAAAAAAAAAAAAAAGGAAAAATGCCGAATCTTTGTTCATTATACCAAATAAATATTTTCAATAGTTTTACAGAACAGTAACAGAAAAAAACAATCAATCATTTTAGAAATCCTTAAGTTTTCTCTATTTAGTTGAGTGCTTACCTCCATATTTCTATCACACCATATTTCAATCTCTATCCAGACCTGGAAGAAGTATTATTTCTTACATGATACTGTATATAAGAAAATTTGGAAAGCTAAAGTCTCAAACAGTTTGTTCTAATGTAAAAAAATGACAAAACGATGATTTTCCATCTAGTTGTTGGAGTATTTTATATATAATTTAAAAACTGTCTGGAACAACTAGCCATTTTAAATCGAAAAAAGGAGCAGTTAATTTTAAACAATATGAAAAAAAAAAAAAATTCTCTTTCATCCGATACATATTTTTTAAAAAGAGAAAATACCTTTGAGGAATTTACACATCTACTTGAGGATTTCCGTTCCAGCTTAAAATATTTATTGCATTCAAAGAAATTTCACACATGAAGAGGACGGATATAAAAAAATTCCCAGAAATTTTCTGGAAGCATTCAGAACTTGGGAATTAAAAATTTCTAGGAAAAAATATTAACTCTGACCTTAATAAAATATTTTTCAGTTCAAAAATGTCTAGATTATTAAACAATATTTAATGGATATTTATATTCTTTAAATGAATTAATTGAATCAGTAAATCTTCTTCCACAGTTTTTCATTGTCCCACAACCTATTACCAGATAGAGATAATCTTCGGCCATGTGATAAAGGTGGGAGTTTCATGTCCGAACATATTGATATGTCCTATAAATATATTTATTTATTGTTTGAATCATGAGTTTATTAATTTTTCTTTTTCTTTTTAAGAATAATAGATATTTTTTTAAAACTATTTATTGAAATTCACAACTGTATACAAAATAAAAAAAAATAAATAAATCTATTCATTGTGATTATAATGCTCATAATGACATGTCAATAGATTATAAGGCAAATACCCAATAGCAGCACTTCAGTAAGTTCGATATTAGAAGGTCCCGAGGCCATCTTCATTTCAGAAGCCTCCAATGGTTATCTTGAATAGAAAAAGTGGAGTTAGGTATCTGGTTTGGGCCTAATCAGATACTTATGGAACAGAAAGATCTTTATGGATAAGTTTTTTTTGTGACAAAGTAAGGATCATTGAGGATTTTAGATTGTAAGGATTGGATGCGAGCTGAATGGGATGGTTTAGTAGAACCCTATAATAATATTAATAATAGTAATAAATACGGCCTTAGGTTCGATGCCGACAAAACCAACACCTTCCTCCAACCCACTCCCTCAAAACACAAACCCCCCCAGGGTTTATTTTTAAATTTCTGGAGAGGAAGCGCGAACTGTTTAGTTTTGCGACTGGGGAATAACAAGCATTACCGACTTTTAACTTTGCCCTTATTTCCTCTTGAATTTCATGGATGGACTCTGGGTATTTGAATCGCTCAAACTATTCAAACTTTATCCAGGAAATATCTGCATCACAGTAATGCTCAACGTTTGAACTCCTACCATATATTTCCCTTTATCCCTATTAATTACCAGACCAATTTCGTTACCGGTTTTCATGGCGTAGTTGTTTTTGATGTAATGGTTTCCTCGTTTTCACCCAAAAGTACCATCTCTAATCCTTTTCCCGTTAGCATTACATATCCAATGACGTATATAGAGCCCTAAATAGACATATTTAAACATATAATAACGATTTCTTAAACAGAGAAAAATAAAATAAAATAATTAACTGCACTTATAGGTATCTGATATAAGCTTATGAGAGTGACATACTAAAAATAAAATGAGAAATTATGAGTAACTAGACTTCATGTTAAATCAGCTCTTATCCCGTTGTTATTAGAGGAAGAACTTTTATTTCAGACATTTCAAGCCCTTTTTTTTTTTTTTTTAACGTCAGAAAATATTTCACTTTAATACATTTAGAATAAACCGAATTCAACAACTGTAGCTTAAAGGTTTTTTTTTTTTTTTTTTTTTTTTTTTTTTTTTTTTTTTTTTTTTTTTTTTTTTTTTTTTTTTCTCGTTTTCCAAAGGATTTCATTATTGAAATGAAATGAAAAAAAAAACTTTTCTTTTAGCGAGTCAATACTTGTATCAAGTTTGAAAAGCTACAGTTTGCCATTTTTCCTTAATATTATACTGATAAATACTGTCTAACAAGTACGGTATCGTGGAAAGAGACACATAGACTCTTCATACCCGATAAAAAAATACAAGGAGCTGGTCTTCTATTTTATTTAGACTTAAGGCGCAACGTTATGGGTTTGCACCAAAACTTTAATTTTTCCAATCGAATCCAATCCACAACCCTTAATATTTCTTAGTGTACCAGAAACTAATTAACTAATTATAAACTTAATATCTCATATTCTACTTTTAGATTTCTATCCTTTCTGTCGATTCAAACCCACTATTTTCTCAATTTGTTTCAATGGCGATTCTCGAGGATCTAATGCGCCTGAAAAGCAGACTGTCTCGACCTTTTATCTAAAAATTTTTACCGCAGTGGCCTTCTAATCTATTAAAAAATTCGAAATGGACTGCTGACGATGGCTAGATTTTTCTTTCATGTTCAGAATGTTGGCTGCCAAAGTGCACTTTCTCAGCTTCCATCGGCTTGTAGCGAACTAATGCTGCGAGAGAGAACCGCCTTCATTGGGCATTCGGTTTCTTTTAAAATGGCTGAAAAAACTAAAGGAATCATCTTTCAACTAGTCGTTTGGTTTTCAGAGCAAAAAACTGCTGATGGTTATTAGTGAACTTCATTATACTGCTTGCATTATAACAATAACGGCAGTTTAAACTTTATCATACTAAACTTAAATTTACTAAATTAGCTTCTTAGCAAGCTTCTTTCTCCAAATAAATTATAACAATGTCAACCAATTTTTTTTTTCATAGCTATTTTTGAAATTTACAACTGTACACAATAGACGTAAAATACAACAAGTAAATGTGATGTTAATTCTAAAAAATGAAATACCAATTGCATAATAGCAATTACCCATTGTCAGCACTTTTAAATGTTTTATATAATAAACTATATTAGCAGACCCTGAGGCCATCTTTACAGGTGCCTTGGTGGGTAATCTGGGATAGTGTAGGAAGAGAGTTGTGATACTAACGGATATGAATGATTATAAGTCTGTTATAACAGGATAGGTATCCGGTTTGGGCTGTCAGAGACATAAAGAATATTAAGATCTTTGTGAATAAGCTTGTTTGTGACAAAGTAAGGAGCATGGAGTATCTTTCTAAGGGTTTTGGATTGTAATTACGAGATGAATTGGATGGTTTAGTGGAGCCCCAAAACTCTACTCCGTGTGTCCTAATAGGTCTAATTACTGTTATGTAAATGAGTTTTGTAATTCATTGGAAGGTTTGAACGTTTGTCAAGTAAATGTTGAAGTAGTCGAAAACGACGGGCAGATTCATTTCGTTTTCGACTTGTATGTTGATTCCAAGTAAGACGTTTGTCCAGTTAGAGTCCTAGATAGCGGATTTGTTCAACAGAGATCAGTGGAATGTTGGTAAAAGATACTGTAGGACAGGAAGTCGTAGATTTACGACGAAGGGTAAATGTTGTTTGTTAGGATTTATTTTGGTTCTTCATTTTTGACACTATTGTTGAAAGTTTGTGATATGGGATTGGAGTGTCAGGTCATCCAAATTTAAAATTAAGATATTTATGCGATGAAAAGAAAATTAATTAATTAAATTCTATAATCCAGCATGATTAATGAATGTAGATAGTACTACAAATGTAGTGTTCACCATAGCCCAAAGTGTTAAAGATCAGATAAGGTACGCCAAATAACTATGAAATTGGTGTTTTTCCAGTTCTATATAGTTCTAATAAATTTTCTAGTTGTTGATCAAATAAGGCAATATTTCACCTCCGCCAATCATAATTTCATTTATTTCGTTGGTGTTCTCCAGGAAGTAGTTAAGGGTCGATTTTTTGTGTCCATTGATTCACTGTGCTTCCTCACACCCGTATATAGTCCGGTAACGGTTTTTTTCTTCTTTTTTTCACGTCTATAATTAGAGACAATTAGAGTTGGTTGTTAATTGGGAGTATTAGAGAGTAGAGGAGGGCCTGCCTGGAAGCTAATAACGTCTGCTAGTCATTGAAAGGTCAATGAGAAAGGTCTCGGTCGGAACAAGGGGCGGCTGCCTCGTGGTCTTTCATGTCAACGCAGCACCGGGGGGAGGGGGGGCACATCACGAATTTCCCTATGGCAAAAGCGTTTTATTAATTTTCTGATAAATGAAAAATTCGTTAAAAAAAAAAAAAAATAATAAAACACCCAATTCTCGAGATTTTCTTGGTTTTTACCTTAATCCATACCTGGTTTAAAAATTCATATAAATATTATTTATTAATCGTGAGAAATTAAGGATTAGACACATCAACGTTTTTCCCTGATAATAACAAACGAAGGAATTTCAGATTATGTTTTTCAAATTTTTTTCATTCCATGTTATCATTCGTTTCGTTATTTACAAGTACGCCTAGACTAGTGTAAGCTGTCATTCAGAGGTGGCAGTATGTCTTATTAAATATACATTAAAAATTAAATTGTAAAAAATAAAAAAATTAAAAAGTAAGTTTTCTAACTTTTTTTGTTTATAGGAAGAAATGTTGTAATTTTTTAAAAATAAAAATTGTTTATGTCTAGTTTAGGAATGTTTGTTATAGTCTTCAGAACCTTTCTTTTTTATGAAAAAAAAAATACGTTTTTATAAATATTTCAATGTGTTGCGATACTTTCGACGGGGAGTTTTTATTAGAATATTGAATGATAAAAGTATAGTTGACTGTTAAGATGAATAGAGAAGAATATAATCAGGAATGCAGTCAAAGATAAACACCACGTCTAAGAAGAAATACTTCAATGAGTGCCAACATTTCGACCTTTGCAGGTCTTCTTCAAGAACAAAATACTAGATGTCACAAAAATAAAAGACCGATAAACAGATGACAAAATGAATACAGAATGATAAAAAACTAATACAAAAAAGGCTATAGAAAAGAACAGATATATAAATTAGTAATAATACAAAGCAGTAAGGTAAGGTTAATAACAAGACTGAAATGATGAGGGGGGGAGGAGAAAACCGAAAAATTTAATAGGGTGAAAAATAGATGGTTTAAAAAGCTGTATTTACTGGAAAAATGACTGAATCAAAATTGTAGAACATTAAGTTTACTTTAATTTCGTAAATACGTTTCTGGCATTTGAAGCAAATTTTTAACAATAAGTGAGGTAAACATTTGTTTTTTTTTCTAAAATTATCAATTTTTAATAATCGTATACCTTGTAAACCGTTAGAATTTCGACAAATATGTATATAATTAATTTTATACGAAATTTAATTACCTTTAATTTTGATCTGTATCATATATGTCCACCGTTTTCGAGATATAATCGAGCAAACAAAAATTCGAACCATTTACTACCTTCCTAGGGGCGGGGACTATTAGTATGTTTACCTTCTAACGGAGCCCGAGGTAAAAAATAACCGCATATTTCATGCACCCTACAATATGTTTATTGACTGGACTAAAAGGGAACTGGGTCAATTGAGGTAGTAGAAAGCGATTGTGTTGTCAAAGATAAATTAGTTATTCCATTCCATAGTAATCGTTTTCTGCTGCGGATAATCAGGTGAGAAAGAGTAGAACACATTACGGGATCTGGGATGTTTACGTTCCATTAACCGGGCGGCTTCAACGAAGCAGATTGATGTAACGATGGGGGGGGGGGGGGGGGAAGGTCATTGTTGAAAGGACTGATTGAAAGAAGAGCGTCTCAATAGGCTACAGAGACAATGTTACCTGAAATATGGACCTTCCCAAGGCGTCCCATTGTTTTCTCGCCTCAGGTGCTTTGCAACTTGTTAAAAGGGGCCATCCCAAAGGATGAATTATAAATGCACCTCGGAGGGATATTGAGAATCGAAGATTAATGGAGATAATTGAGGATCTGTATTTACTGGATATTTCGTGAGGAGTTTCGCTACAGCTAAACTATCGGTGTTTTTGTCGGGATGACAAATTGCCGAAAATCGGTAGTGAGGAGTTGACACCTGGACACCTCGAGGTACCATTTGTCAAAGGCTGCTTCCACCTTGCGCCTTTCCTGGAACAAATTGACTTGTGATATTTGACGGTTTAACTGTGTGACCATCAATGGTATAGTCACCGACTAACATACAATATTAATAAAGAACTATTAGAGTAAATTTGTAAAATTAATTATGTGAAATATAATAAAGTGGGATTTACTTAATTAATAACCTAATGAAATCGGGGTCTTTTAATAACTGAAAAAGTTCCTGAGAATCACTTTAATCTTTTTCTTATTACTATCGTAATATGTTTTTTTTAAACCTTCTGTTGAGTAAATATTACAATCTACGACTTCATAGAAATTCTTTTAATAATCAGTCTAGACAAAAAGGGCTAGGACTTAACTGAGGTTTTAACCGATTGTATTATTAAACACATCACTAAGCCTATTTTACGTTAGTACTTGAACTGAGTGGCAGAGAAAAACATTCGAATATCAAATGCTTTCAATCCCTCCAATCTAAATTCCTTCGTACTATTTTAAATGCTCAAAATTCCATCGAAACTTTTCCAACACTTTGTTTCATTGATTAGTCAATTCCAAATAGCCATAAAATCTGAATAAAAACAACAGTGTTGTAAATATTTATTTTATTGGAGTTCTGGCAATACCCAGGTTCTCTAATTAAGTTCTCATCCTCCTATGGATTCTGCTAGCGATGCAGCTGAGAGAGCAGCGCTGAGACCTCTCTGGGCCTCGCTTACTCGCCAATAATGGAAAAACACGCTTGGTTTAGGATTTTTCCGGGGTGTTTGTAAATATTGTACAGTATGACCTTAACTATTCTTTTTGAATTTATTTATTTTATATAATAATAAAAAGAGCTCTTTTTTTCTACGGAATTTAACAATTTACAATTTTGTAACATATTTGTATAAATACATGTTTTGCTAATAAAACAATTTACACTACAAATTCGTTCAGTATAGATTAAACTTAAAATACATTTTTTAAACTGTAGGAAAAACTGACAAAAAAAACCTACTAAAAAAAAATAGCAATAAATAAATAATAATAATAATTAAATAAAACAAAGTAATAAAATAAATAAATGGAAAATGTGCAAAAGTTTTGGGCGTTAAAATTAAATGCTATTTAAAATCTAATTAAAACTAATAAACTCTAATAATGTCTCATTAAATAAATTTTATTCTAGTAATATGTGTCTAGTTCGTTTGTGTACGTATCTTCTTAATGTTAGCTTGTTGTATTTGCCTATTGCTTGTATTATGGGATTCCTTAAGTCGGAGAGGCGTATGTCAGTAATGGTCGAATGACTGATTTATATAAAATAATTTTGTTGCGAGTTGATAGTGGGGATTTTCTTCGGAAATATGGTGACATTTTACTGATACGTTTTTTGGATTTGTAGCATTTATTATTAATATAGGATGTGACACTTAAACGTTTATGAAAGTTAAACGTTTATTATTTATTTATTTTTATTTATTTGGGTTTTTTAGTTTCTGAAATTTTTATCCTAATCCAATTTATATTACAATGTTTTACAGTTTATTTTATTTTTTGTGTATAGTTGGAGGCAGTTTTTTTTATTCTATTTTGTTTTCCTTTCATTGTACATATTGTATAAATGGTTTCTTTGCTATCTATTCTACTCACTGCCCTTGATCGAAACACCTTGTAATACTAATTCAATAAACATAAAAAATAAATTACAATTTAAGCTGATGGATATTTAATTAATTATTCAAGTATTTTTTGGCATAACTCCTATTATATTTTAATATATGTTACAACATGTTTCATAACATTGTTCCATCTCCAGGTTTCTAAAATGTTTTACCATATATTGATCTAAAATAATAACAAATAATTAAATATAAATGGATATTAATAACAATACAGAAGAAATAAAAATATTGAATAGTTTATATAACAACTATATATTTAATAGTCACAGTTGATAAAAATTAGACCTTCAAATAAACAAGTGTTAAACATTGTTCAGTGAAATAGCTGGCAATACGGACATATGTCAAAAGACAATGTGAAAATAATCACAGCTAAATAGGTAAATAACATATTGTATGTAATTGTAAAATTGATTAGTATAAGTATTTAGATTAATATATTGTAAAAAAATTTAAAACCGTGAAGATGGAACAACTTTTCTAAACATGTTGCAACATATATTAAAATATAATAGGAATTATGCCGAAAAATACTTAAAGAATAAAAAAAAAAAAAATGTTATTTTCTCTGAACAATGTTGCAGCCTAAACAACATACTGTAAATTCCAAATTGCTGAATGAATAATTTATTTACCCCCTCTCCTTCCCGTGACAAAGTATTATACCGAATTTCACCCTATCGTGCGGTGCAAAATTCCTGGATTCCCGACGCTTAAACCTCAACCACGTCGTTGGTATTGAAATCCAGTGAAGGATGAGTAAGGTTGCATTAGGAGCAGATGCTAGGGATTAAATTAATTAAAGGTAAATATTTTGGCCAAGGGTGGAACGGTTGTCTGTTTATTTTTCCAGGCGACGAAACTGGAATGGTGGAATTCATTCGTAAAAGAAATAAATTGTTTTTGGTTGAGGTAGCTAAAAAAATACATATAATTTTAAGGCTTCTCAAATGTCCTTTTAATTCTAAAATATCTTCTTTTTTTTATGTCAACTTATGTTTTATAAATTTTTTTATTGCACTGTTTTTGTTTTAATCAGGGATGGGCATCGTATAAAAAATATCGATACCCCACTATATATCGAGGACCAAAAATATCTTACAAATACAAAGTCTTACGGTTTTTTTTTTTATGAATTTTTTTGTGTAAATGGCCAAATCCAAACATTTATGCCTTATAAATCCGTTGTTTACTGATATATCAACGCCAATTTTTTTTCCTGTAATTACTAATACATTGTCCATGTAAAATAAAAAAGATATGGTGCAAAAAACAAATACGAAAAAAGCGGGAGATCGTTAAATCTTGTCAAAGGCAAAAATAAAAATTATGAGCTTCAGGTTTAGGTTCAATAAAAAAAAAAGTAAGCGCAACAGCCAAATCCAAATTGTTTTAAAAACTTCTCTATTTAATACTCTTTAAAAAAATACCATTTGCAGGCACGCAGCACATCTAGTTTTTTTTTATTTTTTATAAAGTAACAAAAGGGTGCCACCAGCGCACATTGACAATAATAATGAATCGAATCATATTTTTCATGCAAAAAGTAACAAATAGTTGTGTTTCTTTATAGCATAGGTTAAACTGCATATTTTCTCTTTCTTTCTCGGAATTTCGATTTTATCAGAGTAAACTTTATTTACATTTTTGTAAACAATAATTAGGGAACAAAATTGAACTAATTTTAAATTATTCATAAATTTAATTTGTAGAGTATCACAGGTATTGCTCAAAATGATCTCTACTATTTCTAATACAAGCACGATATCTTTTTCTTATTTCTGTGGTGGTTGTTCTTAAAACAAATTCTTCCTTCATTATGGTAAATGCGGCATTGATTTTTTGAGTAAGCTGTTGCTGCCCAAATGACCGGTAGGCCTGATATTTGTCTACGGTACAAACCGGAACAGTACTTGTGTCAATTGGTATGTTTCAATTGAACTTGCTTGGGTTTTTGAAACATGGGCTGACCTTGAAAGGAACCTTGAAAAAAAATTACCCACAATCCCTTGCGATTTCCAACCAAAGAAGAATAAAGAAGTGGGATCGAGCTATTATGGATTTACTGAGGACTTCACTGTCGTTTTGTACCCAACCCGAACAGAGCTGTTATGCTTTTGTCTTCCACGCACTCTCTCATTTTTCGATGAGCAAATAGGAAAACCAGAAATAATATCGTTCTACAATGCAACGAAATCCGATATTGATCCGCTTTATATGAAATGTAGCAATTACTTAGCTAACCGGAAAACCAGAAGATGGGAGCTAATTGGCTGTTTGTTACCATAGAATAGCTATAGCATGTTCTAATGAATACATTTTTCACGGCATGTATTCCGGTAATGAAAATATGTTAAGGTAGGATTTCAATAGAACTTCCTGTCCCTGATTTGTAACCATCTTGAAAATAGATTACAAATTCCCAATTGGGAAGCTGGCCACAAGGACTTGATTTTGGGCGCTGAGAGGAGCAGAAGTAGTCAAGGAAACCCCGTTTTGCTAATGTAATTACCTATCTTATTTTTCTATTTTCCTATTCATCTCGTATCCAATCCTTGCAATCGAAAATCCTTAATGCTCCTTACTATGTGACCAATAAACTTATCCATAAAGACCTTAATGTTCCTTATGTTACTGAATTAGCCCAGACCAGATACCTATCCTTCCATAGTAAGCTCCATAACCACTCCATTCCCAATAATCCTTCGAGGCGTCTGAAAATATGATGGCCAAGAGACCTTTTAGTGTAGATTTTATTGAAGTGCTACGAGTGAGTAGTTCTTCATAAGTCATTTACGTGTCATTGTATTCACTATCAACACATTTACTTGATGTATATGTTTTTGTACAGTTGTAAATATCAATAAATGAAAAAAAAAAAAATTCTATTTGTATTTGTTTCGTTATTTTATTTTCAATTTTGGTTTAGTTGCCTTTTCTGTTTACAACTTTTAAGACTAAGAATTGCAGCACATTGGCAAGACTGATAAAGAAAAATAATTTTGTCCTAAGTACATGTTAGTTGTTTAAAAAAAAAAAAAAAAAAAAAAAAAATACAAATTATATAAATAACTTTAGAAGATTTTCCCCCTTAATATTAATTACAGATAATATAATAAACCTGTAAATAATATCAAGTTTCAGTTCCATCGTTACCATCAAAAATAGAAGCCCATAAAAAAAAATCTTTTCGATTTTGGTTTGGGTTAATAAAATTCTAAATAAATATTCGTTCTTCAAGCAAACTTGCTTTGTAGATTTCTTTAAACATAAAATGACGTCAGATTCCGATTCAGCGCCCTTGAAAACATTGAAAAACGTTTATTCAATAAAATCAAAATGTATCATTTTTTAACCTCTTCAAAGGGATGAAATTTCTAAACCGATTATTGGTAACTTTTCTTAAAATCGCCATTCCTAACTTTTTTTTTATCGGAAGAAATATTGTAATTTATTTTAATAAAAATTGTTTAGGAATGTTTATTATAGACTTCAGAACCTTCCTTTATTATGACAAAAAAAATACTTTTTTTTATAAAATTCAAATATTCCAATGTGTTACGATTCTTTTGACGGGGAGTTTATATCCGATGAACAAAATTATATGACTTTTTTTAATTTGTTTTTTTGTAATTTCATCATTTTTACGGGTGATTAGTCTAGTGTTTGAGTCATCGTCCTTCTCTTCACAAGTGTGGTTCGGTGGCCCTGAAGAAGACCTGCAACGCAGGTCGAAACGTTGGCACGTATTAAAGAATTCTTCTTTGACTTGGTGTTACTTTGACTGCATCCCTGACTATCTTCTTCTCCAAAATTATAAGAAATTTTACTTGAATTTGAAACCAGATAAGAAGTTTAAACCAGATAAATTTTTAAGCGTATTACCACTCTATATTTTGGGTAAAAAAATAAAATTGATTCGTTTAACCGTCTTACCAATTCGGTCAAGCATATTTTAAAATTTACGATTTTTGCTTCTATTCTCGGATGAAATTTCGTATTCAGGGAAATTTTCATGAATAACAAATTCGAGTCCGATGTCGGTTCTGGTTAAAAAAAAAAAAATCTATAAAGGTAGTTTACTTGTATATCTAATCCTTTTTTTTTTTTTTTTTTTTTTTTAGAATTTAATTAACCTAAACCAAATCCATGAAGCGGCTTTAGTTTTTCTTAAATTTAAATTTTAAAATAAAAATTTTGATGCAGGAATCATTTCGATATCATTCTTTAAACTCGAGATATAAAATTAATTAGAAACTGAAGAAGTATGTTAAACATTCGAAACTAGGGTTATGATGAAATGAATATCCTAGAAGTGAAAAATGATTAGTAAATTTTTAATTATATCATGCGTACTTCAACTAAATATTTTATGTACGTATTTTTAAGATCAAAAATTCTTTACACAATTAATGTTATAAATATAATTCAGTTACGCAGTTCGTTTCGAGGTACAACCATTTTCGACTTATTTGGAAAACTTAATTGCCACTTTGTAATCAGGAACCGAGTTAAATTGATTAAAGGCATGAGTGTGCCCCAATTGTTCTTCCTTCAACAAAGCTCCGTTGTAGCCATTTGAAGTCAGCTTAAATTGTGAATTAATGAAACTGCTCTTCTGTTTGTGTTCAAATTAAATTTAATCCTGGTACCTATTAAAGTCGGGTTGGCGTAATATCTCCGAAAGTCGCTCATCCATTTGATAGTTCTAATCTCTGTTTTAAGATCTGATGTATGAACCTGTTTCAGGAAGGGATTTACATATTTAAGTTACGTCTATTGCTGTGGTAAATAAAGAGGGTAAACATTGCTGTTCTTGTATGTATACCGATTGTGTTTGTACTATCCTTCGGCTTGGTCGAGTATTTGTTAAATTAACGCTGTGTTCTATTAAATGTATTTTTCATTCAGCCTTAAGGAATTTTTTGGGTACTTACTAAAATTTTCTTTTATATACATAGTTTGACAAATCTATATTTATACTATTATATAAAATGACAAGCCATTTTTCGTTTGTGATCACTAACCGGGAAAACTACTGAACCAATCTCTACCAAATTTAACCACATCATCTCTAGTTCTAGGAAGGTTTAACAATAATAAAATGTGTTGATTTCCAATTAATTTGTTATTATAATAAGCGATAATATGTATGTATGTAATATGATAATATAAGAGAAAAGTTTGATAACTAGACGAAAGCACTGTTCTTCATCAAAATACTCCCTTCAGCAAAAAAATTGTTTTATTATGTTTTGAAGTGTGCTGAACACGAATCCGAAGTTAGAAAATCTCAATCAGGCACAATTTTTCGTCAAATTTGTGTTTTAGGTCAAAAAATGTAGTGTTTTTTGACATTTCGAGCATTTTTTTTTTTTTTTTTTATCTTTGAAACAAAAAATTAAAAACCCATTTGATTTTGAAATTTTTATAATGTATTAAAAAATGAAAAAAAAAAAAGGAGAGCATAGGTAGGCTTCGATGTATAAATGACATTGTTGAAGAATTGATTTTATCATATAAGAGCAAGGGTTGCAACATGTCCTCAGAGATTCATTTTTTGCATACCTATTTAAATTGCGTCCCTCCCAACTTGGAAGCAGTTATGAACATGAAAAGTGAACACGGATAACGGTAAATGCAATGCGAAGATGCTTCCCGACTATTGTTGGACTCTACAACGGCAGACACGTGATGTTAAGTACAAAAGGAAAAAATATATACATTAATTATGTTCAGTATTTAACATAATTGTTTTATATATTACTGTTTTTCACTAAAAAACGTGTTATAAACATATATGGAAAAAGTGCTATTTCAGTTGTTGTTTTTTTAAAACAATCTCTAAAAAATGGTGCTTACTAGACTTTGTTTTTACTATTGATTCGAATTCAGCACACTGGTATATATAAAAGTCACACAAAATGTTCATGGGGTTAAAAAAAAAAAAAAAAAAAAAAAAAAAAAAAAAAAAAAAAAAAAAAAAAAAAAAAAAAAAAAAAAAAAAAAAAAAAAAAAAAAAGGACTTTAAAAGAATACAAAAATATACTATTTCAAGTTTTTTTTTTTGTTTTTTTTCAAAAATAACGTCTAATTTCTCAAAAATGATGCTAGGTAATTTTTTTTTACCTTCAGATTGGAATTCAAAACACATAAAGATATAAAATTCAGGAACAATTTAATAACATACCGAGTTTTTTTTTTTTTTTTTTTTTTTTTTTTTTTTTTTCTGCACTGTGTAGGTGGTGAGCGCTATTATACACGAGAGCTTACAAAGATTATATAGAGCTTGAAATTGATAATATTGTTTACTTATATTCAATTAAATTAATTAAAATAAGTATTAATATGTGGTGTGATATGTGGATAACAGTGAAGTTTGAAAATCGGCCGATATGTGGTAAGCACAAATCCTGACAATTATCAGCCTCTACTCATGCCCTGAGTGACTTTACTATAGCTCTCCTACTCATCCTCCGCTGGGTTTTGACACCAGGGACCCAGAGAAAAGAGAAAAAACGCTGAGAGAAAAGAGCTAGGATCTCTCTGGCCTTGGCATATCCATAATTGGGGGGACAGGTTGGGTTGGGGGATCCCTAGAACGAGTTTATATTGTAAATAAAGCATAATTGTATTTTTAACTTTTAATTTAATTTAATTTTATTGTTATTACTGTTATTTTTGTTTTTTTTATAAAGCCATCCATATTACTCATCGCCAGCATTATGTCAGATTGTAATAATTACTCAAAAAAATTAAAAAATAGAAGTTTGTGTTTAACGAGGTTTAAAATAAACAAAAAGTATATACGTGACGAAGATGTACAATATGTTTGTGTTGTAACGAGAAGAACGATGGAAGAGCAGAGAGTTCACGAGTTTGATTACCTCGTAGCTTCAGGGTTGAAACGTTTTTCTATGAATCAATTACAGTGCTTTTCTGTTCAAATTCAATTTCGTGGGAGCAAATCTCTTGAAAATTAGAGAAGAAGCGAAGGAAATTACATTTTTATTTCACTTTTCTTCTTTCAAACATTGAGGGAATGAATAAATCGTAAATCAACCTCTTAACAGGATCTTCAGTCGTTATTGGCGGGATACAATTCTAGTTTGACGACGCGTGTACAATAAAATAAATTCTGATCTATTTGGGTTTTTTTTTTCAAGGAATTCTAACAGGAAACGGGTAGCATCTACCATAAACTTCGACCCTTCCGTTACGAACCTTGGCAATGTCCTAGACCAAACCCTTTCCTGGAAAAACCATGTTTCCCT
The DNA here is from genome assembly GCA_003667255.2 of Euschistus heros. Classification (NCBI taxonomy): domain Eukaryota; kingdom Metazoa; phylum Arthropoda; class Insecta; order Hemiptera; family Pentatomidae; genus Euschistus; species Euschistus heros. The sequence continues at coordinate 1,705,467 of RCWM02000001.1, forward strand.
TATTACCCAACGAACAATTTTCTCCCTACGACTTCTAAACCGATCTCTAATTCTGATTCCCTTACGCAATCAATTAAAAAACATCATGTTTCTGCCTTCACTTTTCCCCATTTCGACTATGATAGTATAATGTACGGAGGTCTCTTAGAATCACAGGATGCAAGATTAAAGGATATGGAATTAGATTTGCTCTAGGAATGTCCCGTAATAACCATATTTCTCACCACTACACCATATTAAAATGGTCATTTCCCTCCTTCCGTCGACACCATTTCCTTTACAAATCCCTTTCATCACAGTATCCTGTATTATCAAGGCGTTGACATTAAAGTCATAAGTGAGTTACCACAAATCCAGATTCTTTCTGACCTTTATCCAACTCCCTTCCACACAGCATCATTCAAATATTCAAATATCATCCTTTTATTCCCAGAGTAGCTAATTTCTGGAACACCTTCCTATCCAATATACGCCATTACCCCACTTTTAATATTTTCAAATTGAGACTCTTCCTTTCTTCTTAAACATTCAATCTAATGTTCATATAGAAGAAGAAAATATTTATTTCTGTGAGATGTCAATGTTCACAATATAATTTTAATTTTGCTTACCAGAATTAAGTGACAAAATACTGCTACTGGTCGTTTCCGATTACTCCTAAATTTACTAGAAAAGCTTTTCAAATCTCCTAGTACATTACAAAAGACTAATTTACATGGCAGAATTTAGACCCTTCTGAACATACGGAGTTGAATTTTGGGGCTCTACTAAACCTTCCAATTCTTCCAGTATCCAATCCTTGCAATCCAAATCCTCCATTGCTCCTTACTTTGTCACCAATGAACTTATCCATAAAGATCTTAATGTTCCATATGTTGCTGATATAGTCCAAACCAGATACCTATCCTTTCATGCCTACTCAACTCCAATAGTCCACTTACTTGCCTCACACTCAATTCCTTATTATCACTCGAGGTGTCTGAATAGAAGATGGTCTAGAGACTTTCTCATGTAGAATTATTGAAGTGTTACTAGTGAGTAGTTCTTTACTTCTTGTATATACAGTTGTTATTAAACATTTTCATCATATTTTTTCTTATTATATATTTTCTATTAACACGGAAGATCTTACACGGAAAAAATCTTCCCATCTTCAGGTTACACTAAAATAGAAAATTTACGTAAACACAACTCACAGCTCATTATGTATATTGATATGTATATGGATACGGTTGTAAATATCAATAACTACTAAAAAATAAAAAAAATAAATATTGTATTTGTATTTAGTTTTCCATTACAGATTCAAAATAGAAGACTTATTCTTATGTCTTATGTCAAAAACACTACAGAAACTAGGAAATTGGCCGGTGGATGGTCAATGTTTGATGAACAATATATTTGAAGATTTCAAAATATTTTTTGAAAATTTTCTTACCTATAATAGAAGATATCAATATAAAATACGTTTAAAACACGAAAAATTCATTAATTTGTCTCAATTAAATTTTTTTAAGTATTTCTGATTTGTTGCTTGGTTTTTTTGAATTTTAATATTGTTATTTTTTGTCTTGGTCTTTATTTAACTTTCGACAGACGTATGTCGTCTATGTGTATGTATATGTAAAATCATAATCAAAACAATAGTTAAAAATGACATGTACATTGTGTACTTTTAAGTATGATTTGTACAGAAATAAATAAAATCCCTCCCAACAGGATTACTGCTGAAAGGAAAACACACAAAAAATAAAAAATAAACTTGTTTACCTTAAGATTTATTTAAGTAATATTTATGTGTGAGTAATATTTTTTTTTCTCCTTAATTCATATTTACAACTGTACAAATATTTACATCTAGTAAATATGTTATCAATGATTACGGTTACATGTAAAACCTTGAAAAGAACTACTCATCAGTAGCACTTCAATATGTATTATACATTAGAAGGTCTCTAGGCCATCTTCTTTTCAGACGCCTCGGTGGGTTATCGGGAATAGAAAGGGAAGCAAGAATAGGTATCTGGTTTGGGCTAAATCAGCAACATATGGAACATTAAGGTCTTTATGAATAAGTTTATTTGTAACAAAGTAAGGAGCATTAAGGATTTTCGAAGGATTTGGGATTTTAAGGATTGGATACGGGAAGAATTAGAAGGTTTATATTCTATAAGTCCAAATAGATCTGATAACTGTCATGTAAATGATTCTTTTGTAGTAAATCGGAAGGTTTGAACTTTTGTCTAGTAAATGTTGAAGAAGTCGAAAACGACGAGCACTTTCCTGCCGTTTTAGTCTTGTATGTGAATTCCAAGTTGCAAGTAACATTAATTTGTATTATTATAATTTAATTCTAATATTGTTATCTACTATGATTATTATGTCCTTGATAATTTCGTTATTTATGATTGTTTAATTTTAAATATTATATAAGCCGCCATTATATAATTATATATTTACCCCATAAGAAAGTTTATTTTAATTTAATATTAAAAAGTTTATTATATATAGAAACAGTTAATTTATTAATATTAAATTATTTATCACACCAGGGTCTCGGCCCAGACCAGAATATGAAGCTTACCGCTTTATGTTCGATTGCAAATTTTATGAAGGGACATTAATTGCAGTTACAAATATGGCTTTGGGGCGTTATGGATCCTGTATTCATCGCAACCCCAACTCGATGGTGCTAAATGCGTTGCGGGGTGAAGTTGGATACAAAAAAAAGAAATTCGAATAACCGAATTCCATTGACTCCCCGGATCGGTAACAGATGGCATGGCGGCAACCACCGCTTCAATCATCTCCCAGCGCGGGAATTATTGCACTCGGGGGGTCGGCAGCTTATGTAGGGGTGAATATTTTAGTCGCTATTTTACATAGGATCGCTAGGCAGATAAGATGTTTTAAACTCGGCTCCAGCCAGTCAAAGCGGGAAATTCTAATATTTAATTGACTCCAAGCTTCAGATTAACTGCTTAATAGTTTTGGAGTATGATAAAAATACAAAAAAATGGTGATTCCAGGCAATAATTTGTTTGCTAGCAAAAAAGTAGAAGGCAATAAATAAATAATAATGATTGCCTTTATTTTGAAAAAAAAAACATGAAACCTGTTCCTCTTGGGTAAGGATGTACTGTTCCAGGGGCAACGATTTTGAAAGATTTAGAGGGAACCATGAACCATACCCCCGATTTTTCCCTAATTAAGAGTACCCACTTTATAAAAGTATTGGTGTATCCCTGGAGTGTCTGTCGAAGCCGATCCACCGCTGGAATAACGGGATATATATTTTTTGCATACAACTGAACTCGAACTCGGGACCAGCAACTTGATAATCAAATGCCTTACCCACTGTACTGCTGCACCTCCAGTGATTCCTGATTTTTTTTTTTTCATTTTTTTTTTTTTTTTTTTATACTTTGTTGATATTTACAACTGCATAAAACGAAATTCTAACCTGGCAAAACAACTACCTATTGGTATCAATAAACGTTTTCCACTAGAAAGTCCGGAACCCATCTTTTTTTCAGGTGGGAGGGTTATCGAGAATCGAAAAGCAAGTTAAGAGACTAGTGGAGTTGAGTGGGTCTTTTTCATGGAAAGATGTCTTGTTGGGGGACAAACCTGCAATAAATAAAACCATAGTTCGTCAGGGATATGTTTATTTATGATAACGATCAATGAGGATTTTACGAAGGATTTTGGATTGTAGGAATTTATACGAGAATTGATTGAAGTCGAGCCCCGATACTCAACTCCTTATGTCCTAATGGGTCTAATTACTTTCATATAAATATGTATTCTGTATTCATTATGGATAGGTCGGGTATTTGTGGCATTGTAAGTAGCATTGAGGATCTTACGAAGGATTTTGGACACGGGAAGAATTGGAAGGTTTAGTGGAGCCCCAAAGCTGAATCGTATAATGACGTGCAGTTCCGTTTAAGTATCGTAAAATTTTTTTGGAAACAAATTATTCTATTCAATTTAAAAATGTTATGATTTGTAAAAAAAAAAAATATAAATAAATTAAAAAGTTGTTTGGCTATTAATATCAGCTGATATATGCGTCTTTATAATTTCTTTAAAAACGTCATACATGAAAACTATCTGTTTCTAGAAATATTTTTTATTATTAATAAACAATGCATTACACAAGCATTTTAATATTTTTTATTATTATAATATAGAGATAACGATGTTACGTAATGTACGGCAACTATTTGACTAAAAAAATATCGGGGAGTAAAAAAAAATAAAAATAAAAATCAATAAAATAAAAAAAATAATAGATACTTTTCATATATCCCGTATCTATACCTATTCCTTCTTGTGACTATTATATCGTTTGTCAACGGAGGCGTATCAACGGGAACTGTTTGGTAATTTCGTCATTTATAATTTTCGGTTCACATCATCTTCATCCATTTGATTTGATGGTGGCCATACAAAGCCGCGGTGGGATTTCAATTTCGCCTCCGCGTATATGTTTGCGTTCTCCCCCCCCCCTTTACCCTTCCACCATTAATAGTACAGTACATAAGAGCGAAACTCAAACAGACGTATAATTAGTGAAACATTTGCGTTGAAACCTTGCTCTGTGCTCGGGCTTTGAACTCGTTTCATTATGTTAATGTTGCATCGGTGTGCTGAGTCCAAGTATGAAAAACTTGGCGTTTATTAGTCAAACTAGTTAGTTAATAGCAAGTCCCATGTTGCATGAGTAACCTAGTTCATTAGTAGGCCTGTAAATAGATTAGTCGTGTTTCTTCCTCGGATTTTTCTATTTTTTTTTTTTTTTTTTTTATTAACATCCCATCATTTCCGAAATTTGAATGGTATCGTGTGGCAATAGACATGTTGTCGTTTATAAAAAGTACACAAGGCCTTTTTTAATAAGATATCGGGAAAAGATTGAAATAAAAAAATTGAAAATAGAATAAAATAGAAGAAAAATCTTATTCTGGGACAATGTCTACTAAGAATAACATGACATAACGGAAAATAAATTCATATCTGGACTAGAGATTTTCATATTAAAATAAGATAAATAAAAGTGAATACAGTTTTGCATTATTAACATTAAAACAAAATAGAAACAAGACAATATAATAGAATTTTAAAATTATCTATATAAAAGTGATAGAATTATCATATGAAAATAATAAATTTAGGCTAGTGGGTATGGGGCATCCATACAGCTTCGTACACATCTTTTAGTCCAGTCAATGACTGCTGAAACGAGGGGTGTAGAGTGCATGAAAGTCACAATTATTTTTAACCTCAGGGCTTCGTTAGGAGTGGTTAGAAGATAAACATACTAAAAGTCCCCGCCCATGGGATGTGAGCTAATGATGGGGGGAGGGGAGAAGGTCCCATTTTTTGGATTTTTCGATTATAACTCGAAAACGGCAGAGTCTAGAAATATATTTTTCAAATAAAAATAAAAGCCAATTAAATTTTCTATAAAATTTTGTATATGCATGTTTGTCGAACTTCCAATGGTTTTCGAGATATAATTTATTGAAAATGGATAAAGTTTACTTTACTTTTTGTCTTTTGCTTCAAGTACCAGAAACGTATATATATGAAATTAAAGTAAATTTGATGCTATACAACTTTGATATTAACTTTTTTCTAAGAAACGATCGTGGAAGGCTCTAGAAGCAAATGTTTGACAAAAAGTGAGGTAATAATTATTTTTCGCCAAAATTATCGATTTTCAAAAACGTATATCTCAAAAACCGGGGGGATTAGGGAAGGGTGGAAACTTAAGGGCATTAATATGTAGTTCTTGATTATCCTGAAGGACGTTTGAAAAGAAGACGGCCTTGTGACCTTCTGATATAATTTAAAAGGAACATCTTTAAAAATCATTAGTATCATCACGACTCCGTTCATTTACTTATTTTATTATTGTTAGAGTTTTAAAATGCATTTATTTTTTTCTGAACTGGTAATGGTAAGGGTTTAAGGTCCGTAAAGTGGACCCACGAGTCGTTTTTGTAGTTGTTTTGTTTTAATTATTATTTTATATTCAATTCTAATAAACCGCTAAAAAAAATTATGTTATTTTATTAATTAAGAGGGTATTACCACTGGACGTTTTTCTAGCAGAGGATTTTCATTTTTCAAATTTTCTTGTGTCAGGTTTTTCAACATGTGGGATTCCCCGTGAGTGGTGTTAATTTGACTTGACAGCGTTCTCAGTTTTATTTCATTTCACTCCGCCTTTTTCCAGCGCTATTTTGACTAATATTTTTTATTATTAGACTGGTTTTTTTTAGAATTATTGTAGGATCGCGATACATCGTATATCCCGATAAAACGTAAGAAAGTGCTGGTACCTTAGAAAAATCTCGTCAATTCATATAAAACAGTGTATTTAAGTCCCATCGGTACAACGTATTTTTTTCTCTCTCTCTCTCCAAAGTTGGATAAATCTTATAATTTGTATTTTTCCGATAATTTGCATTTTAATATTTATTTATTTAATATTTGTATTAATCTCGTTAAAGATTTATTGAATTAGAATATGGTTTTCTAGCGCATCGTTTGTATACACCGGATGTTGCCGACTCATGTTGAGAATTGTTCTATTCAGTCTGCATCATGGCCCCTAAAAGAAAACATCTATCTGTTGAAATAAAAAAAAAAAAAATGAATTATATCATTAGTAAAAAGTAGTATAAAACAAATTAATGTTAAAAAATTCATAATACTGTATTTAAATACAATGTTAAATATATGTGTTTGTAAAATAAATTTTGAAAAATAGTTAATGGATATACTTTTTTAATGATATTTATTTTTTTGTTTATCAATATGTTATGCTGATTTCATTCATAAAATAATTAAAGATGAACATTTTCTTTCGCTTAAAGTTTTTTTGTTCTGTTTTTTTAATTCAAAAACATGACGCAAACCTTACTTGATAACTTCCGTGGCATTTTATCTGCTATTTCTTAAATATTTTCAATAAAACTGCAAAAATTTATTAAAGCTAGTGCTATAAATTTCTTCAAAACTTTACGCTTATATTTGAAAGTGGAAAATAGGTTTTTAATTTATTTTCATTTCCCTTAAAAAAATTAAATAATCTAATAACCCATGGTGCTTTTAGTTCATTTAACATGTTTAGAAAACACGAGATTTCAAAAGTTATGATTTTGTGGAAAATATGACTTTTGCACTCTTAGAGTGGCTGTTTTCCTCACTGTGTATAGTATTCTCAATTTTACACCCGATACATAATATCGTTATTGTGAACATGTCGATATATCAACTTTATTCTTCGCTCCTTTGAATATACGATATATCGGGATTCTACTGTATTACAAAAATGTCAAATATCAAAGATGATATCGAAATATATTATTGTTTATTACATAATAAACAGTATCACATAATACTGATAAATACTATTATTTAATTTTATTTAGTAAATATCAAAATCCGTTTCACCTTAGGCCTGTTAGCAAGAGGAATGATGATGAATCAATTACTACAATATACACATTAAAAGTAAAGTATTCTTGTAGTTTATAGTGTGATAAAAGTAAAGATGTTAACATAAAAAAATGGTTTAAATATAATTATCAATTACATAAAGATATGTAACAATAACTTTTTTTTTTTTTTGTAACCAAAAACTAAGAGGAATAAATAACCCTCAACAAAATTAATTCAATTTTTTACTAAGAAACATTTCCAAATATGGCGAGATTTTCTTCCTGAATCAATAAATTTTTTTTAATCACGTACAAATAAGAAAAAAATATAAAATAAAATTAACAAAAAGATAAATAGAGGAAAGAAAAAAACTTTTTATGTCTAAATCACAATTTCAAGCGTAGATTCTTGAAACAAGACTAGTAGTGTACAAAACTATATATGATACGAGTTCGTCTCTTTTTTTTTTTGCAAAATAAAACTTCACCTTATTGTTTCATTCGGTATACTATGAAGAAGTATTGCATGTTGTTCAAGAAACCGGATGTAATTCATTGCTAGCAGATTACGAAGGGAGAACACTATTCTTAAAGTATATTAAATGTCTGCATAAATCAAGTATTCGCAGACAATTTGTTGTATTTGGATTAAAAAAAAAAAAAAAAAAAAAAAAAAAAAAAAAAAAAAAAAAAAAAAAAAAATGTGCGTGTGGACTCTTCGTTCAAACCAGAATCGTATTACAGTTGTCCTTGTTTTTGGCGTCGAAAATCACAAGGATAATGATTGGCGAAGGGCATAATAGAGAAATAGTAACAAAAAAACTAAATTCATTAGAAATTTGTACTGAAATTGTGGACGGAATTAGCTGTCTGGTCGGTACTAATGTGCGCAGACATTTGCACAGGCTAGTCGTTGGGTTTGGTATTAAAAGGTCCTCTAAATGCAGTCCCATTCACTGAGAAAAAAAGGAAGTCTTTAACTGCAGCGGGAGGATGCCGTGGGGTATGGGTTACGGCAGTATTAAACCGGGACACGTGGCGTAGCATTCAGTTTCAGGAAGTTTATTGCCTGTTATCTGTTATGTCGATTCTTTATATTCGAAACCCGTTTTTAACGAAAACATTTACTGACTAAAATTATTCAAATCTGAGAATCCGCCTCCCGTTAGTCCAAACTCTCCGGTTAATCCGATCCTACTTGGATTGTGGCGAACAGTATTTTCGCGCATTCCCTAATAGTCCAGTAAAATTGTAAAATTTATTGATAAATAGTTATTGTGTTTGTTTACAAAAATCCAAGTTTTGAATCTTAATACGCCACCGATCGCTAACTGATAAAGTCAAAGCGTTTCGAACTTTACTTCGTCTCCTCAACGTATCTGCTCTGAATTGTTTCTAACGAAAAGCTTGTTTTATTCAAAGTTCGTCTAAACTAAATTTACTACAATTTAGGCAGAAAATAAGCTGTTTGTCTTAAACGGGGACTAAGAAACAGGCTCTGAAATTTTTGGAATTATCTCAGAAATTGTGTTTTTGTTTTTTTTGTGTTCTTGCTCTGTACCTCCTTAACAACGACAAGCATACTTCTTTATGAATTAAAAAAAAACCAAAAAAATGTTTATTGATGTTTACAACTGTGCACAATAAACAACAAGTAAATTCGATCATAATACTAACTATGACGTGTAAATAACTTGTGAAGAATTACTCACTTGTAAAACTTCAATAAAAATTTTATGTTAATAGGTCCCTTGGCCAACTTCTTTTTAGACGCCTCGGAGGATTATCGTGAATGGAATGGGAAGCAAGTAGAAAGGCTTGTGGATTTGAATGGTTATGGAGCTTATTATGGTAGGATAGGTATCTGGTTTGGACTATATCAGCAACATATGGAACATTAAGATCTTTATGGATAAGTTTATTGGTGACAGAGTAAAGAGCATTGAGAACTTTTCGAAGGATTTTGGATTGTAACAATTGGATATGAGATGAATTGGATGGGTTGGTGGAGAGTCAAAGCTCAACTCCAAAGGTCAAGTAAATGAATCTTTTGTAATTAATTTGGAGCTTTGAACGTTTGTCTAGTAAATGTTGAAGTAGTCTGTTACGACGGGCAGTTTTTTTTTCTTTTTTCTTTTTAGGCTTGTATGTGGATTCCAAGTAAGACGTTTAGTTGCGGATCTATTCAACCGGGATTAATGGAATATGAACGATTTTAAAAATGAGTTTATATTTCCTTTACCTTTTTTAAATGTTAATATGGTATTTAATATTATTATAATGAACTTTTAACTATGAAAAACTTCTACTTCATTGAAAATTTGGTAAATTCGATCTTTTAACCGTTCGGCCTGACTCCTTGTTCCCTAGGGGGTCGGATTAGTGAGATTGTACTGCATCTCTTTTATATCTCGAATTATTCATATCATATGATCATATCAGTATATTAATTTACTGAATATTGAGAATATAGCAATCAACGATTTGTTATAAACCCTTAACTGTTATAATAGTTTTATAATCAGTTGTGATATAAATTAAATAGAAACCAAACAAATCAGTTGTTTAGATTTGTGGCTTTACGCACGGACATTATCTTCTAGAAAAAAAAAAACATCAGTCAATTCAATGTCCGGCATGTTTATATTTTTTTCTCTCATGACGGCAATTCTTCTCTCTAGATTATAACTCCCCCGGGCTTTATCATTTTGTTTTTCTGATAGTAATGAATTATATGACGTTTATTTAATAAAATGAAAACACAAAAAGAAATAACCCGTTTTATTTTATTTATTTTTTTTTTTAGACTTCGCATAACCGTTAGTTCTTAGCAAATAGAATCTAATCGACCTTTTATTTAAAAAAGTCATATTTATTTTCTAAATTGATGAGTTGATGAAACAATTTTAGTCATAAAATATTCTTGAATATTGCCATGTGTGATTGATTGCTTGATTAAAGATGCCCTGTTATAGTTAAGAAAAGTTTAATGTTATGTAATTTTAACAGTCTTTATAGACAAATACTAGGTAATGTCATAGTTTTTATTTTTTTTTTTAAGGAAAATTCCATTTTGTTAGCTCTTGTGAGATTTGCTGCTTTATCTAAACCATTATATTGAATTACTTCACCTAAATGTTTAAACTTATCTACCCTTTTGAGGTTACTATAATTAGTTTTTAGTTTTATGTTTGTATTCACATGGGTCGACATATGTACTGTATTTTCGATAGAAACCTGTAAATCTGTTTTAGACGCAATTTCTTGTAATTTTTCAATATTAATTTTGGCAATATTAATAAATATTATTAATAATAAATAAACTTAATAGTGAAAAATGTTTTGTTTGCAAGTGCGCCGCTTTTAGGTTGCACCCCCTGGTTGAGTTTCTGTCAACAATAGACTGATCCGGTTTGGTGATGGGCCGAAAGGAGGGGAGATAGCCTCTATGTAACCTTAGGCAAAATAACCGCAACTGACTTATCCATCATGTCATAGGCTACTTTCCCTTTGTCGGATTTTTCCAACCAGCTTTTCTAATAATTTTCTTTTACCCTTTGAAGAGTTTTTCCAGGATTCGAATTTGTTAGGAAACTGGTTTAGTGGTCAGCTCATACAGAGGGAATCCTTTATAACCAGATTTCGTTAAAAAAAAAAAAAAAAAAAAAAAAAAAAAAAATTATTTTTACTGTTAACTTTATTTTTTTGTTGATAATGATTTTAGGTGGGATCAGTCAAAAAAAATATTTTATTATTTTATTTTCTAGCGTTTCGGTCATATTGTTGATAGCCATCATCAGGGCTAAAAGAAAGAGTAGTTGAATACATAAATAAAAAAAAGGAAAGGAAAAATATATTAATAAATAAATAAAATAAAATAAATAAAAAATAAATATAATATGGCTAAAAAACAATTTTAAATGATCTGGAAAAATTTAGATACATACAGAGAGTGTGATAAGGAAATAAATTTCTTAATTTTACATTGATTTTACTGAAATCAGGAGGTTTGAGGTAAATTTCTAAAAACATACTTGGCTGGATTTGGAATTCTACGCCTTATATATACAGGTACTCACACATTAACACACATATATTAAAAAAAAATATTAGTTTTACAATAATTTATTTTAAATAAAGCCCTACAAACTGGCATATTACTTTTTTTATGAGATACTTATTTTTAAGTGTCCACTACAGGCAGAGTTTTGGTAATTTTGGATGTTCAGGATGCATGGGTTCTCAATTTTAAAATAATGGTCCTGCACAATTTAAACACATCTTTAAAGCATTAGCTGCTGGCAAAAGTATACGTTTCACCGCATAAACATACTTATACAAATAAAGTGAAGCAAGGTAATGAAAAAAAAAAAAATAGTGTAAAGTAATGAAACAAAATTTGGGGAAAAAATACGAAAGATACATAGCCGAACCCGACTGATTTAGGATGAAAAAGATCTAAAAGACCTCCATAAAAAGCCACCGTAAAAAAAAAATAAGAGGAAGAGAGACTGTGAGGGGAAGCGAGTGTAGGAGAGAGGCTGAGAGAGAGAGAGGCTGAGAGAGAGAGGGAGTGAGAGGGAGTGAGAGGGAGTGAGGGAGAGAGAGAGAGAGAGAGAGAGAGAGAGAGAGAGAGAGAGAGAGAGAGAGAGAGAGAGAGAGAGAGAGAGAGAGAGAGAGAGAGAGAGAGAGAGAGAGAGAGAGAGAGAGAGAGAGAGAGAGAGAGAGAGAGAGAGAGAGAGAGAGAGAGAGAGAGAGAGAGAGAGAGAGAGAGAGAGAGAGAGAGAGAGAGTGAGTGAGAGAGGGAAATTAAAATAATTATAAAAAATGTGGATAGCTTTCTATGCTTCATTATGGAATTATTAAAGTTCTAAACTTTGGCTAACACCTATTTCGAATTCTCCGTTTTGGATAGATGCTGCTTACATATGAAATATAAGGACGTTTTAGAAATGTTCTCCACATCAAATTATTTAATTTTAAAAATTTTGGTTGGTAATAAATTATTGTTATGTTTACTCAGTTTTAACAGGAATCCCCAGATTTCCTGAGCTGTCCAGTTTTCCGGTCGAGAGGCAGCCTAGTCCTAAGTCTTTTTAATCTTACTGATTCCACGTGCTTGAAAGGATGGCATTGAAAAATCAAAAGGGAGTAAGACAAAAAAATGTTAAACGGGACTTACATCGCATCCCCTATCAGATACAAAAGTGGAATAAAATGTTTCCCGATCCTCTGTTGAGGGTCTTCAATATGTTAAAAGGCCCTTTGCTTCCTGTGCTGGGGAGAGATCTCAGATTAGGATATTCTTTCGCATTTCCATGCCCGTCGGCTTTGCCTAATGCAGTCCCTACTCGTGGCAATCTTAATGGCTACAGGAATTCTCCAGTCTTTTTTGTTCCGTAAATTTCGAAACTGGTACTATCATTATGAAGGAGGGCATATTTTCAAGAGTTCTTGACTGAATGTTCCAAGTCTCGAATCTTTTGGTTTCATAACCATTTGTATTCAGCACGGTAGCTTTTTCAGCTTTCTGATGTCAGAGTGTTTCTCAGATGCTCATCGTTTGCTTTCTTATAACCCCCATTGGAATACTGACCGATGTTTCTGAATTTATAGCCAAATATTGTAAATCATGGGATAAGTAGTAAAATATTAAAAACAACCTTTTTATGTTTTACTACTTATTCCACTTAAAAATTAAGGAAATGCGAGACTTAAACGACAAGAAACTGCATTCGTTATAGTCTACTACACTTTTTTTGGATCTAACAATTACAGGGGTTTGGAACCCAAGAACCTTCATGGGTTGTAGTAGTACAGGTTTTTTTTAAAAAAATTTTATTTTCATTGTTATGCCATTACAATAATATGAACATGGCTATAGTTCATCTGTTCGTTCCACAGCTTGATTCCTCTCTTTATTTTATTGGTATCCCTTGCGTGCAATGGTTTATTTTATTTTATTTTTTCTATCCGATCTTGATGCCCTGTCCTTACAAGCTATATAATATACTATAAAAACCTAACTACAAAACCATAAAATTTTTACTGGAACATAAAAAGGGATATGGTTCTTAATAAGAGATAAGTGGAATGGAATCTAAAGTGTATTCCTCCACGCCTTGATGTTTACACAACAGAGGCGGTAGAATCAACAAGTGCCTTCACTTAAAAAATTTAACCTTGTTGAAAGTCATCATGGCCTCTTTTTCACTTTAACAAATGAATTTCGTTACAGCGCAGTTGTGTTCCAGGGTTGCATTACACCACTAAGCGTGAAGAAATTAAGAACTAAATAGTTCGGATTACGGAGGGAAACAATGAAACACCTTATATACTCCTACTAGGGCGGAAAGGACTGGTTATCTTATACGTCATCAAACTATTCTAGCCATAGTGGGAAGGTCAAGATTCTTTTCGTATGTCCGCTAAACAATAAATTTTAACCCGCCCTGGACGGATTGGAACCCACGACCTACCAGGTATGCAAGTTTAAAATGTCGTTTATTTCTTAAAATATATACACAGTAATTTAAAAAAAAGTATAATATATTTTATTCAAAGTACTGACCCTCGCTTTCTACACATTTTGTCCATCTCTCGGGCAATATATGGATACCATTCCAAAAGAATGCTTCATCTTTATTTGAAATCCATTCATCGAGCCATTTTCGTACGTTTTCGAAATTGTTGAAGTGTTGCTCCGCCAATGAGTGTCCCATCGATGAGAAGAGGTGATAATCAGAAGGCGCCAGGTCAGGTGAATACGGCGGGTGGGGTAGGAGTTCCCAACCAAGCGAAGAAATCGTTTCCTTAGTCAATCTGGCTGAATGTGCAGGAGCGTTATCATGCTGAAGAATGACTTTGGCGTGCCTGTGAGCCCATTCTGGGCGTTTTTTTCGATCAATGCGTGACTCAAATTGATCATTTGTTGTCGGTAGCGCTCGGTATTGACTGTTTCGCCGGGTTTGAGAAGCTCGTAGTAGACTACTCCCTTCTGATCCCACCACACACACAGCATTTTCTTCTTCCCAAAACGATCCGGTCTTGCACTCGATGTGGATGGTTGTCCTGGCGTTACCCATGATTTTTTTCGTTTGGGATTCTGAAAATAAATCCATTTTTCATCGCCAGTTACAACTCGATGCAAAAAACCCTTTCTTTCGTGGCGTAAAAGCAGCATTTCGCTCACAGTTTTTCGTTTTTCCATCTGTCGTTCGTCCAATTCATGTGGAACCCATTTTCCAACCTTTTGAATCTTTCCCATAGCTCTCAGTTGATCGGAAATGGCTTGCCTAGTAACATTCAACTGTTCTGCCATCATTTGTTGGGTTTGGGTATTGTCTTCGTCTAATAAAGATTGCAATTCGAAGTCCTCAAACTTTTTTGGTCGATTTTCTCGTTTTTGATCTGTAACATCAAAATCATCACGTTTGAAACTTTGAAACCAACGTTCACATGTCCTGACGGTTGGAGCAACATCGCCATAAGTCTCAACAAGAATTCGATGACATTCAGATGCCTTTTTCTTTTGATTAAATAATAAAATCATGACATGCCGCAAATGCTCTTTATTTGGCTTAAAATTAGACATTTTTAACACCAAAGAAAGGTATGATACGTCCACGTAAACGACTTAAAAACAACTGACTTTTGTAAACAAATGACTAACAAACAAAATAGCGTTTAGAGATAAGCAAATCCTTCAATAGGCTAAGAGCGCATTCTATTGGAATTAAAACGACATTTTAAACTTGCATACCTGGTATAGTACCGAGCGCGCTTAAACCCTTTCCCCCACTCCCACGTCCATCTTACAATTACTAGTTTTATTTGAAACAATATATATTATTTAAATGTTAACTACTTCACGATGTACCTATTGATTATTGAAATTCTGTAGTGAATCTACCAACAAACGTCATAAACTTCACTGGATTCACGTGCTTTAAGGCCTAAACCTCTCTTCAAAAATAGTTTTCCCTAATGCTAATGCATTTTTATTTCTCTTGTGATTGATCATAAGGTTTAAAAAAATTTCTATTAATTGTTGAAGGATTCGATAATGTGCGGTTTCTTGTCGTTTAGTCTTTTATGTGGGTTCCAAGTCGATTTTCCAGATGGATCCATATTCAAAACTTGATCAAATAGCAATAATTTTTAAAATAAAATAGTTTTTTTTTTCTCTCTAGAATTTCGGTTCGGATTACAGAGACATACATGCTATTTTAGTTTCCAAATAGATGAATCTAGAACAAGCAAAAATATATGTCTGTACACATTCGTGACCCCTTTCCTATCACGAATATGTCTGCATGTTGCAATAAATAAATTCTATTCAGCATACAAATACACAAGAGTATTTTATGTATTTTGAAGGAGTCGTAACGCTTTAAGAATATAGTTTTCTAATATACTCCTGGCATTGGTGTATGTGTGAGCGAAACACAGCGCTCATCATAGAACGAATATTTTGATATTTATTGTTGTTATTCCTTATTTATTGTTTATCTATTACTACGAGTCCTTGATATTTTATATATATATATATATATATATATATATATATATATATATATATATATATATATATATATATATATATTTTCAAACATTAGTCTTACCGATACGATATATTTTTATGTAAGTACTGTATTGTATCTACTGTCTACTGTTTAATCATAATTAACTGCTTATAAATTTAAATAATTTTGTTCCTATTTAAGATTTGTTTTAGTCAATTGACTAAAACAATAAAATAAACGGGAATATCATTTGTAAAAATGATATTTCTAAAAATAGCATTCAATTAGCATTAAAAAAACGAAGGGGTTATGTCACATTTAAAGAAAAAAAAAATACAATCTAGTTCTTTGAATGATGAATTTATATAATTATTTTTTATTTTGAAGTGTTAAGTAGCAAAATCTGAATATTTCAAACCAACAATAATAAGAGATATGAAGAAAATGAAGTGGCTACGTAACATTTTCCTGCTAAAGGAAATGGTAAAAAAAAAATTAAATTCCTAAATAAAATACTCAAAATGGTGTTTTGTTACATAACCCCTTCATCCACAAAACCCTTCAATTATAATTAGACATGACATGGCGATCAACTAAAGGTTAACTCCAATTGACCGAGCGAAATAAGTTCAGGGCGCTGCTTATTAACAAATATGTAATTGTCGAAATATGTTATGTTCTTTTATTAATAGAAATTTACAAATGTATTAAAAAAACACAGCTGGTTAATATGTGGTATACAATGCAATATACTGATATGATTAAAACCTGTAGAGGAACTATCCATTGGAAGTACTCTAATGAAATATGTACAAAAGAAGGTCACGAGGCCATCTTCTTTTCAGACACCTCGGAAGATTGGAGCCTTCCACGATCGTTTCTCAGAAAAAATGTCAGAGTCAATGTTGTAGAACATTAAATTTACTTTAATTTTATATATACGTTTCTGGCACTTCGATTACAAATGTCTTGTCTCCTATATTCGCTTTATTATTAAATTTTAAAAAGGGTGAGTGCCTTTTGTTATAATTGTTAATGTGTAAAACCGCAGAAATAATGTGAAATAATTTAATTGTAGTGTCAGATTGTAAAAAATTTTGTGATGGGTGTGTAATTCATAAGATTTTTTATTATCCTAAAGATGGAAATAGAAGTCTCGAAATATGTTATACATTTAAAAAAAAAAAAAAATCTAAGTAATGTAAAGAACTTGAATTATTTTAACTAATAGTTGAATTTAACTAGAACCCACGTGTCGCTCTAAATATTTATAATTTTTTTTTAAAAACAATTTAATTGAAAATAAATAGATGTTATCATAAATGTCTTGCTCAATACAAAACCGTACCTTTGTAACCTCTCTCAAATGATGCTCACCACCTATCGGTAGAATATCAAACTTCAATGTTCGCCACATATTTATCCCTTTTTTATGACAATATAATCGACAAATATTTAAATTTTATTATTACTAAACATTATTTGAACTAGGAAGATTATGTAGTTAAAATTTGGTACAGATTTGTTCAGTGGTTTTCGCGGTTAGTGATCACAGACGAAAAATGGCTTTTACTTATATATAATGGTATAGATAGAGGAGTTATGCCATTCAAATTGAATAAATCAAATCAGCCTCCTTCTACAAAAATTGAAATTATATTTTTTTTTTTTTTTCGGATGACTAGTTTAGTTTGCTGAACCTCCGTTAATGCCTGGTGTACCCTTGATTGATTTGTTACGAGTAAATCTGAATCTTGATTTCTGGACTGAGCCCAGTGGTAAGTTCCCGATTAGCTAGGAAACCATCGGATGGGATACAAAGAAGGCCGGAGAGAGCGGACTGAATCCTAAATCCTGGAATGCAATCCTCCGCGGCGGGCCCAACATCAGTGATCACTGCATTGCTTCCCTGCATCCTAACTTCCCTCTCTGTTCCCTCGGGCACCTTCTGTTCCTCGTTAGATTGCCTCCTCTCTTTCTTCGACCAGTGGCCGAGTCTAAGAGCGAACTGAATTTGACATCCTTTTCTGATAATCTTTTATGATTTTTTCTTAAGTGGATTAATTCCACACGAATCTCACTCAAAACATAATATAAATACCCATAACATTCAACACAAATGAAATTATAAGTTTAAGAATAATATTTTTAAAAAAATCCCCTATTCTGTGACCTTAAGTTCCTTAAGAATAAAAAAATAATTTACAGTTAAAGGCCCTCAGAGCCTTAAAATGAGATAATATTTCTAAGAATAAAATAACCCCCAACCAGATACCTATCTTTCATAGTAAGCTCCATAACCACTTAAATCTATTAGTTTCTCAACTTCCCACTCTATTCCCGATAATACTCCGAGGCTTCTGAAAAGAAGATGGTCTAGAGATCTTTACACTAGAGTGTAGAATTTTTATTCAAGTGCTACTAATGAGTTCTTTTCAAGTTTTGACATGTTATTGTAATAGTTATTAGCTCATTTACTTGATGTATATATTTGTACAGTTGTAAATTTCAATATATTAATGGAGAAAAAAAGATTAAAATAACAAATATAGATATTTAACAAAATAAAGCTACTAATAAAAAGTAACAGTAATTTACTTATTTATTTTTTTAACCTTTTATTGATATTTACAACTGTATACGTATGTTCAAAATTAAATTTGAGGAAACGATTACAATGATTTGTTAATAACATGTGAAGAACACTCACTAGTAGCACTTCAGTAATAAAGAAAAAACTGCTAAGAGGAAATAAGAGTTACCAAAATAATAAATTCCTAATTTATAAGAAATAAATTAAAAATCATAAGTTATTGCTTCAAAAAAAAAAATTCTTATATGAAGGTACTAAAAGATCTTTAGATACAAATATCTCAGCAGATTTTATTAATTTATTAGTTCAGTGTAGTGGTAGTTCCAAGTGGATTTTTTAAAAATAGTTAATTTACTGTATATAACAATAAAATGACAAAAATTAAATACAACTACTCATCAGTAGCACGTCTTAGATCTCTCGGCCATCTTCTTTTCAGATGTCACGGTGGATTATCGGGAATAACAAGTTGAGAAACAGGTTGATTAGAATGGTTATGGGGTTTGCTATCTGGTTTGAGCTAAATCAGCAACATACGGTACCTTAATATCTAAATGGATAAGTTTGTTTGTGACAATGCATTGAGGATTTTTCGAAGGATTTTGGATTGGATAAGAGATAAGTTAGATGGTTAGGTGGAGCCTCAAAGCTCAACTCCATATGTCCAAATAGGTCTGATAACTGTCATGTAAATCAGCTTTTTGTAATTAATCGGTAGGTTTGATCGTCCCTCTAACTGCAAATTTAAATTCAGTTTGTGCAAAAACAAAAAAGTTTCATGTATATAAACTGATCAGATTTTATGTTACTAAAAAGTGTCTATTGACAGTTTTTGTGGATCTGGATGGGTAGTTA
This sequence comes from Euschistus heros, assembly GCA_003667255.2. Classification (NCBI taxonomy): domain Eukaryota; kingdom Metazoa; phylum Arthropoda; class Insecta; order Hemiptera; family Pentatomidae; genus Euschistus; species Euschistus heros. Next base: position 1,724,897 of record RCWM02000001.1, read on the forward strand.
GTATTTAAAGAAGTATTATTTAAAAGTCGAGGGGCATATGAATGGCAAATGATGAGAGGGATGGAGTTCCAAAGAGAAGGGGATCGGATTAGGAAAGATCTTTTGAAAGCATCTGAGCAATCAGTAGGAGTATACAGATCTCATTTCGAGAACGGGTTTGGTCGTGTAATAACTGAAGATTTGTGTTGAACGAGTTCGGAAATATAAGATGAAAGCTGGGGTTGGACGGTTAGGAAGAGTATGACAGAAAATACTGGCGACAACTAAAATAAGTTTGGTTATAGAATGTTCAAAATTTAAAACATTGCACCTCCACGGATTTAAAATAAACCCATAATCGTTCAGATCTACAAAATGTATTGTACAACTATCTTCCGTCAATATCTTCGGTGCATTACCTCAGGCATCTTTTGGTCTATCGTCGGTTTTGAACTTTTGGTTTTATCTTTACCAATTTTTTTTCATAGAAATAAAGGATTCTCTTTCAATTCATAATGGGGTCATCAATTAATAAGCTTCCAAACACCATTTTAATCATAACAACCATATGGAAATATCTATACGGTTATAGTGTTCCTGGTACCTATGTCATCAATTTGTCAGTTTCTTTGCTACCAACGCATGTTCAAACACTCTGGTTAAAGGACAGTGACATATGGCTGAATTCGAAGCGAAATTAAAAGGTATTGGGGAAAAAGGTACCTTGGGAAAAGAAAAAAGAATTGACGTAGTAGAAATAAAAATAAATATAAATATAAATGATTTAATTATGTCCGTTGTAAAAAATAAAAAATAAATAAAAGATGTTCTTGAAACCTATTATAATTGACATTTTAGCTTTAAGATCCGATAAAAACGACTCGAAAATTTTGTTATTTCCTTAATTTGGTATTTTCGATACTTCAAGTAAGCCTTTACAATCCTATTTATTAAATACGATCTTCAGGGTATTTGACATTAATTTAATTTTTTTTTAATATTTCCAATTTAAGCTAAGACAATATTGAGTATATTATTATAAATAATGTCTAACTATTCTTTTTTTAAATTTACTTTTTTAGGATGTTAAGAAAAAAAGTATCACTTTACGTGTAGTAAGTAGCATTAAAGGTTTTTCACATTTTACGTTTTATTAATTTTTTTTTTTTTTAAACTGTATTATTGAATAAATGTTACAAGCCGCATTACTCAATGGCAATAAGTAATAATACTATAATAATAGCCAATTAATATAAGTCAATTTTCTTCTTTCTTCTAAATCTTCTGTATTTATGTATTGTTTTCACACAAGTTAATTATGTAAAATTTTGACGTGTTAAGTGAATTTTCGATTTAAATTTTCCAATATTTTTACTGTTTCTCAGAAAACGATATGACCTACATACATTGTTCTCAAATTACAGCTCATTAAATTTCCTTTAAATTATTTTCTGAAAATATCTTTTTTTTTTAATTGAGTACTTTCGTCAGTATGCAGCCGAGGACTTGTCCCTAACAGAAAAAAAAAATTAAAGTTTGTTAAAAATCACCAAGTTTTGGAGAAGTATATTTCGCATTCGATTGGCCTGGAATAAATTATTAGAGTTTTAGTGCTCTTTAGTTGTGTAAACCAATTGACAACACAGATTACTAATGCACACATCGCTCCAAGTTTTTAGAATAGCTTACGTGGACATCAGCCCTTATTGGTCTTAAAAAAATGGTAGATCACGCGAGTATGCGAACTTTAATGTATAAATCGACTTGGCTAAGTCGGTAAATAAATCCAAGCAGGTGCTAAGTTAGAAATTTACCATTAGAAAAAAAAATTAGCTGATTGAAAACTTGAAAGGTGAAATACTAATGTTTATGTTTAATAATGTAATTTTTTTTTTTTTGAATAAAGAACGTTCGATAATAAGAATTTTGATTTTCAAACACATGAACACTGAATATATATTGTTATATAAAAGGACAAGCCGTTTTTAGTTTATTAGTAAAATTTTTGTTTTAGTGGTAACCATGAAAACTACTGAACCAATCTGTACCAAATTTTAACCACATTATCTTTATAGTTCTAGGAAGGTTTATTAATAATAGAATCTACTGATTTTCAATAATTTGTTATTATAAAAGCGATAATATGTAGTTTAAAAATCGACCGATAGGTGGGCGCTCGCCATTCTATATAAGAGGTTACAAAGGTACGGTGTCATAGGAACTTGAAATTGAAAATAAAAATTTACTTATTTTTTTATTAAATTATTGGAATAGTTTAAAATGTGGATCCGAGGTTCTCCAAATGTTCTCCAAAAGATTTTACAATTGTAAAACTACTGAACCCTTCTGTACCAAATTTTAACTTAATAATGTTCTTAGTTCTAGGAAGGTTTTGCAATAATAAAATATACTATTGTAAAAATTTAAACATTCAATGTTAAGCGGCTGAGACGAATCATACTTTTATGTATTTAAAATTATATAAGAGATTAAATCAATATAATTATTTCTTAGGCATTACAATGTTGTCATAAGGCCTGTGATTTTATATAGGATGGAGACCACTTGCTTACCCAGCCTAGAAAGGCTATTAAGAATAGAAAGGAGGATCCTGAGAAAGATCTATAGGCCCAGGAAAACACAGGAAGGTTACAGGCTAAGATCTAACAAAGAGATCTACAGAGAACTGAAAGACCTGGAGACCGAAATAAGAACCCAAAGGCTGATGTTCTATGGACATATGAAAAGGATGAAGAAGGAAAGACTAAATAAAGAGATATTCGATAAAATTTGTAGCTATAAAAGCGTAGGTGGATACACAAAGCAAATGCAAGAAGAATTAAAGAACCTTAAAATGTCAGAAACCGACTGTTAGAGAGGTGTTCCGAAAAACAATAAAAAATCTCACTACAATTAGCAGAGAGAAAAAGAGGGGTACAATGTGGTCCAGGGAAGGAAGGGAGAGATATTCAAGAATAATAAAGCTAAGAATGGAGGAAAGAAAGTCGAGAATCCCAAAGAAGCCTAAACCGTGATATTCGCGTGGTCCTTGGGGCCTATACGTGCAAAAAAAAAAAAAAAAAAAATTCTGCTGAATAAAGGATATTACCAAAATATCGATCCTTTGCTTTTTGATATTTTGCGTAAAAATATGTTCCACGGGCCTTTAGTTGTAAGCACTGATAATGCCGTCCATTATCCGCAAAAGTTTTTCAATAGTCTCTGTCCATCTGGATTACCAACTCATACATCAAAATTAAAAATTGGATGTTTAATAATGCTTTTACGTATTCCTCAAAGACGTGCAATTTTAACCAGGTCAACAATTACTGCTATGTTTGTATCTTTGAAGAAATAATAAAGTATACTTCAATACAAGATGTTTATCGATAAACAAACAAAACATCAGCTATTAGTTAAAATTATTTTAATTTTTTTACTTCGGAGAGGAGGCGAAGCCGCGATGGGGGATGCCAGTACTATATAAAGAAAAAAAATAAAGTTTTGTTGTATTTATCATATGAATAGACTTAATACCATCCCTAATACTTGTTGTTATTGAATTGCGTTTGTAAAGGGTATTTTAATTCGATTTTTTCAAATTTAAATGTAACAGAACCAAATATTCTACATTTTTATAATTATGTGAATCTATTACGTGTAAGAGTCATAGTACCATTGACAAATATTTCTTTATGAATGTTAAGGTTTAAATTATTAGGCGATATTTCTATAAGTCTATAGTAATTTTCTTTCTTGCCTGGTATTTCATTTTTATTTTCTATAACTTCCATCCATTTTATATCACGAAGGCTGCCTTCATCGAACGAGCTGTGGAGATAAAATGACCTTGCTGTTAATGTACCGTATTTATTAACATGAAAAATGAGCCAGGGATATAAATTTGAAAAATGCTGAATCGTAAATGCAGCGACCTCAGTCAACGGCTCCAAAAAAGGAAGCTAGTCTCAATATTTTTTTTCTTTATTTCAACTCCGCTAAAGGAAACTCGGAATTTCAGATATGGAATGATTAGGTATGAAAAAGTTAATTTTATCTCATTAGTCTTATATGTGTGTGTTTTTGTAATGGAATCATTCAGTGTGTCTTAGATTTTTTTTTCCCTTCATTTATTGATATTTACAACTTTACAAAATAATATACAACAAGTAAATGTGTTGACAGTGAATTCAATAGCATGCAAATAACTTGTGAAGAACTACTCACTAGTAGCACTTCAATAAAATCTACACTAAAAGGTCTCTAGGCCATCTTCTTTTCAGACGCCTCGGAGGATTATCAGGGATGGAGGAGGAAGCAAGTTGGGATACTAGTGTATTGGAGTGGTTATGGAGCTTACTATGGAAGGATAGGTATCTGGTTTGGGCTAAATCAGAAACATATGGAACATTAAGATCTTTATGGATAAGTTTATTGGTCACAAAGTAAGGAGCATTGAGGATTTTTCGAAGGATTTTGGATTGTAAGGATTGGATACGAGATGAATTGGATGGTTTAGTCTACTTTAGGCTCTAGCCCCAAAGCTTAACTCCGTACGTCCAAATAGGTCTAATCACAGTCATGTAAATGAGTCTTTTGTAATTAATTGGGAGCTTTGAACGTTTGTCTAGTAAATGTTGAAGTAGTCTGTAACGACGGGCAGTTTCTTGTCGTTTTAGTCTTGTATGGGAATTCCAAGTTAGTCGTTTGTCCAAGTGGAGTCCTAGGTAGCGGATCTGTTCAACAGGAATTAGTGGAATATCATTAACGGATACTGTAGGGCAGGATGTTGTGGGTTTACGACGAAGGGTAAAGGCTATTTGATGGGATTTATTTGGATTTATTTTGATTATCCATTTTTGACACCTTTCTTGAAGGTTTAGGATATGGGATTGAAGTGTTTGAGAGGCAATAAAAGGATCATTGTTTACTGATAACACACATATGTCATCGGCATAAGTGGTGAGGACAGTGGTAGGATGAGTTGGGATGTCAGCGTGTCTTAGATAGAATAATTTTATTCATGCATCAAATCAATTCACATGTTGTTCTGTTACTTAATTCAGTTCTATGTTAACTTTATTTTAAAATATACACTTTAATACATATATATTATATATATATATATATATATATATATATATATATATATATATATATATATATATATATATATATATATATGTAATATATGTAATACATATATACATATAAAAAATATGTTTTTTAATATAGATTAGCGGGGCCCAGACTCTAAATTGTGCTGTTGAAACAAATACAAAGTACCGAGGGGACTGAATTAGATCGATTTTTAAAAATACCTATCGAGTGTGTTATGAAAAAGAATTATCAAAAATTATTTATTTATTTTTTTTTTAATGAAATTTTATCAGCTTAAATATTTAATTATATGAAATAATTTTTGTTTAAATATATAATAAAGTTGAAAATATTCCGACTATTTATTTTAGGGTCCACAATTGAAGTGTGAATTTATTCAAAATTTTTCGAGTACCCATTAATATACATTAGATATGGATTGTGGATATATATTCACGGTTCTTTTGAGTCAACAATCGTCTATAAAATTTTACTGTGCATGGCGATCTAATTTGAAGTGGGTAACCTATATGCAATCTATATAAATAGATGAGAAATTTCTGATGATGATAAAAACCAAATAAAATTTACAAAATTGTAATTAAAGTTGTTACAAAATTCATTGTGCGTAATTATAGCTGTATTTTGGATTAAATATTTTTAACATTATTTAATTCTACTGTTAAATGGTTTATCTCTTGTTTTTCAACTACTTTCACCCATCTTTCCCCAAATGGATTTGATGCCGGTATTTTGGTTTTTGAAAAATTCGTAACGTACTTAATAAAAAAACTAGGAGTTATGCCAAAAAAGAAGAAGAAGAAAATTAACTTTATTCTGGAACAAAATGTCTCCTAAGAATAACATATGATTACAGTGCATAGTGCAATCATCCAGCTATAATAATTATTAATGATAAATAATAATAAATTGATTAATAATTGTTAGTTACAAAATAAATGAGAGATCTTGTAAAAGGAAACATCTTGGGTATACTATTATAATGTATATTACATAAATATTCGTTTTTTACATTTTCTCGGAGAATTGAAAATTCAGGAGGTAAAGAAATAGATTATGTTTAAAGGAAGTAACAGTGAAACTTTTTCGAATTGAGATGGGCAATGAATTCTATAAAGAGGAAGCACGGATAATAAAGGATTTTTCGAAGTATGCAGTTTGATGCGCAGGAGTGTACAGGTTGATGGGATGGGTTCTAGTATTTGAGAGGTGGATGGAGGAGTAAGGAGGTCATGAATACAAAAAAGAGTTGTATAAATATTGATATCCCCTTCTTCATAAATTGTAATTAAGATGTTATGTTTGAATCTATTTATATATAAAGATGATAATCTGGAATGCAGTAAGAAAAAAGGAAAAACCATGTTATCGTTCATCAAGCGTCTCCTGTCCTGACGTTCGGTCGCCTTGAAGAAGACTTGCAAGACAGATAGAAACGTCAGTACCCCATAAATAGTTGTTTGCGTGGACGGGGTTTTTATGTCTTCTGACTTCATTCTTATTCTTATATTTACAACAATCAGCTCTAATATTATTATTATGAATCTATTGAAAGTCTTTAACGACTACCCCTAGTGTCTTGATTTTTTTTTCTTTAAATGTTTCCGACGTAAAATTCCATCTTGTCTATTTCCTTCTTCCCCCTGAGGGTGGGATCGATCCAAGGGAAGCTGTGTGCTGTGGAAGAGCTCTTGAAGAGTAACTCGTTGTTAAATACGCTTCAGCACTTAGCCGTGGAACTAAATCCGTCCTAACTGCTGGCGTACTTTCTGCTCCGTGTACAGCGCTCCTTCTTTCTTCACGCAACCCCTTCATAATAATGTCTACACCTCCACTAATCGCCTCCTTTTCCCGCCTTTTTTCTCCCTTTTTTTCTTTTATTTTTTTTTATTCTGAGGCGCCAGTTTTATGTTCTAGGGTCGGAAATCATGAAGTGTCTTTCGAATGGATGCAGGATTCCTGTTCTTATTTTAGGGGGAGGGGAGTGTAAAAACTCTCAACTCTGTTTTATTCAAGATTCAACTGTTTATTGAAGTTTTAGGATTATATATACAGGGTGTTCGGAAGATCGTTGGCCAAAAAATTATTTCGGGTAGGGAGGTTCATTTTGAACCTATTTAAGGTCACTTACCTATGTACAAAGTCTTACGGTTTTTTTTTATGAATTTTTTTGTGTAAATGGCCTAATCCAAACATTTACGCCTTATAACTCCTTTGTTTACTGATATATCAACACCATTTTTTTCCTGTAATTACTAATACATTTTCCACGAAAAAAAAAAAAAGATATGGTGCAAAAAACAAATACCAAAAAAACGGGAGATCGTTAAATCTTGTCAAAGGCAAGATTATGAACTTCAAGTTTAGGTTCAAATAAAAAAAAAGTTAGCGCAACAGCTAAATCCAAATTGTTTTCAAAACTTCTCTAGTTAATACTCTAACAAAAAATACCATTTGTAGACACGCAGCAAATCTATTTTTCTTTTTTTTTTTTTTTTTTTATAAAGTAACAAAAGGGTGCCACCAGCGCACACTGACAATAATGATGAATCGAATCATATTTTTTATGCAAAACGTAACAAATAGTTGTGTTTCTTTATAGCATAGGTTAAACTGCATATTTTCTCTTTCTTTCTCGTAATTTCGATTTTATCAAAATAAACTTTATCTACATTTTTGTATCAGGGAACAAAATTAAACTAACTTTAAATTATTCATAAATTTAATTAGTAGGGTATCACAGGTATTGCTCAAAATGATCCCCATTATTTCTAATACAAGCTAATACAAAATATGATTCGATTCATTATTATTGTCAGTGTGCGCTGGTTACTTTATAAAAAAAAAAAACTAGTGTGCTGCGTGCCTGCAAATGGTATTTTTTTAAAGAGTATTAAATAGAGAAGTTTTTAAATCAATTTGAATTTGGCTGTTGCGCTTACTTTTTTTTTATTGAACCTAAACTTGAAGTTCATAATTTGTATTTTTGCCTTTGAAATGATTTAATGATCTCCCGTTTTTTTGGTATTTTTTTTTTGCACCATATCTTTTTTTTTTTACATCGACAATGTATTAGTAATTACAGGAAAAAAAAATGGCGTTGATATATCAGTAATCAACGGAGTTATAAGGCATAGATGTTTGGATTTGGCCATTTTAACAAAAAAATTCATAAAAAAAAAAAAAACCGTAAGACTTTGTATGTAAGTAAGTGACCTTAAATAGGTTCAAAATGAACCTTCCTACCCGAGATAATTTTTTGGCCAACGATCTTTCGAACACCCTGTATATCCCACAGATCTATTGGAACTATTAGAAGAACATGGACTGAAGAGCGCAAACAGTGAATTCATGAAGAGATTTTGGGAAAATAAAAGAAAGAATATGGGAACAAAACATTTGGCATTTTTCTTAACATCTATGAGGACAACCCTTATACCAAAATTTAAAATAATTCTGAAGAGGTCAGGTCTATTTATACTCTGTGTTGATTTTAGATGGAATGACCCTTATACATTGTTGTGTAAATAAAAGAATAATTTTATGAATTTATATTCCCGACTACTCTAATTACTCTGTGCTTCCCAATAGAATTTATGCAGTTTGAACAACAAAACTCCCCGTCAAAAGTATGGCAACACCCATAATTCTCGAGATTTTCCTGGTTTTTACCTTAATCCATACTTAGTTTATATTCATATTAATATATATATATTTTTTTTCTTTAGGGCCATCTATGGACCACGGTCCTTTTGTTTTAGATGTTTCTTGATGTCATCGTCGTTGCTTGTCACGGTTGGTGTTCTTAGTTGTGGGCTCGGCAGCTGCTTTCTTGTTGGTACTTGGAGCTTTTCTGATGGCCCAGTAGTCCTTCATTTTTCGGCAAAATTCAATCTTACGTTCCTCAGACCATTTCCTGGTTTCGTCTTTTGGACTGTTGTTTACCAAATAATATTAATATTATTTAGTAAACGTGAGACATTAAGGATTAGATACATCAATGTTTTTCCCTGTGAATTACAAATGATAGAGTTTTAGATTATTTTTTTTTTAAATTTCCATCAGTCCATGTTTATCATTCGTTTCGTTGTTTACAAGTATGCCAAGACTAGTGGAAGTAGCCATTCAAGCCAGAGGGGGCAATATATCTTATTAAATATAAATTAAAAAGTTTTTTTTTTTCATTTATTGATATTTACAACTGTGCAAAAAAAAATACATTAAGTAAATGTGTTGATAGTGAATACAATGACAATTACTTGTGAAAAACTACTCACTAGTAGCACTTCAATAAATTCTACACTAAAAGGTCTCTAGGCCATCTTCTTTTCAGAAGCCTCGGAGGATTATCGGGAATAGAGTAGGAAGCATGTTGGGAGACTAGTGGATTGGAGTGGTTATGGAGCTTACTATACAAGGATAGATATCTGGTCTGGGTTAAATCTGCATCATAAGAAACATTAAGATCTTTATGGATAAGTGTATTCTAACTTTTTTGTTTATTGGAAGAAATATTGTCATTTATTTAAATAAAAATTGTTTTGGTCTAGTTAAGGAATGTTTATGATAAGCCTTTCTTTATTATGAAAAAAAAAAATACGTTTTTCAAAGTATACAAATATTTCAAAGTGTTGCTATACTTTTGTTGGGGTTTTATATCGTAAAGAAATATTTATATGGAAATTTTCAATACATTTTAATTTTAATACAATTTTGTAGAGTTGATAATAAAAAAATAAATCATCGTTTTATTGTATTAGTAAAGCGCAGATTTGTAAAAATATAAATCAAACACTCGAATTCATAAAGAAGTCTAGATCAACGAGTTATGGTAGCTCAAGGTCAGCAATTATCTAACTGTTATTGGTTCACCATTAACATTTTTATTCCTATATAATTATTAAAAATATATGTGCCATATTAAAAGAAAAGATTGTATTTAAAACTAAACTACAACAAAACAGATATATTACAGGTAATAAAATTAACAGGTACGCATTAACTCCTATTACTATTGCAGACTGGCTGTGATGAAGGAGACTTACCTGAGGCACTGTCTCGATAAATCTTGCCGACATTCATATCGCCGGGTCTAAGAAACTGTAATAGCTACCACAGTTGGGGGGGGGGGGGGGGGGCGTAACTGTTGCTTCTATGCGCCCGTTTTGAGCTGTTTTACTTAATTACATCGCCTTAATAGTGCTCATTATTTATTTAGTTGCATACTATTAAACTATATCATCCGATTAATTATTGATCAAAACTATTTTGTAAAAAATATCTAATAATACTGTTTGTTTTCGACTGCTTCAACGTGTACGATACTAGTCTCTGAACTTTAAATGTGACATTATCTGATGACATCATGACGTTCATAAACAAAAAAAAAATATTTCAAACAAGTGGCACAATGAATTTCTCGCATTTATCAGGCTCTAAATAAAGTGCTATTCTCATCTAATAGTATCATCCACGATGTATGAAATAAACTTTATCTAATGCATTTTAAATGACTTAACTAAAAAGCCAATGAGGAATAGTAATGGTATATAATTGATCTCATGTATGTGTAATCATTCTAACTACTGATTTGATCTGGTGATTTAAGAGTAGCTCATTTTTTTTTTTTTATAATATATATTTTAAATTATATAGGCTGGTTAGCATACAGGAGACTGCACTCATTGACTGGGTGTACAGTCTGTAGGGAATTATTAAAAAAGAAAATAGAAAAAGAACTTTATTTTTCGAAAATGACCCCTAATAATAACATTTCATATAAGTGATATAACATATGGTCTAAATAATTTCAAAACCAGACAAACTAAATAAAAGTAAATGCAAATTTTCATAATAAGGTAACAGAGAGAATGTTAGAAACAGAGTAGAAAAAATAAGGATAACGAAAGACAAGTATTCATGAGAATAAATATTGTGTACAAAATTAAAAGAACAAAGAATTTTTGATTTAACATATAGCAGAAGAAGAAAAAAATAATTTTTACAAAATATAAAAAGAAAATATGATAATGAAAAAAAAAATTCTCTACAAATAAGAACGTTATAAAAAAAAAAAAAAATTGTATTAGAGGCTAATATTTTATGTCTGTCATTTGAAATATATATATATATTTAAGTCCATGGCGGCTTGCTAACCTTGAGCTACCATAACTCATGGATCTACGCTGATTTGTCATTGTCCTTAAATTAAATCCAAGTGCTTGTTTTATATTTTTACAAATCTACGCTTTTCACTGAGACTCATACAAGGACTTTTTCGTAGTATACTTTTAAATGCAAAATTACCATACACACTTATTTTAAATAAATAAGAAGAGATTCGGTATACTCTTCTTGCGTTGCCTGTCAGCTATGGTGGCATTTAACGTAGGCCTTTGCGTTAGTTATATAAACTTATGATACAGGAGCTAGGAGTTGTAAGCTGTTTTAAAGCGGGGATAGAAGGATTCCAAGTTACGACAAGATTAAGTTAAGCTTCTACAAATGGTGAAAATTAACCTCAGAATCATCTAAAGGTTTAGGGTTCGAATATCTTGCTAAACATAAAATATCGAGTGGAAAAAGAGAATATATTTTTTAATTTTTTTTTTATTGTGAATCCATACAAAATTTGGAATGATCGGAGTACTTAAGTTGTATTTTAAATAATTATAGTTTATATACCTTCTATATTAAATTCCTCTGTAATTTAAGTTGATAATAAAATATTGGAAAATATTTTCAAAAATATATCACAAAATTGTTACCCGAGTACGAATTTGAAGATGCCATTGCCAAATAATCAGATTGGTTGATGTTCGTATTGGTAGAGATGTCTTCTGAGTGCGCCACCAAGGTTTGTGCATTAATGGTGGTAATAAGTAAAAAACAATGCTGATCAGGAACTGTGACGTTCCCGGCACTGCTTGACTCGGTCATATGGTGTTTTATTATTACCATTTCATTGTTCTTGAGAATATAGGCCGACTTTATGTATTTTTGATAATATTTTTTTTATTCCAACACCTTATTATATTCACTGTCATTTCATGAAACTAGTGTTTTATATACAATCGATAGATTTTAATGAAAGCCGACGATTAAAACTTAAACGAACATCATAGCTTCTCCGAGTCAAAATTTATACTAATTTCAAATTTCGGTATCCAGCAAAATAACCTCAAAATTGCAGCGCTTCTCCTTCCACCGCTCGCAATGCGTTACCGTTCTCGCTTATCGTAATGAATTCTTTGATCCTTTATTTATCCAGAGGTATAATTTAATTTTGGATGTAGAGGATAGATTCCAAACTACAACGTCAAACTCTATCCCCCGATTTTATTATCGTTAGGTTTTTTGTATTGCTACATATGGAAGCAATTTAAAGACTTATTCACATAAAAAAAAAAAATAAAAAAAATAATACTTGACTTTACACTATGCCCTACACCCTACTGTTTGAAACATTGTATTCGTTTAAAATTGAAATTGAAAACTTTATTTGCTATTCTAGATTATAGGGTGCTTATACTAAACATGAATTCGATTATTTTTTCATTTTTCCTGCAATTTGAAGTCCAATGACAGATGTTTTAAATTAGAGCAAATGGGATTTACTAACAAATAATGGTATACCGAAGTCAAATTATAAAAACGACGGTGCTAGTCATGATGTAGCATTTTTAAACGTGTAACACTGTACCCCACTAGCCTCTTCATGATTACAACTTATAAAATTTTATTACCAGTATAAATATAAATTAAAGTACCATTTTCCTCCTCCGAGTAAGGTGTAATACATATTAATAGGGAAAACTACACAATAATTAATTTTCATTTATATTACAAAGATTGAATTAGTATTTATTGGTATAAAGGCCACGTTTCATTTCCTTTCTGAAAACACAGACACTCTCAAAAAGGAGTTAAGTGGTAATAAAATTAGTGAAATGCCCTGGGCCCTTCCATTGAAATTTATTTCAAATCAACAATTTTAGGACATAAAAGGCCCTAAACCTTAGAAGGAATTACTCAAGAGAGGAGTGCTTTCCGCTATATTCTTATTCCGATTTCAAGGGAATAGAAAAGGAAACTGAATAGCCATTTAAAGTGAATGGAGTAATATCAAAAAAGGGTCCCTCCCCAAGACCTCATCCACCTTGCGGCTACAGTGGATTGCAGCTTTATATTGACCCGGAATCGATCCAAGGAAGGGAGTTGGAAAGTTGAGGAAAAACGTCAGTATGTCGCTTATCGTTTTAAATTTGCCTATGTTTTGTTTTTGGTATAAGCTTCTAATTTTTACGTACATATGATTAATTATTTACCGGACTTTGATGGACACAATGTTACTAGGTTAAATCGTTAAGACTTACATATTAGAATTATATGAGGGAGCTAATATCCGGGACAGCAACACTCTTCAACAACAAGTGATCATTATACTCACTATTGAATATTAAATTACCCTTTGATGTTGTAATTTCAATTTTTTTTTTTATTTAAAAAACAAATCTTTTTATTGATATTTACATCTGCATAATACATATACATTCAGTAAATGTGCGGGAAAATGAATACGATAACATGAAAATAACTTGTAAAGTCTCGAGACCGTCTTATTTTCAGACGTCTCGGAGGGTTTTCGGAAATGGTTATAGAGTTACTACGAAAGGATAGGTTCCCGATTAAGTGTTTGAGTAATAACCTTTCGGATCTTTTGTGGATTTTCTGTATACATTTTTTTAAAGTTAATACCATAATAAATTGATTTATATGCCATGTTTGTGTTGTTTAGTAACCTAAAACTATAATAAACTTTGTCAAGACAAAATTACGTTTTTGTGTACCTATATACTCATTACACTAATTAAAATGGTTATTTCCCTCCTTCCGAAGACAATACTTCCTGGGTTCGTTCCTTTACAAATCACTTTCCTCTCAGTCACCTCCCTATATCCTGAAAGCATTAACATTAAAATCATCAGTGAGTTCCCGCAAAACCAGATCCCGTTCCTCAGACCTCTACCTAACTTCCTTTAACACAACATCCTTCAAACGCTCCTTTATTTCTAGAGCTTCGAACTTCTGGAACTCCCTCCCTTCCATCATTCGCCATTCCTCCACTTATAATAGCTTCAAATCACGTCTTTTCGTTTACTTATTAGAAACTCAATCTAATAGTCACATCAATGAAGAAAATATGTTTTAAAATGAAGTATGAATATTCAAAGCATAATATTGATTTGTACAGAATTACTTTAGTACCATTGCACTAAGTTTGTATAATTGGTTTCAGCATAATTATATTATTTATCAGACAAGATACATTATTTTTCCGTATAATTTATATTTCTTAGCTTTGTCTACCGCATTCTTTTGTTGAATATTTTTTTGTTTTTTCCTAATTTGTTTTTGTAGCTTATTTTCAATTTCGAACCTTAAGATTTAATTTGTTTTTCGTGTGATATTTTAAAACATGTATTATTAATCTTATTACTTTATGTTGTAAGTTAAGTTTTTTTTCAATTCCTTAATTTAATTTAAATTGTATTTCCTTGTCTTTATTATATTTCTAAATTATACATACGGCAGCTAGGCCGCCAATAATTGTTCATTATAATTATTCTTAAGGGGCAATGACCCCAGAATAAAATTTATTTTCATTTCATTTCATTTCAATTTCTGCGTTTTGTATATTATTAAATGTTATATGATTTTTCTTGTTTATTAAAGTTTATAGTTTATAGTTACACTGTGGTCGAGTTCCAGTTGAAGTTCGAGTCCAGCTGAAGTAAATAATTAAAACATTTTTAGCCTACTTTTTCAAGGCTAAAACGACAAGAAACTGCCCGTTGTTTCATACTACTTCAACATTTACTAGACAAACGTTCAAAGCTCCCAATTAATTGCAAAAGACTCATATACATGACTGTGATTAGACCTATTTGGACGTACGGAGTTGAGCTTTGGGGCTCCACTAAACCATCTAATTCATCTCGTATTCAATCCTTACAATCCAAAATCCTTCGTAAAATCCTCAATGCTCCATACTTTGTCACCAATAAACTTATCCATAAAGATCTTAATGTTCCATATGTTGCTGATTTAGCCCACACCAGATACCTATACTTTCATAATAAGCTCCATAATCACTCAAATACGTTAGTTTCTCAACTTGCTTCCCACTCCATTCCTGATAATCCTCCGAGGCGTCTGAAACGAAGATGGCCTAGAGACCTTCTAGTGTAGAAGTTTTAATAAAGTGCTACTGATAAGTAGTTCTTTCCAAGTTTTAACATGTTATTATAATCGTTGTCAATACATTTACTTGATGTATATATTCTGTACAGTTGTAAATTTCAAAAAATATATATACAAAAAAAAAAAGCCTAATTTTTAGTCATAAAGATGAGTAAACACCAATAATCCGTCGTAATTCGCAAACAAATTCAATTCTAATTTTAAAAAAGATAATTTGCAATAATTTTTTTTGTTTCACCTGACTTTGGGGTACGCTGGACCAATCACTTCTGAATGCTCTCTGCCTTTCTTCCAGCCCAGTATTGCTTCATTCTTTCTGATCTTGTTTTCCTTTCCCATTCATAGATTTGAATTGTTCGTTTCGTTTTGATTTTGAACTGGAACCTCTTTTTGTCTTTTTGTATTTTTGCACTTTTATCTGTTAGCATATTTTCTGTGATATGGAATTCATTTAAGCCCTTCTCTGTTTCCCTAAAACAATTTGGTTTGGTATTTTTGTTGTGGAAGTAGTCAAAACATTTTCTGATAATTGAATTTGGGATAATTCAGAGGAAGTGTCCAAATCAAATCTTCTCTTTCTGTGTCTGAAGGCTTCTCAATTTTTTGGTAAAGGGTTTCATTTCCGGATAGTGTTTCAGCTGCATATAGTGCTTCTGGTTTAATTACTGTGCTGTAATGTATTATTTTTGCATTATATGAGAGGGACTTTTTGTTGTATGTGTTTTTGTGTATGCAATAAATTATTAATATAAAATAAAATTTTAAAGAAATACGTCAGTTCTCTATAGTAATATCAGTTTTTTTTATATATTATCTGCATCGAAGACTGAAATAATTGTCACTTGATGTGAGCATGCTGGTATAGGAGAATCGAATGTTAATCATCCATCATCAGTTCTTAAAACATACAAATATTTCAAAACAACAACACTTTCCTACATTTATGTATGTTTAACGAAACTATGCTACGTACTTAAACTTATAGCTATATTCAAAACTGTATCCTAGGCCACCGTGGCCCCTTTGGTTAAAATGGATCTTTAACACGGGCGATAAAGTTAGCCGCTTGCATAGAGTACTTGAACCCGTAACGAGAAATATGGCTACATCATTATCGGAATTTTCTTCTGGCTATCGCCAATAATGGCGTATGGTGTAGTAAAAAGGAAAATGTCCTTGCTCAATATTATTTCTGGTTAAATTTACTACGATTTCTGAGACTCACACCCTTCATAGATTTTGTTATATAAAAAATAAATAAATTGTAAATATAGGCACCCTTTTTTGTTTTTGATTTAAAGTTACTTTCAATTTGAAAGATTCTAAATTTGTTTTTCTTTCATTAACAACTACAACAAGTTACTTAAATTCGAGAAGGAAAAACAATGATTAACCTCAATTATTTCAATTAAAAAACGATGATTTACAGAAAGCTTTTAAGATAGCCCTCTTCATAAAGGTCCCCCAAAAATATTTTAAAACAGAATAAAACAATTCGAGACAGTAGAGAGTTATTTTTTTATTATAAGTGTCTTCAGGGAACTTTGGGTTATTTTTTTTTATTTTTTGGTTTACGACTTTTCGTTTTCCCACCTTCTTGAGAGCACTTTTGTCAAGCGACTTGTTCAACTGAACCTTGTATGGTGGATCGGTGATAAGGACTTTGCTGCTTTGCTTGTACGGGTATTAGTTCTCTTCTAAATGTTGGGACTAGCAGATATGCCAAACGGAGAAATTGTACTTGAAGTTTCCAGGGAAATGGAGGCCAATACTTACAACAAGAAAGGGTGCCCATATTTATACCAACCCCACCATAGAAAGTTGTCCACCTGTAACCTAAAAGCGTGTGTGACTGAAGGTGTGTTTCAAAAATCCGCTTAACCGATATAACTGTGAAATTATTTTTAACTGAACCTAAGAACATGAAAAGAAAACGATTTTACATGCCTCTCAAAAGTTTGCTGTCCAAAAAAAAACATCAATTTGCACAATAACTCACGCTGTATCCACACTACTAGAAAGAACGGTTCCAACTGCGCTCTGCAATGGTATATTAGCAAATAGTTTTATCGACAGTCCTCACCGCCAGTCTTCAGTGTATCCCATAGCCACTAGGGATACACTGTGAATATATATATATATATATATATAACTGTAATGAAAAACTTCAAGTTTTGGACCTGGAAGATCTTTTGAAAAATTAGGAGGTGAGCTATATTATCGACTTTTCTTCTATACGTTTTGAAAAAAAATATTCTATAATTCAAATATAAAAATTTATTTTTATATTATATAGTTTTTTAGAAAAAAATGCTTCAAAATAATATAATTTAGCTGTTGAATATAGAAAAAATATTTAAATTTGTGATTTTTTTTTCTTTGTTGTTTAACTATGTTTCTGGAGTGATAAATCCGAATAAAAAACTATGATTGTTCATACTATTCTTTTCCTTGTAACTTCGTTGCTTTAAATTTTACGAAGAAATAAATAATTTTAACTTTTTCGGATAATTTTGAACTGTAATTTTGATAGGCTAAAGTTATTTTTCATGGCTAATAGCTAGTGAGATATTGAGTTTCAAATAAATTGTCCTTGTTTTTATTATTATAATTATTACTTATTGTCAAATAAAGTAGTTGGGCACTAGCACGTGTTATTATTATTTACGTGTGATTATATATCTAAAATATTATTTCAATCGAATGCATCGGTTGTTTTTGAATTCAATATAGATTTTTTTATGATCCAAACTGAAAATTTCGAATAATTATTAAAGTATTTTTAAATAATAATTAAAACTATATAACCGAGAAAAACTGCATAGTTATTGTAAAAATATTTAAAAATGCGGGGTGTATCAAAATATAAGAAGGAATTAAGAAAAATCATGTTATATATAAGGCAAAGGAAAAGCGATTATGTTTCAGGTTTAGCCACTAAATAAAAAAGACTTTTTAACTTAATAATTCGTTGAAAATTTAATTCTTATCTGTTGCTTTACATTCTTTTTTATTTATAAATGAGCATTATTTCATTTGGAAGAAGAAAAACAACAACACAAAAATAGTACTTTTTTTTTGTTGAGGTTTTTGCATTTTATTGAAAACCCATTTCATTAAATTTCGACCTTTTACTGAGTGGAAGTACAAGCTTAATTGACTATCAAGTGCATTTTTAAATAAAACACACACACATACCAATTTAGTATGCAATATTTCATTATATGGAATTAGTCAGAACCTTATCGTTAAACAATATAGTTCTATTATATTAATCATATCATTTCTTCGCCTAGTCAGAATTTTTAATATAACTAATTATAATTCTTTTTTTAATTTAAATAAATCACTTATGTAAAATATAGGCGTATGTAAAATAATAATTACTCATTATTCTTTGACATTTTCTTCTTAAGGCGTTATATCTGTGGCCGAGAGTGGACGGGATCTCAACTTGCCTCGGAGGAGGCAATCGGGTTTACACACTTAAACAATGAACTGGACTATCCAACTCGTTAAGAAGTTCAATTTCCTTTACCGAAAGAGTTTGGGATTGTTGAATCGTTCCTTTTCACCGATCCTTAATTACATTTTAATTATTGAAATTCTTCCTTTACAGCCATAGAGCGTAAACTAAAAATTATTAAAAAAAACTATAATTTGCCTCGTCTATTCAACATGAATTGTATTTGAATAATTGGAATTTCTTATGTAATTAAATCCATAATTTTTTTGTTTAATAAAAGATTCATTTTTTTTTAATATACAGGGTGAGTCCCTCATAGAGTAAAAAAAAAAAATAAAAATAAAAAATAAATGCACAACTTACATTTCTATTCCAATTTGTTGCAGATATATGATTATTCAATGACTTTCTTGAGGAAACCACGTCTGCCATAAAAGCTCTCCACTTTGCTTAAACATTTTTAAATTTTGAACTCATTGAAAATTTCCTACAAGAGCAGAGCAAACTTGGGACCTAAAGAACATCTTCACATTATTTAGGGAAGCTACAATAAAATTCTATCCATAAAATTCACCTCAAAAAGTGGTATCTTCAATATCATCTGCATTCAGAATCCAACGGAAAAATTGAGGTCTATGTTCATTATCATTGGGTTTTAGACCTTACATTGAAAATTAAAAAAAATAAATCCTTAAAATAATAATAAATAAATAAATGTAATAACATAAAACCCTTTGATCTGGTGCTTTATTGTCTTGTAAAGTGCTAGTAATGGGTAATTCTTTTCAAGTTATTTACACCTGATTGACATTGAATTGTCAATAACATGTAAAGGTCCACTAACTAGTAGACCATCTTATTTTTAGAAGCCTCGAAGGATTATCGGGAATTGAGTGGGAAGTAAGTTGGGAAACTAGTGGATTCGATTGAGCAATATATGGAACATTAAGATCTTGTTGGATAAGTTTATTTGTGACATAATACGAAGCATCGAAGTATTTTGGATTGTAAGGATTGGATACGAGAATAGTTGGAAGGTTTAGTGGAGCCACAAAGCTCAATTCCGTATTTACAGATTAGTCTAATTACTATCATGTAAATAAGTCTTTAGTAATTTATTATTACTCATTGCCCTTGAGTGAGGAAGCATGTAATAAATCAAATAAAAAGATTTTAAAAACTAATTTATTGGGAGCTTTGAACGCTTATATAGCAAATGTTGGAGTAATCGATTATTTTATTTTTTGTTGAAAAATTGCATTTATTTCAATTTTTTTTTATATACATTTATTGAAATTTACAACTGTACAAAATATATACATCAAGTAAATGTATTGAAAACGATTACAATAACATGTTAAAACTTGAAAAGAACTACTCATCAATAGCACTTTGTTAAAAATTCTACATTAGGAGGTCTCTAGGCCATCTTCGTTTCAGACGCCTCGGATGATTATCAAGAATGGAATTGGAAGCAAGTTAAGAAACTAACGAATTTGAGTGGGTATAGCGCTTACTATGAAAGGATAGGTATCTCGTGTGGGCTAAATGAGCAACATATGGGACATTAAGATCTTTATGGATAAGTTTATTTGTGACATAGTATGGAGCATTGAGGATTTTGGATTGTAAGGTTTAGTGGAGCCCCCAAAGCGCAATTCCGTATTTACAGATATGTCAAATTACTGTCATGTAAATAAGTCTTTAGTAATTTATTAGGAGTTTTAAACGCTTATATAGTAAATGTTAGAGTAATCGATATTCGTATATAAAATTCATTATCGGTAGGAATAATCAACACCTAGACCTCTGGGGGATGAAATAAAAAAAAAAACTAGACACACTTGTCGGACTGGCTCCCTAATGAAAGTACCTGCACAGTTTTTGCTGATACTGTTTATTTCAATTGTATTTAAGTTGGAATTTAATTTATAATAAATATTCATTACATCTTTGGACTTATTATAGACATTTAATTTTCAGGAAATATGTAAAAAAAAAAAAAGGTCATCGCATGTTTTAAAGGATCCTTGAAGCCCAGAGGACAGGAGGGGAGGGGGAAACCTAATTAGGTGGTGGAGATGTTTTTTGTCTCTCCTACCACCCCCTCCCTTACCCCCACCCCCTTTGACCATGACAATGGTCCGACCTTTGCATTTGAAAATTTTAACCCTTTTAGGGCCCGGCGTCAGGAAGTCAGGGGCACTCCACCTTTCCCCCCCCCACTCCAGGGGCTCTTTGTAAGGAAAAAATATATGTGAATGGTAAGCGTATTGTAATTTGTATCCCGCCCTCCCGTTTTGTTGTAGGTCTTTTTGATGTTAATCTCAGCCTTCCACGGCAAAGGCTTTAGGCATTTCTCGTAAAAAAAAAGTTCGCCTTTGGACCTGAAGATACTGTTGGAATCTTCTGAAGAATGTAACTTGTATAATTGTGTATTTTAGTCCCCCTTTATGCCTGATGATGAGATGTTCCTTCGGGAACAAGTAGCGGAATGTTTATATTCTTATATTGAAATGGAAGATAAAATGCTTAAAATCTATGTGAATAATACCAAAAGATGATGAAGAAATGCTTTTTCTGTTTGTATTAATTATATAACATGTAAAACTCTTCCTCTATTTGTATTTATTGTTTATTTACTATTATGTAATTATTATTGTTATTGGCTCATTCAATTGCTATAAAGTTTATACTTTAAAGCAATCAATAAAGAAAACTAAAAAAAAAATCTTTAAGGATTAGACACATCAATGTTTTTTCCCTGTTAATAACAAACGATGAAATTTTAGATTTCTTTTCAAATTTCCTTCAGTCCATGTTTATCATTCGTTTCGTTATTTACAAGTATGCCAAGACTAGTGGCAGCAGTAATTCAAGCCAAAGGGGGCAATATGTCTTATTAAATATAAATGAGAAATTTAAATGTTAAATTGTAAAAAAGAAAAATTTAAAAAAGTGAGTTTTCTTACTTTTTTGTTTATTTTAAGAAATATTGTAATTTATTTTAATAACAATTGTTTATATATATTTTAGAAATGTTTATTATAGACTTCAGAACCTTTCTTTATTATGAAAAAAATACGTTTTTATATAATTCGAATATTTCAAAGTTTTGCGATACTTTTGACGGGGAGTTTTTATTTCATTTTATAAATATAGGTAGATATTTTTATTTCTTTGTTGACTTTTTAGTAACATTGCTGATGGTCATCACCATGGCTATAAAAATGATTAAAATTATGAACGAACGAATGAAATAATACTGTATTTTTTTATAATCGTAATACCAGAAGGTCCGTAATCCGGTCCGTAATCTATTTGCGTTAATGTTTAGTATTGATAAGTTCATAATAACATGGATGTATCAGGATTGTTAAGCATCTATCGTCTAGTTTTATAGGAGAAGGTATCGAGAAAAACCACAAAAGTAACTCGTTAATACAAAGCTACTTAAATAATAAAAAGACAGTGATAATAAATAGGTACAAAAAAAACATATTATTAATAAAAGTATATTTTACAACACAGTTATCATAAAAATACAACATACTTTCAGTAATACGCTCTTTCATAACCCCCAATTAGACGCTGTAGCTCAAAACCTTCGATCTCGGATAAATGCCCCTTTTGATATCCAGCGATATTTCTGTTCTCGATCGAATTATTCACAAACCATAAGAGACTTCCTCGGTCTAAAAACTGTATTTTTCAAGAGCTCTGGGTGTAAGGTTTGACCCCGCGGTGGCCAGAGATGGCGCCCTGAATTTTTCATAACTGTTCAGAACAATTACCTTCGTCGCCAGATTACAGAGTACACTACAGCTAGCTTTTGTAGAGGACAAATAAAACATAAAGGGGGCGTGATCTATGTTTCTTTTCGTAATGCCGTTCCTCGTGAATACATTTTGCAAAATTTATTGGGTTTTTTTTCACATGTGCTTCGTAATGGCGTCTCACCTTGAATCCCAGAATGGTTTATATTCGACTTCTAAAGTCCTCCCTTTGTATAATTACAATCATTCACATTCTTTCATTTATTTAAAATAAATTTCTGTGAATATTTTACCTACTTAGGTACTCAATCTATACTATTTTATAAAAGGAGAAGCCACTTGCGTTTGTAGCGATCGCTATTTAAGAGAGGTTAAAAAATCATGGTATTGTATTGATAGTAAATTTTTCTTAAATAAATTACAAGACTAAAACGAGAAGAAACTGCCCGTCATTACAGACTACTTTAACATTTACTAGACTTACGATCAAACCTCCCAATTCATTACAAAAGACTGTGATTAAACCTATTTGGACGTACAGAGTTGAGCTTTGGGGCTCTACTAAACCATCTAATTCATCTCGTAATTAATCCTTACAATCCAAAATCCTTTGAAAAATCCTAAATGCTCCTTACTTTGTCACCAATAAACTTATTCATAAAGATCTTAATGTTCCATATGTTGCTGATTTAGCCCACACCAGATACTTATCCTTTCATAGTAAGCTCCATGACCACTCAAATCCGTTAGTTTCTCAACTTGCTTCCCACTCCATTCCTGATAATCCTGCGAGGCGTCTGAATCGAAGATGGCCTAGAGACCTTCTAGTGTAGAATTTTTAATAAAGTGCTACTGATGAGTAGTTCTTTTCAAGTTTTAACATGTTATTGTAATCGTTGTCAATACATTTACTTGATGTATATATTTTGTACAGTTGTAAATTTCAATAAATGTATTACGCCATTCTGCAATAGTGTTTACACTGGTATAACTACTGTAAAATTTAATATGATAATAATATAATTATATAGTGTTGAGTGGCAGAAATTCCTACGCTGAAATCCTACGCTGAAATCCCATATACGTTTATAATTACAAGTTCAAATCCAACCAGATGAAATCGATAATTTCTGCCGAGTTGCTAAATCAAAATATATATTCTTTGCTATTCGATATCGTTTGTAAAGATATGATTCATGGGCTTTTAGCTTGAAGCACTGATAATGAAATTATACCCACAAGAGTTTCTTAAAATTAAAAGTCCAATCATGCTTTTATGTTATCTTCAACCATCTGAGCAATCCAATTTAACTAGGTTAAAAAATACTGCTATATGTAAAAATATCATTGAAAATCCTCAATTGCATACCTAATACTAGCAATACAAGATTTTTATTGTTAAAGAAAAATCTTAATCAGTTAAAATTGAAACAGGACAAACTTGTTCGAGGTTTCTCTTTTTTTTTTTATTCTATTTATTTAGTTTATTTTTACCTATAATTATTATCTCAATTTATTTTATATTATCATTTAAGGCATTTTATTTTATATCTAGTTTAGTTAGAGGCTGTTTATTTTAATTTTCTTCTTACTGCATTTCATTATTTTATTTTATTTGTTTTCACTTTCATTGTACATATTGTATAAATTGATTTATTGCCGTCCATATTATAGATCGCTCTTTAGTGAGGAAGCTTGAATTATATATGTATTCAATAAAAAAAAAAGAAAGAAAAGTTTTTAGATAAAGGGGAAAAACGGAAGTGTACAAGTGTTGGTGGATATTTTTTAATCACTGTTTTAAATATGTCCTAAATTTCGAAAATTTTTTTTAGCCCAGTCAATGAAAATAAGGGGCGGGAGGAAAGAAATCCCATTTTTGGGTTTTTCTATTATTACCCGAAGACGGTGGACTCTAGGAAAATATGTTACTAATCAAAATTAAAGCTTATTAAATTTTCTATAAAATTGTTACATACATATTTCTCGTACTTTCAACGGTTTTCGAGACATAAGTTATTGAAAATCGCTAGTTTTGTTTTCCTCACTTTTTGTCAAACATTTGATTCAAGTGCCAGATACGTATATATAAAATTAAAGTAAATTTAATGCTCTATTACTTTAATTCTGATAATTGTTTCTGAGAAACGATCGCGGAAAACACTAGAGGCAAATCTTTGACATTAAGTGAGGTAAAAATTATTTATTTTGAGAAAATTGTCGATTTTTAATAACGTATATCTCGAAAACAGTTGAAAGTTCGACAAATATGTTGAGTTCAGAAAGTTTTTCATTCCAAATTCTCACTGTTTTTTCAAGGACATAATTAAAAAGAATTGGGGATATTTCATCACCTTGTCGTACACCTGTTTTTATTTTGAAGGGCTGTGAGATCTCTTCCATAAATTTCACTTTAGAGACTGTGAAACTGCCAGTTTAGACTTTATTTTATTCTCGAATTATTTTATTTATAGTTTCTCTGTCAACAGGATCAAAAGCCTTTTTGAAATCTACGAACATAACTATAATGTTCTTTGCATTAATTATCCTGTGGTGAATTATGGACTTAAGATTCAACATTTGTTTTGTACATGATCATCCTTTCCTAAAACAAATATGACTATTCACCTATATGACTGTCTAGAACTGTTTCTACTCTGTTTGATAAAATCTTGGAAAATACTTTATATGCCACTTCTAGCAAAGATATTCCTCTGCAGTTACTAACCTCCTGTTTATTACCTTTTTTGTGAAGTGGATGTACTAAGGCTACTTTCCATTCCTCTGGGATGTTTTCCAGATTTCTTCAAAGAGTAATTTTAGCTCATAATTTATATTATAATAAGTAAAATATATTTACTTTATTTTAATCATATACAAGTTTCTAGCACTTGAAGCTAATGTTTGACAAAAAGTAAAGTAAACGTTATTTCTTTTTCAAAAGTTATCGTTTTTTAATAACGTATATCTCGAAAACCGTCGAATGCTCGAGAAATATGTACTTAAACAATTTTAAAGGAAATTTAATTAGGTTTTTTTTTATTTATAACATATTCCTAACATATTGTTTTCGAGATATAATCGAAAAACCCAAAAATTCGACCTGATTCACTTCCACCCACCATTAGGTCACCCCCCAGGGGCGGGGACTTATATTATGTTTATCTTCTAACAACTTCTATATAAATAATCTCATATTTCATGTACTCTACGCCTCTCATTTCACTACTCACTGACTAATTAAGTATAAGAGAGAGAATTCTGAATCTATTTATATATTTTATGCCAGAATAAATTGTCTAACATAATTGTAAATAGAACTAACATATTTTCGGGTCAGAGTTTTTCAAACGTACTGCCCACCGGGGAAAAGATGAAGGAAATGTGTCAAGTACTCGGGTTGAGGACTTCCAGATGGGCAACTTGATGCTCGGCTAAGCACGGGTGCTATCCCCAAAGTTCTCTGTAATGTCTCCTCCTTATGAGAACCTGCTAAGGACCAAACTGTCCCGTCCTTCCCAACTCTTTATTATTGCTACAACTTTTATCTCCTTCTGAAACTGGATCTTCAGGTCGTCCAAGTGATTATAGCGTCACAATAAGCCGGCTCTTTCTAGTATATATGTCTGGTTTTTAATTTCAAAAGAATAATCATATATAGAACCCAATAGACCTTTGGATAATTTTTAGTAAATCCTCTAGTCTCAAAACTTTCTTGGCATTTCGTTTATTAAGTAGGACGAAAAATCGTTATTATGCAACAAGAACTAGATACAACAATGGAATGAAAGAGGTTGATTATTCCTATTAACAATGATTTTATGCAGGGTGGGTATCTCTTTGTGTAGTAAAAATTGGGTGAAACTGGATAAAAAATGTAGCAAATGCCGCAAAACCTCACCTTTCTATTCCAATCCGTTGCAGATATACGATAAATCAAAGACTTTTTTGAGGAAACCACGTTTTTTTCCATAAAAACTGTAATATCTCCATTTTGTTTAATTATTTTTCAATTTTCAACCACATTTTCGGATTTAGCATTAAATTTTCTGTAACCTTGAATTTTACAAACCTGGTATCTAAAGAACAGCTTGATCTTTACCTTATTTGGGGAAGTCACAATGTCTTATATTACTTCAACGTTCACCGTTTTTCGAAAAAAACTATCCACAAAACGTCAAATCTTACAAAAACGTAATGATTTTGTTTCAATTTCATGGAGAAATTCACTTTTGAAACCGAAAAAACATGGTGTTCTCGTTTGGCATACAGATCAGTTACTTGTGTAAATAAAACATTATGACAATCCCTTAATGAAAATGTGCATTTTAAACATAATAAACTCTATATTGGAATAAAAAGCAAAGAAAAAAATTATTGTTTAATTGAAAATAATGGAAAACTGTCAATAAAGTGACACCAGATCAGAGGATCTTATGTTATAACATTTATCTATTTATTATATATATTTAGGATTCATTTTATTAGATTTTCAATGTAATGTTTAAAATCCAATGATAATAAACATAGACCTCAGTTTTGCCGTCAGCTTCTGAGTGCAGATTGTGTTGAAGATACTACTTACCGTATAAATAGTATAGAAGATAATCATACCGTATGAAAGCTAATTAAATTTGCAAGGTTTAGTAACATTTGAAGTTTTGTGGATAGTTTAAAAAAAAAAAATAATAATAAAAGTAATGTTGAACTATTCAAGGTTGAACGTACTCTTATAGGAAATTTAATGCTAAATCCGAAAATGTGTTTAAAATATGAAAAATATTTAAACAAAGTGGAAATATTACAGTATTTTTTTGTTTTTTTTTTTTTTTTTTTTTTTTTTTTTTTTTTTTTTTTTTTTGCAAAAACCGTGGTTTTCTGGAAGAAGTGTTTGTTTATCGTATATCTGCAACATATTGGAATGGAAAGGTAAAGTCTGCGGCATTTTTTTCTATTTTTGAACTAGTTTCACCCAATTTTGTTTTTTACTATAAGTGTTACTCACTCTGGGTGAGTGACTTAATATGAATTAAGTCACTCCCCCTTAGTCACTGGACATTAACCCTAGTGAGCATTTGTGTAAATACCTAGAGGATAAAGTTGGGAAAAAGTTTTTTTTTTTTTTTTAACTATCCAAATTTAAAGGGCGTTATAAATTACAGTTTCTTTGACTTAAAAAATAGTGAAATCAATGCCACATCACATAGAGTGCATATTTAAAACCAAAGGTGGCCCTACTAAATATTACTTGTTATCGATTGTCAATATTAAATAGATATTTTATTAAGTTCACGAATATTTTGACTCATGTTGTTTTAAATTATTCTTTATGTGCTGTTTTGTAAAATGTTGTATAAATAAAAAAATATATTTATAGATAAAAGTGTTGACGTATACATTAAATGGAATTAATGTTGTAAATAAATTATTATTTATTATTAGCATTATTATTAAATAATGCTAATATTTGTTATTTCTTATGATTTATAACAGGTGTACGAATACTTTTGACTCTGAAAGTTTACTCGTAACCCGGGTACAAGTTGATTTTTTTATTATTTTTTAGGAAACTGGCTATAATTTTGAGTGATTCCTTCATTTGACATTTAAAAAAATGTTTTCCTGACATAAAATACAAATAAGTTTTTGTCATTATTTGAATTACAGAACCATTATACTGTAAAATCAATAATCAAACATTGCTTTCATGGATCTATATTTTTTTGTTATAATGTGAATAAATTATTTTATTTGTCTAATTATTACTATGAATATATAACTAAAACGTAATTTATTATGAAGTGATAATATTAAGACGTAAGGGCCACACTTGACATGGCCTCTTTGAACCTTAGGCTTGTCTCAGACATCATCGGTGCCCTAATTTTCTATCGACCTAATTCACCTACGCGACTATTTCACCTACATGACTTCCTATCCACATGGCTGATTAGAAACCGTTGTAAACATAACAATATACTTATCGCATGTATATTTTATAAAATGTACGCCTCTCTGAAATATAGGTATGTTTTATATAGGTCTTTATATCATACATGTATGTATCATTTCAAATATAATAGTATTTTCTATTTTTTTAAACGAATTCGAAAAGGAGGAGATTCTGAATTCGACTGTATTTTTTTTTTTTTTTTTTTTTTTTGTATGTTTGTTACGCGATCATTCCGTCGATTATGAATCGATTTTGATAATTCTTCTTCATTTGTTTGGTAGGTATGCTTAAGTGGTGGTCCCTTGAAAAAATTATTGAAATCAACTGAGCACTTTAAAAAAAAAAAAAAAAAAAAAAAAAAAAATCACTGTTGTATAACCTTCCATTATAAACATATTCTCCACTGTAACTAAAATCTAAATTATTAAACACAAAAAATTTAAATATATTAACAAAAATACACTCACTACTGAAAATTGAAAAAATATGGTAATTTATTGAAAAAAAAAAAAAAAAAAAAAAAAAAAAAAAAAAAAAAAAAAACGCGACTTCAAGATTAAACCTTCATGTACAATCTTGAACTAAAAAGTAAAAAATAATATTTGAATTATTTCGAAACAAAGAGCCTTAAAGGACAATCAACGAAATTATCGATACTTATACTTATACCTATTCAGATTTTACAATTAAATTTGTGTATAATTAAAATTATAATTTATGTTTCCGGAAATTTATTGCGAACTGACAAGAGGAGGACACACTCAGTCTCTCACGGATCTTGTTGGCAATTTTTTTCATCATCCTATCTGGTTTCAAACTCAAGTTAAAAATCAAAATGTTTTTCGGATTTTCCATTTTTTTTAATAGGCTTTTGTTCATCGAATTTTACATTTATATACATCAAAAGAAAGCTGAGACCCTCCTCTTTCCAGCGATACCAACCAGTGAATTGCATGACAAAGTAATGACGATTTAAAGGTATGTAACCAATAATCGGTTTTAAAATTTCATTTTCCTGGAAGAGGGTGAAAAAAATGATATTTTTTGATTTTGTTGAATAACCGTTTTTTAATGTTTTTGAGGGTGCTAAATTAGAATCTATTTTTCCTTTAATTCGCAATCAAAACTGAAAATCTTGGTGCAAGAATCATGTCATTATCATTTTTTAAACTCGAGATAAAAAATAAATTAGTTTAATGCTATTTTATTTTTTTTCTCGGCTTCTAGGGCCCATTGGTCGGAACGGCAAAATATGTGTCTAATATTTTTTGACCAGGAACCTCCAAAAAAATTGCCAACAAGATCCGTGAGAGACTGAGTGTGTCCTCCCCTTGTGAGACATTTTAGTATCAAAGAAAAAAAATGATAAATAGTCTCTATCCTTGGACAGTTTCGTTCCTTAAAATAACATGAAATATTATAGTTATTATTTATATATGTATAATACATATGTATAATATTAATATAATAATGTATAGTTAAGATATATTAATTCTTGAATACAATTTAAACAAAATTACTGACCGGTTATATTACAAACCATATATTTTGTGTCCTTGGTGTTAATTACTAAACCAATTGGCTTTTATGACAGTTGTGTTTAATTTTATAGTTTCTGCAATTTCGCATAATAGTATCCAATCATTAGCATAGCCAATCCTGGTATTTTATCGCACGTATTTATACATTTTCCAGTACGTACTACCCTACTATTAAATCATTGCAATGCTAAAATAAAAAAAAATAATAATATATGATTATACCTGAATTTATTTTGGTAAAAGTTTTCAGAATCGAAAGTAACAGATTCGGAAATACATATCAATAGATTATCTAAATCAGATGTTAAGGTAGTTTTTTTTTAATATAAATTTTAGTTTTATTTTTATTACAGAAATTTTAGTTTTATTTCTATTACAGAAATCTTAGATTTTTTTTTATTTTTAAAGGACACAAGGCCAGTTCTCTGTTTCAATACTCCTTTTTAAAAATATTCTAATTTACAATTCTTTTTCTACCTTATCGACTTTGGGGCTTAGGGAGGCCATTAAATCCTCTTAATGATCTTAAAAGAATGATCCCATAATTATAGGCCGCCTGTAAAAAAATCTTGTAAAAAAGTTATTATAATAATAAGGATTTTGAAACCTGTAAGTTCGATGCCGATACAACTAACAAACGTTGCGTACTTGCCACAATATAATGAAACCAAATTACAAATAATTTCATAATGCCTGTTTTATAATAATTTACGATAAAATAATTTCTTAAATATAACGAAAATAAATTTAAAAGAAATATAATAAAAATATAA
The DNA here is from genome assembly GCA_003667255.2 of Euschistus heros. Lineage (NCBI taxonomy): Eukaryota > Metazoa > Arthropoda > Insecta > Hemiptera > Pentatomidae > Euschistus > Euschistus heros. Next base: position 1,755,769 of record RCWM02000001.1, read on the forward strand.
TCAAGGAAAGAAAAATCGCTAGATATATTGATGTACTAATTTTAAAAATAAACTATGGAATAGCTCATAGATACGTTGTATAGTTACAAAACGTTTGCCTGAACGTAAATATAATATAACACAATAATTATCTTATAAAAAATACCTAAATACAATAATAATTAATTTTATTGTAAATATAATTATTATTTATAATTTTATAAATATTTATTTATTATTTCATTATATTTTATAATAATTATTTAAAATATATTTATTATTATTTATTAATAATATCATATATTATTACAAATACGTAAATTTAATATAGTATAATACAATAAATAATAATTAAAATATGGAAAAAGTAATCAATATAATGGTGAGTTAGTAATTATAATAATACGTTATTATAAATATGCCCTCCGATTACACAGGCCAACGATGAAAAAACTTTTTTACTTAAAACACCCTATTATTCTGTTTTTTAGGGTGCTAAATCCAAATATGACACTTATTAAGCCGTATCACCTACCATTTTTTTCACATTTTCACATCAATATATTAAATTTTTTGATTTATCACAGGATTTAACAGCTTTTATATACTACAAATAAAATTGTAAAATAATTTGTGTTGGATGTAGAAGAGTTGGCAGCACTGCTGAAACAGATATAGATATAGATGAGCAAGATTATGAAGAGTTGCAATGTGCTACAGCAAATATAGAGCCTAAACTGTTTACTCAGATTGAGCTTAACGACTTAGTTTAGTTAGGGATCTTGGGTTAACAAAAGAAAAAGCTGAATTGCTTGGTTCTAGACTAAAAAGACAGCAGCAGTTTTCGAATTTTTTCGAACAAGAAGGTGATTTACTGTACAGCTCAGACATTCCAGGTCTGATCAAAGAGTTTGGTGTTGAATACAAAAAATAATACTGGAGGCTGTTTATTAATTCTTCCAAAACTAGTTTAAAAGCTGTTTTATTACACAATAGTAACACTTATGCATCTATACCTGTTGGCCATTCTGTACTTATGAAAGAGAGCTATGAAAACCTAGTAATAGTGTTGAATAAAATTGGCTATTCGGCTCATGGTTGGATGATAAGTGGTGACTTGAAAGTAACATGCATGCTTCTTGGTCAGCATGGTGGTTTTACCAAATTTCTATGTTTTTTGTGTGAATGGGACAGTAGAGCAAGGGATCAACATTGGTGACGAAAGAACTAATCTCTGAGGGAGTCTTTATAATACCCAGCGAGAAGAACGTTCTCCGCAAAAACCTTGTAGATCCTAGAAACATTCTCTTACCACCTCTACATATAAAGTTAGGCCTCATGAAACAGTCATATAATGCTTTATATTTATATGAAACAATTATATATGCTTTTTTAAATTGTAAAAAAATAGCAAAGTTTTCAAAAACATTTTTTTTGTTTGCCTGTGTTATTAGTAAGTTGTAAGTATAAGTTGATCTAGGGACTTTCTTATACTTGAAGGTTATTGAAGTACAAATAATGGGTCGTTCTTCACATGTGTTTGACAAATCATTGTAATAATTTTACAGCATATTTTTTAATTTATACAGTGTATATAGTTTAAATAACAATAAGGTATAAATAGATAAAAATTAAAATTCAAGGACGCAACTAAAATTTTAGACCCCAAATACTTATCTCGTAAATTTAAAATCCCAAAAGATCCTCATAAATTCTTTCATTCCTTTATTCTCAGGCCTTATGACTGCTGATATTCCGAATTATGTTTACGTTTTCATTGAATTTTGTTCGCAGTTGTTTGTGGGTTTCCGTTCCAATCTTTTAATGCAAAAAAAACTTTTTACATTTTTGATATCTTCTTCATGGTTTTCTCTACCTACTTCTTGAATACTTTATCGCTATTGATTTGTATCTCCCTGATCACTGAGCGCTTTGAGAAATCCTTAATTATCTTCTTAATTTTGGAATTATTTACATATATCCTTAAATTCTCAATTAATTTATTACTCCACTCCTTAATTGTCAGTCTCTTGAAAATATGTTTAAAAAATAAAAATGTTTTTCATTGATTCTTAGAGATCTGTATATTAACAAGGGGACCTTTGCAGTTGTAACACACAGATTTGAATGCCGATTTTTGTGTGGGTAGTGGGGACCTATAATAGTGCAAAACTTGTTATAGCCGCCAATGGGCATTAGGAGCCAAGAAAAAAAAAAAAAAAAAAAAAAATGAAAATAAAATCTTATTTTTTTCTCAGCTCAGTCAAGATAGAGATATTATTCTTTCACGTTTGATTGCAGTTATGTATGCTATTAGATATAAAAATACTTTTGTTATGCTCAAGGCACTATCAGGCTTTAGGGTGCTTAAAAATGACAAAATTTCAAGGAAATCCGTTGTAGTGGAGACATTTTTTCATGAACAACTGACCTCAAATCTCGATTTAACGCACCATAAAACCCTTATATGTGAAATCATATCAAAATCAAAAAATATTGATTTTTTTACCCCTTTCGAGGAGGTTAAAATTTTGAAGTTGAGATTTCATCAACAATTTCTAATGGTGATAACAACTGCTGTGTTCAACCGATTACAACAGTAATAGCATCACTAGAATCAGCATACATTCTGCTTTTTATACACGTGTATAACATTACTTTAGATTTTAGTGGACAAAAACTGATGTGAATGAAAAAATCCGAGGTCAGCTATAATTTGAGATATTTCAATAAGGGGAAATCCTACGAACTGCGGATTTGGGCTAAACTATGCAGTTTTACGGCGTATATATGGCATAGAGATAGCGTAAATTATTTACATTTTTTCAAAAATTGACAGCCCCTTCCTTCCTTCTAAAACCCTACAAAATTTTAAAGGTAAAAAAAAAATTATTTTTGATTTCGAAAAAATTGAGTTTCTAGATGTTTTTTGAGATGAGGAATCTGAAAATAATATCAGTTTTTAATTTAAAATTTTCCTTACCTATATTATATAAATAAGAGGTTTTAAAATAGCATACTTTTATTTCAAATTGCATAGAAATCGTAAGATTGATGAATTATCTAAAATTAATATCAGGTTTTACATATATATATATATATATATATATATATATATATATATATATATATATATATATATATATATATATATATATATATATATATATTAATGGTCTTATTTTGGTCTTACAAAATGTATTTTGTAAAAACTAAAATAATAATTGAAATAGATTATTTTAAAATCGGCATTCAAATCTGTGAGTTACAACTCCAAACGTCCCCTTGTAAGTATTTAATTTATAATTTCCATATTTATGATCTTTTTTTTTTTTTTTTTTTTAAATCTATCAATCTCTTTGAAAAAGGTACCAGTGCCATGTTATTATACTTTTTAAGAATATTATTATTTTTTATTGTATTCTTTATAATATAGTATTCTCGGTTTTTGAAAATCAATTCACAGAACCAGAATATTTAATCGTGATTTTTTTTTCTTTCGTTGTAAGGTGCTAATCATGATTGTTTGTATATTGTTTAAAAATACCAAAATAATTACCATAAATTTTTACAAAATATTTTTTTCCAAATTCTTTGTTGCTGCTTTAATACAGTTCATTTAAACTGCTGAATCAATATCAAAATATTTCTTCCTTTCTTTTTCACGAAAAAATTTGAGGGTTAGGAGCTGACAGGGGTAGGACTACTGCAGTGCGGGGAAGATTTGGTAGGGATATGAATGTCTAACAGCCTTCGATTCCTGATGGCATTCTGTTAAGCTCCTGCGAAATAATCCTCCATATTTTATCAGCGTAACGAATCCTTTTTTGGGCTGGTATGAATTTTAACGAAGTCTTTCGCCCCGTGCCGGCTAGCAGGTCCTAAACGGATCTTCGAAAAAAAATATATATATTTACAAGGTTTTTGTCACGTCTATATCCACACGTCAGCTCCCCTCTGCTCCCGGCTGCGGCGTTTATGATAGTATCAACAATGGTTTTTTTGTTACCGATGAAATATTCAGTGGGTTCGAAGGCATTCTGTATGTTTCGTGTTGTTCCTTATGTGCTTAATGATAAAGCCCGTGTCGTACTCAGTGATGTAATGGACATTGTGAGTGTTTCAGGAAGATTGTGAATTATAAATGCATTTGTAAAACTTTATTACAAATGCTATCATGTATTTAAACTATGAATAAATAATTCACTTAAAAAATTTTTATTAAAAGATTTTACACTAGTAAAAAAAAAATAAGATAATAATACCATTGGAATAAAAAAAAAATTAACAAGAATATAAGTACATAAGTATAATTGATATCAATAGTTTATACGTCTGTTTAATTTTTTTATTGAAATATAGTAACAATAGGGTAAACCCAGATACTTATTGACAACCTTAAGGAAATATTCGGAAATATTCATACTAAAATTATAGGAAGAATATTCAAATAAAGTTGAAAATTTCAGTAACTTTTCTTCAATCGCTATACTTCAGGCTAAGCAAGAAAGTTCTCATCAAAAAAATTTATACTGGAATGTATTTTACAAGATAGTGACAATAACATCCTATGGATATCTTTTAAGATAATGACAGAATTGAATGTACTTTTACATAGTTGAGTTACAGGATTTAAAAGGAATTTCATGATTTTATATTTTGGCCGAATATTTTTTTTGTTCTAATTTTGGAGATAGGGTGTCAATAACTGTCTGGTTTACCCCACTATACTTAAATTGAAATATCATACACATATTCTATAATACACGTCTATATATACTAACATGTATGGAGCCTAGAATTCCAAATCCAGACAAGTCCATTTTTAAAATTTATCACAGCCGGTCGATAAAATTAAAGGTTTGATTGTATTAGTAAGTAGCCATTTTCAATTTACTTTAACTACTTTTGGCAGAAAACCTTCCACCAACGGGTGATATGGTAGAACAACTATTCAGAATAAAGAATAAATAAAAATATCAAAGACAATTTTGAGCAAAACACGTTTTTTACCATAAAAGCTGCAATATCTCAATTCTTTAAAAATATTTTTCAAACTTTGTACACATATTTGGATTTAGCATTAAATTTCCTATAAGAGCAGAGTACATGCAATCTTGAAGTTTACAAACTTGTGACCTAAAGAAAAGCTTGATCTTCACCTTATTTGGGGAAGTTACTATGTCTTATATTACTTCAACGCTCACCGTTTTTCGAAAAAACTATCCACAAAACTGCAAATTTTACAAAAACTTACAAATTTAATCAGCTTTCGAATGATATGTTAAACGTAATGGTTCAGTATAGACTGATTAGAAAAATTTACTTTTGAAACCGGTGTTCTGATTTGGCATACAAATCAGTTACTTGTGTAAATAATTATGATAATCCCTTAATGGAAATGTGCATTTTAAACATACTTAACTCTTCATTGGAATAAAAAGCAATGGAAAAAATTATTGTTTGATAGAAAATAAAGGAAAACTGTCAATAAAGTGACACCATTTCACAGGATCTTATGTTATTACATTTATTATTTAGGATTCATTTTATTAGATTTTCGATGTATGGTTTAAAATCCAATGATAATGAACATATACCTCAATTTTTCCGTTGGCTTTTGAATGCAGATGATATTGAAGAATACCACTTTTTGAAGTGAATTCTATGAACAGATGAGTGTTTTTACAAACTTACCCAAATCCACATGTTTTCCAACTTGCTTCGGAATATAATTAGTATTGCCATCCATATATATTTTTTAAAAATAATATCCATATTTTAGAAAACAAAATGTTTTTCTTTCTTTCTTTAACAGCTTTGCTAGATTAATATTGTTATGCTATAGTAAATTTCTGTAAATGAATGAAAAAGAACTGCCGTTGCGTTGGTACTTGGAAAATAATAGGATGAAGTTTCACTTGTGTTCTAATGATCTGTTTGAAAAATATGTGCATATATTGCATATAAAGATTATTCTTGTATTTATGCGTTATTTTTATTATTTTCGTATAATAAATATTACTAATATATTATAAATATAACTCACAGAATGTAAAATGAATATTTTTATTAGGTTTATTTTACTTCTTGTACATTTAGAGAATTATTTTTTTTCTTCAATAAAGGAGTATATAATGTTTAATTTTTTTTCTGGTATGCTTCTGAAAAATTCAGCTTCACTCCTCTTATTTCCATTTATTCTCACTACAATGCAGTTACATGTTTCGGTATAATAATGTTAATGTTAATAATAATGTTTTAAATGTTATAATAAAATAACAATAAAAACAATATAATTCACCTCATTTTCTGTTGGTGTTATACCATGTCTATCTACAACTGTTACATTTTAAAATATCCTACCTATTCGGGTTCAAGGGTCCATTCCTTATTTAAGGAATTTTTCTTATTTTAGGTTAATAACATACAAAAAAAAAATAAAAATAAAAATAAAAAATAGGAACCATAAATGCGAACATAACAGACAAATTGAGAATATAGATTGGCCAACTTAGAAATAGAAATAAAAATAAACAAAAAACAAAATAAGGAATGTGTCCTTGAACCCTAATAGGTATGATATTTTTATATGTGATAGTTTAAGATAGACAAGGTGAGACAACACTTAAAGAAAGAAGAGGTGAATTACATAGTTTTAGTATTTAAGTTAATTCATTTTGATCTGTATTGTTTAAGTGAAATGTGATAGGAATTTATTTTAAAACATTGTACAAGGTATGTCTGATGATGGGATAACATACCCCGAAACATGTAACTACATTGTAGTGAGAATAAATGGAAATATGAGGAGTTAAGCTTAAATAAAATGTATCAGAAAATAAATTAGGAATTATTTTTATTTGTGCACTTTTAACGAATATTTGCCCTTACACATATCTTCAAGTGTGGCAGATTATAATACTTGGTTAAAAGATCTTCATACTCAATGGGTGTTCATGTAGATCATTAAGTGAAACCTTAAGTATTTTATTTTTTTTATTTGTTTAAAGGCTTACTCGATGCAAAGTGATTTATATAAGAGAAAATTATCCAGAGAATATATTTTTCGCTTACACAGGTGACACTTCATTAGGTTAAGTAGAGCGGACCTTGGAGGGCTCGGATACCGGAAACCTCGGTTAATGGAAACTCAATACCAATGACTCAGTGGCTGCCGTTAAACACATTTTCGAATCCCCCCTCCCAAATTTAATTAGCGATTTAAATAATTTATTAGGGTATTTTTATTTATCACACGTGACAAGTTAAAAAAACAAAACAATTTATTTATACAAAAAAAAATCTAGTAAATATGAATAAAACGTTCATAATAATTTGCCAATTGCTAGTAAACCAAATACCCACCGGCAGCACTTTAAAAAATGGATGAAAAATGAAAAAAATGAAAATTACAATAAATTTTAATAATGGCGACCTAGCTGCCGAATGTATAATTAAGAAACATAAAAAAGCAATAAAATACAATTAAAATTAAATTAAGGAATTCAAAAGAAATTTAAATTACAATATAAAGTAAAAACGTAATATTACTTTTAAAAATATCACACGAAAAACAAATTATACCTTAAGGTTAAGAATTTAAAATTAGCTACAAAAACAAAAATAAGGAAAAAAAAAATACAGTAAGCAAAGCTAAGAAATATAAATTATCCGGAAAAATGACGTATCTTGTCTAATAAAATAATATAAGTTATGTCAAAACCAATTATACAAATTTAGTGCAATAGTACTAAAGTAGTACCGTACAAAATCAATATTATATTCTGAATATTCATATTTTTTAAAAAATATTTTCTTCATCGATATGACTATTAGATTGAATATATAGCAAGTAAACGAAAAGTTGTTATTTGAAGCTATTATGAGTGGAGGAATGGCGAATGATGGAAGGGAGGGAGTTCCAGAAGTTAGAAGCTCTGGAAATAAAGGAACGTTTGAAGGATGTTGTGTTGAAGGGAGTTATGTAGAGGTCTGAGGAACGGGATCTGGTTTTGCGGGAACTCACTGATGACTTTAATGTTAATGCTTTGAGGATATAGGGAGGTGACTGGGAGGAGAGTGATTTGTAAAGGAACGAACCAAGGAAGTATTGTCTTCGGAAGGAGAATGTTATATATTAGAAGGTCCTGAGACCATCATCTTTTCAGGCACCCTGGAGGGCTATCAAGAATAGATTGGGAAGCAAGTTTTAGAGACTTGTGGATTTCAATTGTTATGAAGTTTACAACTGTACACATATATGCATCATGTAAATGTATTGATTATTACAATAACATTTCAGGCACCTCGGAGGATATTCGGGAATCTGAGAAACTAGTGGATTTGAGTAGTTATGGAGTTTACTATGAAATGATAGGTATCTATTTCGATCTAACTCAGCAACCTATGAAACATTCTTTATGGATATGTTTATTTTGACAAAGTAAGGGGCATAGAGGATTTTTCGAAGGTTTTTGGAAAGTAAGGATTAGATAAGAGATGATAGTAATCGTGTAAATGAGCCTTTTTTTTTTTTATTATTCGGAATTTTACAGCGTTTGTATTGTAAATATTGTAGGAGTCGAAAACGACAAACAGTTTCCAGTCGTTTTAGTCTTGTATGTGGATTCCAAGTTAAACGTTTGTCCGGTTTGGTTCTTCACTTATTCTTCTTTACACTTTCCGCCTCCCTTCTACTCCATCCTCTTGGATTGCACCTCTCGCTCTTTCTTATTTTATTTTCTCTTCATTTAGTTTTTTCTCAAAAATATCTCTATTCAAGCAGTCTTTATCTGTGATTTTTAGCCGAGTTCCTGTTTTATTCGTTTTACATATCTCCCTATAATTTTATAGCTACAGACTGTCGAAGATTCTCTTGTTTGGTCTCGAATTGTTCATTCTGATCATTTGTCCATAGAACCTCAGTCTCCTGATCCTAAATCACGTACCTTTATAATATCTATTTACAATAATTCAATTCTCAATTTATAAAAATTATATTATACACAATATAATTCAATACATTAAAAAAAAATCAGTATGTATTATAATAATTTATAGCTAATTTTAGCGTTTATAGAACGTTGCCAAAATGTTATTCTAACTTTTCATTCTTCGGTCGGTTAGTCTAAATCTAAGTTGTGGAAAAGTTGTGTACATTAAATTAAAAATTTATTTTATTGAACAAGTAATGTTTTGTGATTTGCTTACATTCCAAAAAAATATTATTAAAAATAATATATATAAAAAATAATTTGGACCTTTCTCTAAGCGAATTTTTATCTGTTTTATAAATATATAGATTTCATATTTGTTTATCAAGACATTGTTTATAACATTATTGGTAATCTAAAATTAAAATACAGATTAAAACTATGCTGCCAATTTTATAACAATTTTTCCCTCATTATTTGTCAAATCAAAAAAATAATTTTATATATTAAATGAAAAGTAATTTTTGACAATTATACTAAATGGGGTAGCTGATCCATCGTGTTTAAACGAACGAATATATATTTTTTTTCAACACATTATCGATGTCAAATAAGTGGAGACCTTCGCGTGCTTTTCTTGTTTCCCCCGTGACATTACGTGCCGCTTATGTTTCATTTATGCATTTTCTTGATGTGAGCCAGTTCTCGGCTCCCTGTATCTAGCTATCTTAAACAACAGCAATGGAATAGTATCAACCATTGAATAATCAAGAATTTTATAATTGTTAATTGCTGCGCTGAAATTGCACTCCTGCCTGGGTGCAAATATAATGGCTAAATTTCACTTATATTGCAAGGTTTTTTATAAGTATGTTTCAATATAATATGCATTACTCTTAAGAGCTATAAACTTGTCTATTTTTTTTTTTTTTTTTTTTAATTGTTTACCATAAACCAATGCTGCTTAGTTGAGAAGTATAATTTATTATAGAACGGTAGTTAACTGCTTTAGATTAAATACGTTTCACCTGGAAAATTAATGTATTGTGGATATGTTTATTTCTCATAATTAAGAAGCATTGATTTGACAAATAATTTAGGATTTTAGATACAAATAAAAATATTTCTTTTGAATTAAGTTGTTAGTGCATCGTTAGACCATGCCTTTGTTGGGTTAAGTTAACACAAGAAAAACATTTTCTCGATATCAAACGGTCCTTTTTCATTATTTGATGGTGAAATTTCTAAAAATAAAAGTGTTGTTAGGGCTTTAATCTGTCATAAACATTTTCTGTTCCTCGAGCCTCTCCTCCGAGGAACAAAAAGCCACTGTGAGAGATGTTACCAGAGACCGAACACTGACGGATCCTGTTTGTTAAGCGGAGTATAATGGCTGCCTTTCCTTTGAAGTGTCTCAAGTACGCTAAGGACCCAGTAAATGGGGTAGGGGGGAAGTGGGGAAGGGAATGATCAGTTATGATTCGAGATCTAAGGAGACCTCTTGGGTTCGTGTCGAGCACCGTAGTGACAAAGATTCTAGTGTTTCCCTGTTGTTTTCTCAAACATGGAATTCTACTCAGGAGCTATCTAATATTTCTATTCTAGTAACGGAAATAGATTTATTTGATAATTCTAATATTTGTGTCCATATCGAAGATACATTATTCCACTAGAACATTTTTTTTCTAGTTTTTTTTTTACAAGTAAATTAATAATTGAGGAGTATCATTCAAAACGGAACAGGTCCACTTCAAAAAAAAAAAAAAAAAAAAAAAAAAAAAAAACAGCAAAAAACCTACACCTCTGTTAAAGAGTCCTCCCCCTGCCGTTAAATCCAAAATCCTAGATGTATGTCAACTAACGAAAAAAAAATAGTACCACTCGCAAGATTCGCACACCCAGAAGATTCAGATGCATCTTTCATCCACTTCACATGTATTAAACCATTGGAGGCGGGCTAAGTAAAGGTGGTATTGCCGCAGTATGGCCGTCAAATCGGCGTGTACAGATTTGCAGGAAATCTCTGGCCCACAGTCGTGGATTATAAGGATCTGTTGGGCTAGATAGATTGGACTAAAGGATTAGGATGATGAGTAAGATTTTGATGAAAGTAGGATTAAATGGATGAAGTAATCTCTAAAACATATAGGGTACTAATTTTACGCTTTATGATAGATTGGCTATAGTATATTATTTTATACATTTTTAAAGACGTAATAGACCAATCTTTAAGATTATCTACCTACAATCTTAAGCATTGGCATATAGTAAAAACATTCTCTCCAGACTTCGGTGCTTTATTTTGTATAAACAAAAAATTATATATTATTTTTTAAAATATTGGATCCCTCTATGAAATTCCACTTCTTGTCCATGCGGCTTTATTCATTCCTCTGCTTAATTTATTCATAAATCGATCCAAAGACACACGCATTTCAGTTTAATTTCTTTGTGTTTTCATTAAGTTAGGCCCGGGGAGTTTATACTTCAGGAGAACTGCATAATGTATCAGGAAAGTTGAACGGTCTGCAATTTTAATTCATCACCTGCAAAACCCACTCCCCTCAATTTCAGAGCGTTCCCTGTTCATTTTCCCATCAGAGTTATAACTTGCCCACTTCATCTAATATTCATCTGACACAGAAACCAACCGGTTTTGTTGAGTCGCCGTTTCAGAAATCTTTTTTACGAAGAGTTTTATACGGCGTAGAGAATTACAGGATTGTTATTATTTATAGATGATTCATGGAATGATTGCGTCCTAATAACAGAACTTAAACGATGAGTATTAATGACATTACTTCCATAAGTTTTTTTATCATTACTTCTTAATTCCTTTTAACTATCCACTTTCATGGAAATGACATTGCAAATGATCGTGCAAGGTTGAAATTAATGAAGGAGTAATGATGAAAGACCTTTTAATGTAATGGCATTAATACTGAGAGTACTTTAGACACACGTTTGTTTTACAATACTATGAATTTTTGTTACAATTTAGTTGTATGATACTTGACATTTTTGTTTGTCAAATATCATATATTGTTTTCCATATTCTTCCAGTTGCTCAACGGACCATTACTGGTCCTAGACATTCTCCAATAACTTCCGTCAGCCTGTTCGTCGTTAGGCACCTCACCTTCAATTCTCGACTTCCAAGATTCACCAAGGATCCATCTGCTACTCCGTCCACTTATCTAAGACTTGGCCTTCCTCTGCTTCTGATCTCGTGTATATCCTCATTTATTATTATTTTAGGGATCTCATTCTCTAACACACGAACAACATGGCCGGCCCGGCCCACCTTAGTCTTCCCAGTTTGATATATGCCACAATGTCTGGTTTGCCTAAGAGGTTCCACACTTCTTGATTAGTTCTTCTGAGGTATGCCTGTCCGACTTGCTTAGGTCCATAGATACGACGCAGAAGTCTTTTTTCGAAAGCCTGTAGACTTCGTTTGTCCGACCAAGAGACTACCCATGACTCCGAATCGTAGGTAAGTTTTGGTCTTACCAGCGTCTTATGTAATCGTAACTTGGTAGTCCTTGACAGAATTTTCCTTATGAAGTATCTACCCATTCCAATGTGGCATCGGTTGGCAATGACTTTTCTCCCTCGATTTTTTTGAGGTATCATTTTCTGCAGTTACTAGTGACCCCAAGTAGATGAATGCTCTCACTGGTTCGAAAGTATATCAGCCGAACTGAACAGAATCTGTCGATGGAGCCAGGAAGGTATCACGCACTGCATTCTGCGTTCGTCCCATAATATCCACTACATCCGCATTTCCAAGATATGTACCAATTTATTAAAAACCGTGCCTGTTGTCTGCGATTCGTGCATATCGTATTGCGATATCTTCCCAGTCTCAAATACTGAGTATATTTAAATAAAACTAGAACTACATTACGGTAAGGTTAACCATATTGTGTTAAAATTCTATGTTATAGTGCTAAGGAGTAGAAAAAGTATATCATTACTTCCATATGTTTTTCATAATTACTTCTTTTTTTAAAAAACTTTTTATTTAAATAATTAAAAGCTGCCCCACTCAAGGGCAATGAGTAATATTGATGACAGAGACTCATTCACACAATATGTACAATGATAAGAAAATCAAAATAAACAGCTTTAAAAATACAAGAAAAAAAAAAAGAAAAGATAATATATATATATATATATATATATATATATATATATATATATATATACCTACAAGAAATAAAATAAAATATACAAGAAATTTAAAATAGAATAGAATAAATGATAATATAAAATAGGTAATGATTTAATTACTTCTTAGTTCCTTTCAACCATCCCATTATATAGTATTGACATTACAAATGAGTAAGATTGAAATTAATGAAGAAGTAATGATAAAAGACTTATCAATGACATTATTACTGAAAGTGCTTCATATATTAATTTTTTACAATTCAATGAGTTTATGTTACAATGTGGTCGGTCCAAAACTTATTGAATTCTTTAATATTACATTTTCTAACCAAAGAAATCGCATTTTTGAGTGCTACTTTTATATTATTAAAATTGCAATAAATAAATCTTTTATCGATATACATGGCACTAACTGATACAGAAACTACATATTGGTGGCCAGTTCTATGCCTGATGTCTTCGAGAAGCAGCGGGCATTGGTTCAGTGTATGGTTACAGACAAGCTTATAGCGTTAAGCTTATAATGGAGGGATTGTAATCTACTTAGATCCAATTAGCAGTATACATCCCCTATAATGTTTGATAGAAAGTAAATTATATAGTGAATGTTTTTAGAAAAAATATGAACTGTTCTCAAGTTTTGCATACAACATTTCAGAAAAAAAAAATATACCATAGAAAAAAGTATGAAAACTAAAATTCATTATTTCTTCATTACTATTCAACCATTCATTGCGATATAACTACCTCATTTCTAAGGTTTGATTACATTTAAATTATAAATTAGTGAATGAGTAATTATGAAAGGGTTAAGGTAATGGCATTATTACTGATATATATATATATCTGATATATATTTCTAAGTATATAAATTACTGTACATCTTAGTTCGATTCTTAGTTTGTAACATTATTGATGTGATTACAGAAAATTCATTCTTAAATACAATTTATTTCCGACTACTCGAACATTTACTAGAAAACCGTTCAAAGCCCACAAGAAATTACAAATGAATTATTTACATGGCAGTAATTAGACCTTTTTGGATATACGGAGTTCAGCTTCGGGGCTCTTATCCTATCTAATCCTTAATATCCTAAATTCTTTGCAGAATCCTTAATGCTCCTTATTACGTCACAAAAAAACTTATCCATAAAGATCTTTGTGTTTATTGCTAATAAATCCTTTCATAGGATGCTCTATATCCACTCAAATCGATTAGTCTCCCAACATGCCTCACATTCAAGTCCCGGGGGTTATGGTGGTGGGGAGGGTATAAGGTCCCATTTTTGGATTTTTCGATTATATCTTGAAAACGGTGAACTCTAAAAAAATATGTTTCAAATAAAAATTAAAGCTTATTGAATTTCTTATAAAATTGATGTAATATAAATTTGTCGAAATTCCAACTGTTTTCGAGATATACGTTATTAAAAATCGATAATATTGATCAAACGTTTGCTTTAAGAGCCAGAAACCTATGCATATAAGGAATTAAAGTAAATTTAATCCTCTACAACTATTATTCTGACAATATTTCTGAGAAAAGATCGTGAAAGTCACAAGAAACAGATGTTTGTCAAAAAGCGTGGTAAAAAATTTATTTTTTCAAAAATAATCCATTTTCAATTGCCTATATCTCGAAATTTGTTTGAAGTACGACAAATATTTATTAAAAGTATTTTGTAGGAAATTTAGTTAGCTTTAATTTTTATTGAGAACACATTTTTGTATAGTCTACTGTTTTCGAGATAATATCGAAATAGCAAACAAATTGAACTTCTCTCGTCCCCCCAATGTTAGCTCACCCTCAGGGGCGGTGACTTATATGTTTATCTTCTAAATACTCCTAACGAAGCCCTGAGGTTAAAAATAATCGCAAATTTCATGCACTCAACACCCTTTATTTTAACATACTGGACTATGTTGTTACAATTATCAGAGTTGATATTAGTTGAACAATAAATGTTATTACTCCTTGTTATCATTTATGTTTCGTACACGGCACAGAAAATATATATAATGAACGCCTTGGACTGTTATTTTTGACCTGTCCTTGAAAATGAGGTTAGTCGTGTGAGCCATCACGCCATCCAAGATTATTTAACTTGCGCTTGATATTCCCGTTCTTTGTGTTTAATAAATATCACTCAATTATTTATAAAATCATAACAATTAGTAGTATTCCTATTGACCTATGTCTATATAGTACTTCCATACTGGGACCGCCTGACACAGAAGAATAAAACACCCTTATCCGTAACGAATTCTGAATTATCGATCCAACTTCGTCCCTTTCTTTATGCAGGATCCTTCTATCCTATAAATTCTCTAATGTTTAAAAACAAGTTTTTGCATAAACTAATAAATTTTAATTGATTCAGAAATTTTATCAGACAAAGTGTGATTCCATTTTAAATAAATTAAAATAATTTAACAATTCATTGAAATATTATTTAAAATATATATAAGATCGGATATATATAAGAAGAAAATATATATAAGAATATAAAAGAATCGGGTATCAAGTATAATACTAAGAACTATATATATTTAAGGTGTGGTTCCCAAGAGGGTATGGTACTTGACTCCTAACTCCCGTTTGGGGACTCGAGGCCGGCTCTGTTAATTGCCTATATATATATATATATATATAATGTATAAAACGTACAAGACCGTTAGAGAGTCTTAGTAGTGATAACATTGCAGCCAGGCTATTCTTAAGTTTCTTATCTATCCCATTACCTTAATAAATTCGATTAAACAAGACTAAGACGAAAGACTCCTCGTTTTCGACTTCTTTAACATTTACTGGAAAAACGTTCAAACCTTACCTTACGTTACTACACAGCTTCGGGGCTACACTAAACCATCCAAATCATCTCGTATCCAATCCTTACAATCCAAAATCCTTTGAAAAATCATTAATGCTCCTTACTTTGTTACAGATAAACTTATCCATAATGATCTTAATGTATCTTTTCATAGTAAACTCCATAACTACACAAAACAACTTGCTTCCCATTCTATTTCCGATGGAAAAGGAGATGGCCTTGAGACCTTCTAGTGTAGAATTTTTATTGAAGTGTTACTGATGAGTAGTTCTTTTCAAGTTTTGTAACTAATAAATTTTAATTGATTCAGAAATTTTATCAGACAAAGTGTGATTCCATTTTAAATAAATTAAAATAATTTAACAATTCATTGAAATATTATTTAAAATATTAAAAATCGGGTATCAAGTATAATACTAAGAACTGTATTTATTTAAGGTGTGGTTCCCGAGAGGGTATGGTACTTGACTCCTAACTCCCGTTTGGGGACTCGAGGCCGGCTCAGTTGATTGCCTATATATATATATATATATATATATATATATATATATATATATATATATATATATATATATATATATATATAATGTATAAAACGTACAAGACCGTTGGAGAGTCTTAGTAGTGATAACATTGCAGCCAGGCTATTCTTAAGTTTCTTATCTATCCCATTACCTAAATAAATTCGATTAAACAAGACTAAGACGAAAGACTCCTCGTTTTCGACTTCTTTAACATTTACTGGAAAAACGTTCAAACCTTACCTTACGTTACTACACAGCTTCGGGGCTCCACTAAACCATCCAATTCATCTCGTATCCAATCCTTACAATCCAAAATCCTTTGAAAAATCATTAATGCTCCTTACTTTGTTACAGATAAACTTATCCATAAAGATCTTAATGTATCTTTTCATAGTAAACTTCATAACTACACAAAACAACTTGCTTCCCATTCTATTTCCGATGGAAAAGGAGATGGCCTAGAGACCTTCTAGTGTAGAATTTTTATTGAAGTGTTACTGATGAGTAGTTCTTTTCAAGTTTTGTAACTAATAAATATTAATTGATTCAGAAATTTTATCAGACAAAGTGTGATTCCATTTTAAATAAATTAAAATAATTTAACAATTCATTGAAATATTATTTAAAATATTAAAAATCGGGTATCAAGTATAATACTAAGAACTTATACTTCCCGAGAGGGTATGGCAACTTATGGAACATTAAGATCTTTATGGATAAGTTTATTGGTGACAAAGTAAGGAGCTTTGAGGATATTTCGAAGGATTTTGGATTGTAAGGATTGGATACGAGATGAATTGGATGGTTTAGTAGAGCACCAAAGCTCAACTCCGTACATCCAAATAGGTCTAATCACTGTCATGTAAATAAGTTTTTTGTAATTAATTGGGAGCTTTGAACGTTTGTCTAGTAAATGTTGCAGTAGTATGTAAGTATTGATGTCAATTTATAATTACAGTTAAAATCCTCTAAAAGAATATTTTCGCTACTTATAGATACTTATTTTATGTTTGTAATTAATTATTAGTTGATAATTGGTTACGAGTTCTCAAGCAATTAAAAAATGAATAAATTAAAGGGCTGATAACTGCGGAATTTTATTATATTTATCGGTGGATTTTTTAATATTAATAATTGTAGTTATAACTGTATTTTGGTCCTATTTTCTATTTCATTGCTAGGTTAGGATGTAAATGTACAAATTGGATAGGCCGCCTTAGACCCGAAGAGCTTTGTGGTCACCTGAGAAGGGACGGGACAGACTCGGATCCCGGGTCCCTGTCAGTGGAGGGGGGTGGGGGGAGGGGATGCCTGTAGGATGTGTTCTGCGGTTTGCTCTACTCGACCACAGTCACTCAGATGTTAAACAAGTGGTTCTGTGTCCGGTCATGTCCTCTTCTAGCCATGTACTCCTTCCTGCTCAATTCATCTGTTGGACTGTATTCCAGAACTAAGCTTCCTCTTGTCTGCTATCCCCAGCTTTGTTAACCGTCTTGAGCTGAGGATTGCGTTTATTCCATGTCCCTTTGTTATGATTTTGGATTCTCTTTATGGTTCAAATTATATTTTCAGTTCAGTCCACAATTTGATTCCAGAGATCTTAGTACAAACCAGATCACTTAACCTCTAAACTGTTTTAATTAGTAAAAGTGTATTAATTTATAATCTACCAGAAGGTTTGTTAGTGTTTTATTTTATATGTTATAAGACTAAAGTGACAAGAAACTGCTCGTCGTTACAGACTACTTCAACATTTACTAAACAAACGATCAAACCTCCCAATTAATTTCAAATGACTTATTTACATGGCTGTGATTAAACCTATTTCGACTTACGGAGTTAAGCTTTGGGCCTCTTCTAAACCATCCAATTCATCTCTTATCCAATCTTTACAAACAAAAATCCTAAATGCCCCTTACTTTGTCACCAATAGACTTATACATAAAGACCTTAATGTTCCATATGTTGCTGAGTTAACCCAAACCAGATACCTATCCTTTCGTAGCAAGCTCCCTAGCCATTCAAATCCATTAGTTTCTCAACTTGCTTCCCACTCCATTATCGATTAACCTCCGAGGCGTCTGAAAAAAAGATGGCCTAGAGATCTTCTAGTGTAGAATTTTTATTGAAGTGGTACTGATGAGTAGTTCTTTTCAAGTTTTGACATGTTATTTTAACTGTTTTCAGCTCATTTACTTGATGTATATATTGGTACAGTGGGAAATGCCAGCAAATAGTGATGGTACGGATGATAATCCCACCGATAAAAAACCAGATAATCCCAGCCAGAAAAAAATAATTTAGTCTAAAAATCAAATATTAATTTAAATTTTAGGAGGTCTAAGAGGATCAAGGGGAAAATTCCTATTTGAAGATTAGTTCGAATAATTCTAACATTCTGATAGTCAAAATTTCAGAAGACATATTTAAAACAAAAATAATTTATCAAAATACAACATCCCGGTTATACGAAGAAAATGATTTAAAACCTGTTTTCATAGGAAGTAAATTCATCGAAGGGGTCGATATTAGACGTATTTACCCTATGACTATAGGAAAATTATCAAACCAATCAATTCTTGAAAAATATGACAATAGTTTATCAGTTAACAGGACAGAATGAAAAAGAATCAAAGTTAAAACCAGGTTAGTTTTACACGCAAATGCACTAATTACAACTGAAATATGATCAATAAACCTTTTAGCATACATTCTGCAATTCATGTTGGACAGGAAAGGTGTAATCAGGGGAATAGATGTAAATCTAACCGAAGAGGATACATTAAAAGTGCTTGTCTGATATGAAGAGGGATAGAATTCCAGATCGTTGAGTGACGGATGGAGGAATGCAGTAGTTCTATGGGATGGAGATTACAGATCAGAAAGACGGGATCTTGTTTGCATTGAATTGACTGCATCTGAACTGAAGCATATTGTAAATATAGATCCGATGAAGGTAATGATAATTTGATTAAGGAATGTTCTATGCAAATATTGTTTACGGAAAGTGTGATAAACATAAGAGTGCCTCAGGATATCGAAGACAAAGCTGATAGCTATACGTTTTTATTATTATACAACATATATAACAAGTGTGTTGTTAAACGAATATAATGATTTTTATAGAAACAATCCATTAAAAACACTTAATAAAATATGCAATAGAAGGTCTCTAGGTCACCTTCTTTTCCGGCACCTTAGAGAAATATCTGAAGTCGAGTTGGATTCATGTCGGGAGACTAGTGAATTCGATAAGGTTGGGCCATCGATAGGGTTTGGTAGTGGATACGATATTTAAGCAATTCATACTAAACGTTTAGATCATTATAGGTAAGTTAAATTTGTAACATCATAAGGAGCATTGAGGATTCTACGAAGGATTTTGTATTGCAAGGATTTGGATACAAGAAGAATGAGAATGTTCAGTGGAGCACCAAAGATCAACAAAAATCACAAATAGGACTAGTTACTGTCATGTAAATGAGTCTTCTGTCTATTAAGTGTTAGAGTGGTCGAAAACATTTTTTGTCCTTTAAGTCTTATGTGTGGATTCCAAGTAAGACATATGTCAAGACGGAGCCCTAGGTAGCAGATCTGTTCAACAAGGATCAATGAAATATTATTAAAGGGCAAGGTAGTTCAGGAAGTCTTAGATTTACGACGAACAGTAAAGGTCATTCGATGAAATTTGGTTGTGTTTTATTTTAACTATCCATTTTTAAATGCTCGGGCCGTGAGATCGTAGTGATTAAGGCGCAATTAAAGGATTATTCATATATTAAATATTACACTGTTATTATAGTGTATTATTAATACATTAATGTATGATGTATTTGTAATGATACGAATAATATATTATATTAATATCAAAGTTGAATGTTTCGGGTAATGATGGATATTATAAGTCACTATGATGATGCTTCTAATTTACGTTCTTATACGTACTCTCTAATTAAGACGATTTTCCTAGCCAATGGTGGGTGACATAATATATTTTTTTTTAATTCACTCGCTCTAAGTTAGAAACGAAGAGTGACGTGAGCGTCCACGTCATCCGCAGTCATCGAGCTAAATTGATCAAGTTCTCGTGCTTGGAGCCCATCTTTGATCCGTTGTTTTAAATAAAAGCTTACATGTTAAATTTGAAAAATTTAAAACTTGTTTTGTTAATAAAGAAATATCTAATCCTAATATTTTAGCTTGTTATGAATTTTTTATCCTAATCTGGTTTTGATATTTAATTTACTAGGCTAAACCCCAAAAGTCGTACCAACAAGAGCAGAGGATGCTTCAGAGAATTCATGGTGCGATTTGCAGGGTTAAAATCCGCCGTAAACGGGGTTAATGGATACGACTTTGAAATCGTGGCTCAGCAAGAGGTTGGGATCCTAGAGGTCGTTAAATGAACGGAATCCCACTATTTGGTATGGAATTAAAGTTTATGCGGTGGGTTCTTATTAAAAATATATTAATTTCCGCTTAAAAGGAGCATTTAAGCAACATATCACCGGTTTTTAATACGGATAACACGGAATAGTATGAAAGGCTATTTTAAAGTTTAAGAAAAACCTATTCAAGGCTATGATATTTATAAATATAGTAAAATATGGCCTAGAGACCATCTAGTGTAGAAGTTTTAATAAAGTGCAACTGATGAGTAGTTCTTTTCAAGTTTTGAAATGCTTTTGTAATCGGTATCAACGCATTTACATGAAGTATATATTTGTACAGTTGTAAATTTCAATAAATTAATATACATTTTTTTTAAAAATAAATAACTCTAATACTTACCTAGAAAAATAGAAACTTAAATAGAAAAATAGATACTAATGGTACAATATGAAACACCTGATATCTTTCAGTCCTTTTCATTTCGCCTCCTTAGCAGAGTATCAATATATTTCATTTCTTGTCTTACATTTTTAAAAATTGATGTTATTATTGTTAATTGCTGTCAATACATTTACTTGATGTATATATTTTGTACAGTTGTAAATTTCAATAAATTTATATAGAAAAAAAATTAATAAGTCGTTTTTTAGTAATTCTGAGAAGCCACTAGATGTATTTTGCCATACAGTTGTAAATGTATATATTTATTTATCTATTTATAGAAATTTACAATTGTACATAAAACATACATCCATTGAATGTGGTAATAATGTACATAATAACATGAAAAATGGTTGTAAAGAAACGACATTCTTTTCAGACGCCTCGGTGGGTTGTCAGGGATATAATCGGGAGCAATCTGAGAGACTAGTGGATTTGAAATGAAGTTTACTATAAAAGAATAGGTATCTGGTTTGGGCTTAATCAGCAACATATGGGACATTATGATCATTATGGATATGTTTATTTGATTGTAATGATTGGTTTAGAGATGAATTAGATGGTTTAGCGGAGCCCTAAATCTCAACTCCATACGTCCTGATAACTGCCAAGTAAATCATTTGTAGTAAATCGAGAGTTTTGAAAGTTTGTCTGGTAAATGTTATAGAAGTTTAATACGACGAGCAGCTTCCTGTCGTTTTAGTCTTGTATGTGGGTTCCAAGTTGGTTGTAAATATAAATAAATAATGAAGAAAAGTACTATAGTAATGAAGTTTACTTATATTGCTAGTGTTTCATATCTGAGAATTTATGATTTTTATATTGCTATATACTTTCTGTTTTGTTAATTGTTAAGCCTTTTAGCATCAAATCAATCACAAGCAATAAACAGATATTACTTATAATTTTGACTTTTATTTGTTATGATGTACAACATTTTTTCCAAACAACAAATTTAAAATATCAAATTCTTCCCTTGGAAAAGAGCAGTTTTAGAGTTATGACTTTGTTGAAATGAACAATATGTTCGGCTGAAATTCGGGATATTTTAAATTATTATATAATATGAATGTACATTCATAAGACAATATTTGTTTTTTTTTTTGTTTTTTTAAAGTACGTATGTTCTTTTGAAATCATTGCTTATATCTAAAAATTTCTAGTGACTGAAGATAGCGTCTGTTCTGTCCCGCCTTTCCGATGCTTAACGCGATAGATCAAATTTCCAAATGGTAGGCATCAGATAGGGTACCTAGAACATAGTTATCACATATTTTTGAGTGCCTATATTGTTTTTCTGGCCTCCTAGGGCCCGTTATTTGTAACGGCAAAATACGTGTCTAATATGTTTTGACCAGGAACCTCTTAACAAATTGCCAACAAGATCCGTGAGAGACTGAGTGTGTACTTACCTTGTTAGTTAAATATTTATCAAGAGAGGGGATCTAAGCAAATGATCGATCTGTGAATATTTAAACCTGTAACAGAAGCAAGGGTACCCTTGACATCAAATTATCAAGTTGGTGTTGATTTTTATTGAATATTTTTCAAGAAAGATAGCCCAGTCAATAAGGATTTCACCTCGGAATGGAAGCAATGAAGCTAAATATTTGCATATACCTTCGTTTTGGCATTTTTAATAAGGGGTGAAAAGTCATCGACCTCAGCATGTTAGTATAGTTGGATATTCAAGGTCAAAGGTAACAAAAATCAGTTATTTTCAAATATCTCGATTTCTATACCTCGGACGTTAATCGAAAAGGTTACAAAACTTGTAAATAATAATATTCATTAAAATTTTGGTTCTATAATTTTTTTTATTTATGATTAACCGTTCCACATACAAGACTAAAACGACAAGAAACTGCTCGTCGTTACAGACTACTTCAGCATTTACTAGACAAACGATCAAAGCTCCCAATTAATTACAAAAGACTCATTTACATGACTGTGATTAGACCTATTTGGAGGTACGGAGTTGAGCTTTGGGGCTCTACTAAACCATCCAATTCATCTCGTATCCAATCCTTACAATCAAAAATCCTCAATGCTCCTTACTTTGTGACCAATAAACTTATCCATAAAGATCTTAATGTTCCTTATGTTGCTGATATAGCCCACATGAGATACCTATCCTTCCATAGTAAGCTCCATAACTACTCCAATCCACTTGTCTCCCAACTTTCTTCCCACTCCATCCCGATAAGGCCTAGAAACCTTTTAGTGTAGATTTTTATTGAAGTGCTACTATTGAGTAGTTCTTCACAAGTTATATACATGCCATTGTATTCACTATCAACACATTTACTTGATGTATATGTTTTTGTACAGTTGTAAATATCAATAAACGAGAAAAAAAAAAAATGATTAACCGTTATCGAGATATACGTTATTAAAAATACATAATTATCGAGAAAAAAAATTGTTACCCCCCCTTTTTTTTTTTCAAATATTTGCTTCAAGTGCCAGAAAAGTACGTCTGAAATTAAATTTAATTTAATTCTCTACAACTTTGATTCTGACATTTTTTCTGAGAAACGATTGAGGAAGTCACTAGAAGCAAATGTTTGTCCGAACCGGTGTGCGCTACTCCTTTTCCGCGATATTTCTCGAAAACAGTTAATCCTTAAAAAAACATGAATAGAACCAAAATTATAGAAAATATTATGATCTACAAGTTTTGTAAATTTTTTATTGACGCCCGAGGCATAGAAATCGAGATATTTGAAAAAACTGATTTTTGTTACATTTGACTTTTAATATCTAATTATGCTAACATGCTGAAGTCGGTGACTTTTTACCCCTTATTTAGAATGCCAAATCGAAGGTATATGCAAAAACTCGGCTTCATTGCTTTCATTCCGAGATTTGCTGTATAAATCTTATCTGACTGGGTTAAGAGGGAAATTATTCAAACTTCTAAGAGTCATCTATATTTAATGTATCAATCCAAATTAGTGGATTTGTCCGAGACACTGCTTTAAGGTAACGCTTGATGTATATTCCTGCTTGCAAGGGGTCTGGGAAGGCAGGCAGAGATTGTTTATGTTTTTAGCATCGAACCTTCGGATTTTTCCGGTCTTATTGTTATTAATATACAAGTATGGAATTAAAGGATTAGTTTGCCCGCCTCCGATATTACAGGGACTTCAAACAGGCCGGTAAGCTGGATTCATTACGTATACACGTCCCTTTGTAAGCCCTAAGGCTAAAAACGCGCTATATTAAAAATACAGTCTCATATAACCACATAAAATTATTAAAGCAAGCCCTGGACTTTATTAGACTTCAAACTGATAGCGGCAAACAATACGGATTTTAATAAAACCGGAATTAAAACATTAAGTTAAATGTTTGATTAACACCATTTATCTGAATCTCAAACGTAATGCTCTTTTTTTTTTTTCTTCTGAAACACACGCAGTCTCACAAAAAGAAAAATTAACTTGGCCAAAGGTAAATGTTTGCAGTTCTTATTACGGACCCTCCTTTTTTACTTATTTAATAATCTAATTCCGCATTTTCCCTCTTGGTTTTTTCCGGATGATGGTAGAATTAATTTTTTCGTATGTGTCAATAATTTATATGCATTCGCGCTAATGCGTAATTTAAATATTTTAAAAATTAAAACACTACCTTCTATTGTTGATCCAAACTAAACTAAAAAGTTATTTCTGATTAATGCACAAAGTTAATTTAATATATATTAAATACTCGAAAATCTTTCTCGAATTTTCCTCAATTTTAATCTCCTTGTTTTCAAATTATGACACGTTTTCCTCTAGGTGTAGTATTATGTATCGGGTGGATTTATACTAATTACATAAGTCAATATTTCCAAAGCACATTCATATTTTCAATCCATAACTACTTATAAATTATATTCATGACTTCTTTTGCGTTCCTTAATCCAATGCTTTTTTTTTTCTTCTTTTTTTTTTATACTTTATTGATATTTAAAAGTCTATACAATAAATAAATGTGCGGTGAAATGATTTCAATGACATGTCATTAAGATTTAAAAAACTACCCATTATTTGCACTTCAATAAATGTTCAGCATAAGATAGTCCCTAGACGTTTCAGACGTCTTCGTCTTCTTTCCACTAAGATAGATTTTGAATTGTAAGGGTTGGAAACAGAATCGGATGTTCTACTGGATCCCTGAAACTAAACTCCATCCAAATGGATAGTTCTGAATGGGAGAAGATTGTAGAGAATGCCAGGGTTCTTCAAGGACCACAGTGCAATAAGATGATGATAACAAACCTATACGTATATATACCTTGGCAAACTCATATTTTCAATCTATGGAAACTTAGAAAAACCTATATTTATGACTTCCTTACTCTCCGTCCCTTTATTTAGTCTAAAATACAAAAACCCAATCCACCAGAATTATATACTACAGCTGTTCCCGTCTGACTTCTTTTTAATACTAATTCTTCATTTTCTCAATGATTTTCGGAGCAAATTTATATATATTCATACATAGGTCACTTATATCTTTTTTTTTTTTTTTTTTCATAGCCTTAATTTCCTCTGTCTCTTTCATGCGTTCGCTGGCCTGCTTCTTTTGATCTTCTGTCCACGTTCGTCCGCTTCACATAGGTCTTCCTACTTCTATATTTTTATTTTACATTTATTTTGAGCTTTGGGGCTCTACTTCATCCCTTATCCAATCCTTACAATCCAAAATCCTTTAAAAAATCCTCAATGCTCCTTACTTTGTCACCAATAAACTTATCCATTAAGATGTTAATGTTCCATATGTTGCTGATTTAGCCCAAACCATATGCCAATCCTTTCATATTAAGATCCATAACCACTCAAATCCCCTAGTTTGACAACTTCAGCTCCATTCCCGATAATCCTCCGAGGCGTCTGAAAAGAAGATGACCCCTAGATCTTCTTGCGTAGATTTTTTTTACTGAAGTTCTACTGATGAGTAGTTCTTTTCAAGTTTTTGCATGTTATTGTAAACGTTTTTTTAACACATTTACTTGATGTATACTTGTACAGTTGTAATTTCAATAAATTGATTAAAAAAACATTTATTTTATTTTAATTTATAAATGTTATTCCTCAATCATCGTAGTGCAGGCTGTTCATTGACCAATGAATCGTAACTTGTGTTATTTTTAGGGGAAAATTTTACTCAAAATAAAGTTTAATATTCTTCTTGTTGTTCTTTATACTGAGATTCCTGACCTTTACATATATCACAAGGAAACTATTTTTTAAAAATCATACTTATTTTTTTGAGTACCTAAGACATTCATCGCAAACCTTTTAAATCAACCTTACACCTCCTCCATTTTAATTATGTTAGCCATAAAAAATTAAATTATATAGCTACATAATACAGTTACGTTTTAAATTTCTCTCTCATCCCTAGTTTTTAAATTTAATTTTGATGGTTATAACAATAGGTAGTTGTAACAAGCATACCTCAAAAACATCCCTACACAAACGCACAAACCAAATACTACTAGAATAATATTTAGCTAATAAAACATCCAAAAAATTATTGGTTCAGTATGAAATTTAATTTATTGAAACAAAAATAATATGTAAGTTAATTATTCCGAAAAGTAAATTAATTTTATTGTACAAAAATTTAATCAATTATGTCTTTTAATTTAGTAAATTTTTCTATTTATTTATTTTTAGTAATTTGCTTTTCTTATTTTGTAGGTTTTTATTATTTTTCCTACTGTTAAAACTACATTCCAATTTATCTCCATTATAGCTAAGCTCACTATGTAATGTAAATTGTTTTATTAAAAAACACGTACTAATATTTAATATGTTACAATTGTTAACTGTAAAATTTTATTTGAATACTTTTGAATATTTTATTAAAGTATTTTAAGATCCGATTTGGTAATCGGAAGTCATATTAGGAAATTATTTTCTGTTTTATAGTCCAAATTTTCAGTTTGGCAGAGTGCTCTGAGAAAGAGGACTGGAAAGTATACTTACCAAGTATACAATCTAATAGTGGACGTTTTAAGAATCCGAAGGACAATAAAGAAAAAATAAATTCAATGCCGCTAGCTGAAGAAGGCATGTTAATCCAAGGAACAAGCCATTAGTAGGCCACACCTACTCCTAGGAAGGAAAAAAACGAAGCAAGTGTCTAAGGACGTTTCCGTAAATCTCTTTTATAAATATTCATGACTATCTCATCAATATATTATTCATGAAAGTATTAAAGTTATTCAATCTTATAAATGTTGATTGTTTATACTTTTCATTTGATTTTTTTTAAAAATATTATTTATTATTCCATTACCATTAAAACGAATAAAAAAAATGAATAGAACTAAATTTATTACAAATTTGCTTAGCTTTAATAATGTATAGAACAAAAAATGTGCTGAAAGTAACCATTTCCGAGTTTTTGTATCCAACTGCTAAAACCATACAATACTAAAATTTTGAACACTTTTCCCTAATTTTATATTTTTTAAATTAACATGAGAAGTATTTTACCGACAGGCCTCGATCTGTGCTTAAATGAAAGCTAATTTACTACAACTTCATTTCATATGACCTTCATCGTAGGATCACTCCTTCGGTCGGTGTTCCTCACGAACGTCGGTCAAAACTTAAAATTTGGACTTTTTGGGAAACAATGACCAATTTTAAAAGGTACGTAACTCAGAATCTATTAGTCCTACAGAGCAGCAATTGGAGTCATATTGTAGCAAATTTAATCTTATTTAAAAATAGGGACGCATGTATTTTTTTTTTTTTTTTTTTTTTTTTTTTTTTTACCCAAAACGCACCGATTAGTTAGGAAATAAAGGCCAAAAACTGAAATAACTCCGAAAATGTCCATGTTTTTTGGCCACCAAAAGTTTTCCTATCCGTTTTTTCGGTTGTAAACTTGGATTTACACTACTCAGACATGTTCTTACAACATATCAAAAATGCAGCTCTCTTCAATTTTTTGCGACGCGCAAACACCTGGCTGCTGGCCTATATAAAGGGAATCACTGACTGATTTATTTTTCTAATTCCGTTTGCAAAAAACAAAAGAAAAAAAATAAACGAAAAACTATAGCTTACTGATAGCTATAAAGCTATTATCAAAGCGCCTCGAACATTGCCGAAGCCACCCGAAGTACAACAAAAGCAATGATCGGTTTTGTTGACTAGTCGGCCATTAAAGAGTTTTGCTACCACAATATATTTTTAACCCACACTTTTGTATAAATATATGCCGTGTAATGAAGTATATATTTAAGGTATTTTGACCAAAAGGTACAGATGAACAGTATTTTATTGAAACGCTCTTTAAAGTCAGAAGTTTTTTGCAAATAGAGGATTGACGTATAATAGATTTGGTTAAAGTAGTGGATCAGTTTGTTTAAGTTTAAAGTGTAAGCCTCAAGATAGTACAAATAGTTTGGGTACACCGGGGAGGTGGTGAGGGGAAGTGTGGGTTGGGGAGGGGAGGGGCGGTTAGTGAATGCTGATCAGGTGGGGGGGGGGGGGGGGGAGTTCCTCCTTCAGCAGTAAGCTGGCTCCAAGGTCCTTAGCGCCTTGTACTCACCATCATCCCTTCCTATGATAATCTCTACAAGCGGGAGTACATTGCGCAGGTTAAGTCTTCTCCAGCCTCCTGCCTCCAGCGTACTAGAATCCCCTGCTTTGGTATAACTACAATGACCAGAGCCGGAGGAGGGTATCATCGCTTTTATGAAGGATTTAACCGTATAGCTGGAAATGAATACCTACTCGTTAATAAAACCGTACCAGGTTATTCCAGTATCCAATTCAAAATCCTTTATGATTTAGATGATCGTACAGCAACTCTTGTATAATAAACTCTAATCGTTCAGGAATCTTAATTAAACATTTTAAAAAGGCTAAATTATATTGTTATCCATAATGACTGTTTGGGTCACAGTTCGTAGTGTACATTTCGATTAGCCTGCCTAAAAAATAAAAAAAATAAATAAATAAAATAATACTAGGTTCTTAGATGACCGCGATGAGACCTCGGATCACGAAAAAAACTTGTAGAGAGAGAGGGAGAGAGCAGAGAAAGAGAGAGAGAGAGAGAGAGAGAGAGAGAGAGAGAGAGAGAGAGAGAGAGAGAGAGAGAGAGAGAGAGAGAGAGAGAGAGAGAGAGAGAGAGAGAGAGAGAGAGAGAGAGAGAGAGAGAGAGAGAGAGAGAGAGAGAGAGAGAGAGAGAGAGAGAGAAAGAGAAACACTTCATGGGTTAGTAAGTACACAGCATACTTACTCAATCTAAGTTTGGCAATACAATAAAAAGTACAAAATAAATATAACACAAAAAAAAAAACAACGTAATAGTCATTATTTTAAAAATATCTAAATCTACATGTTAAAATGATCCATCCTATGTGGATTATAAATTTACAGTTAAAATTTTTTAAAAATATTTAAAGGTAATGATTTTCCACTAATCAATGTTGAACAGATCCGCTACCTAGGACTCCACTTGGACAAACGTCTTACTTGCAATCCATATACAAGACTAAAACGAAACACAAGCGAAAATATTCTTTTAGAGGATTTTAACTGTAATTATAAATTGACATCAATACTTACATACTACTGCAACATTCACTAGACAAACGTTCAAAGCTTCCAATAAATTACAAAAGACTCATCTACATGACTGTGATAAGACCTATTTGGATGTACGGAGTTAAGCTTTGGGGCTCCACTAAACCATCCAATTAATCTCGTATCCAATCCTTACAATCCAAAATCCTTAATGCTCCTTATTTTGTGACCAATAAACTTATCCATAAAGATCTAAATGCTCCATATGTTGCTGATTTAGCCCACCCCAGATACCTATCCTTCCATAGTAAACTCCATAACCACTCAAATCCACTAAGGTCCCAATTTGCTTTCCTCTCCATTCCCGATAATCCTCCGAGGCGTCTGAAAAGAAGATGACCCCTAGATCTTCTTGTGTAGATTTTTTAAAAAATATAAAATATAAATAAAATATAAAATATAACTATAAAAAATAAATATAAAATTGTGTACATATGGTAAAGTAACAATAACAATAATTATATAACAGCTAGGATAATCATGCAATATATATTTGTATATAATTTTCTTCCCTTTCTTTCCCTTTACACTTCCCAAATCAGTTATTTAATAAATTTAATTAAGACATAGGAACTTTTTTTGAAGAATTTTTTATTTTTATTTTAAAAATGTAAATTTAGGGAAAATTATTACAATAATATTTAATTCAAGTATAATAAAAGGTTTACAATAAAAAGACCCGAGGTCATCTTCTTTTCGGATGCATACAACGGTTATCGGAAATCGATCTAGAAATGATTTGGGTGATCAGTGGATTCCAGTTGGTACTTATTACTGAAGTATATGTATTCGGTTTAGGCCAAATAAGCAATAATTGGAACATTAAGATCATTATGAATAAGTTTATTGTTGACGTAATAATTGAGGATTTCGCGAAGGATTTTGGATAATAAGTACTGGATTAGTCCAGTCAATAAACATATTATAGATTGCATCAAATATGCAAAAATTTTTGACTTCATAGCTTTGTAAGGAGCAGTTATGAGGTAAACATAGTAAAAGTCTCCGCCCCTGGGGGGTGAGCTAACGGTGAGGGTAGGAGAAAAGGTCCCATTTTCGGGGTTTTCGATTATATCTCGAAAACGGTAGACTCTAGAAAAATATGTTTCAAATCAAAATGAAAGCTAATTAAGTTTCCTATAAAATTTATACCATACATATTTAGTGAAATTCCGACGGTTTTCAAGATTTACGTTATTGAAAATCGGTAATTTTCGAATAAAAATTATTCTTACCTCACTTTTTGTCACACATTTCCTCCTAGTGCCTTCCACAGTCGTTTCTCAGAAAAAAATGTCAGAATCAGAGTTTTTACTACTCCTAATGAAGCTATGAAGTCAAACATTTTTGTATATTCCATGGACTCTACACCCCTCATTTCAGCACTTATTGACTGGACTAGATACAGAATACGAATAGTTAGAATAGTTAATCCCAAAATTAAATCCCAAAAATCTAAACTTCATCGGAAACTTAGAGTGTCGAACTTAGGTCTATTATATGTCTACCTCTTTTTAAATGAGACGTTGGAAATTAATCGGAAACTTAGAGTGTCGACCTAGTATCTGACCTACCAGAACCCTAAGGGAATCGTTAGACTCAATGGGGCTGAGTCTGGGTACTTTCATAATACATCGAACTCCTAACCAAGAAAAGAGGAAAGACCCTGGAACAAACTAAAACAATGGCGAGGGACAGTTTCAAATCCTGGCTGGAAGTTTTTTTGATAGGGAGAAGTGAAAGAAGAAGAAGATATGGATCAAATGTAATAGATTTGTCAAAATTCTATGTAGCGGATCTTTTTAACAGGGATATGGGATATCATTAAAGGACACTGTAGAGTAGAAAGTCAAAAGCTTTCTTGGAATTTAAGTCAATCCGAATTCGACAACGCACACAAAATTATATTAAAAGAGTTTAAAAAATTGATATTGTAAATTTGATGTACAGCAGTGAAGACTTAAATTTTATCTGAGCAGATTTTTAAATGTAACGGTATATTTTAAAACATTTATCGAGAGATAATGAAATTCGAATATGTCATATTTGTAGATTATTTTAAATCTGCAGCAAATTCTTAAAACAAAATGACCGAGAGATGAGAAATGGTCAAGTGAAAGAATGCCCAACTGGTTTAATTTCTCAGCAATTATAACTTCAATTTTATTCAAAATGAAGAAATAACCAGCTAATTAAAAGACGAACGCTTTCCTTAACGTGTATTTAAACAATATGTAAAAATTATTAATGGGTATACAATAATCTCAATTTCCTATCTGTTGCATATTTAGTTATGCCTGTCTTCCCAAATTAACACAATCACCAATTAAACCTACTGATAATAATAACACGTTTTATTTAAATCTTTTATGTAAATCATCAGTTTACAATTGTAACATATTATATATTAACACATGTTTTGGTAATAAAACAATTCACACTACATAGAGAGCTTAGCTATAATTTATATAAATTGGAATGTATTTTTAACAGTAGGAAAAATAGTAAAAACCTACCTAAATAAGAAAGAAAAAAAAGTGATAAAAACAAATAGATAATAAAAATTTACTCAAATAAAATACATAATTGATTAACTTCTTGTACGTTAAAGTTAATTAACTTTTCGGAATCGTTAAATTATATTATTTGTGTTTAAATAAATTAAATTTCTTACTGAAAAAATAACTTTTTGGATATCTTATTAGCTAAATATTATTCCAGTAGTGTGTGGATTGTACGTTTGTGTATGTATCTTCTTATGGTTTGCTTGTTATAACTGTCTATTGTTTGAATTATGGGATTTCCTGAATTTTTTGTAGAATTGAAAAAATCCGGGTCTGCTGATTTCCTTAACATTTACTGCAGTTTATATAAAACACTCCTTAAAACATTATACTTGTCAGAAACATTTTATCAAGGAACTGTTAAAATTTTCAATCTAGATTTAATCAGAGAAGATTTTACTATTTGAAAACTTTCGAAAACTATATTCATAATAAGATAAGATGAAAAATACGATTCACATTTAAACATTCCAACTCGGTTGGTATTTCCTTCGCGTTCATATCGCAGATATAGTTGGGTGTAATTTTCTAAAACTTTTCTCTTCCACCATAATTTACCGAGGATTGATGTTTATTAGGAATGCTGTTTCTATTTTAAGAAGAAATGTTTCACAAAGTACGACGAATAAGGAACTTGGACGTTACAACTGCGATAACTTCTGTGGAAAAATTACTTGTTAATTGCGGAAGTTGGTTACTTTTCCCCATTTCTCTTTCGGAAAAATGACTTTGTTTAATTGAGAACAAATATAAGGGGTGGATCGTTCGTGCTTATAATATTTTGTTTTGTAAACCTACAATTCTCTGCGTAGACGAATCAATTAAAAAAAAATGAATAACATTAATGATTACTAGGGGTGAGTATCTTAAGAAAAATATAGATTTATCGTGATTTATTTTTTTTAATTGCCATATTAATTTTTTTTTAATTTATTTACATATTAAAATATTACCACATGTCTGTTTAGATTTATAAGTAAGCTGAAATGTATAAATCATTTTAAAATGGGCAGCATTACTTAATATCTGTGTCTCTCTCTTTCCAATCACGTTAAATGATATTCCTGTATATTTTATAGTTTATAATTATTTAGGTAACGCTCCAAATTCTTCAAATCCACATCGATTCCTATGATTCACTTTTATCGATAGCTCGTTTCTATAACTTGACCTGTAGACTTCCATTTTTATATTATTATGTTGGACTGTATTGTTTATATTTGAATGTTATTATATTAATATTTTCTTATTTACCATTTGAAGGTGTAACAGAAGTTATCTTCAGTTTTAATATAGATTAAGTGTATTGCATATTTATATTTTCTTGTTTCCTCTCCCCTAATGTGACAAAAGTGTAACAATAGTTACTTTCAACATGAATAAGTTTTTAATATATTAATATTTTGTTATTTTTACCCATATTTTAGGGTTTTCCGATTATATCTCGATAATGGTGGACTCTAGGAAACTGTGTTTTAAATAAAAATTAAAGCTAATTAAATTTCCTATAAAAATGATTCTATACATTTTTGTCCAACTTCTAACGGTTTTCTAGATATACGTCATTGAAAATCGATAATTTTCGAGAAAAAAAAAATTACCACAATTTTTGTCAAACAATTGCTTCAAGTGCCAGAAACGTGTTTATGAAATTAAAATATATTTAATTCTCTATAAATTTGATTTTAACATTTTTTCTGAGACACGATCGTGGAAGACACTAGTTCCATGCACTCCAAAATATGTTTATTTACTAGACTAATAATGTTTTCTATTTTGTTATATAGATATAATACATTATAAATATATGATGATGTAAGTAATTTAACTCCCATATATTTTCATCACGGGAAGGAAAATTTGTCCACTTAATTTATTCCTTGTGGGTGAAATGGCCGAATCTGCTCAAAAAAATTGGCACTGCTGTGAAAAGAGCAGCAACTTATTTCCTAAGCAACTTACTTAAAATTGAAAAAAAAAGTTGCATTATTTTATTGATTTAGTTTTTTATAACTATTTATTAATATTCACAACTGCATTCATTATATACAAGTATTGGGTTGTTTCACATGAAATGTCCGTTTTCAAGGTAAAGGGATTTTAGTAAAAATACAATATGAAAACAATATAATTTTATTCGAAGTATTTACCTTCTTTTTCTACACATTTTTCCCAACGTGACAACATCTTTTTTATCCCGGATTTGAAAAACTCTGAGCTTTGAAGTGAAACAAAATCTGAAAACGCACTTTTGATTTCAGCATCATTTGCAAAAATTTTTCTTCTGCAGAAGTTGTCTAAATTCCTGAAAAGGTGATAATCTGTTGGAGACAAGTCAGGAGAATATGGTGGGGTGCGGAAGAACTTCGTACCCCAGCTCTTTCAATTTATGCATGGTAAGTTTTGAAACGTGGGGTCTAGCGTTGTCGTGTAGGAGTATAGGCCCTTCCGATTTACCAATCCAGGTTGTTTTTTCAATTATTTTTCGTGCATTTGGCCAATTTCATTGCAGTAGGTTGTAGAGGTAATGGTCTCACCTCTCTAATTATAGTTGGAGGTCTTCCTCGGGGCTGGTTTTCAAAGTTGGTATCCCCAGTCGAAAACTTAGCAAACCAACGGCGAATGGTTCGTTCATTTACACTCCCTTCCCCAAACGCCTTACAGATGTTTCTAGCAGCCTCAGCTGCCGAACGACCTAGTTTAAACTCATAAAAAAATCGAAAATCGCGTGTTTCCATGTTCATATTTGAAGGTATACTAAACAGTGTGTAATTGATTGGGAAGCTAATGTTTATAAAAGAAAAGTAGAGGATTAGTAACTGCTTGATTATGATATGTGAACTTTGGAAGTAAACAACAGAGACTCGCAAAATCCTCTATGTATTTCAAATATTATAAAATCGGACATTTCATGTGAAACAACCCAATAAATTTGAGGAAAATGATTAAAATGACATATCAATAACATGTAAATAACTACTCACTATTAGCACTTCAATAAAAGTTCTACATGAAAAGGTCTCCTGGCCATCTCCTTTTCAGACTCCGCGGAAGATTATGGGGAATTGAGTGTGAAGCAAGTTGTGAGACTAGTGGATTCGAGTGGGTTCGCAGTTTACTATAAAAGGATCTGGTTTGGGCCAAATAATGGAACATTAAGGTCTTTACGAATAACTTTGTTTGTGGCATAATAAGGATTTTGGATGGTAAGGATTGGATACGAGAAGAATTGGAAGGTTTAGTGAATCCCCAAAGCTCAATTCCGTCTGTCCAAATGGGTTTTATCTCTGTAAATATGTCTTATATAATTTATTGAGAGTTTTAAACGTTTGTCTAGTAAGTATTGGAGTAGTCGAAAACAACAAGCAGTTTCTTGTCTTTTTAGTCAAGTGTGAAAGTTGCATTATAAGATAAATCTTTCCCTGATTTAAACCAATTTTATAATGTTTTATGTATATCATTTTATTCTTTATGTATATATATAGCCACATTTTTTATTTGTATAGTATAGAGAAAACAATAAATCGTAAGGAGTATGCATAGATATATCCATATATTTTTATTTTACCATATCGATATAAGAATATCGGATTATCAAAAGAAAAATATCTATATTTCAATATATCATGTATCCATATCCATCCCAATTGATTACGCAGTTTTTAAGTTGGAGGGGGGATCAAAGTTTCATTTTTTTACTATTTGATTTTTTTTTTCGTAAGACCTGTTTTTTTTTTTGTAAAAGAACAGTTTTTATGTGTACAATAAATTGTCATTTATAAATTTATCTTATATTGAGATGGATTTTAAGAAACGAATGTCCGACCCATCCGGCTGTAATAATTCCATCGCGTCGTTTCATTTGACACCTCTTCATCCTCTTATATTTTGTTATTAACTAATTGCTGTGGAAATTTAATTTTCCCACTTCGTCCTAAGCCCGACTTTTCCGCTCGGGGAAATTATGCCCCCCATTTCTTAATTGTAATCGTTTTTCGTCGATTTCTAAAATTAAATTATTTCTTTCACTTTCCCCGACAGCTAATTTTCAATTTTAATTTTTTTTAATTGGGATTCTACTATTGAGTAGCTTCTCTCCATTGTTAGGCCCTGCTTTTTTTTTTTTTATTATTTGTTTGTTTTTATTGTTTACATAGTATGAATGGATTCCTTTTCATACAAATTACTTTTATAGAAACGCTTTTTTGGTTCTGAATATTTAGAATATAAAAAGTTTCAAGGAAGTATTGCCATCGGTAATAAGAATAAAGCCACTCGAAGTTATGACTAAGCACCAGATGAGAGAACTTAACCTGCTTCCTATTTTTGGAATTCCTTGTTCATCTCGATTCGACAACGCTCCTTTCTAATTTTATTCAAACACTATTGCTGTTGTTATTTGGGGCTTTACGTTATTATGTACTCCAAAAGTCCAGGAAGGAAGGGTTATCTTACAAGTTACCAACTTTTTCTAGCCAGGATGTAATATCCACGTGGGTCCACCCTTTAATAAATTTTAACCAGCATGGGAGGAATTCGAACCCACGACTTTTTGTACCGAGCGCCCTATTTCTTTACCTCTTGCATTATCAAACTTTCGAACAAATGTAGTACTATGCGTTTATTAGTTTTTTTTTAAAAACATTTATTGAATAATTATTACAATCTGCCACAAATGTGGGCAATAAGTAATATGACTTCATGATTAAATTCACACATTATGTACAATAAGAGAATTTTTTTTTTTTTAAATACAATAAAAAAATAATAAAAAAAAAAAACGAAAAGAACTATGCTTTACATGAACAATAGGCAATATATAGAATATACATACAAGTGAAATATATGAATACGAAAAATATATATATATATATATATATATATATATATATATATATATATATATATATATATATATATATATATATATATATATATACTCATACAACTAATACTATTAAAAAAAAATAAAAATAAAAATAAAGTGAATAAAAGTAATAGTAAAAATAAAACTAAATTAAATTAAAAGTTAAAACTGCATTTATACTTTTACAATACACAATCATTCTAGGGATCTCATAGCCAAACATGTTCCTTTACACATGGAAGGACAGGCCCGGCACAGAGAGGCCCCAGTGCCAGAACTCCAACATAAATAAATTTTTACAGAAGGTCTCAGGGCATTCATCGGAATTCATCTCGGCATAGTAAGGATTGGACAGATTGAATGCGTTTGATATTTGACTGATCAAGTCTGTCCCCCATAGTTCAAGTCCATAGGTCCAAATAGGGTATATGTTATATGAGTTTTTTTTTTTTAACAATATGAATTGTTTAACGACACGTAAATCAAATAAAATAAATATAATTAATGTGCTGCTTAAAAAAAAACAGTTCGGATTTTAACTTCCGCCTCTGCGGGTATATTCGCCTCTTAGCCCAAGGGACACCTGAACCCAAACCAGAAAGTCCTTCAAGATAGACAAGCGATAAGGACGACACCTCTCTTGTTCCTGTCACCTTCCAGAGATATCTCCGTGGCCCTCTTGTACGGTCAGGGGCCGAACCTGGATAACCTTGTCCTGGGGAGTCTTTTACTCCGGGAAGACTTAGAAAAAAACAAACAAATTTTTGGACTAATACCAAGGATCGGTGTCGATTGCAATCTTCCCTATTTCTCCTCAGATACCTTCTTAAATTATTCTATATTTATTATTAATACCCGCTTATACTAACAAGGGGACGTTTGAAGTTGTAACTCACAAATTTGAATAGCGATTTGTGTGTGGGTAGTAGGGACCTATAATAGTGCAAAGCTAGAGTTATAGCCGCCTATGAGCATTAGGAGCGAGAAAAAAAAAAAAAAATATGAAAATCACGTTTTATTTTCTTTCTCAACTCTCAGTCAAGATAGAGAAATGATTCTTCCACGTTTAATTGCAGTTATGTATGCTATTTGATACAAAAATACTTCCGTTATGCTCAAGTCACCACCTGGCTTAAGGGTGCTCAAAAATTCTTAAAAAAATAACAAAATTCCAAGGGAATCCGCTGTAAATCAGTGGAATTTTTTTTTCATGAACAACTGACCTCAAATTTCGATTTAATGCATCATAAAACCTTTAAATGTGAAATTTTATCAAAATAAAAAAATATTGATTTTTTACCTCTTTCGAGGAGGTTAAAATTTTGAAGTTGAGATTTTACCAACAATTTCTAACGGCCATTACAACCGATTACAATAGTAATAGCATCACTAGAATCAGCATACATTCTGTTTTTTATCCATGAATATAACATTGGGATTACTCCAGATTTTAGTGGACAAAAACTGATGTGAATGAAAAAATCCGATGTCAGCTATAACTTGAGATATCTCAATAAAGGGAAATCCTGCGACGTCCGGATTTAAACTAACTATGCAGTTTTACGGCTTCTATATGACCTTTTAATTCGGTTTTAATGTGTGGCAAAATGTGTGAAATAGCGCAAATAATTTACATTTTTTCAGAAATTGGAAGCACTTTCTTGCCTTCTAAAATCATACAAAATTTTAAAGGTAAAAAAAAAATTATTTTGGATTTCGACAAAGTTTAGTTTCCACGTGTTTTTTGAGATGAGGAATCTGAAAACAATATCAGTTTTTAGTTTAAAAATTTTCCTTACTAATCTTTCAATATTTGTATGTCTCAATATTTTAAACTAATCTTCTTGGTTGGGTTGTTCCAAGCGTGCCATTCAGTGCTCAAAAAAAAAAAAAAAAAAAAAAAAAAAAAAAATGTCATAGAAGTGTTTAGTGATAAAATAAAAAGATCTTTAAGCTTTAATTCAGAGCTTCTTTTAATTTTATCAGTATAGGTCTCCAATTTCTTCTCTCATCACCAACAATGAATGTCTCCGATTGACGTCTGGTAAATGATTCATGTAACGCGTGTTTGTGATCTATCATCCCGTGTCCCGAAATCATCCCCGAGCGTGAAACGAAATCTGTTTCGGCCCCACATGCACTGACTACAAGTGTCTTTCCTTCATGCCGACTATTCGCTAATGATAAATTACCGCTAGTGGACGACACCCGCAGGCTGCAGAGGCCACGTCCCGAACGAGGGTTGGTGGCTATATTTCACGCGGAAACTGCGACACTAACGTGCAGCATCATGACGTGGGGGGTGACACATTGCTATTGATTATTTCAGTCACAGCGTATTGATCGAAATGTCAAGGATGTTCGCCCTGGAGTCGCTCAGATGTTCAATGGGTTCAATGGTTCCATTTCCAACGGGGCTCGTAAGCCGATGGACGCTTGACAATCGGCTGTTAATAGTCAAGAAACTGTTATTATTATTTATTTTTTTCTTATGTATCAAACAAAATT
The DNA here is from genome assembly GCA_003667255.2 of Euschistus heros. Classification (NCBI taxonomy): domain Eukaryota; kingdom Metazoa; phylum Arthropoda; class Insecta; order Hemiptera; family Pentatomidae; genus Euschistus; species Euschistus heros. The sequence goes on from RCWM02000001.1 coordinate 1,795,596, forward strand.
TACCAAGTATGACAAACCTAATAAAATGACTTATTGAGAAACCATTTAGTAGTAGCTTTAAGTAATGGAATCAAATATATTTTGTAGTCTTATATGTAGGTGGCACCTATTTTTAAAGTAATTTTATCAAATGTAGTAATTTTCTAGACTTCAGAATATGTTAATGAATAACAATTGATGTTAGAAAATCATATGTTGCTTAAAGCTTTTTTTTTTTATTAATTTTTTTCTTGATTAAAAATTATAAGCTGCATCTCTCAAGGGCAATGAGTAATACGGATCTTGATATTTAGCAGTAGCTGTAAGCAATGGACAATCAAATATATTTTAAAGTCTCATCTATACGTGGCAAAGCTATTTAAAGTAATTTTATCAGATAAAATTAACTTCTGGAGATCAGAATAGGTTAATAACTATTGATGTTATCAAATCACGTGTTACTTAAAACTAACGTTTTTATAAATGTAATACATCTATATTTATGAAAATTTCTTTTATACAGATTTTGATTCAAACATCCATTCTAATTGTACGTGGATTTTCTAAAATGTAATGATTGTGAAGCAAAATACACGAGAAAAACTAGACGATCGGTAAATCAAATAGGAAAAGAACATATAAGAGCATACACTAATAAGACCCGATATTCCAATTTCGGTATCCATCAAAATGAAAGTAACCGTAAATTCAATTAGGACTCGGAAGTCAAAATAATACATCATGTAGAAAATATCCTTGAATTAAATATTTATGAATCTTTAGAAATGATGAAATATGTTTTATTATTTTGAAAGATTTTTTAAAATTAAACGAAATTCTTAAGACCTAGAGATAATTACATACGAACAAAAAAGTACTTGTATTGCAAAATCTTAAAAAAAAATAAAAATAAAAAAATCATAATCGGAACATTAGAAGCAGAGATATGAACAATTAACAGGCCCATGGCCGATATTTTGATATTCTACATAGATTTTTGAGTGCCTCCCCTCCAAAACAGTATTTTATAGGCATATACTTCATTCACACAAAGTGGTATATTCCGATCTAAAAGTGAACCATTTTTTGTTGTTACCTTACTACAACGCAACCATTGCACCAAGACGATTAATTGAAAATATTTATTAAATATAAAATATCTTGTACATAATTTACATTATATTTTCTATAATTTATTTAACACAGGCTAAAATTATACGGATAATGTATAATCAACTTAGAAAATACTAATAGCAATATCCCATTCCGACTCCCAAACAACTGATTCTGTAATTCTAATATTCGTTTATTATAACGAAGATTTAGGTGATGATGATGTCAATAATTTAACTCCCATATATTTTTATTAACAGGAAGGAAAAGGAACTACCTCAAAATTTGTCCACTTAATTTATTCCTTGTGTGTGAAATGGCCCACTCTGCTATATGAAATAATCGCTCTGTTGGCACTGAAGTGGAAAAAGCAGCCAATTATTTCCTAGACAACCTACATAAAATTGAAAAAAAAATGCCTTGTTTTATTTTATAACTATTTATTGATGTATACAACTGCATACATTATATACAAGTAAAATTGAGGAACGGGATAATAATAACTCGGAGCATTATAGGGAGTTGACTATGAAAGGATAGGTATCTGCTTTGGGTCTAATCAACAACAAATGGAACATTCAGATCTTCATGGATAAGTTTTTTGTGACATAATAAGGAGCATTGAGGATTTTACGAAGAATTTTGGATTGTAAGGATTGGATACGAGAAGAATTGAATGGTTTAGTGGAGCCCCATAGCTTATCTCCATATATCCAAAGGTTCTAATTACTGTCATGTAAATAGGTTTTTTGTAATTTTTGGGAGCTTTGAACGCATGTCTAGTAAAATTGGAGTTGGAAACGACGAGTAATTTGTAGTATTTGAAGTCAGGTATGTTTTTATATATTTCATAAAAATGTATCAGTTTAATATGAAATAATTTGTTTTATATTTCAAGAGAATCTTTCACATAAAAAAAAAAGAAGAAAAGAAATGACTCTTTTAATGGTTTGGTTGGAATGGAGTAGTGCTGAGAGCACAATCTCGCAGGGACCCCCCCCCCCCCCGCTCATCCTCCAGAAATAATGCTTTAAAAGTTTCAATGTCTGCTACACGACTCCTGCAACTTCTACCCTATTCAGTCCCATTCCCGGTCGCCATTCGAACCCCGAGGATTCTGTATAGTGCTCATCCAGTGGAAACGGGACTTTTCTGAATGAATTCTTCGCTGTGAAATTTCCTTCTTTTTGAGATTTCTATTAAAAAAAATTTTTAAAAGATACATACTATAACTATTTAAACGTAATATTCAAAAGCTGAATATAACTTAATGTATTGGGTTGTCCGAAAATTAATGCAGGATTTCATTTTTAAACCAAAACCTGATATGATTAAAGAGATTATTCATCCGCAACTTAAACCTGATACATTACTTTTAATCTACGTCGTAGTTTGTCCCAAAAGTCCTATTAAATAAGATCCCATTACCCAGATCTTGCAAGGAGTCGTTTTGACTTGCAACTCACAAATTTGAATGCCGATTTTTGTGTAGGTAGTAGGGACCTATAATAGTGAAAAACTAGAGTTATAGCCGCCAACGAGCATTAGGAGCCAAAAAAAAAAAAATAAATAAAATATGGAAATCAGTTTTTATTTATTTTTTTTCAGCTCTCAATCAGGATAGAGGAATGGTTTTTCACCTCAAATTGTAGTTCTGTATGCTATCTCTTTACCACAACCAAAACCCGTTGTCCGGAAATTAATACAGGATTTCATGTTTAAACCAAAAACTGATAGTGTTATTAAATAGATTATAAAAAAAATGTATATGATTTTAAACAGACAGCTCCTATTCTATTGTATGCCATCTTTTATCTTATGAATCTCTTTTAAAATTATAAGTGCCCATTCAAATTTCAAAATAATATATTTACCTGTACGCGATACATATATTATAGCGCCGTATTAAGTATGTAGAGCTGGATAAAGATCGGATCAATAAAAAGGCAATCAGCGGCGTACAGATAAGGGGCCGAGAAGTAGATGGGAGATAACGCACACAGTATTTCAAGTCAAGCATGATTAAACACTAGTGTGTATTACGATGAGAGACCGGGTTATCATGCAGCCTAACAATTTATCAGTTTTTATATATATATATATATATATATATATATATATATATATATATATATATATATATATATATATATATATATATATATATATATCTTTGAAAATTCATTGATTTTTTTGTTGTTAATTTTTGAATATTAATTTATTGAAATTTTCAACTATACAAAGAAATGTGAATGAATATAAATACACAGACTTGTCATAGCGTGCACCACACATTAGAAGAATTCCAATTAAATGTTTTAATTAAAAGGTCCCGAGGCTAGATGGTTCTTGAGATTATCTGAAATCAAATGAGATGTTTATAGTGATGAGATATTATATAATTTGGATCTGAAGGATATTATGTTGGATAACTATATGGTTTGGGCTAAATCATCCCGAGGGCTCTAGTATTAATTATAGATTTTGTAAAGTATATTAGTTCGAACTAAATACAGAAGCCTGACTCTCACGTCAGCCTATCACAGAGTTTCTGAAGCCTAATGCAAAGTTGGAACGCTAAATTGTTTCCAAATATGAAAAATGTCATTATCAAAAGTAGAAACTCCAAAGCTTTTATGTAATTGGGACTTCAGGTGTCATGCCTAAATGGTCTCATTCCCCAATTATAAATGTTCCCTTTAAACGAAAGACGGTTGATTCGTTGGTAATAACCTAAAATCATCTGCTAATGGACGATTGTATATCGTTTACAAATAAATGGTATTGTTGGGTTTTGACACAAAAAAATTTGGAGCTCCATTTTCATCTATTACGTGCTGTCGCCTTCCAACTTTTTCACTAAATAATCTCGCGTTCTCACAGTCCTCTTTGACGCTAGAGACGCACCACTCACTTCATTGTTCCATACATTTACTTATTTGAGTTTGAAGAGCTACATTACTCACATTCTGCTCTTTACATTTGTGATACTGGAAGACATTAGTTCTTCTTAATCAAATAAGTCCACATGCAACTCCTTCTCAAAGGTTTGCGTCCACTTTCCTTGCGAAGCTTGGGACGCACGACTCATAGTTTTATAGAATATTCATTTTGCAGCCATAGAAATGCTGCTGTTCTTTTTACTGTTCTTGCTGTTGGACTTGGGGTCCTTTTTGACAGATTATTGACTACTTTTATTTAGTATTACATAAAGTGACCTACCTTTCCTCCACTTTCTTGTAACAAAAGCCATAGTTGACTTCAAATTTGAAAATAGACACAGCAATATAATGGCGATTTTTCAATTTTTTTTTAATCCTTCTATTCATAAATATTTACAACCTTGGAGGGTTATATTGAATAGAATGGAAAGTAAGTTGAGAGATTAGAGGATTATCAATTCTCAACTCTACTTTATGATTTTAAATCGTTTCTTCCAGACACTCCTATAAACCTTCAAAAATGGTGTCGAAAATGTAAAATCAAATAAATCCCATCAAATAACCTTTACCCATCGTCGTAAAACTACAACTTCCTGTGTTACAGTATCCTTTAATGATGTTTCACTAATGTTTAACAGTTCCACTAAATAGGACTCCATTTGAACAAACGTCTCACTTCGAATCCACACAAAAGACTAAAACGACAAGAAACGGCCCGTCCGTATAGACTACTCCAACATTTACTAGAAAACGTTCAAAGCTTCCGAAGTACTACAAAAGACTCATTTACATGACAGTTATCAGACCTATTTGGACTTATGGAATTGAACTTTGGGGCTCAACTACACCTCCTAATTATTCCCGTATCCAATCCTTACAATAAAATATTCTTCGAAAAAATCTTAATGCTCCTTACAAATCAACATATCCATAATGATCTTAATACACCATGTGTTGTTGATTTAGCCCAAACCAGATACCTATCCTTTCATAGTAAGCTATGGAGCTACTATAACCACTCAAATCCACTAGTCTCTTAAATTGTTTCCCATTCTATTCCCGATAAACCTCCGAGGTCTGAAAAGAAGATGGCCTAGAGACCTTTTAGTGTAGATTTTATTGAAGTGCTACTAGTGAGTAGTTCTTCACAAGTTCTTTACATGCCATTGTGTTCACTATCAACACATTTACTTAATGTATATTATTTTGTACAGTTGTAAATATCAATAAATCAAAAAAAAAATGTATAAATTTTAATTAGAAGTACTTTCTGACGTTTCAAAAATTGAAATATGATCTATTAAAATATTTTTCGAATGAATATTGAATCAGTCGATATCGATTAGAAGCTTGAGAGGGTTTTATGTGAAAATCTTTTTGAGATAAAATCCAAGATGCCGTATCTGTTCAGCGGTACTTAGCAGTACTTTAGGTTAGGGTACATAAAGGTTTATGTGTTGAGATTCGTTAAAACTTTAAATTTTCAGTTATGACAACATACTTGATAAAAAGATATATGTCTGAAACGATTAAATCAAACGAAGTTTAGGAAAAAAAAAATCATTCTTCCAAAATTTAATTTTTACTTATAAAAACAATTGACTACTGCCATGACAAACAGATGGACCAAAAACAAAAGTTGGTTATAATGAAATCTATCAAGAAAGGCTTAAGGCAGTTCATTTTTTCACAGTTTCTCAGTTCCAACAGTCTCCTTGATGAAATCATTATTTTTTCTTATAATACTTTATCTTCTATTAAAAAATATATACAAATTTGTATTATTAATGAAGACATACCGCGGTTTAACTAGTAAATGAGTACAGGTTATGTTAAATTGCGTTATTTTAGTATTTCATGAATTATTAAATAGCGCTATGAATCTATCTGCATACTGATACCTCAATACCTCCCTCACAGGACCTCCCAGATTTAAAGATGGCCTTACCCTCAAAAATAAGTTTAAAATAAACTTTAAAATATTTCGCTTGGCGTTTATAAACCAGTAAGCTGGTAGTTTAACGGGGAAGAGATTTCTCCTAAGTTGATTTTTAGATTTTGTTAAAAACATAGTTCATCTCTTCCACCCCGAAAAATAGAAGCATTTACACAAGAAGTGTAAAAAAACATAAATAAATAAAAATAGTTGTTTTTTCAAACTATTAGGGCTCTAGATTACATTTAAGTTAATGGAGGATAACATAATGGTCGAACGGGGAAAAACCATGAATAAAATGTTTTGTTTTTTTTGTTCTTAATTGTTTTATATGGCCTGGGCATACTGAATGGAAATTTTAACTATGCCTCCTTGGTGAAGTGTTCTGCACAAAACGGAAAAAACAAAACCAAAAAAAAAAAAAACTAAGAAATATGTTATTTGCTTAATATTTTGCTCCCATTTAAAAACTTTGTATAAGGATTATAAAAACATTAATACAAAAATAAAAAAATACCTGACTCAAAAGACAAAAAAAACTGCTTTTCGTTTCCAAATACTCCAACATTTACAAGAGAAGCGTTCGAAACTCTCATTATTATCATTATATACATAGCAACAATTTTACCCATGTTAGACATATAGATTTGAGATTTGGGGCTCCACTAAACCAATTCTCTTCGTATCCAATCCTTATTATGTACAAAAAACATCCATAAAGTTCTTATCGTTCTAACTGTAGCTGATTTAGCCCAAACCAGATACCTATCCTTTCATAGTAAATCCTATGCCCACTCGAATTCTTGTCTCCTAATTTGTCTCGCATTCAATTCGCGTTAATCCCGGAGGTGTCGAAAAAGGAAATGGCTAGGAGACATTCTAATATAGAACTTTTATTGGAGTGCTACTAGTGAGTAGTTTTTTACATTTTTTTATCAATAAATAGTTTAAAACAATAATAAAATATACATTACCACTTGCAAGGTGTTTATAATGGACTGATCTTTTTGTTGTTTATTTGTTTATATGTGCATATGTATATATTAGATGGGAATAATATTAATTTTTTAAAGAGGAAAAAATAAATAATGGGGGTGTATAAAAAAAAAAAAAAAAAAAAATGACCGTTTCTTAAACAAATATTTGTAGCATTATTTCTTTGATATAAAATACAATCAATACTCTAAGTATAGACCATTGTTATCTACCGTCATTACCCATCTGCTAGCCAATTGCTCGATGCCACGCTGATACCATTCCTTGGGATAGCTGTCTAAGAACTCTTGAACAGCATTTTCAACTTCCGCAAAATTATCAAATTTTTTCCCTAGAAGAAAATGGGCCATGTAAACTTTTCTAATGATTGTTAAGGAGTAAGTTCTTGAGGGACCAGTCTGCAGGTCTTTTTTACCTTCCCCATGGAGAGAAGATGGTGGCTAACAGTATCATTCGACACACCACACTCCCTGTTAGCGAGTACTTCTGGACGGATTTGACTCAACAGCTTTCTTCAGAATCTCATCGATATCCATTAATGGCCGCCCGGAGCCCTTCTTCCTTTCCAACGTCGGATCTCCACTTCTAAATTCTTCAAACCAACGCCGCGCAGTACGTTCTTCAAGGACACCTTCCCCTTCATATTTAATAATTTCACGAGTTGCTTCAGCAGCTGTAAAATTTTTTTTTCAGTAATGTCATAAAATTACAAGAATTTCATAGGACACTGTCATGTTTCTTCTTTGAAATAAATAACTTAACTGAGGTTTTTTTTTAAGAAGTCCAGTGTTAGTAAACAAGCTTAGAGAATGCTCTAAAGGGATTATTAAGTATTGGTAAATAATAAATAGCAATAAGATATTTACAGAATTTTGAACTCTGGAATTTGATAAAACGGTCATTTTTTTTTTATACGCCCTATTAAATAAAAGAAAAATACAAGAAAATATGAAATAAATAGAGGCTGTGAGAGTAATGTTATGTCTTCTATAACAAGCACTAATAAAATAACTAAGAAAAATAACATTATATAGTTACAATTATAACAGCTTGTTTTTGTTATTTTATTACCAATAAACACTCTTCTATAATATATATTTTAACCAGATTACAAAATTTGAGTTTTAATTTATTTTACCACCAGTGAAATTAAAGTTCTGGAGTCCTCTCAACTGTGAACATTGTCTTTGAACATAACTATTCGAATAGTTGCATAGATGTTTTCAAAATTAATAGGAATAATACGCTATGTATCATTCAGAATTTACACTATAGGTTACAAATATGATTAAATTTTAATACTTTATTCTCAATAAAAAACAATACGCCGAAACTTTCAATTGAAAAGTTATATTAACATATTTCCCTGAAATTATGTATAAATGTTAAAATAATTAATTCAATTGACAGTTACATTATTTCATTAAAAGCAACATTCATACATATCAATATATTTTTCATCAGTTATGCACGAAAAACGATTATATAATGTATATGATTTGTTCATTTATAATCTGTAACGAAAATATTATACTAGTATTGTAAAGTTGATTCCTGGTCATCGATCGGTAACAGTGACATTTTCAGCAGTGTTACTTTATTTGGAATTATCATACATCGATTCTTTTCTCTAATGAAAAAAAAAAAAAAAAAAAAAAAAAAAAAAATCATACTTAATAGCAGATCAACTTTTTATGCATTTGATCGACACAGCTTGGCTCAGAATAAAAAAAATATCTCTTTAAATATCGTCAGCTTGTTAAAGATTTGTATTCGCTATTTAAAAATAAAGAAAAGAGATTAAAATTTCAAACTACCGAGGCTGAAGCACTCGCGAAAACTATTCAGCCTGACAATAGTTATATTGTATTGTACTATTTTTCTTATTCTTATGTGATATTTGTTGACACAGAAGGAAGATGATTTCTCATTTCATTACATGTTCTTAGTGGTTCTCGAATTGTTAAACATTATAGTCTGAGCGCTGGCTGATCGCACTTGGGGAAAAGTGAAGGGAGGGTGGTGCGGCTGGTCCGGGCCAAGGAGAATGGTGCAAGGTTGCCTGGAATCCACATACGAGGCTAAAACGGCAGGAAACTGCTCGTCGTTTTCGACTTCTAAATCCTCAATGCTCCTTATTATGTAACAAAAAACACATTCATAAAGATCTGATTGTTCCATATGTTGATAATTAGGCCCAAAGCAGGTACCTATCCTTTCAAAGTAAGCTCCATAACCACTCCAATCCACTAATTTCCCAACTCACTTCCTCCTCCATCCCTGATAATCCTCCGCAGTGTCTGAAAAGTTGATGGCCTAGAGAACTTTTAGTGTAGATTTTATTGAAGTGCTGCTAGTGAGTAGTTCTTCACAAATTATTTACATTCTATTGTATTCGTCATCAACACGATGTTTCCACAATTTATTTATAAATAAAAAAACATAAAAAAATTCTCTCTCACTCACTCTCTTTCTCTCTCTCTCTCTCTCTCTCTCTCTCTCTCTCTCTCTCTCTCTCTCTCTCTCTCTCTCTCTCTCTCTCTCTCTCTCTCTCTCTCTCTCTCTCTCTCTCTCTCTCTCTCTCTATTATAGTAATCATTAGGTATATTTTAGATGATTTAAAATCGAATTTCATTGAACTTATTATAATTGTAGAATCGTATTTATTAAAATAAATTAATATAAATAATAAAATATTTGGTATTATTATTACTATAGGAAGAATTCCGGTCTACAAAATTCTCCTTTAAATCGTTCTATTCTTCTTCCCTTTACCCCCTATTCCTTTTCTTTATTTTCATTTTTGTTTTCAACTGCTCTCAAATCAGTATTTTACCTTTGATTTGTACGACTTTAAACACTAATGATGTCCTTTTGTTCGCAGGTGAGTGAATTCGTGCCCGAGAAGTTGCTAAGACTTGATTTATGGCATGTTCTACGGAAAGAAGTTTTACTAACAACGCACCCTCCCCACCCCCCTCCCTACCCCTTCCCCCTCCTTATCCCCCTCCCTACCCCCTCTCCGCCCCTCGCCCGGAGGCAATTTTCCGTGAGTGCTGTTCTACAGATTGTTTTTTCTCAATTATAAGTCAAATAACTTTCCCATGCAACATCGTTAAAGGAACTTTTCAAGTACTTCTTCTACGGTAGTGGGGCGGGCTAACGTTGTTTTGTCTCCTTTCTTTGCTTAATTTAACTTCTTACATAACTATTCATTATTTATGCATGTTATTCATAATTAACAGCTAATTAGAAGCTTCTTTTTTTCTCGAAGTGGTAAGTTGTATATGGCAGGGGTTAATTTTATTCAGAACTTCTGTACGGAATGACAAGAGACTTTTTATGTTCTTAAAAACTCAACATTTAGAAGAATCCAAGAAAAAAATTAATAACTGAAATATTTTTTAGAAATTATTAATTTAGAAGGAACCAAGAAATATTGCTATTTAAGAAAAAAAATCTCTGCAATGTATTGTGTTTAGATTTAATGATTTTCTATGGAGGTAGTCCTATAAAAAATACTTTTAACACTTTTGAAAAATGACTGTTATATAACCTTCCACTATAAACATATTTTTAAATATGGTAATCTAAAATCTCCATAGTAACTAAATCTAAATTATTAGCACAATATACATATACAATGAATTCTCGTTGTGTTTTACTTCGATAAACTGAATTCTTAGATAAGTCGAACGAAATCTACTGCCGGAAGTACATTACACGTAAACTTTACCTCAATTAGTCTATTTCAGGCCATAAACGTGAAAAATTGTGTAAATAAGTTGAACTGACAACAGGAGGACTTCTAGGACCACATCTATCAACCGAACTATTAGAAGTCATCGCCTTTTTAACTCGAGCTCAAATTAAAAGAATTTTATGGGTTTTTTGTTTTCCTGTTTCCCGTCATTGTTAATATTTTCCGTTCATAGTTACACCAATCACTTATTTGTTATTTAATCGAGTGATTTTACAATGGCTACTGAAAATTTTTTCAACTAACGAAAAGTTAAAACTGATTTACAAAGTGGAAGAAAGAAGTAAGAAGCTGAGCGTTTGTTTGCTAGATAATTCCGAATTAGTACTTTTTTTACAACTAAACTCACCACTTGAACTAAAAAATAAAAAATAATATTTTAATTGCTTCGAAACAAAAAGCATTAAATGACAACCAACGAAATTATCGATGCTTATATACCTATTCACAATTTATGGTCAGTTATTTTTGGAGTTGGTGCCTGCCAAAACAAACAGAATTTGAAAGAAAGCTGGTAATTGTAAAGATTCTTCCACTTTTCATCACCACCATACCGCTGATTCCTGCTATTCACAATTTTGTTGCAAAAGCAGGATTGAACTGCTGTTCTTGCCAGGCACCGACTCCAAAAATAACTGGTCATAAATTGTGAATAGGTATATAAGTATCGATAATTTCGTTGGTTGTCATTTAATGCTTTTTGTTTCGAAGCAATTAAAACATTATTTTTTATTTTTTAGTTCAAGTGTGTGTATACAGGTTTTATTTTGAAGTAGGTTTTTTTTTTTTTTTTTCTAACAATTATTTTTTGTATTTACTATATACATTATGGTTTCCGGCATGATGACGATCTTAGGTGACTGTCTATGATTTTTCGTAAATCTGGTTTGATATCAGATTTAAATTTTAAAACCTTAACTATTACCAGACTCGTTATTTCTGACTGATCTAGCTTTTACTAGACAATGGTTCAAAGCACCCAATAAATTACAAATGACATATTTACATGACAGTAATTTGGAGATAAGGCTCCAGTAAGCTTTGGGGCTCTACTAAACCATCCAATTCATCTCGTATCCAATCCTTACAATCCAAAATCCTGCGTAAAATCCTCAATGCTCATTACTTTGTCACTAATAAACTTATCCATAAAGATCTCAATGTCCCATATGTTGCTGATTTGTCCTAAACCAGATACCTAGCCTTTTATAATAAACCCCATACAATAATCTATTAGTCTCCCATATTGCCTTACACTCCATTCCCGATCCCCGAGACGTCTGAAAAGAAGATGGCCAAGAGATCTTCTAATGTAGAACCATTGAAGTGATTTATGTGAGTAGTTCTTTACATATTATTATCGTGTCATTTTAATCAATCATGTCCATCAAATATGCTTGTTGTTACATCCAATTATTTATTTTGATATATATATATATATATATATATATATATATATATATATATATATATATATATATATATATATATATATATATGTTTTGTAAGGTTTTGAGGTTCAGTCAATAAATAAAAAAAAACAACTATTTTGGTGACGTTTCGAGACTATAATGTTCTCATAATCATGCCCTACAGTGAAAAAACAGGTTACAATAAAATTATATAAGTTATACAAGTTATTTCAAAACATACAGTTAGCTGCAGTACAAGTATATACCAACATGTGCAGGATAATAAAAATATATATAATTACATAATATAGAGGAGTATGAAGCTACTTACAATGTTACTGGTGGATATGAATAGACTAACAATTCTAGTACACAACTAACCAAGGAAAATTTTGAACAGACAGTTACAGAGGTTGTGGGGAAAACCCTATTTCTTAAAAATTAAGTTAAAAGGACTGGGTAGGTATTCCCAAAGATGCAGGTACAAAAATATTTCAGTGTAATATACTAACAAACGAAAGAATGATTTGAATGATGTATTTAAATGTAAATGTATATTATTAGTCTGAATGTATTAAGTTGGAATAACAGGTGTTAAGATTTAGAAGGTCTGAAACGTTAATTCTAATGTATTATATATATATATATATATATATATATATATATATATATATATATATATATATATATATATATATATATTTTTTTTTTTTTTTTTTTATTTTAACCCGATTACAGTTCATGGCCTTTATTTAAGTAATGCCAGTTTTTTCGACTAATTTTATCTATTTATTATTCAGTGATTGGATTTGGTGCCTGTACCTCTCTGTTGTTTTTCAGGCAAAGAATTCTTCACGTCTGATTTTTACGTCCTCGTATCTATCAAAGATACGACATTTTAAAAAATATCGTTGAGTGCATTTTAAACATTTAAATAAACCTAATAAACCAACTCCAATTACAAAAAGTTCAAAGTGAGTTAAAGTAAAGTTTGACTTATTAAATATTATGATTGATTATGAGATTTGGAATCAAGAGTTGTGTTCATGTATAAGAATTTTGTAATAATCTAGTATGTAAACTTGTTTCCCATCCAATCCTCGGTTATTCTTCATGGTTTCTGAAAAGAAGATGGTCTTGGGATTTTTTAAAATAAAACTTTCATTGGAGTGCTACCAGTTCTTAGTTTCTCAATGTTTAAGTCTTATATTATTGATTAAGCTTATTTTATAGATGTCTTTTGTTATACAGTTGAGATTTTGAATATACCGAAATATTGAAGTACAACAGAAATATAAGCAGGGCATCTGGCAGTAGCTGGGCAAAATAAAAGTAAAAAAATATTGTTCGTAATATTAATATTAATTGGTAACTTCTATGTATGTAATTCGGATATTTTCAAGTAACTTTGTAGATTATTTTTTTTTTGTTTTTTTTTTTGGGGGGGGGAGTGTTGAGCTATTAAATATATCTTTCTTTTTTTTCTTTTTTTTTTTTTAAATCTAACGATCCTTTTAAGTTTCAAAATATGTTTTACATACCCCTCTCCATAATTATATTAATGTTAATTAAATGAAATGGGGTTGGCTGAAGTTTTTATGTACTCTTGGCAGGAGGAAATTTCGGGTCCTTACATGTAAGTTACAGTTCTTGTAATAGATTATCCTAACTCCCCCAGAATATCATATTCAAATTTCCTCAAGGCTCTTACAAGGCAGGGATGTGAGTGCGGAGTTAAAGCAGCATTCCCTAACTTCGTCAGAAAATTAGTGGAACGTTACTAAGTTGTTAGGGCGAGTTCTTAAAAGTTAGGCGAAATACAACTTTCCAAATTACTGCTTATTTACTAATATTTACAGAAATTGTTATTAATAACTCCTCCTGCCCGTCTCTCAGTGAATTAAGTGATTACAGCGGTGGCTAGAAGTGTTGGATGTTGTTTACATGAAAATTAGGTTAATCTATTTATTTTAATTTGTATTCTATCCACTTATTTTATTTACTTTTTGTATTATAATATCATTCTATATATTGCAGATATGCCAACTAATCGTACCACTGTCCTCATCACTTATGCTGATGACACATGTGTGTTATATTGTGTCCTACAGAATCCTTTTGTATATTCCACTGGTTAGTCCAGAAAAATGAGGGTTTGGCAAATATAAAACTGCTAGAATTTTATTCTAAACGGATTTTTTGGAGAGCTGAATCTGAATACGAAGTTTGCTACCAGGCAGGCGTCGGTTTCAAATTTAAATTCCTATAACACTATTACGAAGATTTTTTCGAAGAACGGCTTTAAATATTAATTTTAGCTAGAACCAGTACCTACGAAATGATAAAAAAAAATCCGAAATCGGACCACTTTTCGCGAAGTTATGGGAACCTGGTAGATTGGCCAGCTAGCGGTCAGTCCCACTTTCCGAAAACACGTTTGTTGTACTTTTTTGGTTATAACTCCAAAACTATAAGTCCGATCAAAAAATACTTCTTATCATCTTAAAGCCAGTTAAATTTGCTATAAAAGAATATGTATGAAGTTTTAATCAAGTCGCTTAAAATACGCATGCTGTATTTTAAAAATCTCGAATTTTTTCGATATCCTAGTTTTATTGGCACAATTTAACCCCGAAACTATTTGTCCGATTTAAAATTTCGTTTTTTAATCTAAAAGCTGTTTATTGGAAATTTAGAATATGGCAAATATTTTCGGAGTTGAAGTGATAAATGTGCCAAAAAAACAAACAAATAAACAATAGTTCGCGGTTTTTAGCATTCTGCCATGGGTTTTTAATCAATATATTATATTTGGGTTCTGATAGTAAATTTAATCAGTTTCAAGGACTAGTGTTTTTGAAGTTATAGTCAAAAGAGTAAGACAAACGTTTTCGCCTAGAAGAAGGACTGACCGAAAAAAAATTAGAAAAATGGTCCGATTTCGAAGTTGTTTTTTTTTTTTTCATTTCGTAGTTACTGGTTCCAATTACAATCAATGTACAAATACTTTCTGCAAAAAAAATCTTTATTGCCGTTTCAAATTTTATGGATGTTTATTGCAAGAAGTTGTACAATTTTTTTTTTGAGCCGTTTGGTATTATAATAAATGAAAATGTTCCTAAAATTAACTGATCACGAATCCTTAAATATTTCAAAGTATATTAAGGCTTTATGAACTAAAAAACAAGGAATACATTTATGTCTTGGAATAATTTTAGGTATTTCAGAAATAATTGTCCGGTTGGTAGAAATGGGTTAGTGTTGGGATCTTGCCCATTCCATTTGGCTTAAAGTTTATTTTTTTAAAACTTTCAATTGGATCAATCGTTCAACGTTGAATCGTTAACGCAAAATTCTCATCGCTTTGAGACGCTCACAAGGACTCGCTTACGAACCCATCTCCTCGAGTAGCCTAAATGCTGCACCGGTATGATCGATGAAACGTAGATGAAACTCTACGTCATAGTTAATGAGCGGCAAGTAGCTGTAGTAAAGGATCAACAGGTGACAGAATCATTAATTAATTAATTAGTTAATTAATTATCAATATCTTCCTGAAACTTCTCCATCAAACTCCGAGCAGGACCACTTGATCAGAGGCCGGCTGAAAATAATTGAGTTTTAAATTTCAGCTTGCTACCGTTCCGTGAATCTGAATAAACACTTAAGAAGTTTCGGCCCCTTTTTTAATTTATTTTTTTAGGGTGAATATTTTTTTATTATAAAAAAAATATATACACAGACCAAATTAATTAATTTATAATATATTTTTATTATTTTTGTAAATATTTTACATGGAAATAAAGGAACTATTATTATTTTTTATTTGTTTTTTCACACCTAGTGGTAGCAAACATTGTGGGGACTAAACATGGTCAACCATAAATATTTATTTTGAGTTTAAAAACTTCCGAACTATTGTAGTAGTTCCCAACAATGCCGCTTGTTGCGTTTTTTCTAGCGCTGTTTTTGGCAGCTCCAACTTCTCTATAGAACAAACTGTGTCTTTTGGAACCAGCTCATTACAAGATATAATTATTGGCAAGACACTGCACTTATCCAGTCTATATAGTTGTTTGAGTTCTTCTGCCAGCTCTTGGTATTTCCTCTTCTTCTCAGCTAAAACTTGGAACATATTGTCATCCGATGGCACACCGATTTCAATGATAAAAGCTGATTTCCCTACTTTGTTTATGATCACTATATTCGGCCTGTTGTTTATGATCATATGATCAGTTATTATCGGGTGATCCCAAAATATCTTTATCCCTTTTTCCGAAATTATGGCTTGTGGATGATAATGATAGTAGGGACAGCTTTTATCCAAGAGCTTCAACTTGAGGGCCGTAGCGTGGTGCATTATTATTATTATTATATTTTTTTTTTTATATCCATTTATTATAATTTACAACGGATAATGCGTATGATGATATACACGTATCAATTAATTATAAAGTAGATACCCATTGATAGCAGATAAATAAAGTTTCTTTTTTCGTTGGTCCCGAGTACATCCTCTTTTTAGTAGCATTGGAGAATTTTCATGATGAGGAGCTAATTCAGAAAACAGTGGGTTTAAAAAGTTTTGGAGTTTATCAAGGATGGATAAGTATTTGATTTGAATAGGTTGATCAGGATCATTAGGGATTAACTTGTTTGTATATAAAATGAGTATCTGATTCTTTGGTTGGAGATGGGAAGGGGGGGGGGGGGGGGGTAAGATAAATCTGTAGGTTTCAACCTGTATGAATATTAATTCATTGTCTTTATTTTTTTTTCCCCTTAAATGCTTTGTTATCTTGTAATTTTGTGTGGTGTTCCCCTCGAGTTTCGTTCGTCGTCTCGGTAATTATGGTAAAACAAGATTCTTCGTTGTTTTCTTAGTTCTATTCACATTATAGTTGAGGAGGGTAAACAAATGTAGCAGCAGGATAAAAAAGGAACGAAATATAGGGAATATTAGTACCATCCTTTAATGATCAATCATTCTCTCTTATCCGAGGTGACTTTGACCTAATTTTCAATTTGGCACCTGGCAAATTGAAGTTAAATATTGAAAAAAAAAAAAAAAAAAAACTCAAGGGATTGTCATTGGTTCTGATACCCATTAAAGATCTCTGCTCTACCTTACGATCCAGACCATGAACTCCCAACCTATTTGATCTTTAAACTATTCCATTTTTCGCAAGATTCCCTCCCTAAGCTTATCCGATATCTCCAGGTTTATAGCTGTGTGCCATATGGTGGGTTTTTAGTGGAACCCAAGAGTATTCTTAGAAGACTATTAAATGTATCGTCGGGTTTAGCTTCCGGGTTCTAAAAGATTCCCACACATTGCACCATCTAGTATGTTCGGAGTTAACATAACTTAACCCCTCATCTCCCTAAAATTACTTTACAGCTTCCTTTCTCTATCAAACCATTAATTCTCGCAATCCGTTCTACATCTATAATATCTTTCAGTTCAAATTGTATACTATAATTATTGTATACAAATTGTATACTTATATTGTAAGTATATACCCCCATCCCATCCTACAAGGATGCATTATTTGACCATTACTTTATTTCCCGTTTAACTTCCTTATGAAATGGTGTCGAAATTGGAGAATTAAAATAAATCCAAGCAAATCCCACCAAATAACCTTTACCCTTCGCCGTAAACCTACGTCTTCTTGCCCTACTATATCCTTTAATAATATCCCACTGATCCCTGTTGAACAGATCCGCTATCTTGGACTCCAACTAGACAAAAGTTTAACCTGGAATCCACATACGAGGCTAAAACGGCAGGAAACTGCTCGTCGTTTTCGACTTCTTCAACATTCACTAGACAAACGTTCAAACCATCCGATTTACTACAAAAGACTCATTTACATGACAGTTATCACACCTATTTGGACATATGGAGTTGAGCTTTGGGGCTCAACTAAACCTTCTAATTCTTCCCGTATCCAATCCTTACAATCGAAAATCCTTCGAAAAATCCTTAATGCTCCTTACTTTGTTACAAATAAACCTATCCATAAAGATCTTAATGTCCCATATGTTGCTGATTTAGCCCAAGCCAAATTTGCTTCCCATTCTATTCCCGATAACCCTCCGAGGCGTCTGAAAAGAAGATGGCCTAGAGACCTTCTAGTGTAAAGTTTTTTTTGTTTTTTTTGAGGGCTACTGATGAGTAGTTCTCTTTAAGTTATTGTTATCATAATCAACTCATTCACTAGATGTATATATTTTATACAGTTGTAAATTTCAATAAATAGATATAAAAAAAAACAAAGAAAAACTTCCTTATGAGGTTCATTACCCCATGACATCCAAAATTCTTCATCTCCGTCCACCTTAAATTTTTTTCTGTTCTATATCTGCTTTCACTCCAGAATGATACTGATTAGCTATACTTCATTCGAATATTTGTTTTTGTTTTTTATTATTGGTCGGTTTATATACATTTTTTTTTCTTTCTGTGCAAGGAATTAATTTAAACAAATAATGGCAGCTTTTTTAGTTTATTGATAAAAATTTTGTATTGAAATATGATATTTAACATTATTTCTTCAATGGTATTTCCACGCATTACAGTGAAGTTACATATGGTGCAATTGTACTGATTAGAAGGTTGACGTTAACGCAAAAACATAATTTGACATGCAATTTTTAATTTTGATGTATGATTTGGTAATCCAGATTCCTAAGAGACTAAGAAGCTAGCAGACAATGGACTGCATTATCAGTGGTTCCAACTACAGGCCCAATAATCATGTTTTCACACACAATATCAGAAAGCAGAGGATCGACTTGGTAATAATTTTTTTCCGACAATAATTTTATTGATTTCATCTGGTTTTATTTTAATTTATAACCATAAACGTATATGGCACTGTGGCAAACCTTATTTATGCCGCCCAACATTATTTAATTAAATTTTATTGTTGCTAAACGTCTTAAAACTATAAAATGATTTAGCTGAAATTTGTAACTGATGGGCTCAGTAGTTTTACAATTCTAAACTTTATTGCGAAATGGTGAGAATATAAGTGGTGTAAGTCAAGGCTCCTTCATTTCGAGGAAATAAAAGTTTTGGAAAGGTTTTTATTTGTCGCCCGATTTGCTCGCTCCGCTCTCTTGATGAAAAAAAATATGAAAGAATAAAAATTTCTCAACAAGAAAATATGAACAATTTGACACCAAATTTGATTCTTTGCGACGCTCATTAGTTGAGTTATAGAGATATTAAAAACAGCAGATCGACTGTTTCCGCCCCCTCTAGCCTAAACCTACCACATTTCCGGATAGAAACATGCAGTTTCATGGTCAGTAGGATCCCCTGAACAATAATCAGAAGCGAAACATCGGTGTATGATTTTTGTTAACTCAACTCCACACAGCTCGTAGACTATATCTATTGACTTACACCACTCTCATTCTCAACAGATATCAGTTTAGGAAAAGAGTTTAAAAAAATTGATAATAAAGATAAAGAACCAATAATAGTGAATAATGTCAATTTTTTTACTTACACCACTTTCATTCTCACGGGCTCATATGTGTCGATTTTCAAACTTTTTAAACTGTTGTCCACACGTTGCACTACATATTTAAATCTTTTTTAAATAAGTTAACTGATTATAAATAAACTTTCTTATAAATTTCAAGTTAAATTTAACACCGTTCGTTTGTAACCTCTGATGTAGAATGGCGATCGCCACCTGTCGGTTAATTTTGGAACTTCACTGCTATCCAAATTTTATCTTTGTAAAATCGTAATAAGTGACTCAGATTGTTATTTTATTTTATTTTACTTGTTGGTAACCGGAGTTATTGTGTTTTTTTTTTATATCAGTGTATTACTCCTAGGGGACGTATTCCCAGAATAAAGTTTATTTCCTATTCGATTCTATTCTATCCTCCGGTACTCTTAAGTTTCAATTTGGCATTAAAGCTCAAAGTTTCCGAAGTCCGGTCACGTGACAGGGTCGATGTCAAACCCCAATTTCGTACAGGATTCCACAAAGAGGTATATTGTCGCAGACTGGAGGTTTAGACAGAAAGAGTGTAATAAAATCTTTGACCACTTGTTAAAGAGCTGTTTACCGCTCTCTGGAAGAACCCTTTCATGAGCTCCAATAAAACTCGAGAGGTATCTCAACTTCAAAGGAACCATTCGGCTAAAGTGACCCCATCCCGGGAGTCGAATCTACGTCAACCTACCCACCCGCTCTTTACTTAGCCACCGTACTTTTTTTCTTTTTTTTTTAATGTAACAGTGCCTTACTCATCTTATCTCCTTTATATATAAAAAGAAAGCAATTTTTCTACACAGTTAAAATCAGTCCCAAAACCGTAAATGCTTTTGAATAGATTTATGCCTTAATATGTACGGAAGGTTGAATACTCAGGACTAAATGGCGTTCAACAAAATAATATCTAAACAAAAATAACTAGAAAAATTGTCTTAGGATTGATGAATTTATTTTCACTTCTATTAGGAGTATTTTATTAGAAAATTATTTTCGAATAAATTTTCTAAACATCACTACTATATTACATGGATTATATGCACTAAAGTTTTCAAAGAATGTAATACAAGAAATCAAACATAAGTACTCACCTGAGGAGGTGTAAGAGATTACTGAACTATACCTATCCTGAGTAGTGGAAGTGGGCAGGTAGGTTCAATTTTTGGGGTTTACTATGGAATCCCTATATGATTCATTGGATTTTTCCGTTCCGATTGGAAGCAAATTTAAAATGAAATTTAAAGAAACTGCCCGTCGTTACAGACTACTTCAACATTTACTAGACAAACGTTCAAAGCTCCCAATCAATCCACCATGGACTCTAAAAATTCCAACAATAGATTTAACACTCAAAAAATATTCGAAAATTAGCACCTCAGTTATAATATACTTAACGGAATTTAACAATATAAAAGAAAAATACAACTTTAAATTCATATTCACAGATGGCTCAAAATCAAATAACAATGTTGGGTGTTCCGTTGTTTTGGACACTACGATTTTGAAATACAAACATCCGCCAATCACAGGTAACTTTACAGCGGGATGCTGGGCGGTTACTGCGGCGTTACATTACGTTATGCACCTGGAAGAAAAAAAAATGTTGCCATATTTACTGATTCCTTTTCTGCCATAATATCTTTTCTTAACATATATACGAAGGATCCAGTCATAAGAAAGGCACAGGCATATGCCTCAATGTAAAAAGATTCACAAAAGAACTTGGTGCTTATCTGGATACCATCCCATGTGGGGATAAAAGGGAATGAAGCCGCAGACGAAGCAGCCAAGCAAGCTGCCATTTCCTCGCTAGAAATCAAAGCTATCTATACCCCTTTGGACGTTTGCAATTTTTTTAAGTATTTTGCCAGGTGTACTTGGATGGAATTATAGCATGAAACTCAGGCTGATAATAAATTAAAAGAAATTAAAAGTGACATCAAACAGTGCTATAAATCGTATCGGAGAAACAGAAGGGAAGACGTAGTGATCACTAGATTGAGGATTGGCCATAATCGCCTCACACATGGCTACCTTATAATGAGAGAGGCCTCACCGAAATGTTTATACTGCCAGTGCCAACTGACGATCAGACATATTCTGGAGGAAAGCCCGCTTTACGCAACTTTTTTTGAACAGGAACGGCTGGAAAGAAGACTCTCGGTAATGCTTGGAGATAATAAATACAATGTCGACAAAATAATCACATTTTTGAAACAACATAACTTTTTCGGAAAAATATAGTTTAAAAACAAAAACAACTAAGGAACCAGGACACTGAAGACCATGGAAGTTGAGTGTCCAAAAACAATAAACCTACCTACCTACCTCCCAATTAATTAAAAAAGACTCATATACATGACTGTGATTAGACCTATTTTGACGTACGGAGTTAAGTTTTGGGGCTCTACTGAACCATCCAATTCATCTCGTATCCAATCCTTAACAATCCAAAATCCTAAATGCCCCTTATTTTGTCACCAATAAGCTTATCCATAAATACCTTAATGTTCCATATGTTGTTGAGTTAGCCCAAACCAGATACCTATCCTTTCATAGTAAGCTCCATAACCACTCAAATCCGTTAGTTTCTCAACTTGCTTCCCACTCCATTCCTGATAATTCTCCGAGGCGTCTGAAACGAAGATGGCCTAGAGACCTTCTACTTTAGAATTTTTAATAAAGTGCTGCTAATGAGTAGTTCTTTTCAAGTTGTAACATGTTATTAAATTTCTATTATTAAATTATTAAATTTTAAAAAATTTTAAAGTATAAAAAAAAAAATTAAAAAATAAATTTTAATTTCTTTGAAATTGGAATTTTTACTCTTTGATTTCTTTACTCTTTGATTTACCGATCGTCCAGTTTTGCCATGTATTTTGCTACACAGTCATTACATTTTAATTCGTATACGCCGCTTTTTTGGAAAGGGTCTATTTTGTCTTTCCGTGAAGGGAAGTATGATGACAATGGTTTATCTATTTTAAATGCAGGGTTCAAACCTATTTTTTTTATTCCTTTCCGACATTGGTAGATATTAGATCGTAATATGGTATCAAAATGTATTTCTTCGGGGTAGCTTTATCCTCTGGGGAGGGTGTTGTGTATATATTATTCATAGTTTTTTTATGGATTTGTTTTCCTAAAATATTATCGGTTGTGTTTGGATTTCTTTGTTATAGTTTTGTTCATTTAAAGGTATATTAAAGAGGAGGTAAATCGTACTATTAAGACTGCAAGTTTACGTGTTAGCGGTCTCATGGCATTATTGTGTATCACTACATCTGCGTATGTGGGTTTCCTGTATATAATAAATTCATGTTGTTTATTATTTATAGGGATTTCAAAGTCTAAAAAATTTAAAGTTTTGTTGTTCTCTAACTCCAGTGTGAATTTTGTTTATTTGGTTTAAGAAATTATTGATTTGCCTGTTCGTCCCAGACTATAAGCATATTATGTAATCAACATACCGATACCGGTATATGATGTGTTGAACTAATTTTGATTAAAGGATTTTTCGTTCTTATTTGTCCATAAAGAGATCTGTCAGAAGAATTAACTTTTTAAGGGGATAGATGAAGGACCAAGTCGAAAGATTATACACTATATGTAAAAATATATTATTGTGTGCCTATGTTTCGGCCCATATTGTAGTCATTCTTCAGAGCATTAAAAAATAAAAGTTTAATTCTGCAAACAGAGCGATAAATATAAGTGAGAGGGATGGAAGTAACTAAAAAAATTTGAGGGCGAGATTCTTAGAAGTTACTGAACTCTGCGAGAAGTTAAGAAGAGAAGATGTTGCGAGGTAAAGTCAGAAAGAAGTTGAGGATTACTTTTAAAAACGTTCCGCTGTCGGGTTCTGCAACGTGTATGTGGAGGTTATTTTTTATTTACCTTAGGATAAAAATCAAAATCATATATACAGACATACAATATTTTAAATATATACATTCAACTTCTTCAACATTTACTAGACAAACGTTCAAACCTTCCAATTTACTAAAAAAGACTTATTTACATGACAGTTATCAGACCTATTTCGACTCATGGAGTTGAGCTTGGGCCTCAACTAAACCTTCTAATTCTTCCCGTCCTTACAATCAAAAATCTTTCAAAAAAGCTAAATGCTCCTTACTTTGTTACAAATAAACTTATTCATAAAGATCTTAGTGTCCAATATGTTGCTGATTTAGCCCAAACCAGATACCTATCTTTTCAATAATGTAGACAACTACCGATAACCCTCCAAGGCATCTGAAAAGAAGATGGCTTTGAGACCTTTTAGTGTAGAATAGTGATTGAAGTGCTACTGATGTGTAGTTCTTTTTAAGTTTTCAACACATTTACTAGATACTGGTATATATTTTTACAGTTGTACATTTTAATAAATGAGAATATATATATATATATATATATATATATATATATATACATACATAAGTAGCTTCGGGTAGCGTTTTTCATTATACAAACCTTTTCGGTCCCGGTAACTCCGAATAAGGGGAGTCTTATGTCTTCTCTGATTTCAATGGCTTCCTTTTAATACGAGGCTTAAGAATTCAAAATTTCCCCTGAAGTGTAAACCTAAAACTGTATTTAGTCGCTTAAGATTGCGTATTTCTTAAAGATGTATTCGTCGTATTGTATATTGTGTGGAAGCTATACGGGGCTGTCGCTTTCCACTGTCGTGTCATGTGAAAAGAATATCGTGTGGAAGATCCCTTCCTATTTTCCCTTTGCTCTATTATTCCAATGATACGGCTAGAAGTGTTCTTGGTACGGCAAGCATATTTCTATCATGGTATATTCTTGAAATATTTTTTATAACGATAGAATATATATATATAAAACAATAAATATAGCATGCATAATATTTTAACTCTTCAATTTTATTTTATGATAAAATTTACAACCGTATGTAATATAGGCATTCTGAGATGCCAGTGATTTTGGAGTTCATTTTGGAACAATAGATATTATCATATGGAGCGTTAATATCTTAAGCGATAAATTTGTCGAATATTGGATCACCAAAGCTAAATTCTGTTTGTCCAAATACGCCTAATAATTAATTATAAATAATATGTCGTTTGTAATTAGAACTTTAGAGTGTTTTCCTAGTAAATCTAGTAGAATGTAGAAACGACCTGCAATACACCGTCGCTTGTTTTAGTTTTAGATCAACAAAGAATGTTATAGAATAACATTTTTGGATCTTCGCGGTATGAGATGGAAGTGATTTGGGGGGGAGGGGTTGCAATGAATGGATTTTATATATAAATATATTGTTTATGCAGGTTTAATATAATTTTGTGTGGTTTATAATGTTAAGTAGTTTTGCGAGAGTTTTCTTCTACCAGAGCCCTCAGATGTTCGTGATCAACATCAGTAGGCTTACCTCGACTTCCTTTTCTTACAGATCAAAATGTCTAAAGCGAAATTTTCAGAACCATCGCTGCACTGTACATTTACTGATGCTTCCTTCAGTAACAACATTAATGTTACGCGCGGCTGCAATCCGACCATGTTTGAACTTGTAAAGATTTAATGAAAATCTTTCTTGACATGGTGAATTTCAGATGTTAAAACAATATTTAACAAGCTCTTGCCAAAATAAAATGAATATTCAAAGCCTGCATTGTTTTTGCTCCAACCCTATCGAAAAAAAAAGGATAGAGTTCTTTTTTGGCTGTGAGAGAAGTCTTAGGATATAGGTTGTAATTATGTCATCAGGAGCTTTGTTAGAGGGTAATCTGTTGATGATGGAATCCTTTGGGATGGTATCCTCGGGAGTGGAATATTTATTTCTGTTTCGACACAGTGAAGATAAATTGGGATAAGGGTAACAGAATTTGGCTTAAAGAGTATTTAAGAGATGCTGGTCATACTGCGCAAGAACTTTACCAAGTTTGGGATCTGTTAGATAATCGTTGTAGTTCAAGAGCTATTTGGTGATCACCCATAATAATTTGTCGTTAGTACTACGTATAGTAATATTCACATAAATTTTCATAATATTGCTCCCGTTGTTAAACTGCTTTGAGAAAAAAAAATCGAATAACAATTAAAAAAGTCCTTAAAATTTGTTAGATCTCCCTTAATATATATATATATATATATATATATATATATATATATATATATATATATATATATATATATATATATATATATATATATATATATACAGTTTTAGGTTTACACTTCAGGTGAAATTTTGAATTATTGAAATCAAAGAACATATAAGACTCCCCTTATTAGGAGTTACCGGGACCGAAAAGGTTCGAATAATGAAAAACGCTACCCCAAGCTGCTTATGTATATATATATATTCTCATCTATTAAAATGTACAACTGTAAAAATATATACCAGTATCTAGTAAATGTGTTGAAAACTTAAAAAGAACTACACATCAGTAGCACTTCAATCACTATTCTACACTAAAAGGTCTCTAAGCCATCTTCTTTTGAGATGCCTCGGAGGGTTATCGGTAATAGAATGGGAAGTTGTGAGACTAATGTATTTGTCTACATTACTGAAAAGATAGGTATCTGGTTCGGGCTAAATCAGCAACATATTGGACACTAAGATCTATATGAATAAGTTTATGGGGGACAAAGTAAGGAGCATTTAGCTTTTTCGAAAGATTTTTGATTGTAAGGACGGGAAGAATTAGAAGGTTTAGTTGAGGCCCAAAGCTCAACTCCATATGTCCAAATAGATCTGATAACTGTCATGTAAATGAGTCTTTTTTTAGTATATCGGAAGGTTTGAACGTTTGTCTAGTAAATGTTGAAGAAGTTGAATGTATATATTTAAAATATTGTATGTCTGTATATATGATTTTGATTTTTATCCTAAGGTAAATAAAAATTAACCTCCACCTACACGTTGGATAACCCGACAGTGGAACGTTTTTAAAAGTAATCATCAACTTCTTTCTGACTTTACCTCGCAACATCTTCTCTTCTTAACTTCTCGCAGAGTTCAGTAACTTCTAAGAATCTCGCCGTCAATATTTTATAGTTGCTTCCATCCGTTTTCCTTATATTTACTGCTCTGTTTTCTGAATTAAACTTTTATTTTTTAATGCTCTGAAGAATGACTACAATATGGGCTGAAACATAGGCACACAATAATATACATATAGTGATACTATCTTTCGTCTCGGTCTTTCATTTATTCCCTAAAAAAATGTATTCTCCTGCCAATCATTTTTTTTTTTTTTTTGGACAAATGAGAACGAAATATCCTTCATTCAAAATTAGCCCAACACATTACATATTGGTATCGGTATGTTGATGATATAATATACCCATGGTCTGGGATGAACAGGCAAATCAATAGTTTCTTAAACCAAATAAACGAAATTCACCCATTAATCAAATTCACACTGGAGTTAGAGAACAACAAAACTTTAAATTTTTTAGACTTTGAAATCTCTATAAATAATAAACAACATGTTACAACATATATATAAATAAACAATATATATATATCGGATTAACAATTTTTCTTAACTATATACAAATTTAAAGAAGAACTCAATCAAAAGATAATACTTACCAGAGGATACAGAGAGTGTCTATAAATTAAAGAATTTTCTATTTATTATTCATGAGTTTGTCTAGGTATCCTAGATCCTTACAATTACATCCTTTTCCCTGAAGTAACTCATAATTTCACCTGAAAATGATGAGGAATGATAATTTAGTGAAGAAAATAACTCTCACAGAAGACCCTGTCAGAAAAACAATTCCAAGTTGAAACTTAACATTTTCAGAGAATCCGCCAACATCGATCTTACGTGAGTCTCCTTCATTTGAGTTGCGCTGAGGCCGGAAGGAAGGTTCCGTTACCAACTTCCAAGGAATTCCTGTTTTTTATTATTAACTAGGGGGGCAGTGCTTTGCGCCCTAGTTTCTGTGGTTGAGTCAACGGTAAATGACACGTGCGCTTAAATTTGTTGAGAGGTCCAATGTTTGTTTTGATCTATGTATTTTTCAGGCTTCCCTACGTGCCTCTGCTTTTGTTTATCTATTTGTTATTTGTTCCAGTTGTAATCCAAGTTTTATGTGATATATTATTTGCTGTGTTTTATATATATTTATATTGTATATTGTTATATTAATTGTAATTGCATTTTAATTATTTAAAAATTTCGGATCGATCTTTACTTTACTGTTATTATTTGTTATTATTTTTAATAAAATTTTGCTACTTTTCTCTTGCGATATCCGTTTATTGACGATTTTTTTCTCTCTTATATATGCCTTCTATGCCTATAAATAATTTATTAATTATGGTATTTAAGTTAAATAACTTTTTTTTTTTTTTAGTTTTCTTGGTTTTCTGAATGAGTATATTAGTTTCTTCCTAATGTGTTGACCTCCTGTAATTTTCCTATCGAATGCTGGGTACTGTAATTAATAATAAGATATTAAGACCTGCATACACTTACAAAATCCTTTATGGACATATGAATAAAAAAAAAAGAACTGCTGAACAGACACGCATAGAAACTGAAGAGTTGAGATCAAGACATTAAGACTAATATACTCATCGATAGAATGACTACATCTCTCATACCGAAGTATTCCAAGAGGAGACTGAAAAGAAACTGGATGCAAGACCTGCATAAAGGGGTGCCACTAGGTACTATCTCGCCTCACGCCTTACATACATTCGAATTAAAGTAACAATAAATTCAACAAAGACCATGGAGGAAAACTGACATATCTCTTAGTAATAATAGTAAAATAGTAGAATATTTATGAATTATTAGAAACAATGAAATCGTTTAAAACAACTTTTATATATTCGAAGGTCCTGAGTCCACCTCTTTTTCAGACAAAGAGGCTATCTGAAATAGAATAGGAAGAAATTTGAGGTTCTATTGGATTTGAATAGTTATGGATTTTACTATGAAATGATACCAATCTGATTTGGGCTAAATTAGCAACATATGGAACATTAAGATCTTCAACCTTTTGGATTGGGCACGAGATGAGTTAGATAGTTTGGTGGAACCAAGTAAAGTGCATGAAATATGCTATATATTTTTTTCCTTATAGTTATGTTAGGACTAGTTAAAAGGTAAACATACTAAAAGTACCCTTCCCTGGGGGGGGGGGCGGTGAGAGCTAACGGTAGGGGGGAAGGGAAAAGGTCCAATTTTTGGGTTTTTCGATCATATTTCGATAAATATTGGTCAAATTTTTGACGGAGATATACGTTATTAAATATAGATAATTTTAGAAAAGAATATTGTTTAACTCACTTTTTGTCAAGCATTTGCTTCAAGTGCCAGAAAATTATATATGAAACATTAATGTATATGAAATTAACGTAAATTTAATGCTCTAAAACTTTTATTCTAAATTTTTTTTCTGAGAAACAATCGTGGAAGGCAAGGAGCAAATGTTTGACTAAATTGAGGTAAAAATGACTTTATTTCGAAAATAGTTGATTTTCAATAACATATAACTCGAAAACTGTTGGTTCGACAAATATGTATGAAATCAAGTTTGTAGGAAATTTAACTAACTTTTATTTTGATATAAAACATATTTTTCTAGAGTCCACTGTTTTCGAGATATAATCGAAAAACCCAAAAATGGGACATTTTTCCCACCACTGTTAGCTCACCCCCTGGTGTGGGGACTTTTAGTATGCTCTCCTTCTAACTACTCCTAATGAAGCTATGAAATAAAAAATTATCGCATATTTCATGCACACTACAATATGTGTACTGACTGGACTGATGTCCAAATAGGTATAATTACTGACCCTGTAAATGATTCTTTTGTAATTAATCGGAATGTTGAATGTTGTTTTTTGTTTTTTTGGTAAATGTTGAAGTTGGTAAAGGACTGACAGTTTTAAAATATAAATTCATTTTACTCAACAAACATACCTAAATCAGAAACCATTCAGATGACCAGATTCAGAGTCAGTGTGAAGAACAAACCTGTTTAAAAAAAATATTTGCTACACCATCATTAGGGTAACAATGATTATATAAACATTCTAAATTAACAGGGCAAAAACAAAAATAAAAATATTCTAATCAATATTTTTACTTCCAGAAGTTTAAATTATGAGAAAATTATTGACAGACGCTTTTCATAGTGTTGGGGGAATTATTGCTTAGATGGACAGACAGAGAACCCTTATAAACTAAGTTCTGAAATTTATTAATTTATAATCTGTCTTCTAATGTTGAATAATATAATTTTCCCTTCGACCCTCCAGGGTGAATAAATAGATTATTCATTAATAACTTCGATAAATATCCTAAATATATTTTATTTGAATTATTAACAGTGCTGTCAGTAAGTTAACGTTTTCAGAAATCCCCTTTCCAGATTTGATAATGACATAGCGTTAAAACATAGCACATTTTTAATGATAAAATTAAATAATAATTAGGTAAGGACTCACAAATAATGAGTCCTTTATTGTATTTTCATTGGTATCAATTTTTTTTTCTTTTCTTAACAATACTTTGTTTATTAATTATAATTCTATTAATTTCACGATTGTTGTTTTATAACTAACTTTTAAGAAATAAATAGAATTTATTCCAAACAAAAGAAAGATGTTTTTCAAATTTTCAACTTTCAAACTTTTTCTTAGTCTCTTAAAAATTACAATTCAAAGGTCATTCCGCATAGTTTAAAATTATACGATACTGGTCTTCCATTGCCTTTCCTAGATACATGTATAATAATAAATAACTTTCGGTTTTTAGAAAGCATAATCATTGTGTATTTGAGTATATCTGGTAAAATAATTTGGATATAGCTTTTCATAGTGAAAACCGTGGTTTAACACATTTCCTCGGTTCATTGAACTCTGAAAAAAAAGGAGAAATCTTGTAAAAGAATGCATCTTATGTATACTATTATAATGTATATAACATAAATATTCATGTTTTACATTTGCTCGGTTTGAAAATTAAGGAAGTTTAAGAAATAGATGATGTTTAAAGTAAGTAAGAGTGGAGTTTTTTCGAATTGAGATAGGCAATGAATTCCATAAAGAGGAAGCGCGGGTAATAAAGGATTTTTCGAAGGATGTAGTTCGATGCGCAGGAGTGTACAGGTTGATTGGTTGGGTTCTAGTATTTGAGATGTGGATGGAGGAGCGCAGGGTAAGGAGGTCAATAGGTCAATAATATTTCCAATTACAGAATACCTGTGAAATCCCAAGAATTTTTACCACTACTTTTGGACATTTACAGTATTTTTACAATCTATATAGCAACAAGATTTTATTACGATGAAAAACAATTAAATCGAATGATAAATTCAAATTTTAATTAATAAATGAAAATAAACATTTTCCTTTTTTTCACTTAAACTTCAAGAAATTTTTTTTTAATTTATTTTATTTTTTTTTTTTTGGACTCTTGGAATTGGTAAAGTCAGTTTTTGTTTTTTTACCTAGTACTCAAGATGTGCAAGAAAAAAATAAAAGGGTTTGTACACACACTGAAAGTGGAGAGAGTCGTGATTTGGTTCCTGTGTGGTCGACTCGAGTGGTGTCCCATGTACACATACCCACATCAAACGGCCTCAGCTTCTTCCTGTCAAGATCTGTTTTTATATAACTTACCCTATCTAACAATACCGTTGCTTTTTAACAATATATTTAAATTGTCAAAATATGACAATAATTAAAAAGAAATGTACATTTATTTTTAAAGTCAAAGAAAAAAATAATGTATATTAAGTAGAAAATTCTTTCACAAAAAAGTTTTTTTTTTTTCTTATTTATTGAAATTTACAATTATATAAAAAAATATATATATATATATATATATATATATATATATATATATATATATATATATAGTAAATATGTTATAATTGATTACAATAGCATGCCAAAAGCTCGTCAGTAGCACCTCAATAACAATTCTACACTAGGTCTCTAGGCGATCTTCTTTTCAGACGCCTCGGAGGATTATCAGGAATGGAATGGGAAGCAATTTAAGAGTGGATTTGTGTGGTTATGGAGCTTACTATGAAAAAATATGTATCTGGTTTGGGCTAAATCAGCAACATATGGAACATCATGATCTTTATGGATAAGTTCATTTGTAACAAAGTAAGGAGCATTAAGTATTTTTCGAAGGATTTTGGACTCTACGGATTGGATACGGGAAGAATTAGAAGGTTTAGTTGAGCCCCAAAACTCAACTCCATATGTTCAAATAGGTCTGATAACTGTCATGTAAATGAGTCTTTTGTATATTGAAGAAGTCGAAAACGAGGAGCAGTTTCTTATCGTTTTAGGCTTTTATGTGAATTCAAAGTTGAACGTTTGTCCAGTTGGAGTCCTAGATAGCGGGTCTGTTCAACAGGGTTTTTTTTTAATGAAAAGGTAAATACTTTAAAAAATTTAAACATATTTTTAAAACTTTTATTTACAAGAAAATCAAAGAAAAAAAAAATAATATAAAATTCTAATATGAAAAAATAAATAAATAACCGGATGAAATAGCATGATTATATAAATGAAGTAATAATACAAACATATAAATATAAATAATTAATTGAGAAAAAAAATACATGCTTACATATTTACACTCAGCATGAGGATCCCCAGCCAACTTTCCCCTCCTATTTTGTGATGAATCATGAAGGATTTGTTAGCCAGTGGGGATTGAGTAATAGCGCTTGAGATGGCCATTTCCCCGACTCCATATCAAATTTTATAATATATCTCGAGTCCACTTCCTTTTTAAACCGCAAGAAGGATTATAAGAGTGTGTGGAAATGGATGAGGATTTAGCTTAAGGATTCAAATGACTTGAAAGCTTTGATGAAATATTAATAATATTAGTATTTTATTTCAAAGTTCTAACAAAGGTTTTCTTTTGCTATATAATTTTTATTGTATTAAGGTGATAATTTATTTTATAAAAAATACACCCCCAATATTTTGTTTAGATTTTTTTTTTTTTTTCGCGTAACAGCCACTAAGGACTA
The DNA here is from genome assembly GCA_003667255.2 of Euschistus heros. Taxonomy (NCBI): domain Eukaryota; kingdom Metazoa; phylum Arthropoda; class Insecta; order Hemiptera; family Pentatomidae; genus Euschistus; species Euschistus heros. Next base: position 1,828,259 of record RCWM02000001.1, read on the forward strand.
CGCGAATATCATTTTTTAGGCTTCTTTGGCAATCTTGATTTTCTTTCTTCCCATCGCAGTTTCATGATTTTCTACTGCATTTCTTTTCTCTCTTTGGATCACTTTATACCCTATTTTTTTCTCTTCTAATATTGGTGAAATTTTCCAGTGTTTTTCTATATGTGTCTCTATCCAGACAGTCGGTATCTGAAATTTTAAGGTTCTCCTCTTATTTGCTTCGTGTATACTCCCATGATTTTGTAGCTAAAAAATGTATTAAAGTTCTTTTTTTTCAATTTTCCTCATTCATCCTTTTCATGTGCCCATGGAACATCAGCCTTCCGATTCTTATCTCGATTTCTTTAATTTCTCTGTAGATCTCTTCGCTAGATCTTTACCTGTAACCTTCCTGTGTTTCCTGGGCCCATAGACTTATCTTAAGATCCTCCTTTCTATTTCCAAGTTGGGTTGGCATTTGGTCTTCATCCCATCACCCTTAAAAATGATGAAAAAAAAAATACGAAATGACAAAAAAAAAAGAACTATTCGGATTAGTCACAAAAAAAAAAAAAAATCTATTTAGAACTCCAGATTTTGGAATAAAATAAGAGCTAAGTATAGGATTGTCCCATAATAATATTCGGTTTTAAACACTCAGAATAAATTATTACATTAACAAGCAATTCAAATATATTTTATCCTTAATATTTGATGATATTTTCTAGTTGTTAAATTGATGTTTTCCCCTGCGATACAAAATAGAAATTAATGACCCTGGCCTTAGACAAGATACAGGAACCATTATTTTGGATGAAGATTCTGTCTTGGCATGTGAGCATGTTGCTGATTCCCATCTAACCATTGATATTATCGGCGTCAATTTTCGTAGTGGAATTACCATGCTTAAACTCATAAAAATAAAATTACTCGGATATTGCGTGTTTTCGTTTTCACGTTTCAAATGACACGAGACTTAAACGACAATAAAGTGTTACTCGTTTTCGACAACTGCAAAATTGACTAGGCAAATGTTGAAAGCTTTCAATTAATGATAAATGACTCATTTACATGACAGTAATTCGACCATTTTGGACATACCGAGTTGAGCTTTGGGTATCCACAAAACCTTCCAGGTCATCTCGTGTCCGATCCTTACAATCCAAATACCTTCGCAAAATCTCAGTACTCCGAATTTTGTCACATGTAATTTTAGTCATAATGATTTAAGTATTTCATACGTTGCAGATTTAGCCCATACAAGATAACTATTTTACCATGAAATGCTACCCGAATCCACTAGTCTCTCAACTTGATTCTCACTCAATATCCGATTACTCTCCGAGGTGTCTGAAAACAAGATGGCCTAATGACGTTCTAATGTACATTTATAGAAGTGCTACTAAGGGGTACTTATTTACAAGTTATTGACATGTCATTATATTCATTTTACCGGACATTAACTTATTGTTTATATTTATACAGTTATAAATATCAATAAATAAAAATAAAGAAAGTAGAAGAAATTACGCAAACTCTGTATAACTAATTAAGGAAAAAACACAGTTAGTAAACTGAGGATTAATAGATATTTTGCTTAATTTTGCCTGGAATAAATCTTATAAATTCGTAAAGCTAGAAAGAGGTGCTAGTATTTCCAAGTAGTCCAATCAATGAGTGCTGAAATGAGGGGTGTAGAGTGCATCAAATATGCGATAATTTTTGACTTCGTAGCTTCGTTAGGAATAGTTAGAAGCTAAACATAATAAAAGCTCCTAAAATTTTTTGGAATTTTTGATTATATTTTGAAAAGGGTGGACTCAAGGAACATATGCTTATAATAAAGATTAAAGATAATTAAATTTCGTATAAAATTGTTTATATACATATTTGTTGAACTTTTAACGGTTTTCGAGATATTCTTTATTAAAAATCGATAATTTTCGAAAAAAATAGTAATGTATACCTGAATTTTTGTCAAACATTTGCTTCAAGTTTCAGAAACGTATATATGAATTTAAAGTAATTTATTGCTTTACAACTTTGATTCTGTCATATTTTCTGAACTACGATCGTGGAAGGCGCTAGAAGCAAATGTTTGACAAAAAGTGAGGTAAAAACTATTGTTTTGCGAAAATTGCCGATTTTCAATAACGTAGATCTCGAAAACTGTTGGAAGTTCGACAAATATGTATAAAAACAATTTTATAGAAAGTTTAATTTAATTTAATTTTTATTTAGAACATATTTTTTTAGAGTCCACTGTTTTCGAGATAAAACAAAAAAATCCAAAAATAGGACCTTCTCCCATTATAAAAGGTAAACATACTCGTACGAAAACCCTGCCCTTGAGGGGTGAGCTTATGGTGGGGTGAGGGGAGAAGGTCACATTTTTGGGTTTTTCGATTATATCTCGAAAACGGTGTACTCTAGGAAAACATGTTACGATTCAAAATAAAAGTTAACTAAATTTCCTATAAAAATGTATATTTACATATTTGTTGAAATTTTAAAGGTTTTCGAGATATTCGTTATTAAAAATCGATAATTTTCGAAAAAAAAATAATGTTTACCTCATTTTCGTGAAACCTTTGCTTCAAGTGCCAAAAACGCATATACGAAATCAAATTAAATTTATTGCTCTACAACTTTAATTCTGACATTTTTTTCTGAGAAACGATCTTGGAAGGTACTAGAATCAAATATTTGATAAAAAGTGAGGTAAATTTTATATGTTTTAATAATAACGATAAAGCCGTAATAATAACGAATAATATCTCGAGAGCCGTTGGAAGTTCGACAAATATGTATATAAACAATTTTATAGGAATTTTAATTGGTATTTTTTTTTTATTTAGAACATATTTTTCTAGAGTTCACCGTTTTCGAGATAAAATAGAAAATCTAAAAAAAATTTTTATGTACATATTTGTTGAACTCACAACGGTTTTCGAGATATAAGTTATTAAAAATCGATAATTTTTGAAAAAATAAAATAAACTTAACTACCAGAAACGTATATATGAAATTAAAGTAAATTTAATGCTCTACAATTTTAATTCTGACATTTTTTTTTTTTAGAAACCATTGTAGAAGGCACTAGAAGCAAATTTTTGACAAAACATGAAGTAAAAATGTTTGCGAAAATTACCGATTTGCAATAACGTATATCTTGAAAACCGTTGGTAGTTCGACAAATATGTATAGAATCAATTTTATAGGAAATTAAATCTGCTTTTATTTTTATTTGAAAGATATTTTTCTAGAGTCCACCGTTTTCGAGATATAATCAAAAAATGCAAATATGGTCCATTCTCCCCTCCCACCCCGTTAGTTCTTCCCCCAGGGGCATGGACTTTTAGCATGTTTATCATCTAACTATAATGCCTATTTCATGCACTGTACAATATGTTTATTGATTGGACTATATGTAGTCTTATTAACATTCGTTTGATTTGCTATTAAATAAAGGGATGAATGTTTATTTCAGATCTCTATGTAGTATGGGTCTTATTTGTAGTATATTTTAATATTTGTCTAAATCAGTTACCAACATTATTATGAGATGTTTGGAATTCACCAACTGAAATCGTGGACACGGTAATGAAAAAAAAAAAAAAATAATCAGGCTGTTTTATTTATGTTTTAGTACTTCCGTGTGTTTTTACTCTTTTAAAGGAAAATGGAAATTATAACCTGGACGCCGGTGGATTTGGTTTAAAAAAATGGACTTGCTCTTATGTTACGGTGCCCCCACCGCAGGGACTAAACCCTAGCCGCTACACTTTATAGCTTTAGTAAGAGTGGATTTGTGTGTTCGTCCTCAGCTGTTACATTAACCCGTCAAAACAGAGTAAAAAGAATTGTTCCACCAGTTTCATATAGCTAAAAAATAATAGAAATATTTTATCAATTCTTTGAGGGTAATGAGGCTGCATTTAATGGGTTCTAGCGACTGACTCATTTATTAATTTTACGTTATAAATATATGGAATACAGAGAAGCGTTTTTGCTTATTTGAAAAACTGATGAAATGATAATATTTATTTCTTTAGAAAATACTATAAGTAATCTAACTAGGGTTATGCTTATTTTATTTTTTTAAATAGACAAATGTAACTTTCAAAAAATTAAATAAAGTAATAGGGTGGATAAAAAAAATGAACGTTTTATCAAATTACAGAATTCAAAAATCTGTAAATATCTTAGTGCTATTTATTATATACCAATACTTAATAATCCCTTAAGATCATTCTCTAAGCTTGTTTACTAACACTAGACTTCTTCAAAAAAAGTTATGAGCTTCAAGTTTAGGTTCAATAAAAAAAAAAAAGTAAGCGCAACAGCCAAATCCAAATTGTTTTAAAAACTTCTCTATTTAATACTCTTAAAAAAAATACCATTTGCAGGCACGCAGCACATCTAGTTTTTTTCTTCCTTCATTATGGTAAATGCGGCATTGATTTTTTGAATAAGTTGTTGTCTCGAAAACAATTCTTCATTATAAACCAAATCTTTGACACGGTCCCAGGCGTAATAATCGAGCGGCGTGAGGTCTGGAGACCGTGCTGGCCACTTAATTGGACCCCCTCTTCCTATCCAGGATTGTGGGAAACAATTGTTTAAATATTCTCTTACAGGTAAGTTGTAGTGGGCTTTTTCAAAACAAGAACTTATTTAAAAAACCAATGCCGCGTTTACCATAATGAAGGAAGAATTCATTTTTAGAACAACCACCACAGAAATAAGAAAAAGATATCGTGCTTGTATTAGAAATAGTGGAGATCATTTTGAGCAATACCAGTGATACTCAACAAATTAAATTTATGAATAATTTAAAATGGTTTAATTTTGTTCCCTAATTATTGTTTACAAAAATGTATATAAAGTTTACTCTGATAAAATCGAAATTCCGAAAAAGAAAGGAAAATATGCATTTTAACCTATGCTATACAGAAACACAACTATTTGTTACTTTTTGCATAAAAAATATGATTCGATTCATTATTATTGTCAATGTGCGCTGGTGGCACCCTTTTGTTACTTTATAAAAAATAAAAAAACTAGATGTGCTGCGTGCCTGCAAATGGTATTTTTTTAAAGAGTATTAAATAGAGAAGTTTTTAAAACAATTTGGATTTGGCTGTTGCGCTTACTTTTTTTTTTATTGAACCTAAACTTGAAGCTCATAATTTTTATTTTTGCCTTTGACAAGATTTAACGATCTTCCGCTTTTTTGGTATTTGTTTTTTGCACCGTATCTTTTTTATTTGACATGGAAAATGTATTAGTAATTACATGGAAAAAAAATGGCGTTGATATATCAGTAAACAACGGAGTTATAAGGCATAAATGTTTGGATTTGGCCATTTACACAAAAAAAATCATTAAAAAAAAACCCGTAAGACTTTGTATATAGGTAAGTGACCTTAAATAGGTACAAAATGAACCTCCCTACCCGAGATAATTTTTTGGCCAACGATCTTCCGAACACCCTGTATAATAATTACAATACGTTTAAGAAAAATAAAGAATTGCAGCAAAGAAATCAATAAAATATAAATGATGATTAGAAAGGAAAAGATATATAAAGAAAACATTTAAGAACTACTTGAATGTTGACAAAACAAAATATTTACAAATACATAAAAACATATATTCACACATATAATTCCATTTATGTAGATATAGGTGTTCACACATATATGTACATACCTATTAATCTATACATATATACATAATTATATGAGAAAAAAAAGCAATTGTTATGGGAAAAATGTCTAAAACAAATTTAAATTTATACAATGATATATTGGAGGGTTTTGAATGAGTTAAAGGAAGAAGCATGTATAATTTAGGGAGGGAGAGAATTCTAGAGGGTAGTGGATAGAGTTTATAAGGAGTGTTGGTATAATGCTGTTCGGTGGAAAGGAGTGTATAGGTCAGAGGAATACATATATGTTTAATATGAGGTACTTGAGGTTTAATCAATAAAATAACAACTTATTTTAAGACTATATTGTTCTCATAATCATGTCCTACAGTAAAAAAAAAACAGGTTACAATAAAAATACATATGTATGTATACCTATATGTATATACGAGTACTAATTACTTCGTACCTAAGTTACACTGGTTATTTCGGAACATAAAATTAGCTACAATATAAGTATATATAACATGCGTTAAAATATTTAACTACTTATAATTATAAATTATGGAGAAGAATGAACTTGCACTGTTACTGGTTGACATACTATTGGTATCGACTACTAAATTATAACAATTCTAGTACACAAACTGAACTGGGGAAATTTCTGAAAAAAGAGTTAGGGATGGGAATTTCTAAATTACTGGTATTTCCAAGCTACAAGTAGAAGGGATTTCTGTATTCCTGTGTAATAAATGGATAAATGATTTATATGATGTATTAATTTCTTCAATAAAAAAAAAAAACCTTGAACCATAATGGGTTGAAGTATTTAAATGTAACAGTACAATGGACTTAGCGGTACACTCCAGAAGAATGTTAGGTAAATTATATTGGGTAACATTGTTTCAGTCTGAAGATGGGACATGGTGGTCCCGAAACATGTAACTATGTAATAAATGTTTTAAGAGGAGTGAAGCTATTTTAAATGAATTAAAAAATTATATGATGTACATTAGCATAAATGTATAAAATTAGTCTGAATGTATTAAATTGGAATAGCACTGTTGAGATTTAGGTCGTCTTATTTTTTGTTTATTGCGCGATTTTTAAATTTTTTCTATGGTTATCATTTATTTAATATTTCGTTTAAAATTATTTTGTTCATAGCGGATAATTTTGGTGGAATCAAATATAAAAAAATTGAAATTAAATATTTAAAAGTTTTAGTTGTGTACTAGAATTGTTATAATTTATTAGTTGATACCGATAGCATATCCACCAGTAAGGTAAGTAGTTCATACTCCTCCATACTTTGTAATTATATGTAGTTAAATATAAAAACGCATGTTTTTATTTATATATTTATATTGTAGCTAACTTTGTGTTTGAAATTACTTGTTTAACTCATATAATTTTATTGTAACCTGTCTTTTTCCTGTAGGGTATAATTATGGGAACAATGTAGTCTCGAAACGTCGATATAATAAGTTGTTATTTTATTGACTTAATCTCAAGAACCTTATTAAACATATATATATATATATATATATATATATATATATATATATATATATATATATATATACTTATATAAAGGAGTGGAATGTTTAATTGCATTTAGTTTTGTTGAAGAAAGAAAAATTTGCATCGCAAAATAGATAATTTTATTATTCAAACTTTGGACTACTCGGGCCTCCATGATTTTAATTAAATAAAAAATAATTTAAAATAAAGTGAAATTTTTGTTTTTAATTAAATTTGTTTCACGTTATACTAATTTATAATTTTTTTTTTAAATTATGGACAATTATTAAACTTAAACTGGAGATGACCTTTAATATCTTGGGTTCTTGGAAGGGTATAAAGTGTTTCTTAGTAACCCATCTACCGGTGCGAAGCTGCTTATCAATATTAAATATAACAGTTACGAACTTTCCTAAGTTTCAATTTTTTAATATCGAAATCGATTTCGTTTTATCTGAATACTATTAAAAACTAAAAAAAACTTAAATGGGTTTATCTCAAGAGTTTATCCGAAATTTCATTAGAAATAAAGAGTATTCTGTTGAGACCGTTGCTTCCGTTGGAATTCGGGTAATATCGGCAATGTTCGATGCGCTTCGTGTATAGCTTTATAGCCGTCCGTACATGTAGCTACAGGTTTTGTATATCTTATATTTTCTTCTTCTGTTTTTTTTTTCACAAACTGGCCGGTGTGAAAACGGAGTGTTATTTGTAAGAGACATAAAGCAAAATTCAGCAATTTACTTGACTCAGCTTATATGGCTAATTTTGAAATTAGGAACTCAATCATGGAGAAACATATATCGTAGTTATGGACTTACATGAAGGATATTAAGCTAGAAGGGAGAATTTCCAGTAACCGTAGTTCTGAAAAAATCATAATAAAAATTATAAATAAAAATGTAAATTGCAAAGTCCATTAGTCTTCGTCGCAAACCTACGACTTCCTGTCCTACTGTATCCTTCAATGATATTCCACTAATTCCTATTGAACAGATCAGCTACCTAGGACTCCACTTGGACAAACCTTTTACATGGAATCCACATACAAGACTAAAGCGACAAGAAACTGCTCGTCGTTACAGACTATTTCAACATTTACTAGACAAACGATCAAACCTTCCAATTCATTTCAAAAGACTTATTTACATGACTGTTATTAGACCTATTTGGACGTACGGAGTTGAGGTTTAGGGCTCTATTTAACCACCCAATTCATCTCGTATCCTATCCTTACAATCTAAAATCCTAAATGCCCCTTAATTTGTCACCAATAAGCTTATCCATAAAGACCTTAATGTTCCATATGTTGCTGAGTTAGCCTAAACCAGATACCTATCCTTTCATATTTAGCTCCATAACCACTCAAATCCATTAGTTTCTCAACTTGCTTCCCACTCCATTCCCGATAATCCTCCGAAGCGTCTTAAAAGAAGATGGCTTAGAGATCTTCTAGTGTAAAATTTTATTGAAGTGCTACTGATGAGTAGTTCTTTTCAAGTTATTACATGTCATTGTAATCGTTATCAGCTCATTTACTTGATGTACATATTTCTATAGTTGTAAATTTCAATAAATTGATATAAAAAAAAAAATCCATTAGTATCTCAACTCACTTTACACTCTATTCTAGATAAACCCTCCGAGGAACCTGAAAAGAAGATGGCCTCGAGACCTTCTAATATATAACCATTATTTTGTAGAACTTTATAAATTTTACCAATGGGTAGTTCTGATAGTTATATATTTTATCAAACTACTTATGAAAACAGTTACAGTATATCTACAGCAGAGCGTCGATTATCCGAACTAATGTTTTTAAGGATGGTTCGGATAATCAAAAGTTTGAATATTCAAAATTCATTTCAAGAAATTATTATTTGTAAAAAGCATCTTCCAACAGTTTACTTTTCGCTTTTTCAAAGTTTTACGACTGAAACTGTCTCACTTATGAGGAATTATAATATGGACTATGGGGTACCTGATGATTGATTTAGAATTATTTTTGATTCCCGTTATTGTTGATTTACCAAACTTGAAATCGATAGCTAATGTCTGACCCGATTCACTTTTTTTCAGCCACGTAATGATTTCAATTTTGTCTTTAAATCAAAAGAGCTCTTGTTTCCTCTTTGTTAGCATGGATGATGGCATGTAGTATTTAAAACAAAAAGTGATCACACAGATGTTTACCTGACAAAGAACGATTTAAGACTTAAGGTGAGAAATATTACCAAACAAATTATAAGGAATATATTGATACAAAAAAAAAAATTAAATGATCTAATTAAGTATACAGTTCTCAACAAACAAAGCTGTAGATATGTATAGAACTTCATGTTTTGCAGTTTATGCAACAGTATTTCGTTTTTCATTAAATTTAATTTTTAAATAAAAATAATTTTAACAATAGAAATAAGTAATTAGATGATCAATTTAATTGAAATTACATTCCAAAAAAAAATGAAAAAGGTTCCGTTAATTGAAAGTTCCGATAATAAACGTTCCGATAATCAACGCTCCACTGCACTAAAAAGCTATGCAACGGTTCGTGGCTCATGCCGTATTGCAAAACCCTAGAATTTACAAAAATAATAATATTGAAATAAGCATTTGTATATATATAAAACAAAAATATTCATGGTTAACGTTTAATCACCTGTTTTATCTAGTTAAGTGTTAAGTCTAGGCACTCTAGATAAGTGATAGTTTTTTAAATATTTCTATTTTTTCAGCAAAAAATACAAATATTTTTTTAATAATGCGCTACGGTGTAACTAATAAATTTTGCGAGTATCAATGAGTATACGAAAAACTGTACAAACTAACATGATATATATATAGGCAAAAAAGCAATAATTAAAAAAAATATATAATATAATTTTTTTTTTAATATGATATTAAGTAAATTGTGCAAAATAAATTATAAAGAAATGCGATAAATCGTCGCAATTTCGATTTTATGGACTAGAATGACTGCAGCCACTTAACTAGGGTATGGTCAAAAAAAAAAAAAAAAAAAAAAAAAAAAATTAAAAAGGAAGAAAAAAAATGAAGCTACTGGAATCCATTTGCGTAATCCTTTCACAATACCCTCAGCCTTCCCCCATAGCTACAGTGCGGTAGATACTGCTTAAAATTCACTAAAATCCATATTTATAGATCCTGTGTATTCTATTTAAATTGAAACAGATGAATTATTCAATAAAAGCCGTGTCGCCTCCGGCTAAATTTATTTTTATTAAATAATTGATTAGCTTTGAAGTACGATAAATAGAATTTCAATTTTAGGATCCATCAAATGAATTTATATATAACTACTACCGTAGAGCGATAAATTTGAAATATACTGAATACATAAACGTGAAGGCTAAATTATAAATTATAAATAAATATATTCGTGCCTCTGTATTTTAATAGTTTGATTATTGTAGAATGGTACTATTTTGTGAAATAGTATTAGACAAATGTGGGGGATGTTTGTAGAGTCAACAAATTGTCGAAGGACATTTGTAGTGAAGACTAGGTCGATATGCCGAATGGGGCTGTTATGGCGACAACACAACAAAATGTGACTCCTATAAGTAACATCACTACGATCAACTTGGAAGGAAATACAGATTCATTAACATATATATTTTTTAATCCAATATTCAAATTGTTACGATTCTTAGTTCATATTATGTTCGTGTAAAATAATTTTATGGGACCACAATAATAAAAACGACGAGCTAATAAAAAAAAATATAAAAAATCCTAACCTTTCATAAAATGGAAAATAATATACAAATAAAAATATAAGTCTTATTTATTTTATTTTATTAAATTAAATAAAAAATAAAGTTTATTCTTACTAACCCATTTTCTCCTAAGAAAGATTATAAGGCATAATGATATAATTATATATTATAAGGCACTAATCTCTGATTGTATAATCCCAGATGATAAACGCTAATAGGTATTACAAACAGACATTAATGTATTTTATTTATTTATTTTTTATTTTGATTAAATTGTTAGATTGAATTAATATTGCAAGATACATCTCTCAAAGAAAACGAGTAACATAGATAACAACGATTCCAATCATACATTATTTATAATTAGAACAGTTAAAAAATTAAAAAAAATAGTAAAAAAAAAAATGAGCATAAAAGATACAAAATATTGTAAATAATAATATAAATTAAATTTGAAAATAATAGTTTAATGAAACAGACAAAATTGGAGAGAAAAATTAAGAAATCACTTGAGGTACTTATGGAAGTATTGCATTGTATCGACACAACTACGATAGAATTAATTACTTCTATTGGATTTTTTTTCCAATAGTTTTTGAAAACTATTATCAAATTTTAAACATTCATCTTAAAATCTAATATATATATATATATATATATATATATATATATATATATATAATTCAAAACATCTGCAGTTTGCTCCATAGATTATACGTAGATTAATTTCTACTTTCCAATAATTAACAATATAATAAAAAATCGTCTAGTTTCTCAACTTGCCTTCTATCTATTCCCGATAGTGCTCCGAGGCGTCTGAAAAGAAGATGGCCACTTCTAATATTGAAGTTTCACTGGAGAGCTACCAATGGGTAGTTACTACGAGTATAATAGTTTTTTCATTCCATTATATTCTTAATTTAATTTTTTTTTTTTTTGAAAGGTTATAAATTGCAACCTTACTGTACAAATATATACGTCAAGTAAATGAGCTGATAACGATTATAATAACATGTCAAAACTTGAAAAGAACTACTCATCAGTAGCACTTCAATAAAAATTCTACTCTAGAAGATCTCTAGGCCATCTTCTTTTTAGACGCCTCGGAGGATTATCGGGAATGGAGTGGGAAGCAAGTTGGGAGACTAGTGGATTTGAGTGGTTACGGAGCTTACTATGAAAGGATAGTTATCTGGTTTGGGCTAAATCAGCAACTTATGGAACATTAAGATCATTATGGATAAGTTTATTGGTGACAAAGTAAGGAGCATTTAGGATTTTTCGAAGGAATATTGATTGTAAGGATTGGATACGAGATGAATTGGATGGTTTAGTGGAGCCCCAAAGCTCAACTCCGTACGTCCAGATAGGTCTAATCACAGTCATGTATATGAGTCTTTTCTAATTAATTGGGAGCTTTGAACGTTTATCTAGTAAATGTTGAAGTAGTCTGCATAATTGTTATTATTTTTATTTTACTTTAAATTCCAAATAAATCATTTTTTTTTCTGATACTATTGAGCAGTTGTTTTGTTCGAGTTCATGTGGACATTTTGTTTTTTCAGTGTTGTATGATAATTTAAATCTAATCTCTCTTTCAGATTAAAAAGAAGACCTGTGGAAAGGAAAATATATGTTTCATAACTCCATTATTTAAATTGAAAAAAAAAAAAAAAAAAAATTGTAATTAAATAAACGTTGTTTCTTAAAATTGTTTTTAAAAATTTAATTAAATTCACATTACATTAATTAAACTGTTTTTTTAATTAAAGACAATTTATTAAATTTACAAAACTGGATGAGAGCTTTTGTATTTTGTTCTCGGAACGGTATTGTGTAACTGCTTCTTAGAAGCCGATGAACTGGTGCGAAGCTGCTTATTTATATTAAATATATCATCAACATTTCCATCTAGTTTTATTAAAATAATCTATTTCGTTTTATCTCAACACTATTAACAACTTTGTTGGATTTATCTTTAGAATTTATCCAAAATAGCATTGACCATGACATGTTAGATATTTACTTTCATGACGAAAAATATATTGTGTTACTGATATTCTTTGACAAATCTGCATTGTACATATATGTAACACAATAATAGCTATCATGTAATTGTAAATAAATACATAAGTAATTACTAAAATAGGAGTTTCCTTATGTTCCTAGCTTTTATTATTAATTAATGTTATATATTTAAATATAACTCATAGATTTAGAAAAATAGTAGGTATCGTACATAATTACTTTATTCAGTATTTTAGGAATTATAGATTTTTTTTCCAATCCTTTCATTGCATCCCAATCACTACATTCTCTTATTAACTATACTTTAATGACATTCGACTATTCCCTGTTGAGCAGATCCGCTACCTAGGACTCCACTTGAACAAACGTCTTACTTGGAATCCACATACAAGACTAAAAAGACAAAAACTGCCCGTCGTTACAGACTACTTCAACATTTATTAGACAAACGTTCAAAGCTCCCAATTAATTACAAAAGACTCACATACATGACTGTGATTATACCTATTTGGACGTACGGAGTTGAACTTTGGGGCTCCACTAAACCATCCAATTCATCTCGTATCCAATCCTTGCAATCTAAAAACCTTCGAAAAATTCTCAATGATCCTTACTTTGTGACCTATAAATTTAATCATAAAGATTCCAATGTTCCAAATGTTGCTGATTTAGCCCAGACCAGATACCTATCCTTCCATAGTAAGCTCCATAACCACTCTAATCCACTAGTCTCTCAACTTGCTTCCCACTCCATTCCCGATAATCCTCCGAGGCGTCTGAAAAGAAGATGGGCTAGAGAACTTTTAGTTTTAGTTAAATTGTATTGAAGTGCTTCTAGTGGTTAGTTCTTCACAAGTTATTTACATGATATTATATTCACTAACAACACATTTACTTGATGTATATTATTATGTACAGTTGTAAATATCAATAAATATATATTTATATATATATATATATATATATATATATATATATATATATATATATATATATATAATTTTATCATGTTATTGTAAAATAACAACTAATAAAATAATAATTATAACTGTCGTATAATTGCCATTTTATTGAAGTAATTTTCGTATCCATAAAATATTACACATAAATAAATTCGGAATAAATAGGATGAGATGTTTTTGTAATCTGTCTCTCCTTTTTTTTTTCGAACGATATTTTGAATATTTTATTATTTTTCCAATATAAAATTCAATTTTTCTTTTTTATCTGCCATTTCCTAACAATAATCAGAAACCCGATGAAGGCTTTATACTTCCAGCCCCGGGGGTGCTTCCCAGCAGAGGCGAAATGCTGGGACTACAAGGCAAACTGTCAGATTTCCTATAATGACGTTGTTAGCAACAAAAGGTCCTGTATTCCAAAGAAATGAGAATCGATTTTTTATTTCTGAGGCTAAAATTAAATAACGTTTAATTTTTTTTTTCACTCCTATAATCTCGTTTTATGCAACTGGGTTCTTTAAAAATCATTTTTAAGCAATTTTTTTTGTATTGATAAACTTCGTATTATTTCTTCATTTTCCATTAGGACTACACTAGTATTATAATATATATTATATATATATATATATATATATATATATATATATATATATATATATATATATATATATTATATAGATGGATTGTCAGGCATGTTACTCATTACTCTTTTAATATTTATTCAATAAATAAAAAATGTTAATAGTTGATAGTTGAGTATGTGAATAGTTGTCACAAATGATAATTTATGTTTGGCAATAAGATCTTGGGCTCTATTTTACATGTTGTTCCAAGTTGAAGATGTCCCTTTGGGTGATGTATCCTTTAATCTATTAAAGGGGATTGGTGGCCAGTCAGCGCATGATGGATGAAGGATGCAAATAAAATATGGGCTGGACCCTGTTGGCTCACCATCTAAATTTATGAGTCCGGGCCCATAACTTACCATTATCTCCTTCGTCAGGGCAACCTCCCGATCCTCCGACTTTTCGACCGTCCGTATCATTGAGTTTATACTATTTGAATCAAGTTAGTAAAAAAAATAATTAAATTCCAAGTCTGTTAAGTTTCGATGAAAACATCATGATGTAACGATGTCAAACAGCTATTGTATCATGAGTTTTAGAACATTTCAGTATTTTACAACTTTTTTATATTTGATGTTGAGAATTTTTTATGGAAAATATTTTAATCTGTTACTTTGATTGAATTTGACCATGCTACTTTACAAAATTCAGACGAGCAGAATTGGCGCTAATACGCGCTTGGTTTGGTGTTCAGTTGTTGCTTGGGATAATTTACTGTTTGGCTTGGACTATGGAAAGTTGAACTCCAGGCAACATTGGAAAATGTCAGAAATTGAATATAGTATACTAAAACAATTCCTTGTAGATTCCATCAAAACGGTACCCTGTTTTGACTTTCAGCAAATTGAATCTTTCCTTTTAAATGTTTATTTTTATATTTTTCTTCTCTGTATACAATCTCAACTGACGTGAGAATTGACGGCGTACTGAAACATTTCTGGGAGTGATATTTGATACGAGCAATATTCTCAGGTTTCTTTTCTTATTATTTTGATAGAATGCTGTTATATAGTATGTAGTAATTTCAGTGGTAGCACGTTTTGTTCCCTTTTCGTTTTTCTCTATTTTCTCTCATTTTGAAATTTTTGTTGTGTTCTATGATAACTGCGGGTATGATGTTTTTATATTTCTTAAAATACCAGAAAAAAAGTCTCAAGCAAACATCTCTTAACATTCCGTGAATCTATCTCTCTTAATGCCCGTCAACTGTTAGTGTTCTTCCTCATCTTTCCTCACCTCGAATATAGAAGCATAGTATATAGAGGAATGGAAATGAGGCTGAAGAAATTAATGAATTCCTTTATATGATTCATTTTTGTGATCCCTAGGCGTTGTAACATTACTTCTTGGAATTCTGAGTTAAAGCTTAATTCAAGTTTTTGACAATACTTCCTAGGCACCTTTCTATTCATATATTTAAGGTCCTAAAAACCTTCATAAATTTACGACGTACCTACTCTTCGTTTGCCATTTTTTTTTTTTTTTAATACAGCTTGTTGATTTGTACATCCCTTCTCATCAAACTGTCTCCTTTGAAAAATCCATTATTATTTGTACTGCCTTATTTTGGAATTTCTTATTCATTTCGATTCGCAATACTTCTTCTTTCACTACCTTTAAACATCATTTATGCTAAGAGTTCTGATTTTTCTCCATCGGTAACGTCCGAAGAGGGGTGCTTGGACTTAACGATGCCCTTGAAGATTTCTAGTGCGCCTCCACAAAAGCTTCCACCATCAAGTGTAAGGATACTAATGTAATTTTAATTTGCTCTTTTAAATTTTAAGGTAAACAAGACAGTTGTTGACACATCAGCTCAACAGGAATGTTTCTTAAGCATCGAGTGGTCGCGTATAAGGTGGCATGGATGACAAATTTTATCTACTATTAGTCCAGTCAATGAATGCAGAACATTTCCAGAGAAATGAGGGGTGCAGAGTGCATGAATTATACGATTAGTTTTGACCTCTGGGCTTCTTTAGTAATAGTGAGAAGATAAACATACTAAAAGTTCCGGCCCCTGGGGTGTGAGCTAACGGTGGAGGTGAGGGGAGAAGGTCGCATGTTTGGGTTTTTCAATTATATCTCGAAAGCGGTGGACTCTAGAAAAATATGTTTCAAACAAAAATCAAATCTAATTCGATTTCCTATAATTATAATTTTTTCTATACATATTTGCTGAACATTCAACGGTTTTCGAGATACACGTTTTTTTGTTTTTTTTTTCGTTTCACCCTCTTTGGGGTACGTTGAATCCATCACTTCACTGTGTGTTGTCCTTTCTTAAGTGCCCAGTACTTCTTCATTCTTTCTGATCTTCTTTTTTCTTTCTTCATCTGAGATAAAGGGTTTGGTTTTTAGAGTGGATTTATCTTGGAACCATCTTTAGTTATTAATTTAGAAGTCTGATCAAGTAGTAAATTTTCTGTAATTTTTAATTCTGCTAGGTCCTTTTCAGTTTCTTTAAACCAATTGGGTTTGTTTTGAGATGGCGTAAGAAGTCAAAGATTTGCTTGGATAATCTAATAGAGTTCATTCTGAGAAGATGACCGTAAAAATTGATTCTTCTTTTTCGCATAGTATCAGAGAGTTTTTCAATTTTCTTGTAGAGTGTTTCACTCTTTATGTATATTGTCTTATTATCCTGAAATTTTGGTCCTATGATTTTTCTTAAAATTTTTCTTTCCTTTAGTTCAAGTTTCTCCATATGACCTTTGATATACATGTTTAGTGTTTCAGCTGCATACAAGGCTTCTGGTTTAATCACTGTTTTGTAATGTTTTATTTTGGACCCCCAGGAAAGAGATTTTTTGTTGTATGTATCTTTTGTTAGTTGCAAAGCAAGTTCAAGTTTATTTTTTCTGGATTCCAATGCTTTGTTTTCCTTAGCATTCCAACTAATCCATTCTCCGAGATATTTGAATTTTTTTACTATTTCTATGTTTTGTTCTTGGACTTTGAGGTATTTAAGTGGGTGTTTGATGTTTGTCATGATTTTAGTTTTTTGAAAGGATATGTGGAGTCCTATCTTATTTGCTTGTTTCTCCAGTTCGAGAATTTGTTCCCTGGCTTCCTCCATTGTTTCAGCAAACAAGGCCATATCATCTGCAAAAGCAATACAATTGATTTTGAGGTTCTTCTTTTACTGCCCAGTCTTATGCCACTCTTTATATTTTTAGTCCATTCTCAGACTACTTTCTCAAATTCAACTATGCACTTGAGAAAGTAGTCAGAGAATGGACTAAAAATATAAAGAGTGGCATAAGACTGGGCAGTAAAAAGAAGAACCTCAAAATCAATTGTTTTGCTTTTGCAGATGATATGGCCTTGTTTGCTGAAACAATGGAGGAAGCCAGGGAACAAATTCTCGAACTGGAGAAACAAGCAAATACACGTTATTAAAAAAACTTTTGAAAAATAAATAATGTTTACTTCAGTTTTTGTCAAGCATTTTCTTCAAGTGCCAGAAACGTATATATGATTTAATTAAAGTAAATTTAATGCTCTACAACTTTGATTCTGACATTTTTTCTGAGAAACGATCGTGTTAGGCGGTAAAAGCAAATGTTTGACAAAATATTAGGTAAAGGTAGTACCGACATACGTGATTTCGAGAAGTGCTACTAACCGGGGTTAGTCTAGGTTGATCGGTTGATTATATAAATATTTGTTGAACTTTCAATGGTTTTCGAGAAATATTTCTATTATTATAACAATATCATGCAATGTTGTTTCAATATATCAATGTGAATGTGATGGCGATATTTTCGGACTATCGACAAATCCGACTATCGACATTATCTAAATTTTACCCTTTAATGAACATTACCTACAGATCATTATTTACAAAAATCGAACCTCAGATCAAGGCAAAAGGTGTTACAAATGGAATTTTATTTATTTATTTTTTTTAGAAATAGAATAAATAAATAAATATATAAATATATAAATATATATATAAATATATAATATAAATTAGAAATAATAAATCTTTAAGCAAGTAAAAATTTGTCGATGGTAGTGCATTGAAAGTTTATTTAAATATACTATTTTTTTTTAAATTTATAATTAGGTTGTTTTCTGTACATTTTTCTCGATTCATGTCAAAGAAATCCATTCAACATTTACCTGAATACTGAATACCGGGAGTTAGCCTAGGTCGATCGGCGAAAAAATTGTTACATGCAAAAAATGTTGAAAATTTTATCCTCTTTAATTTTTTATATAGCTAATTTTTTAATAGAACTTATAATTATTCAGTTATTTTAGAATAAGTGAAAAAACGGCAATGTTTTAGAAAAAGAAGATATTTCCCGTTAGAAATTTGTTTGATAAAAAACCGTATAGCACTAAAAATCAAAACTTTCCTTTTTAAAACACAAGCTGCCTGAACTAGACGTATAATTTTGTTTTACAAGGTACCAAACGTACAAGGCATATATTTCACGGAAGACCTACTAACCAATTTTTTTTTTCTAATTATAAATGATTGGTTATTTTTTTATTTTTTATTTTTTTTTTGGATAGGAAACGGCCTTGTAGACCACGTGAATATCATTTTCTCCCAACTCTCCCCACATATCCCCCTCTTCTTCTCCTCCGACCTCTTCGTCATTCTCTCAGACTGCATTCTTCTTTCTTCCTCGCTCCATACTCTCCTCTCCCTCACCTCCTTGGTACCCACAAGGACCTTTCCCTATATCTATCCCTATCGAAACAGTCCTGACTTAAAATCCCCAATTCCCTTGTTTCTTTCTTCATCTGCCCGATGTACCCCCCAACCCCTATACCCCCACATTTTCCCAAAGATCTTCCTATTTATTCTGCTCTGGTTCATCCATATGACCGTAGAAACGTAGCCTCTTTAACCTAATGTCCGTTTCTAGGTCATCCTGATTGGCTATTATTATACAATTTTTAATAAAAATAGTCTCTATTTCGTCAAGCATAGAATATATTAAAAAAGAAAAATTGATTTTTTATTTATCAATACAAGTATCCGATTCGATCCTATACATGAGTCATTCATAAACCAGCGGATAATATCAGCTAATACTATTAAAAAGAAAAAAAAGTCGGAAGCTGAATAACCTCAAATTAGCTTCCCTATTGGTCAGCTGGTCGGGAGGAATTCTCCAAATGACCATTATTGTTCCACCTGACAATGAACTAAGCGCCACAAAAAAAAAAAAAAAAAAAAAAAAAATGTTGGCACTTGAAGCCAGGTACTGAGCGGGTATAAAAAGGACGCGATAAGGGACGAACAATAGGTAACAAGGGAGCGCGGAAAAGTTTTTGATTCAGGAGGGCCGGATTCGCGAGAGGAATCAGAACAATAGAGCTGAGTTGAAATTTAATCTGCCCGTGACCAGTTAAATCCTGTTACAAGGTTGTGGTCTGCGATGGAGGGGGGTATTTGTCTCTAAGGTCTAAGGTTACAGTCTGTCTTTTTGGAATTATTCGGTAAAAATAACTCAAAAATTGGATAAATGGTAATTACCCTGGGAAACTTTTTCTGCTACGAATAACATGAAAGTACAATAAAAAGGTGTAGTCTAGCCAACAAACATATTGTAGAGTGCATGAAATATGCGATTATTTATTACTTCAGGGCTTCGTTAGGAGTAGTTAGAAGGTAAACATACTGAAAGTCCCCGCCCCTCGGGAGAGAGCAAACGTTGGGGGAAAGGGAGATGGAAGATTTCTTTGATATAAAATACAATTAATACTCAAAGTATAGTCCATCGTTATTTACCGTCATAACCCATATGCTAGCCTGTTGCTCGATGCCACGCTGGTACCATTCCTTGGGATGGCTGACAAAGAACTCTTGGACAGCATTTTCAACTTCCGCAAAATTATCAAATTTTTTCCCTTGAAGAAAATGGGCCATGGATCGAAACAAGTAGTAATCCGAAGGTGCGAGGTCTGGACTATATGGTGGATGAGGCAGGAGTTCGTGAGGGACCAGTCTACAGATCTTTTTCACCTTCCCTATGGAGAGAAGATGGCGACTAACAGTATCTTTCGACACAACACACTCCCTGGCAAGTTCGCGAGTACTTGAGGACGGATTTGACTCAACAGCCCGGAACCCTTCTTTCTTTCCAACTTCGCATCTCCACTTCTAATTTTTTCAAACCAACGCCGCGCAGTCCGCTCTTCAAGGACACCTTTCCCTTCATATTCAACAATTTCACGAGTTGCTTCAGCGGCTGTGAAATTTTTTTTCCAGTGATGTGTTAAAATTACGAGAATTTCGTTGGACACTTTCATGTTTCTTCTTTGAAATTAATAACTAAACGGAGGTTTTTTTTTCGAAGAAGTCCAGTGTTAGAAACAAGCTTAGGGAATGCTCTAAAGGGATTATTTTACTGGTATTATTATAAATAATAAATAGCATTAAGATATTTAAAGATTTATAATCTCTGGAATTTGATAAAACGGTCATTTTTTTTTTTTTTTATACGGCCTATTATACTCTGCAATGTTGTTTCGATATATCAAGGTGAATGTGATCGTGATCTTTTAGAACTATCGACATTATCTGGGAAAATGGAACGATCAAATTTTGCCCAATTATTAACATCAGTTATAGATCATTATTTACAAAAATCGATCCTCAAATCAAGGCAAAATTTATAATTAGGTTGTTTTCTGTACATTTTTCTAGATTCATGTCAAAGAAATCCATTCAAAATTCGCCTGAATACTTTCAACTAGTTTAAAAGTTTTAACCTGATTTCGTGAAGGAATGCATCACCCCAAGGGACAAACCATGGGGTTGGGGGTACGTGTTACGTGAGGTGGCAATTGGTTGGGGGAGGATGTGGGGTTTGACTCCGCGTGTCGGGTAGCGGCAAGGGGGGTTCAGACCGGGTCATTTTCAACTCTAGTTGTCTATTTAGTTGTCTCACGCATAGTATATTCAGAAACAATCTCGCAAAACATAACTTTTAAACTATATTAAGAATGGTTTTATCAAACTGTGCAAATGGAAGGTAACAATTTGTAAAAATAAAAAAGATCTAAATTACAAGTGTTTGTTAACCTTCCGATAGGCGCGGATCCTAGACCGTCAGGGAACTCTGTGGGACAAATGACCAATCTAGGACGAAGTTGACTCACTTGAATAAACTTGGCAACCTGATTTAAATAAACAATGAATTTAAAATAAGGTAAAATATAAACAAGTCAGTACAGTTAAAAAAAATACTATCCAGTAGGACCCCCATTATCCGGTGTTCTATTAACTGGTATTCCAATGAGTCAATTTTCTTTTTTAATAAGTTATTTTTTAATTTTTCACCATTTATTTTATATGTTTAATATTCATTTTAATAAAAATAGTACGTAAGATAGTTTATAGTTTCATATAAACAATGAATGGAAAAAACACGGAAGGCTGGTACACTATGTATGAGATGTTTCCAGTAACTATGTACCAATCCAATTCATATTATGGAAAGGCAATAAAGTATTTCTATTAAACTCTTACTGGCATGTTTGCCTACTGAACAAAACTATTTACTCAGTTGTACTTTAGTCTCCATTTAAATAAGAACTTATGAAAAGTCGCAAAACATAAACAAAAAAACAATAATTCTTTATTAAAAGGCTTAAAAAAAGTTTTGAGGAGGAGAGCCCCAATTAAAGCAGAATTATTTTACTACGGGCAACGAGAACTGATATTAGAAAAGAAATGCTTAGTAGAAAATAAACTAAAATTACTGATTTTTTTCTCTAAATGGAAATTCAATACATATTATGGTAATATGTATAATGAAGACTCGTCCTTAAAATTTTACAAAATACCAAATAATTCCCTTCGTGGAATTGAGATATCATTTTCTGAAAAGAAATGAATTAATAAAAGCAGCTAAAAATTTCATGTTTATTTCATATACCTTCTAAGAAAGCTCATATATGGATTTTGGAGAGGTACCATGGGGTATTCTATAGTAATAGTTTTTTTTTTAGTTTAAAAAATGCTTTAGTTTACGGCACGTTTAAAAAGATTATATTAGGTCAAAATATTAAATAATTATTTAAAGAATGGCTTTCAAGTATAACGTTCATATATATTAATTAATTAATAAATAACAATGAAAAAATAATAACAGGATGATCAAAAATCTCTGACTGAATTTATAGTTTAAACAAAATGTGACCTGTCGATTCAGACACTATTTACATTGTTTTTACATTAGAATCCGCCTGCTTAAAACGGAAGAATATCTAATAATATTCCATAAACAACTTCTTTAATTTTTATTAAACTTTTTTTCCTTCTAGATTGGCTATTCCTCCCACTGTGGGGACGGTTGGGCGTATTTCACAGATACCACTTGTTTGTAATAAACATATCTGCCTTTTTAATCACCATTTCTGTATTATATACATGTTAAAAAAGGCAGGTATGTTAATTGATACAGTTTAATTGGTTTTATTACAAGAAAAAAAAAATTATTTAAAAATAAGCATGCTAAGTTATATCGGAAAGGATTTTTTTTCAGAGCTTTGCAAGAAACTAAAAAAAAAAATTAAATTAAAAAATTTAAAATACATAATCGCTTTAAAAAATGACTAGCTATTCAAAATTATACATAAAACTAGTTCTATAAAGATCCCAAAATTACTTAGAAGGTAAAATACAATCATTGTTAACATATTTTGAATATTGCCAACAAATGAACTGCCTACATATTTCACAATTGAATCGTGTGATTCTCGTTTTTTTTTTTTTTTTTTTTTAACATGCCTTACATTGGTTTTTAAGAGACTCTCGAATTTCATCTCCTCTCTCTCTTCGTGATTCTCTGGATTCTCTTCCGCAAGCCTTACTTTTTAAAACTTTTGTACGAATTTCTCCTTTTACTTTTGATCTTCTCCTATGTCCATGTTTCTGTACATGTTCAGAATATTTTCAGATCTTATCCTCTTAAGATTATTTTCGGTATTTAAGTAAATTAAATGAAATGAAAATAAATTTTATTCTGGGGCCATTACTCCTTAAGAATAATTATAATGAACAATCAATGGCGACCTACCTGACGTAAATATAATTAAGAACGTGATAAAAGCAAGAAAAATACAATTAAAATTAAATTAAGGAATTTAAAAGAAAATTAAATTACAATATAAAAGTAATATTATATGTTTTAAAATATCACTTGAAAAACAAATTATATCTTAAGGTTAAAATTTAAAATAAGTAAAAAAAATCATTGAAAAAAACAGTAAACAAATCTAAGAAATATAAATTATCCGGAAAATAATGTACCTCGTCAGATAAAATATTATAAACTATGCCAAAAACAATTATACAAATTTAGTGCAATAGTACCAAAATAATACTTTACAAAATCAATATTATATTCTGAATATTCATATTTCATTTTTAAAAATATTTTCTTCATCGATATGACTATTAAATTGAATATCTAACAAGTAAACGAAAAGTCGGGATTTAAAGCTATAATGAGTGGAGGAATGGCGAACGATGGAAGGGAGGGAGTTTCAGAAGTTTGAAGCTCTGAAAGGAACGTTTGAAGGATGTTGTGTTGAAAAGAGTTAGTTAGTGGTCTGAGAAACGCGATGTGGTTTTTCGGGAACTCACTGATGATTTTAATGTTAATGCCTTCAGGATATAGGGAGGGGACTGAGAGGAGAATGATTTATAAAGGAACGAACCAAGGAAGTATTGTCTTCGGAAGAAGGGAAATAACCATATTAATATTGTGTAGTGGCGAGATGCATGGTCATGGCGAGGTGTCCCTAGAACGAATCTCAGGCAACAGATCATGAGCTTCTTCAATCTTACATCCTGAGATGCAGAGAGACCTCCGTACAAAACAATACCAAAATCAAAATGGGGGAATATGAGGGAAGAGAGTTTAATAAACTTGCGTGAATGGACGCGTTCCTAAGATGCAAAACACGTTTTTTTTTTTTTTTTTTTTTTTTTTTTTTTTTTTTTTTTTTTTACTGTTTGCACTAGGTATCCTCCGTCAAGACTGATCAAGCCCCACATTGCATTAACTACCCGAAAATCTGAGGGAACCCTTAAATTATTTCATTGGTACCACTGTTTCCGTAATCAAAATGTACTGGTGGATTTCCGGGAGTCTCTCAATGGGAGTCAGAGATAGGCACAAGCGAATTATGTATATTATGTTAAATATTCTGTTAATAATTATGTGCATAATAACGTATGTCATGTTATATTAAATCTTCGATTCGCAGTAATTCGATACTAATTAATTGGCTCAAAAACTAGTTAAACATATTTTATGTTAATATTTTAGCTTATGGTTTGTTGAAATTACGTCTATGTTTGAGTGTGAGATCATATAATAATTTATTTTTTTTATTATTAATTTTATTCTCGATCAATTTTTCTATATTGATTACTTTTCTCATTTAAATAAGTAGTAAAAATGTACACTCAGCCAAGATCACTAACCGTTGTATCAAAATATGATTTTTTTAAAATAATGTGACTTTAATTATTTTCTCTGCTAAAAATTAATGTAGGCAGACAACAGTAACCTGTTGTTGTGCCTTTGCAGGAGACAGTCAATTTCATTTTCATTACGATTTCATTAAATTTATTTAAATGAACATAAAATGTATTGTATTTTTACTAAAATTATTTCGTGAAAACTCTATTATGAGCGATTTTCAGAACGACATCGTCATTGATACTTATTATTTTTTTCTTTGTTGTATAATTAATCTGAGAGTTAAATAGTTTTCAACGTAGTTATAAATTTATTTAAAAAAATTATACAGTGAGCTCTTTACCCTGGGTAAATAAATAGGAGGGGTATTGAGGTCCGAACCAAAAGGAAATTGTAAAGAAAAGTAGGCTATTTTCTCGAGGATTTGGATTTCGGGGATTGGGAATTCATGGGCAATGCTTGTCGTAATCCCCCCATCCAAGTGCCCTAGTAGTCTCTCTAATCTACAATGGTTCCCTATTCAATGCAAATAGTATGTCTTTTTCTATATACCTTATTCTATGTACTGCTTTTACTATTTACAGATATGATGGAATGTATTTAAAGAGTAATTGTATTACTATAGTATCTACTGTGACTATTAGTCAATCATTAATATTCACTATTAAATTATTAAATATAAATCATATTATTTTATTAGTATGCTCTTAAATGTTTGAACTTAAACGGTGCGGAAATATGGTTGAGACTGACATTTTAATATATAAGTATCGCCTCACGAATTACAATTTTTATCGATGGATCTACTTCAAAAATGCTGTTTATTTCCCAAGATTTATTAGTACAGTTTATAAATTTTTGAAAGATGAAATTGTTCATCAAGAAAGTTTTTTTTCTTTTATTTTTGAAATTAACAACTAATTTTTTGAAATTAGAAGGTCCCGTGGCCATCATATTTTCAGGTGCCTCGGAGGATTATCTAAAATGGAATGAGAAACAAGAAACAAGTTGTGATACTAATGGATTTGAATGGTTGTGGAGTTCGCTATGGAAGGATAGATATCTGGCTTGAGCTAAGTCAGAAGCGTAAGGTATATTAAGATATTTGTGGATAATTTTGTTTGGGACGAAGTAAGAAGCATTTAGGATTATACTAAGGATTTTGGATTGTAAGGATTAGATACGAGATAAATTGGATAATTTAGTGGAGCCCCAAAACTCAACTCCCTAAGTCCAAATAGGTCTAATCACAATCATATAAATGAGTCTTTTGTAATTAATTGGCAGCTTTGAACGTGTGTCTAGTAAATGTTGAAGTAGTCTGTAACGACGGGCAATTTCTTGTCGTTTTATTCTATTAATAATTTAAAAAAATATATTTTCGCTTTGAACTTAAATGGTGGAAAAATGAGTTTGAGACTGACATTTTAATAGAAAAGTATGATTTATAGGTGGATTCACTTTAAAAAATACTGTTTATTACCTGAGATTTAGTAGTACAGTTTATAAATTTTTGAAAAAAAAAAATTGTTGATCAAGAAAGTTGTATTTTTTTTTTATTAAAGTAAATTGAACTATTTTGCAAGTATATTTTCTTACAGACATTCTTAGATTTTTTTTATTAAATAAAAAAAGTTTTAATTATTCTTATACTTAAAGATGATAACTAAAAAAAGTATTTTTTTAAATTTATAATATACTGTGTCTTGTCCTCCTCAAAATTCATTATTTTTTTTCTTTTCTTTTTTTTTTAATCAAAGGAAATTTTTATCTTTTGTTTTACATTTTGTAGTTAACACGTTTTAAAGGTAATAATCAGATACTCTATGTAATTAATTAATAGCCTCTAAAATAGACGTATTTGAATGTTTTGAGGGATTTCGCTTGTCTAATAAGAAGAGGAGTAGAATTCCAGAAGTTGAGCTGTAGAGAAAGGAATGTTAGAATGCAAAGGTTCTATTGGATGTGGTATATAATTCAGGAAGACGGGATCTTTTATGCATAGATTGCATAGAGATCTGAACTGAAGCATATTGTAAATATAAGAAGAATCGCTGATAATTTGGTAAAGGAATGTTACAAGGAAATATTGTCTACGAAAATTGGGATAAAGCTAACTTAATTTGGAATAAAAGTGGGAAGTATAATTGTTTAGTTGTGTTTAAAGTATAATTGTATATATTTTATGAAGTTGTTTTTCATACCTTGTACGACCTCAGATGAATGATTTATTTTTATTGTTCTTACTGTTGTATATGGAAAGGAAAGGGAAAACTGAAATCACTCTGACCGTAGTTTAAGATCTAACCATTTCCAGGATTGTTTTTAAATTTTTACAATAGACCCTGCGACCATTGTTGTTCCAATTAAAATATTATACTCCTAGAAAATAATAAAATTAAACTTTGATTGCAATCGGATAAAAGAAATAGTTCTGTTCAACGTAAACGATTTGAGGATTTTTCTTTCACATAAAAACCTATTTTAACATTGCATACAAAGATACAAATGAAATATTATCCTCATCGTTAGAATTGTGAAGAGAAAAACTCAATTGCCTATTTGTATTAAAGTTGGCAAATGACAAAAAGGGACGAAATAAAACAAGAAAACGAAATGAAGTTATAATTTATTCAACGAATGTTTGCAGCACTGCGCCGTACCCTGTGTTGCATACTAAATCGATAGGTTATTATGAATTCATTATTTTTTTTTTTTTTTTTTTGTATGAAATGAAAATTTTTTAAAACATATTTCTTCGATTTTTTTCAAGGAAATCGCTTCAGTGTTATAAAGACCTGGTTTTTCTATGACTCATTTCATCAGATAAATCGGAAACAATTAAATTATGGAAAACATAAGAATTGAAAAAACATAGAATATGAAAACTTTTTTTATTTATTGATATTAACAACAATAATAGAATATATCGGATTTATTGGTAAGTCAATGATTTGCAAATAAATTACACATTTGTACCTATTTAATAAAAGTTCTATATTAGGAAGTCTCTTGTCTATTTTCTTATTAGACGCCTCATGTTTTTGAGAATCGAATGAGAAACTATCAATCCCTTATGGGTAAATGGTATTTAGTTTTGGATAACAAAAACAGTTTATCATAATTTTTCATTTCTTATTCTCATTTCTTCTTCGCGGACGATCAGGTGGTTATGGCCCAGGATAAATAAGACCTGATGTTGATGATGAGGATGCTCATGTGATGTTACAAAGCCTGGGGAATGAAGATAAATTTTGACAAAACCGAATACATGTGCGTAGAGGGGAATGAGAAGGAGGATCTCTGGATAGAAGAAACAAAATGTAAACAGGTAGGAGAATTTAAATATTTAGGCTTCATTCTGGATATGGTAGGAGATGTAAAAGAGAAATACAGAGCAGATGCGGGATGGCTAGGAAGGCAATTGGCATCTTGCATCCGGTTTTGTGGAGCAGGACCTTATTTTAAAAGAATAAGAAACGGAATTTTCAATCATTGATATAAAGCATCCTCACAAATGACGTAGAAACATGGTCCCTCACCAAAAGTATTAGGGATAAATTAAATGTAGTCGAGATGGACTACTGGAGGAGGTGTATCCAGAAAACCAGGGCAGATCGCGTAAGAAATGAAGATATGAGGACGAAAATGGAAATCACAGAGAGCGTGACGGAACATGTTATGAAGAAGAAATTGATATGGTATGGACATGTACGTCGAATGCCTCCTGGAAGATTACCTGAAATGGTTAGAAAATGGAACCCTCCAAGAAATAGATGGAGAGGACGACTAGCAAGGAGATGGGAGGATGAGATAGCGGAGGAAATGGCAGGAAGAGGTCTGAGGGACGGTGATTGGTGGGACAGAGAACTGTGGAAGGATAGTTTGACCTAACGGAAACCCAATGAAGGGAAACGCCGTTTCAAAGAAGGAGAAGAAGATACTCGTAATGTATAAATTTAAAAAAAAAAATTTTAATATTTTTGTAAATAAGGTATTGATGTACATTTTAGGTGAATTACTTACAGCTTTTTATAATGCAGATTCTATATTTTTTTTTTTGTAAAAAAAAATGTTTAGAGTTCCTAAAGATATTTCCTAAAATGATTCATTCCAAAAAGATTTGACATCTGTTTGGAAACCACCACCTACTAAGGTGTTTTTTTTTTTTTTTAATTTTTCGTATCACCTGAATTAAAAGACAAGAAACAGCCCATCGTTTCAGACTACTTCAACATTAACTATACATTCACATTTAAGCGTTCGACGTTTCTATTAAATATGAAAGACTTATTTCCATGATAGTAATAAGACCCATTTGGACATACAGAGTTGAGCTTTAGGGCTCCACTCCATCTAAATGATCCAATTCTTCTCGTATCCAATCCTTAAAATCCAAAACCCTTCGTGAAAGCCTTTATGCGCCTCTATTATGTTTCAAAGAAACTTATCCATAAAGATTTTAATGTTTCATATGTTGCTGATTTGGACCAAACCAGATACCTATCCTTTCATAGTAAACTCCATACAAACTTGAATGCACTAATCTCCCAGCTTACCTCACACTCCATTCCCGATAATCCTCCAAGGGGTCTGAAAAGGAGATGGCCAAGAGACCTAAAATGTAGAATTTTTATTGAAGTGCTACTGTTGAGTTATCTACATATCATTGTAATCATTTTCCTCAAGTTTACTTGTTTTATATAATGTATACAGTTGTAAATATCAGTAAATAGTTTTAAAAAAACAACTACGAATTGTAAATGTTATCTTTGTTTATTCCTATGATATATATGAGGTTATTTGTCACCAACCAAACATGATTTTTCTATGAATCGGGGGAAAATAACCTGTATGTGATACAAGGCTTGTTCTAAAATTAATCATAAACGCTGAACGAGGTCAAATAAAAAGGAATGGAAGATGAAACGTATAGGAAAGAGAAAATCTACCGTAAATTCTAAAATAGAACTAGGTCCTCAATCTATTTGCTATGTTCCTTATGCCGTTATATTCAGGCAATATAAACAGAGGAGCTACGAGGATTCTTATTTTCAAGAGAGAAGAGTTATTGCCCACTTTAAACATTCCGAAGCATTTACCATCCCCCCACTCGATAGCGAACAATGTCTCGATATTGGCAATGAAATTGTGTATGCTGTCCCCTATTGGGTTTGACAAGGCATGCATTAGACATAGGTACTTTTGGTACTCGAATAGATGTATATATTTGAATGTTTTCTTAGCCCAAGGGACTATATAGACTTTAACTATTCGAGGAAGTTTAAAATTTAAAATTTATTCGAAGTAAAAATAAAGATTGTATTTAATATTTATTTAGCCCAATTCTAATAATAAAGCCTCCTTATTAGAGATGGGCTGACTAGTGGGTAAAGCCCACTAATCGGCTGCTTTTGTAGTTGGCGACTAGTCTGTGAGGTTAGAGAACATAGCACACAGTGAGCTCCTTGATCACCTTAAAACCGTGTCTTGACTTCCTACGGAAAAAAAAAATGATAAAGCCATTAAAGGCAAAAAGATCTTAATGTCTCATGCGTTGCTGATTTAGCCTAAATAATATACCTATCCTTTCATAGTAAACTCCATAACCGCACAAATTCACTAGTCTCTCAACTTGCTTCCCATTCTATTCCCGATAGCCCTCCGAGGCGTCTGAAAAGAAGATGACCTAGAGACCTTCTAGTGTAAAATTTTTTATTCAACTGCTACTGATAAGAAGTTCTTTTTAAGTTTTGACAAAACGTCTTACTTGGAATCCACTCACAAGACTAAAACGACAAGAAACTGCTCGTCGTTACAGACTACTTCAACATTTACTAGACAAATGTTCAAAGCTCCCAACTGATTACAAAAGACTCATATACATGACTGTAAGTAGACCTATTTGGACGTACGGAGTTGAGTTTTGGAGCTCCACTAAATCATTCATTTCATCTTGTATTCAATCCTTACAATCCAAATCCTTCGAAAAATCTTCAATGCTCCTTACTTTGTCACCAATAAACTTATCCATAAAGATCTTAATGTTCCATATGTTGTTGAATTAGCCCGCACCAGATACCTATCCTTTCATAGTAAGTTCTATAACCACTAAAATCCGTTAGTTACTCAACTAGCTTGCCACTCCATTCCTGATAATCCTTCGAGGCGTCTGAAACGAAGATGGCCAGAGACCTTCTAGTATAAAATTTATTTATTGAGTAGTTCTTTTGTAGTAAGTTTTGACATGTTATTATTATCGTTGTCAACACATTTACTTGATGTATATATTTTATACAGTTGTAAATTTCAATAAATAGATTAAATAAAAAAAAAAAAAAAAAAAAGAAGGCAAAAAGAGGCAAATAATATTTTGTAAATATATTCTTGAACAGTCACTCTTTGTATGAAGGAATGTATCAGTTACTATCGCTTTATACAGTAAAAACAAAAAAAATGTTAGTTACAGTGTCTTGAATTCCTTCACACATAAAAAAAAAAAATAAATAAATAAAAAATAAAAACATAAACCCGTCAAAGGCAAAAAGATGTAAATGTTGATACTATCCTAGAGAGGTGAAATGCTAATGGCTTCTGAAAGATATCATGTCATATAGCAGACTGTGTAAAGAGAAAAAAGGATGTAGATAGGTAGTTCCTTTGGCTTTCCTTATGACTGGTTGTTTTTTGTGTCCCTACCTGAAATAAATTTAAAATAGGACTACTGCAAATAAATTTTTTGTCATTTGAACGAGAATCTCGATTGGTTTTGAACGATTTATCTGACAATTAATATTTAGTTTAATATTATATTATTAGTGTTTTAGTTTTAATTTCATTTAAATGGATAGGGAAGTTGGAATTAATCTTTGATTTACCCAGCGTCCAGTTTTTCCCGTGTATTTAACTTCACAGTTATTACATTTTAGTTCATATACACTGCTTTTTTTCGGACGTCTGCTCTAAATCCTGATATTTTTAAAGTTCTTTTTATTTCGCCTCGGTGAGTATAAACGTATTTTCTTGTCTTACATTTTTACATTTTAACATATGTAAGCTTTCAGTTTAAACCAGATATCTGTCCTTTCATAGTAAACTGCATAACCATTTAAATGCAATAGCATCACAGCTTGCTTCCTGTTCTATTCTAAATAACACTCCGAGGTGTCTGAAAAGAAGACGGCCTCGAGGCCTTCTAATACAGAACTTCATAAGTGGTACCAATGTTACTTGATGCATTTTATATTTATAATATTTAAGTTGTTATGCTATTGTTATAAACATTATTCAATAGTATAAACCTCAAGATGGGAAGAATTCTTCCCAAAACATGTAGTTTATGAAAAGCATATCTTAAGGTGTATATATGTATATATAATCTATGTAGCAAAGGAATGATGTTTTGGAAATTTTGTTTATGTTTTTAGAACTGATAATAAATCTTTAACATTCAAAAATTTAATTTAAAAAAATTAATTAAATTATATTAATTAAAGAATTCCAATACAAGTGGCGAATAATTCACCAATTATAATAATTGATTAAGAATGGCAAAACTTAATTAAATATAATTCGACAGGGGCAAGAAATTCAACCCTACGATAGGCGAGCGTATCTCATAGATACCACTTATATGTGTAAAACATATCAGCCTTTTTAATTGCCATTTCTGTATTATATAATGAAATGAAATGAAAAAAAAAAAAATCTTTATTCTGGGACGTATTGTCCCCTAAGAATAACAGACATGTATAATAAGTTGTACAATAGTCTGGCTATCTTAATTTCAAATGGACAATAATAAGTATCAAAGGTAATATATGAATATTGAAAATAAAACTTTGTGATAAATATATACATGAGAAAAGAAGAGAGAGAGAAAAAAAAGAAAAAAAAAAAAAGTAGAACAACAAAAAAAAATAATAATAACAATATGCTAATAGAATAATTACAATGCGTTCAGAAATAAAAAGAAATATAGAAAAAAAGTAAATAAATAAAATGAAATAAATGTAGTCAAAAGAAAGGAAAAGATATATATAGAAGAAAAATAATCAAACCTATTTGAATGATAATATGACAAAATATTTACAAATATCTAAAAGGTAATATATATATACAATTGATAATAGCACTTTATCAGTTAGAAGAAAAAGGAAAGAAATAATAACAATAATTTATAAGAGAAAAAAACAAAACAGAAACAATTGTTGGAGAAACGAGTTTAAATTTATATAAT
Source organism: Euschistus heros (assembly GCA_003667255.2). Lineage (NCBI taxonomy): Eukaryota > Metazoa > Arthropoda > Insecta > Hemiptera > Pentatomidae > Euschistus > Euschistus heros. Next base: position 1,861,470 of record RCWM02000001.1, read on the forward strand.
GATATACTCATTGAAGCAAACTCATCGGCATCGGATATGCTTAATTTGATTAACTTATACATGTTATAATTAACTTATACATGTTATAATTAACTTATATACATGTTATAATAGACAGATATGTTATTTGGTACAGTTTATTTGATAAAGCTCATGGGGGTTATAAAAATAAGAAAGAAAAGAATTTAAAATAAACATGTTTTGGTTTATTACACATTTTTTTTTTAATTTAATTTTATTTTTGTTCTCACAACTCAAGAAATTGAAAAGCTAGTTCTATGAAGATGACTTACAAAATAATTTAACTCTGATAAAATACGAGCAATGCAAATATTCTTTGAATGCTATAAACAAATTAACAGCCTACATACCCTACTACATGACCTGTTGTGAATTAAATAAATATGTATAAGAAATAAAAAAAATAAATAGATAAAATGATACAATCATTGGTGGTCGCACGTACCTGACACATACAAGTGTATGTTTGCATCAAGTGTAAATTCAATTTGTATATTATTTTTAATTACCGATTAATTACAAATTTTACAACGAATAATTTCAAATAAAATTTTTAAAAAGTTTCGTGGAAGGCCGCGGGTACAAAACACGTTTTACTGAAGTACTGTTTTCCGTAGGAATATTTGGTCAAGACTAAGCTAGGGTTGGATCAAATACTGAGGGTAGAAAAGACCTATCGGAAGGTTAAAAAAAACACAAATTTTTTGAGGTAACCTAACTAAGAATAGGATGTATGTATGGATAACAATTTACTAGAAGATTTTTCTTGATACCAAATAGGTATACGAGACTAAAAACTGACTAAATTAAATTTCCATTTTCCCATCTCCAGATCGCAGAATGTTGTCACAGTACTTATCAGCCGCGCGGCTGTGGGGTGGGAGTAGTGTCTTCTCGTAAGTGGATTCAGAGGCAACTAACCCCTGGATCCGTCATACAGCTTCTAATTAAGACGTCGTAATTAAAGCGCTCCCTCAGTGGGATATAATGGGACATTCTTTTTGAGCACTGCTAGAGGACAGCAGTGCTACAGCAGGGCAGTGCTACAGCAGAGGAGGGGAACATACCAAAGGAAACGGGGTAAGTGGTGCTATTACTTGTTTCATAATTAACTACCGTGTAGCTTCAACATGGATTTGCTCTCAGCCGACAATAGGGGGGGGGGCGACCTTACCTCGGGCCACTCTTGTCCTCTTCAGGGGTTAGTTTTGATAATGATCTGTTAAAACTGAAAAGGTTCTTGTTTTTTTTACAACTGTATACAAAATAAAATAAAAATACATCTAGTACATAAAAAGATAATGCTTACAATAAAATATCAATTTGCTAATAATACCACAACTTGGGGGTTTATTGACCTTACACACAGTTGTATTTTGTACCACACCCTTGAAAATTGACTTCAGCTATTCCTCGTGACCCAAGGTCCAATTGGATCTATTTAGTCGCTGATTGTCTTCAGTGTTGCACAGAGTACAACGCAGTACCGCTCTCGTTTTGATTCGTTATCAATTTATTTTGCCCCACTAAATATATCCGGAGTCGATTCGCATGTTATATATACTGAATGAAAGTAAAAAGGCCTGTTTCGCACAAACGTTTCTGAAGCGAAATATCTAGACCTCAAAGAATTTCTACAACTACAATATCCAGAACCATCAACTATTTTAAGTATAAATAAATAATAGAATGAGATTGAACAAAAAGATCTTTAACAAAATTTTTAGCTATAAAAGCATACGAGGATACACGAAACAAATAAGAGAAGAATTAAAGAAACTTAAAATTACAGATGACGGTTGTCTAGGTGGAGACTTATGCAGGTAAACTCTGAAAAATCTCACCAATATTAGAAGAGAATAAAAATAGCTGTCCGAAGAAAGAAAAGAAATGCAGTCGAAAATCATGAAACTGCGATGGGAAGAAAGAAAATCAAGATTCCAAAAGAAGCTTAAACTTATAGAAATTATTGTAGCCAGATCAATGTACAATCTATTTGTAATACACAATCACATTTGTAATATTCTTAGGCGACAATAAGGGGAGAATATAGATTATTTTTTAATTTTATTTTATTTCATATTAAATTCATATGGTTCAATGTGATTTTGAATTAAATCCTGAGGGATATACCCTCTCTATTGTAAACCTATAATAAATTATATTAATTTACAATTTTTTTAATAAATCCTTTTGCTGTCAAAAATAGTTTGGTTCTGGCAAATATGAAACTAGTATAAGTGAATATCTGATATGAAATAACATTTTTTTAATTTAATTTTTTTATTCTTTAGTTCATAAAGCTTGAACCCTTAGATCTAAATAGGTGTGATTATAGACATCTAAAAGATACTTCCGTAATTAATTGAAAGCTTAGTGCGTCCAGTAATCAATATGGTTAATTATATATATTAAAATGAAAAGTAGATCTACAGAGAAATCAAAGACCTGTAAACCGAGATAAGAATCAGAAGGCTGATGTTCTATGGGCATATAAAAAGGATGAACGAGGAAAGATTGTACAAAAAGATCTTTAACAAAATTTTTAGCTACAAAAGTATGGGAGGATACACGCAACAAATAAGGGAAGGATTAAAGAAACTTAAAATTTTAGATGCCGACTCTCTGGATTGAGACACATACTGGAAAACACTGAAAACTCTCACCCAAGTAAATTTGAGGTAATTATTATAATGACGTGTAAATCACTTGTAAAGACCTACCCACATGTAGCACTTAAATAAAAATTCTAAACTAGAAGGTCTCTTGGCCACCTTGATTTCAGAAGCCTCGGTGGGTTATCAGGAATTGAATGTGAAGCAATTTGGGAGACTAATAGATTCTTATGGTAGTGCAGTTTACTATGAAAAGATTGGTATTTGTCGTTTTAGTCTTGGATGTGGATTCCAAGTTAGACGTTTGTCCATGTGGAGCCCGAGGTAACGGATCTGTTCAACAGGGATTGGTGGAATATCTCACCGATATTAGAAGAGAAAAATGTGCATGGCAGAGCAGTCGGCTTTGTATCCAACCTAATGTCTCCTTATTCATCCAAGAGCTTTTCCGAAAATGAAGGACCATATTGAACAGCGCTCGCTATTGAACCCTTGGTCTCCACTCCTCGCTGCAAATGAATTTCTTAGAAGAGTCATTGCTTATCCTACAATCGAGTTTTAAAAGCTTGAATCGTATTAAATCGATACATTATCAAATCGATAAGTTGCTTGAGGTACACATGATGGTGGATTCATCAATCCTACTTCAATTAGTTGCAATTACCTCCAGGTATATATTTCTGCTTCTAAGGTACTGTGGACACAATCATGATTATCTCTATCCTTTTTTTATTTGACTAGGTTGTCTCTTTATGTGTTTGCCATTCTCATGTGCCGCCACCTTAGCTATCCAGTAGCTGTCATTAGACTCTAAATTGCAGGATAGGAGGAAGGAAAATTAAATTTATGTTTGTAAAAAAATGTAGGAACAATTTGGCTAGTAAAGTTTTGTTCCTATTTCTAGTGAGTAAGCACATGTTCCCTGTTATCTTTAATTCAAGTACGTGTTTAAAAAGCAAATAAAGTTTCTCCTCGTATCCAATCCTTACAATCCAGTATTCTTCTTTATTATGTCACAAACAATTATCTATAAACATTTAATGTTCCATATCGTGCTGATTCGGCCCAAACCAGATACATATCCTTTCATAGCAAACTCAATACTTGAATACACTAGTTTATCAACTTGCCTCACTCTCTATTTCCGATAATCCTTCGAGGCGTCTGAAGAGAACATGCCAATAAACCGTGTCACGTTGAAATTTTATTAAAGTGCCTCTATTGAGTAGTTCTTTGCATGCTATTGTATTTATTTTTTTTCAAATTTACATGTATATTTACATTTAAAAAAAAATTATTTCGTTTAGTCTACTGTTATAGTGTACCCAATGTCTTAATACTGTACTCCTAAAGCTTTGTTTTCATGGGGCGTGGCACGCTAGCGTGATCCACGCATTCGTGGAATTGCCTCCGTATGAACTAAGTGGCGTGAGTTTGCCTCTGACGTCATCAAGAGAGAAGGGAGTCCACGACCGCTCACGCTCGGTATCAAACCTGTTTGATTTTCAGGCGTAGACCACGCCAGTCGAGAGAGTTAAAAAGTGTTTTTTTTTAGAACAAATATGTCTGAGCGAGCCATCAGTGAAACGTTTAATGAAACTTAACGATTGTGAAACGCCAACATTTTTGATTGAGTGCTAAAATAAGTACTCAAAGCTTGTCTTATGTTAGTATCTGACTTTGAAATATGTAGTGAAACGCGTTCCAGGAAGAAATCAAACTGATCTTCAGATATTAGTAGCATATTTTTAAAATCTTCAGGGTACTCGTTTCTTAGTTCAGTATCCGCCAAATTGTTTTCTCCCGAATGTTTTCTTGCGAGTATCCAGTTTCTAAACCAACAACGCTTTTTCTTCCGTTATTTTTTGTCGGTCCACGTGATTCTCTCGATCTTTTCGCCAACATATCAATAAAAACTGAACTCAAAACTGCACAACTTTCCACGAGAAGCTCATCCATGGTAGGTTTCAAGGGGCAAACTGAATCGTGGTCGTGTGAACGGTCCACGACTCTGGACTTGTTCACTTTTCTCCCCCACTCCATGCAAGCACCCGAACGAAAACGAAGGCGTGCCACGCTTTCTTCTTTTTTCCTCGTGAGAACGTGGCTTAATAAGGTTGTTACACTCTATTCCACCTCTGTTGTTCGCTGTAACAAATTTGTGATTTCAGATAACTAGAAAAAGTAGCTTCTAGTATAATTTTGATATTATTTTAAGCCTGATATAAAGGTTCAAGACTGTTGATTTTATGGTAAAAAATTAGAAGACGATTTAAAAAACCTTTTTTTTCTAAAAATAAAAATGACTTTTGTGTTACGTTCCCCACTTGACCCCGAACCTGCTTTGACAGTCAATTTAATAATGGCGTCCCTTCTCCGTTTATATCGGTCTTCCCGGTAATTTATCTAACACTTTATTTTATTTTTGAAACTTATTCTCAATAGTCCGTAAATAACTGTTTAACGTTCGGTTAAAACTGTTAAAACCAATGAGATGACTCGCCTCATAAATTGAATTGCTTAGTGGGCGTAGTTAATTGGTTTCATCGCCTATTATATCGCCTAATGGTCAATTATGATTGTTTCATTGCCCCCTCCACATCGGATCGCAATCGGCATAAATATCTCCTTGCGGTATTATCCTGGATTTCCTCTAAATAAGATGTCCGAAATGATTCAGAAGCCGAGAAATAAAATATACTTCATCGTGAGGAGATAAATCATAAAAAAAACGACGTTTCTTGTTTAATATTATTTTTATTTATATATTGAAACTATGTGACAAAACTAATCAATAATTCTTGCTGAATTTGAATTTAATGATACGGCAATAACGTTGAGAGAATCTATCCGTTGGTAGCACTCCTGTATTTTTAGTTTATTTTCTATCAATATTATTTATAAAGTAATCCAAGATGTAGTTAAAGTTTGTAAAAAAATGCTTATCCGAGTGCATACGTTTCGGCCTATCTTAAGACTTTCTTTTCTGCTATAAAAATAAGATGAGATCAGGTTGGTCATAAAACATAAGAAACAGGAAACTGCTATATATAATAGTAATAAATATAAAATATGGCTATACATATGGATCATGTTTTATTAATGAGTACTAGGAGTTATAATAAATGAATAATGGATGAAAATAACAAAAAAAAAAAATACGTAATAATAATAAGATAAGAATAATGGTTGTATTTTGATTGACGTTGTTGCTTGAAAAAAAAAGAGAAAGAACAAAGACGTGGTGTTTCTCTTTGACTGCATCCCTGATTATCTTCTCCATGATGAAACAATGTTGGATTTGATGGTTTTTATGGAGAAATCGTAACGCGGCAGATACAATATAGATAAAAACAAGTAATTTTTTTCTAGCCACAAAAATATCCTACTGCATTTTTTGTAATGTATTTTATTTTATGTATATTTTACTTATTTACATTTCCGTGTCTCGATTAACCCAGGGTTTGGTCATATCCACGCCGGTTAATCGAGCCCCAAGTTTAATTCATTTGTAAGCAATGATAATAAATTTTCGTTTTATTTAAAAATATTTCCTAGATTATTTCCATACTCACTGAGGGTATGAATCGATCCCCTAAGCGCTCCCTGGATTCTATCAGCTCATTTGAGCCAAGGAGGTGTGAAGACATTAATCATACCCTTGGTGGAAGTTACCCTGTTAATTTGGATGTAATTTCATGACTGGAGCTTGGTTGGCTGGGATCAGGGCAGATCCAAAGCGACTTAGTGGAACTTTTGAGTGATAAACTGATTTAGTTGTGTCGCGATCGCCGGTGTTGGAATATTGAGAGTGCCCCACCGGCCTCAGGGTACGTCCATTAGCGGCTCGGCTTAGGGCGGCTTCAGTTTTAGCCCAACACGCCGCCATCTATCTGCCTCAGAGCCGGTCATCAGCTCGCTATGGAATACAATACTCTGCGAATCTTTGGCGATATTCTACACCTACGTAGAAATGAGGGCAATAAGTGATAAGGATGTCTTTATGATTTTATTTACACAATATGTATAATAAGAAATAAATAAAGAATAATAAAGAAAAAATAAAATAATAAAAATAACTATAAAATGTATGATGATAAGCTGTAAAATATATAAAGAGAAAAAAACAAAACGATTATTTGTTCATTTTTATTTTTGATTCGGCCAGCTTAGGACCACGTCATTTCAACTGCTTCTTACTACATCGAGTTTTAACATCCACCCAGTACTTGCACATTCGTTCTTGATGCTGTTGCTTCCTCTCTTTGGTCCCCTTCTTGCCCGTTGGAAGCTTAGGCTTTTCTTGGAAACATCGGTGTGTGCTGTTAGTTTCTGCTTAATGGGATGGCCTGTTCCCAAATATCGTTGCTAGTAATTTCCCCAATTCAGTGAACCAAGCTCCCTTAGTTTTATTTTTGAGAAAGCACTTGAAGATCCTATTTGTCAGTAGCACTGGGTTCATTCTTGTTATATGGCTGTAAAAGGTAATTATCCGTTTCCTCGTGGCGTCAGTTATTTTATTCAGGTGGATGTAAAGTTCGTGGTTGTGCCGTCTCCTGTGTTCCTCTTTTTCTTTCACTGGGCCCAATTTTTTTTTCTTTCATTTCTAGTATCTCTAACAGCCCCTTCCGATGCATTGCAAGTGACTCTGCAACTATTTATTTAATTTTATTTTTTTTTTTTTTTTTTTTTTTTTATACTTTATTGATATTTACAACTGTATACCTACAATATCTACAATAAGTCAACGTCCGATAAATGATCACAATGACATAACTTTTGAAGGACTTCTCATAAACTTTAATAAATGTTCTACATTAGCAAGTCCCTAAGCCGTCTTCTTTCCAGACGCCTCGGAGGATTATCGGGAGTGAGGTCAGAAGCAAGTTGAGAGACCAGATAATGGGGTGGGTACGTAGCTTATGATAGAACGTATCTTTTTAGGTCTATTCAGTAACATAGGATATTAGGAATAGGTTTATTTGTCACTTGTTAAGGATTTTGAATAGTAAAGATTGGATACAAGAAGAATTAGAATGTTTAGTAGAGCCCAAAAGCTCAACTCAAATGTATAAATAAGTACAATTCCAGTCATGTAAATAATTTAAGGACCTTAGAATAACCTTGAGGAGTCCTAGAAAGCAGATATTTTTAACATTAATTTGTAGAATATTATTAAAGAGTGCTGTGGAACAGAAATTCGTAACTTACTCTACGTTATGTAGGAAATTAAAAATTGAAAGAAATAATAAGATATATAGATCGTTATGGATGAGTTAATTTGTGACATAATAAGGGACATTGAGGATTGTATAAAGGATTTTAAATTGGAGTCCCAAACCTCAACTCCGGATGTCCAAATCGGTCTAATGACTGTCATGTCTTCTTTAATTTATTGGCTGCTTTGAACGCTTGTCTAGTTCATGTTGGATTAGTCGGAAACGGCGAGCAGTTTTTTTTTCTTTTGATTCTCGTACGTGGATTTCAAGAAAGACGTTTGTCAATATGAGGTCTTAGATAGTGGATCTGTTCAACCGGAAATATTATTAAAGGATACTTTTAAACTGGAAGTCGTAGGTTCACGACGAAGGGTAAAGTATTTGATGATATTCGTTTAAATTTATTTTGATTCTCTGTCTTTGGTACCATTTGCGAAGTTTTGTGATATAAGATCGGATTGATAGAATAAAAGTTATAAATACAATCATGCTCTATTTACAATATAGACACAGCCTAGAGACCCCCAGCCAGATCCACCAGTTATGAAAGGACAAAACTTGAACAAAGAGATCTCTCAGCTGAGTCACTGGTTGTAAAAGCTTATTGGAGGTTGATTGAGCTATAGTAATTCAGGAAATTAGTGGAGTTTTATATTTTTAAAATATAAAAAATGAAGTAGATGACCATTTTTTATTAAGTGAAATACTTATTATAACATTACTTTCAGTGCATTTCTTCCAACGGGCTAATAACTTTTCTATGCCCCATGATTAGGAGGTTGAGTTTTTGTTATTAAGAAACAATTTCTATCTAATTTTTTTTCATATCTCTAAAAGTGATCCAAATATCTGAAAAAAAAAAATGGTATTCTTAACTTAACCTGTACCATTTATAATCCATGAAGGGTTCAGCACTTAAGATAGGCTGTACTGTTTTTGAGCCAACGGTTGTGAAAGGAGGTGATTTGGCCAGAATTCACGCTTATCCGCCAGGGTTTTTCCCCAATTAAGGATACCCACATTTTTAAGAGGTTGGGTGTACCGCTGGAGGTACATTCGAACCATTCGAAACTAGTCTTAGAATAAAAAAAAATACTTTGGAAGTGGCATAAAGTTCACTAATTCCAATTTTCTTTACTTAAATTTCTTTAATGGTTCGTTAGTTTTAATTTGAATATTCTTTATTATAAGTAAGGGAGGTAGAAAATATATTTAATATACTATAGAATTAGTCTTTAACTGATTTTGGCTGGGAAGAATGCCCTCACATATCCTCCTCTGATTTTCAATACCTGTGACGCAGTATACCTAGAATACAGCTTTTCCTTATACGTGGACTGTCTTGGTTTGGAGTTCTCCAGGCTGTTGTATAATGTATTTTTTTATTTTTTTTTGTCTTTGTTAGTTTGTTATTTGTAAATAATAAATACTCTAGATTTTTGTAGTTGACATATACTTTTTCTATGTACTTATACTATGCTAGGTACCTATTGTGCATCTATCGATGTATCTTTGCCTGAAGAAGCTGATGAGCTGCTTCCTGAGATCCGTTCATAAGATCCCCCTACGGTCGCCTCCCGCCACTACAAAATAAAATTGCATCCCTTTTCTCTTCGACGGTCCTTGGTTCTTTTCTTGACGATTCTCTTTGCAGTTGCCTTCCTACATTGTCGAAGCTTTAAATCTCAAGTCATCACTGAGTTCCTATAAAACTTGATCCCGTCCTTCTGATCCCCGTTCTAGCTGGAGTCAATTTCTGGAACTCCCCTTCCCCTCATCCCCCCCCCCCCTTCAACCACGATACGGTACTTTTCCACTCTTGCCATTTTCAAATCCCGTTTCTTACTTCTTTTCTTAAATACATAATAAATTATCTTCTCCCTATAAATAGATAAATTACAAGAATTATCGGTTTTATAGTAGACATAGCTAATACTTACTTGCTTTTATCTATTACATGATATAACATTGTGTTTTCCGAAAAGTTCTATTTCAAATTTTCTTGAGATCACTTATCTGTAAAATAAACTGTTTAGATGTATAATTTATTTGTATGGATGCCTTCATTTTACTAATCCTCTCTAAACAAAATTGTCTGCTTACCTTTGTAAACTGTTACTTCTTATAATCCAGTTTCTTCTAACAAGATTTTGTTCGATTTTGCCTAATTTGATTTTGTGAGTTTAAACATGAACGCAGTCTAAAATGACAGTATGAACCGCTCAACGATATTTATAAAAAAAAAAGTTTTAAAAAATTAAAAAATTTGCTGCTTAGAGGTAGTTCTTTACTAGTTATTGACATGTCATTGTAATAATTTCAACGTACATTTACTTATCTATTCTATTATATAAAAGGACAAGCCTTTTTCCGTTTGTTATCACTAACCGCGAAAACTACTGAAGCAATCTCTACCACATTTTAACCCCATTATCTTTATAGTTATAGGAAGGTTTAGCAATAATAAAAACTACTGATTTTCAATTAATTGTTTATTAAAAAAGCGATAATATGTGAACAACAGTGCATTTTGAAAATTGGCCGATAGGTGGCGAGCGTCATTCTGCTTGAAAGGTTACAACTGTACGGTGTTATATAGACCTTGAAATTGATAATAAAATTAACTTATATTAAATTATATAATTTAAAAAATATTTAAATATACAGGGTGAGTATCTCTTAGTGTAAAAAAACAAATTGGTAAAACTAGATCAAAAATGTAACAAAATGCCGCAGACCTCACTTTTCTATTCCAACCCCTTGCAGATATACGATAAATCAAAGACTTTCTTGAGTAAACCACGTTTTTTTTTCATAAAAGCTATAATATCTCCATTTTATTTAAATATTTTTCAAATTTTGACCACATTTTCGGATTTAGCATTAAATTTTTTATAGTACCTGTAACCTTGAATTTTACAAACTTAGTATTTAAAGAACAGCTGGATCTTCACCTTATTTGGGAAAGTTACAATGTCTTATATTACTTTAACGCTCACCGTTTTTCGAAAAAACTATCCACAAAACGTCAAATCTCACAAAAACTTGCAAATTTAATAAGCTTTCGAATGATATGTTAAGCGTAATGATTTTGTTTCGATTTAATGGAGTAATTCATTTCTGAAACCGAAAAAACATGGTTTTCTCATTTGGCATAGAAATCAGTTACTTAATTGAGCCATAACACGTTATTGAAGGACAATATATGAGAAAATCGGAAGAAACAACCGAGTCCATCGATAATTCTTCAATAATGGAGAGAATTATAGAAGAGGGAGCTTCTACTAGGCGGAGGGAGCCATTATGAATTCAGCCCGTTTTATGAATACAAATGGACGTGGAGCATCTGGTGATGTACTACCTCATGAAAGCTACCTAATATTTATTTTAGCCCCCGCCCGCTCAGCGTCCAACTTTTTATCCCCCTACCCCCTCCCCCCACGGCCAAGTTGTGCACAACTTTCGACATCTATAAAGCCCTCGGATATTGGCAGTCCTTTCTTAGCGCCAGCTCTAATGATTCCGGTTCACGCAATGACGTCGGCTTGGTCATTCATCTTGTGGCGAGCGTTATTATTGACCTCATTCGCAAAAAATAAACTTAAAAATAAAATATAATCCGCTTAGAGTCTAAAACCAGATTGCTATATGGTTAAGATTATATGTGTCCTAAAAGAAATTTGATGTTCCTAGTTTTAAGTAACATTATTTTCTGCGGTGAGGTAAACGCTTTTATATTTTCTCCCGAAACTTTACATATGGGTTATTCTCCTATTTCATACGAATTTGTGTCTCGAAGCGATTGTGGTTTCTACATAAAATTTCTTGCTACCCAACTATAACAAGTAGGTGCGAGATACTTACCTCTAAAACGTAAAGTAATTTTTCCATGGTTATTGATTTGTTTTCACGTTTTTTTTTTCATTTATTGATATTTACAACTGTACAAAATAATGTACATTAAGTAAATGTGTTGATAGTGAATACAATGGCATGTAAATAACTTGTGAAGAGCTACTCACCAGTAGCACTTCAATAAAAATCTACACTAAAAGGTCTCTAGGCCTTCTTCTTTTCATTAGCCTCGAAGGGTTATCGGGAGTAGAATTGGAAGCAAAATGAGGGAATAGTGGATTGGAGTGGTTATGGAGCTTACTATGGAAAGATGTGTATCTGGTTTGGGATAAATCAGCTACATATGGGACATTAAGGTCTTTATGGATAAGTTTATTGGTCACAAAGTAAGGAGCATTGAGGATTTTTCAAAGGATTTTGGATTGTAAGGATTGGATATGAGATGAATTGGATGGTTTAGTAGAGCTCCAAAGCTCAACTCCGTACGTCCAAATAGGTCTAATAACAGTCATGTATATGAGTCTTTTGTAATTCATTGGAAGCTTTAAACGTTAAAAAAAAATTAAAATAAATATTTAAAAACACAATCACTCTATCACATACTTTGCAGTTATTTATTAGAGTATAATTTATTGTCGCATTTCACGTTGATTTTTCTACGTAGTTATGGCATACAATATGGTAATCATCCCCACTAAAAAATTACGTATTTTTTGTAAATTATGTTCTTTCAATATTTCCAGTTTTCTTTAAACAGCAGTAGCCATTCGGGACTTTTTCCTAAAATAAATATTTTTTTCTATTGTATATGTCCCAGGATAGGGATTATTATTATTAATAGGTATTAAAAAAAATGCTACGTACTGTATTGATTTTAATTGTTTTCAAAAGGATTTATCCCAAACGAGATACCTATTCTTCCATGAAAAGCTCCATATTCCCCTAAAATCCACTAGTCGCCCAACTATTTTCTCACTCGATACCCGTTAACTCTTCAAAGTATCTGAAAAGAAGATGGCCTAAGGACTTTCTAATGCATACTGGGTAAGTCGTATGCTATGTGTACTTCTTGACTAGTTATTGACGTGTCATTGTAATCTTTTTATCACACATTTACTTACTGTATATATTGTAATATAGTTGTAAGTATAAATAAAGTGTACAAAATGAAAAAAAAATGTCTATGAGATGGAGCTTCCTCTATTCCTTTTATATTATTTGATAAAATTCTTTAAAAGAATTATTAAAGTAATTAATAAAAAGACTGCTCTTTTCCCTTCACACGAAATTTTTAAAAAATAATTAAAATACGCAAATAAATTCAGTTAATTAATCAAGAAAGAATTCGCACTTTGTTTAATTATGAAATGAAAATCCAGGAAATCTCTTTTTTTTCCTGTTAATATTTTTATCAGCTGCGATAGAGGCGAAAATAAAAGAAATTAATGTAATTGAAATATCTGAAAACAACTCAAATAATTATAATAAGGGGTCATGAATTTTCTGAATTGTCTAGAGAAAATAATAACCCGCGTTTTACTTGGCCCTTAAATTGTTTTATCAACAGGTTGCAGTGAGCTTGCGATATTTCTAGCAGAATATTTAGACATTTTCTTAAATAATAAAATACGATCAAGAATAGTTAAACAAATTTTCGCTAGCAAGAATTTTCTTTGATAAGTTAATCAAATAGAATTTTTTTTTTTTTTATATATATAGGTTTATTGAAATTTACAACTGTACAAAATATATACATCAAGTAAATGTATTGACAACGATTATAATAACATGTTAAAATTTGAAAAGAACTACTCATCAGCAGCACTTTATTAAAAATTCTACACTAATTCTACCATCTTCGTTTCAGAAGCCTCGGAGGATTATCAGGAATGGAGTGGGAAGCAAGTTGAGAAACTAATTAATATCAAAGGATTCTGGTTATCTGGTTTGGGCAAAATCAGCAACATATGGAACATTAAGAACTTTATAGGTAAGTTTATTGGTGACAAAGTAAGGAGCATTGAGTATTTTTCGAAGGATTTTGGATTGTGTGATGAATTGGATGGTTTAGTGGAGCCCAAAAGCTCAACTCCGTACGTCCAAATAGGTCTAATCACAGTCATGTCTTTTGTAATTAATTGGGAGCTTTGAACGTTTGTCTAGTAAATGTTGAAGTAGTCTGTAACGACAGGCAGTTTCTTGTCGTTTTAGTCTTGTATGTGGATTCCAAGCTAGAAATTAATTTGATTGAAAAAAAAATCATAATAGTGCTAACATTCAGAAATAAATGGACTCAACAAGTTTCAGTTCTTACAAACTTTAAATTACGCGCAAATTATCAGTAAAAATAAATAAGAGAACACATCTCTATACAAGTGGTAAGTCATCAGGATTGTATGGTTAAGAATCATATGATACCGATTACGTTCGCGATAAAGTACAAAATTAAGCATCTGAATGTAGTTTATTATGGATTAAACAGTAGGCAATAAGTACATATGCTACATTAATGCGCAGATGCAACTAGTACAAGTCTTGCTAACTGTACCCTGCCGTTAAAACAAAAAACTTTCCCTTTATTAAACAATTTTTATAAGGTTTTGTTACTGTTATATTTACTATTTTTGTTTTTGAGCTCTAATCTATCTCTAATACTGTACAAAATTTTAACAATGAAGTTTGAAAACGGACCAATAGGGGGCGAGCTCAATTCTACAGAGGTTACAAAGGTACGGATTGAATCTATAAATAAGTACGATATCCTTTATGATAAACGTTATATAGAGCTTGAAATCGATTATAAAATGTAATAAAATTCAGTAAAAAAAAAATAAAACATATTTAAATATGTAGTGTTTGGGGCTCCACTAAACCATCCAATTCATCTTGTATCCAATCATTACAATCCAAAATTCATTGAAAAATCCTCAATGCTCCTTACTTTGTCACCAATAAACTTATCCAATAAAAACTTAATGTTCAATGTGTTGCTGATTTAGCACAAACCAGATACCTAACCTTTCATAGTAAGCTCCATAACCACTCAAATCCACTAGATTCTCAACTTTTTCCCCCTCCAACTCCCATTCCCGATAATCCTCTGAGGCGTCTGAAAATAAGATGGCCTAGAGATCTTTTGATGTAGAATTTTCATTGAAGTACTACTGAAGTTCCATTCAAGTTTTGACATGTTATTGTTATCAACACATTTACTTGATGTATATATATATATATTTGTACAGTCGTAAATTTCAATAAGGTGGAACCCGCAATAGAGTTTAGAATAGTAAAACTACTCTGTAAAACCAGATTTTCTATGCTAATGATTATCACGACCAAAACCTATCTCTACCAAATTTTAACTTAGCCACACCGTCATATACTTTTATGGTTATAAACTAAAAAAAATTAAATTAGTTAAAATTATTTATGTTCTTTACTTATGACAGCGGGTGAAGCCGCGAATGTGGATGCTAGTTTTTAATATTTATAGTTTTTAATATATATATATATATATACAGTCCAACCTGTAATAAGTGGAACACACCTGGATAAGTGGAATACATACCTCTTAAGTGGTACGAAACTCTTGATCTCAATATTTTCCCCTTAAATAAACTCTTTTACTGGAATGTTTTTACCTTAATAAGTGGAATCAATTTTTGTGGAAATTGCCTCTGTAAATGGAACAATTTTGGTAATCACCTCTATAAGTGGAATTCATAAAACTACTAAGAAAACGTGAAGGGATAAATGGGTTTGTTTTGTTTTGATTGGTTCCCATAGTGTAAACATTGAGTACATTGATGTTCCCCTCTTACATATTGTTTCTACACTCGAATCCCCCCCCCCCCCTTTGCCAGTAGATAAGTAAAGCTTCAATGACGCGAAATCTAAATATTTTATTTCAATTAATGAAAAATTAAGCTCGACTGGATAAGTGGATTTTTATAATATAGAGAAAACAATATATCTTAACGCATCGATATAAGAAATATATGAAACAAAAATATGGATATAGAAATATCGGGCTGTAAAAGGGAAATATCGGTATTGTTGATGTATCGTGTATCGTACATATCCCTAGGTATCGTAGAGCTCTCTGATTTCCTTATAAAATTTTGTCTTTATTAATAAAATATATTTTATAAATAACCTTTTCATAAAGATAAAAGTACTATTGACTATTAAGATGAATGGAGAAGATAATCAGGGATACAGTCAAAGAGCAACACCACGTCTAAGTAGAAATATTTTAATGCGTGCCAACGTTTCGACCTGCCTTGCGGTTCTTCTTCAGAGCCACCGAACGACACTGTATCAGCATTTTATTTTGTGTTTGTTCCGAAATGTGACCTTATGGAAAGTAATTGTAGCAATTTTAGGTTCCCTGTATAACGGTAATGGTTTCCCTTGATATCGAAGGTTATGGCGGTCGGGACCCATCATCTAGTTTAGATTTATTGGCTAAGGGGCCCTTGCACACTGCACGCACCGCCGCCGTCCGCTCTGGCTCAGAATTTACCAAGATTATAGTCCGGGACTATTGGATTTATCCCTTGTGTTTATTGCAAATTATTTGAATTATGCAACAGATGATTCATTCAATTATTCGGCTATGTTATCAGACAATATGATGTGTTGCTATGTTGTACCCACAAAAATAAGAGGGCACTGTGAAATTCCCATCTACATTCCTTTAATTTTATGCGAATTATATTTATTTATTTTTCAATACCATACTAAAGCAAGAAACTGCCCGTCGTTTTTATAATCTTCAAAATTTACAAGATAAACGTTCAGACCTTCCAATTAATTATAAAAGACTCATTTACATAACATTAGACCTATTTGTTCTTACAAAATTCAGCTCTATAGATTGGGAGCCAGCCACATGAAAATATAATTGGAATGACATGAATTTGTTTTCTAACCCATTTTATAGTTTCATCTGCCTTAAAATATTGTGGAACGGGGTGTGATGTGCGCTTAAAATCGCCCAAAAAATTGCAAAAAAAATAAATGGAAAAACATATGCTTAAGCTCGGTCTCAATTTTTAGTGTATCCCTTTCTAAACACAAATCGAGTGATCTGGCAGTCGAAACATGCCGACAAACAGGTTTTTATATCGATAAAATCTGATCTGATATATAATTAAAAGTATTTATCTACCATTTTTAATACGTTGTTAGGACCTACAAGTATAGTTAAAATCCAAGTTTTCAACCCTCAAAACCTAGTGAGATTTTTTTAGTACTCAATAAACCTCGAAAATTAATCACTATTTCGCTTATATCTCTTAAAATATGTAAATTTTCTTGACAAAATATATTTATAATATTAAAGAGAACTAAATTTTTGTTAATTTAAGCTTAACTGCAGCTCTGTATATCAATTGGTTGCGAATATACAGCTCTTCAAAAATGGTTATTTTTCACAAAATTTAATTTCTTCTGTTATGAATAAATTTCTCAGATACTAATAAAAATAATGGTTTTACAAAAACACCTAGAAATCATTTTAAAAAAAAACCTGTACCACTTACAACCCATGAAGGGTTTCGGGTACAGTACTTAGGGTAGGCTGTACTGTTTCTGAGCCAACGGTTGTGAAAGGAGGCGATTTGGCCAGAATTCACGCTCAACCGCCAGGTTTTTCTCCCTATTAAGGGTACCCACTTTTTAGGAGGCTGGATGTGCCCCAGGAGGGTCTCCCGACCTCGAATTCGATCCACGGCCGAAATAACAGAAAATAAATTTTTGCCTTCAGTCGGACTCGAACTCGGGGGTAGTCAAGTGCCTTACCCACTGAGCTACCGCGCCTCCTAGAAATCGTTTAAAGGAAATTTAATTAGTTTTGATTTGAGACCTTCAAGATGCTTTCAGGTCTAATAGTTTTCCAATAAATATTAAAAAATGGGAAAATGGGATTTAGAGAGAAAATCATATAGGCTGGTTTTACAAGTGCGTGAGTGAGCAGGAACCAACCTATTTAATTATATCATTATATTTATTACTATATATGTATAAGCATCTAGATCTATATTTAAAAGGAAGTATCAGTACAAAGAATTTCTTTGTAAGGAAAGTTCCGTTTTCCGGTTCTCCGCGAAAACACGTTTGTCGGCACTCTATCGGCTAACTTGTTTTTTAAATTGATATGACCATGAAATTGATATATGTAATTTTTATCAAGTCCCATCAAACACCCATGCCAGCACGTTGAGAACCCAAACTGTTGAAAAACCCAAAATGTTTTGATACACTTTCTACTGTAACTCCGAAACTGCTTGTCTGATCCAAAATTTCCTTTTATCATTTCAAAACTGAACATATTTGATGTTTTATTAAATCCAATAAAATACCCACGCTTGCATGCTAAATGTTTTTGTTTTGTAAAAAAATATGACATTTTTGATGTGTTTAGTGGGGTGGTGCGAGTATTTCATGGGACTCAATCAAAATTTTATATATCTGATTTATCTCTAAATTTATGTATATAAACTCCCCGTCAAAAGTATCGCAACACTTTATTACTTGAAGTACTTGAATTTTACAAAACGTCTGTTTTTTCATCATAAAGAAAGGTTCTGAAGTCTATAATAAACATTCCTAATCTAGCCATAAACAATTTTTATTAAAATAAATTACAACATTTTTTCCAATAAACAGAAAAGTTACTTTTTGAAAATTTAATTTTTTATAGTTTTAACTTTTAACTTTTTAATTTATATTTAATAAGACATACTGCCCCCTCTGGCTTGAATGACTGCTTCCTTCAAGTCTTGGCATACTTGTAAATAACGAAACGAATGATAAACATGGACTGAAGGACATTTGAAAAAAAATAATCTAAAATTCCATCGTTTGTTATTAAAACGAAAAAATATTGATGTGTTTAATCCTTAAAGTAGCACGTTTAATAAATAATATTAATAATATTATAAACCAAGTATAGATCAAGGTAAAAACTAGAAAAATCTTGAGAATTATGGGTGTTACAATACTTGTGAGTGTATATATATATTTTCTTAAATCTATGTTTGTAGGTTTTATTTTTCTAAGAATCCGTGGTTAATCCGAGAAGGTTGCTGTATTTAAAATCCGTTACCTAAATGATTATTTTTCGATTTATTTATTGTATTATTGTAAACGTCTTACTTGGAATCCACATAAAAGACTAAAAAGACAAGAAACTGCCCGTCGTTACAGATTACTTCAACATTTATTAGACAAACGTTCAAAGCTCCTAATTAAATACAATAGACTAATATACATGAATGTGATTAGACCTATCTGGACGTACGGAGTTGAGCTTTGGAGCTTCACTAAACCATCCAATTCATCTTGTACCCAATCCTTACAATCCAAAATCCTTTGAAAAATCTTCAATGCTTCTTACTTTGTCACCAATAAACTTATCCATAAAGATCTTAATGTTCCATATGTTGCTGATTTTGCCACTCAAATCCCCTAATTTCTTAATTTGCTTCTCACACCATTCCTGATAATCCTCCAAGGCGTCTGAAAAGAAGATTGCCTGGAGACCTTCTAGTGTAGTATGTTTCTTAAGGTGCTACTGATGAGTAGTTCTTTTCAAGTTTTGTCTCGTTATTGTAATAGTTAACAGCCTATTTACTGGATATATAAATTTTGTATAGTTGTAAATTTCAATAAATTGTTTAAATAAAAAAAAAAAGAAAAAAGTATTTCATTATGGAAATTTTTCTTTTTTTATCTGTTTTTGTTTAATAAATTTAGTGATCTACATTGCTTACTCCAAAAGTAGAATTATTTAATATGGTTGTTTTATTAACCATATTGATCCGTCATCAATAAACAAAAACTACAGCTTTAATATTAAAAATATCTCTATGATTGGTGGCGCGACATTCAAATATGGAATGTTGATATTTATAACTTTTTTAATATTTTGATGGCTGTGTGTCATAAATTAATGATGTGTCAGCCGTGAGATCGCATTGAATAAAATACACGCACCATACATGCTTTATTATTTACATACTTTTCAACCCACGGTCTCGGGCCACCGATATATTATTCTAGGATTCCTTTATTTTCCTATCCTTGGAGCCAAACCGTCAATTTATTACTTAGTCAATGCTAATTGTTCCACGCTTGTAATAAATTAATTTCGATGGTAGATATTCCGGGTGATGAGACTTAGGTCACGCGACGCAGACTTAGAGATGGGTAGATGGCATTGCTAGAGCCGCATGTCCATCCGGGTTCTTACGACCCGCCCCTGTCCCCACGAATCCCACATCTTTAATGCCACTCCCCTACCCCCCTACCCTGGTTAATTTACTTTGTACATCCCCTAACACGGAGCAAAAACTTCAGGACGGGGCAAAAACACGAATAGACGCCTTTTGGTATTATGGTAGTAATTCATAACGCGGCTTATAGAACAGAGAATCAAATTATTCAAGGGTTAGCAAAACAAAAAATTTCATCTGGTAGATTTTCCTCGTGATGGACGAGCGTTTACCACTGACTCAACGATAACTGTTCCCTTGTTTAAGGGAGGAATTTAGTGTATCTCAAATATATTTGAAATACGTTAAATTATTTTTTATAATACATAAGTACTTCGTTACCACGCTAATATGTACTAGCAGGTAGTTTCAAAAGTCCTGTCGTATTTTTGTGTTATTAAAAAATTTAGTGAACCAATAACTTTATTCATTAAAGTCATCTCTATTACATTTAAAAAATTTATCACACCGTGATGCAGGATCCCCAAATACTGTTTTTAAAAAAAATATAGTGCTTTGCTTTACAGCAAGTAAATAATTCTAAAAATGTCATGTCAATTGCTTGAAAGCAACTACCCATATATAGCACTTATTAATGTTCTATTTAATAAAGTAATACATAAACAGGTCCCGAGTTCTTTTCAGGCTCCTCAAGGTTATTTGGAAGAGAGCGGGAAGCGAGCTGTGATACTAATGGATTTGAATGATTATAAAGTTTGCTATGAAAGGATAGGTATCTGGTATGGGCTAAGTCAGAGACATAAGGAATATTAGGATCTTTGTGGATTTGTTTGTTTGTTAATTAGTAAGAAGCATTGAGGATTTTTCTAAGGATTGGATACGAGATGGATTGGACGGTTTAGTGGAGTCCAAAAGCACAACTTCGTTGTCCTAAAACGTCTAATTACTGTCAGTCCTAATTAAATCAGTCCTTTGTAACTAATCGTAAGGTTAGAAAGTAAATTTTGAAGCAGTCGAACAAAAACTGTATATATACTACAAGTACGTACAAAATATATAATTACAAAATATGGATGAGTATGAAACTACTTACAATGCTACTGGTAGATATGATATTGATATCTACTGATATCTATTGATATCTATTTGTTATACAACTGAACCGGGGAATTTCTGAAAAAAAAAAAAAAGAAGTAGTTTCGTAGTCATCCATATTTTGTAATTATATATTTATACGTTTTATATATTTATATTGTAGCTAACTTTATATTTCGAAATAATCTGTGTTACTTATATAATTTTATTGTAACTTTTTTTTTTTTTTCACTATAGGGCATGATTATGAGAACAATACAGTCTCGAAACGTTGCCAAAATAGTTATTTATTGACTGAACCTCAAGAACCTTAATAAACATCTAATACTAGGAGCCAAGAAACATAGATGGTAGCATTCTGTATTTTAGGAAAGTATGTGCCAACTAAATAGTAGCAAAACCAATATTTTTTTTTGCATTTTGAATTTTGTCATTTCTGCCGTGGATCGAATTCGAGGTCGGGAGACCCTCATGGACAACACTTAGCCTCTTAAAAAGTACCCTTAATTGGGGAAAAATCCAGATTGTTGAGCGTGAATTCTGGCCAAATCAACCGTTGACTGAGAAACAGT
Source organism: Euschistus heros (assembly GCA_003667255.2). Lineage (NCBI taxonomy): Eukaryota > Metazoa > Arthropoda > Insecta > Hemiptera > Pentatomidae > Euschistus > Euschistus heros. The sequence goes on from RCWM02000001.1 coordinate 1,883,087, forward strand.
ACAAACTTACTGAAGTACTGAACCAAAGATGGGTTGTTAATGCTACAGAAAAACAAATAATAGTGAAAAATAAAAACTTCGAATATCATTGTTAAAAATGTTTGAGCTAAATATTGACGCAAGCATTCATGACCCTTCTTCTCGACTTGTAGACAGTTGGCTAATTGAAGATTACTACCCAACGAGATGGTGAGTATAACCAGATGGGTAGGGGGAAATGGGGGATGGGGGAGGAGACACGGTGTTGCAGAAAGAAGAGGCTTAACAAGGAAAACCTTTTGCCGTCTATGAGGAACTGTGTATGGAGTGATACTCTTTGCGGCAACTTCTCCCTAACTATCCTCATAAAGGGCACTAACAGGGAGGTTCCGAGGACCCCCGGGATTTTACTAAAAAACAGTTCGTCTCTTCCCACCGGCGAATAAACACAGCTTAGTGGGGGCGGTAACTGCGCCAGGGCTGGCGGTTCGCTTTATTTTTGACATTGCAACAGCCTGTCTCAACCATTTACTTTTATTGCGCACATCCAATTCATTCTTTGATGTTTAGGGGAATCGTGCGCTGCTATTGCCGATTCCATATGCTTTGATTGCACCATTCGTTCGTTTTCAACTCCTGTTTTTTAAAAAAACGAAACACATCATTGCTTCAAGTATTATTATATCATTTTTTTCGTTTTAAAGGCGTGAAAAACTCCACCGTCAATGGCTATGGATTTATTAAAATACCGGATTATTGATATTTTTGAATACTATTGATGTTTAATGTAAATTAAGAATTTCGTTAATTATTAAGAAAAACTTTAATTTTGTTAAAGTTCACCTGTATTTTTTTTAGTTTAGTATGTGAATTGTTTAAAAACCATCTGAATCTTGTAAGTTTGTTATAACACTATATGTACCTGTTCCTGCATATCTGTAAAATATAGGGCAATAATGCTATTGTGCTATATAGTCAGGGTTCAGTGACTGATTTTACCTTTGTTGTTGTCACTATCTTGTAAAATACATTCCAGTAATAATGTTTGGTGAGAACTTTTTTTTTTTTAGCTTTATTTATAGCAATTAAGGAAAAACAACTGTAAATTTCAACTTTGTTAAACTATTCTTTCTATAATTATGAATATTGCTTACTGATCGAATGGTCGCGTATGGCCCAGTTACAAAAAAGGTTGCTTGGATGACAATTTTTATCTAATAATAGTCCTGCAATGAGGGGTGTAGAGTGGATGGAATATGCGAAATTTTTTGACATCATAGATTCTTCAGGAGTAGTTAGAAGGTAAACATACTAAAAGTCTTCGCCCCTGGGGGGTGAGCTAACGGGGGGTGGGGAGTAGGGCCCATTTTGGGGTTTGTTACGCTTTTTTATAAAGACCTTATATTTCTTGTATTTTAACATTTGTATAAATGTTTCCTCTTCATTCCTTTGAATTTTTTTTTTTTATTTATTGATATTTACAACTGTAAAAATAATATACAACAAGTAAATGTGTTGACAGTGAATACAATGGCATGTAAATAACTTGTGAAGAACTACTCACTAGTAGCACTTCAATAAAATCTACACTATAAGGTCTCTAGGCCATCTTCTTTTCAGATGCCTCGGAGGATTATCAGGGATGGAAGAGGAAGCAAGTTGGAAGACTAGTGGATTGGAGTGGTTATGGAGCTTACTATGGAAGGATAGGTATCTGGTTTGGGCTAAATCAGAAACATATGGAACATTAAGATCTTTATGGATAAGTTTAGTGGTCACATATTAAGGAGCATTGAGGATTTTTCGAAGGATTTTGGATTGCAAAGATTGGATACGAGATGAATTGGATGGTTTAGTAGAGCCCCAAAGATCAATTCTGTATGTCCAAATAGTTCTAATCACTGTCATGTAAATGAGGCTTTTGTAATTAATTGGGAGCTTTGAACGTTTGTCTAGTAAATGTTGGAGTAGTCTGTAACGACGGGCAGTTTCTTGTCGTTTTAGTCTTGTATGTGGATTCCTAGCAAGACGTTTGTCCAAGTGGAGTCCTAGGTAGCTGATCTGTTCAACAGGGATTAGTGGAATATCATTACCTTTGAATTTAAAATCCAAATAGCTAATAGTGAATCCTTTTTGACCTCCTCTCTTGTTCTACTTCTTCAGTGGACGTTCAGGCGCCATTTCTAATACTCTTCAGTCAATTTTCTAATCTTATGTCCAATATGGCATTCATCCACAATTATCACTTGTCATCAGCAAATAGCAGCTGACACAAACTTCTATCTTAAATTGCACGTCCATTTTGCTAATCAATGTTTTAGAGAGCTTTCAACATATATTTTATATTAAAATATAGTTTTTTATAATGTTTTTTTTTTTTTTTTTTTTTTTGCATATTCTTGACATCGTGCAACCAATTTGTATTTTCAATTTAGTGCCCCCATGTATTTCCTTCTTTACTCTTACTTGATCAGCGCCAATGCTTAAACTTAAAAATTTAGCTTATCTACTTAAATATTATTTTTTAAATATTAATTATTGAGATGTATATGTCTTTGGCTGGAGATTTATACATTTTTTTTTTAGTTTTTATTTTCAAAAATGTGATATTTTGACACTCTCTAGCTCTGTTAATGTTGCTTGGATTGAAAATTTGCCAATAGTTATCCAATCACAAAATTTAGTGTAGGATTTTTTTTGTTATATAACATGTTTCGCTATAAAAATCATATATATTATATAATAAGGAAGGATATCTTACAATATTGCTTGTAATTTAATTGGGGATTTCTCGGAAACTTCTCAATACCTTACCTCATTCTAAAGGCCTTGATACTTTCATTGGGCTTTTGTGCTTCTGTTGTAATTTATCAATATATTTCAAATGTAATCGTTTGATCGAAAATAACTGAACTGAATAAACAGCACCCTGTTTCGGATTAAAATTAGATTTCCAGATTCGTCATAATTAAAATTTGAACGATTGCCCAATTAGATATCTCCTGATTGTCAGTAAATAATATGAGAGTTGAATAAACATGGCGATGTGATTTGCCGAATTATTAACTGCAAACATTAATAAATGAATGAATTGGGATTATTAGATCACGGACTGTATATGTGAAATTATATTTGTTTCCCGAGTCGATGGGGCACGTGTATCAGAGAATAATTGGCCGTCTATCTATTCAATCGGCGAACTCTTCATTCGCGTACCACTAGGTGATTATTGGAGGGATTATATAAATCGCGTTAATTCGTCGCTCGCCGTACACTCAAAGTCTACACGCAACATATATGTGCAGATGTCTGTAGCTTACAAAAGACTCATTTACATGACAGGAAATGAACCTATTCTGACATACGTATCTCAGCACTGTGGCTCCATCATACCTTCCAGTTCTTCTTGCATCCAATCCACAATTCTTACGATATAATAAAAACAACTCAATCATCTTTTTATCTCCAGCTTCCTTTACTAAGTTCTTTTTTGAAACTTTTATAAAAAATTAAAAATATATAAAATTAAAAAATCCTTCTCTTCTATTTTGTTGTTTTGTTTTTTTCTCGGAACGGCCTTAAAGACCACGCGAACATCATGATTACGAGTTCTTTCATTTCATCTATTTCTTCTTCTCATCCGGTACTCCCTCATCATTTTCGAATGTCTTTGCTTCCTTTCCTCCGTCCAGGCAGTTCCCCTCACCGATCTCCCTCCGCCCACAAGAACTGTAGTTTCCTGTAATTTCTTTCTATAGCTTTCACTGTCCAAACAATCCCGATCCGCTATTCCCAATCTCTTCATTTCTTCTATCACCTGCTTGATGTACGCTGGAGCACTTTTATACCCTCTCATCTTTGAGAAGACAGCCTTATTTAGTCTTTCTGGAGGCATTCTCACCATATGTCCGTAGAATCTCAACCTCCTAATCCTGATCTCTGTTTCTAGGTCTCTTAGATCTCCATAAATTTCTTTGTTAGGCCTCAACCTGTACTCTTCTGGTGTCTTTTGAGGGCCATAGATCTTTCTCAGAATTTTCCTCTCGATCTTTAGGAGTTTCTCGAGGTTGGGGAGACACATGGTTTCCATCCCGTATAGTATGACTGGTCTGACTACTGTGCTATAGTGCCTCAGTTTTGCTTTGATGGAAAGATTCTTCTTATTATATATGTTGCCAGTCAGAAAGCTTAGTTTACCTAGTTTGGTTATCTTGTCTTTAATACTTTCCTTTTCCAGTCCGTTGCTACAGATGGTTTCACCCAAGTATTTAAACTTATGGGTCACTCTTATTGTTCCATATTTGCTTTCCACCGATTTCTTCTGGAAGTTTGTGTTTGTTGTCATTAATTCTGTCTTCTCAAAGGAGATCTGTAGGCCGGCTCTTTCCGCAATTTCCTTCAACATATTCATCTGGTTACCATTTTGTTGTTTATTTATTAATCATTATTATTTTTAAATATAACTGTTTTATACTCAACTACTTATGATATCAAAGATCACACCTTGATAATTAATTTTTATACTAATCAATATGACGGTCGAAGATCATTTTCGTATATTTATATACCCGATACCTTAAATGTGTATTTTATTAAAGAAAAAATATACAGTGAAGTGTATTATAAAAAAAAAAATGTATTGTATGCGGTTGGGTTGGTTAAGAAGAAAAAAATTTACACTAAGCAAGAGAAAAATAAACTACGTCATAAGCAACGAAAAATAATCATTTAGAAAGATAAATTTAAATTCTTCCTCTTCAAGACTTAAACGACAAAAGACTGCTCGACGTTTTCGACTACCTCAACATTTACTAGACAAGCGTTTCAACCTTCCGATTACATACAAAAGACTCATTTACATTTAGTTAAACCTATTTTGACGTACGTAGTTGAGATCTGTGGCTCCTTCGAACATTCTAATTTTTCTTGTACCCAATCCTAAATCTTTTGAAAAATCCAAAATGCTATTTATAGCGTAACATATCAACTAATCCATAATGATTTCTATGTCCGGTATGATGCAGACATGATCCTGACTCCTATCCAAGTAATTTTCTAAGTTAAGCTCGTATGTATAAAATATTTTTAGTAATTAAATACTGACATTCCAACTCATCCTACCACTGTCCTCACCACTTACGCTGAAGACACATGTGTGTTATCAGTAAACAATGATCCCTTCATTGCCTCCCAAACCCTTCAATCCCATATCCTAGCCCTTCAAGAATAGTGTCAAAAATGGAGAATCAAAATAAAACCAAAAATATCTCACCAAATAACCTTTACCCTTCGACGAAAACTCACGACATCATGTCCTACAGTATCCTTTAATGATATTCCACTAATTCCTGTTAAACAGATCCGCTACCTAGGACTCCACTTGGATAAACGTCTTACTTGGAATCCTCATACAAGACTAAAGAGACAAGAAACTGCCCGTCGTTACAGATTACTTTAACATTTATCAGACAAACGTTCAAAGCTCCCAATTAATTACAAAAGACTAGTATACATGACTGTGATTAGACCTATCTGGACGTACGGAGTTGAGCTTTGGGGCTCTACTAAACCATCCAATTCATCTCATATCCAATCATTACAATCCAAAATCCTTTGAAAAATCCTAAATGCCCGTTACTTTGTCACCGATAAGCTTATCCCTAAAGACCTTAATGTTCCATATGTTGCTGAGTTAACCCAAACCAGATACCTATCCTTCCATAGTAAACTTCATAACCACTCAAATCCATTAGTTTCTCAACTTGCTTCCCACTCCATTCCTGATAATCCTCCGAGGCGTCTGAAAAGAAGATGGCCCAGAGACCTTTTAGTGTAGAATTTTTATTCAAGTGCTACTGATGAGTACTTCTTTTCATGTTTGGTCAGGTTATTGTAATAGTTAACAGCACATTTACTCGATGTATAAATTGTGTACAGTTGTAAATATCAATAAATTTTTATTAAAAAAAGAAAGTAATTAAATACCATAAAATAAAATAAAAATTGTTGAATTAATGTTCTGTATTCGTAAAGTGGATGGGTTAAGCAATTGGTGCGTTGCATATTGAACTTGTTTCTCTCAAAAATCGAGGATCATTTAATAAATCAAATTACTTTGGTTGTGTGTTTGTTGAATAAAGTTTTTTTTTTATCTTCATTATTATAAAAATAAAAATAATAATAATAATAATAAAGTTCGAAATATTTATATTGCTGAATAACATGGCCCAGAAGACACCTGGAATAATTTAGCCGATGACGATCCAAAACCATCACCGCTCGGCTGATGATCCCATTTTAATTGTTCATCGATAACGGAATAACGAAGTGGAAAGAAGTTGGAGATGGTCGCTATCAGAAGCTATTAGATTGAAAGCCCCTGAGTAACTCTTGCCTGTTCCATGCCTTCATGTTCCCGCCGGGGGAAGTTCCGCTGTGCCACGAAAGCAATTATCGAAGGGAACTTTAAATTATCGAACCGCAGACATTGTCGATTCAAGTTTGACTGAAGAACAATACGCTGGTGCAACGAGGTCACTTCCCAACAATTGTGCCCTTCCTCTTTATTTTCATCGAGCGGAATATCCGGTCCTAGGTTGTTTTATTTTTTTCGTTATCACTGTGGATGGAGGATTTTCCGTTATGATTGCCACATTGTGTTTCTGCCCGATCTTAACCGAGGGCGACAGTACTACAAAGGATGTCGCTCATAGCCTAGTTAATTTAGAGCGCGGACCAGCTAGATATAAAAAAAATTCACGACCAGCTGAAATTTTCAGAAGTAGCTCTATATTATATGGGAAAATAATTTTTGAAAAGTTGCCTAATATTGGATCAAATATGTGACAAACAATTTTCAGAACTTTAATAATTTATGAAGTATAGAAAGCTATCTTATAAGCAAGACTTCAGGTACTAAGGTTTCGCAAGTCTCGAGCCCATCTTCTTTTCAGGCGTATCGGAGGGTTATCTGGAATTTAATGGGAAGAATAGTAATCAATAATAAGTGTAATGAAGATTTAATAAAATGATAAGATATTAGTGTAATAAACATTTTGAGTAAAATTATTTCATAAAGCACTAGAAGTCATAATTACATAAATTATTAAAATAACTATCGAAGAATTGTTATTAAATATATTTTATCCCTATTAAATATTATAAATTATTTTTGTAATCACAATTATTAATAGGTTTCCTAAGAAAATTAACATACTTTTCATTTAAAAAAAAAAAACATCGTTCAGGAGTAAATATTAGTCTAGTCAATGAAGGCCTAAAATAGGGTGTAGATTGCGTTTTCTGTAATCCAAGGTTTTTCTTCGGGAAGATGTTCAAGGTAGTAAGAAAGTTAACATACGAAAAGTCCTGGAGTTATCGGTCCTGGGAACAGGAAGGGGGGAGGTCCCTTTTTTTGGTTTTGCGCTCATATATCATAAACGGAGACTCCTATACAAAACATAACTATTCACTAAATTAATATTTATTAAATTCTCTACAACTTTTGTTCCATACACATTTTTTCATATTCTGTACCGTTTCCGAGATATACGCTTGGCAAATGTGAAGAACGTTTAGCACTTTTTACCAAGAAAAGTTAGAATTGATGTAACGTTTGACAGGTTGAAGATTAATTAGCATATATATGCGAATTTTGAAGTAAATTTAATTTTATACAATATTATTTATGAAGAGTTTTGCCGTAGGATGAACCTTTAAGGAGAAATGGAGGGAAGTTTAACAGAAAACGTGAGATGATTTTTTTTTTCTCGAAAATATTCTCGCTTTCTAGGCGTATATCTCGGAAACGGTACAGAATATGAAACATGTGTTCAAAACAAAAGTTGCAGAGAATTTAATAAAAATTAATTTAGTTGATAGTTATGTTTTGCATACGGCGCACCGTTTTCGGGATATGAGCGCAAAACCAAAAAAAAGTATGTTTACTTTCTACCCTGAACATGTTTCCGAAGAAAAACCTTGGATTACAGAAAACGCGCTGTATGATTCTTTATTGACTGAACTATATCTTGGATTCTATCAGTTGAAGAATAAGTTGAATATGCAATCGGGGAAAGATATGTTTCCATAAAAGAAAAAAGATAAAAAATAAAATATAATAATTCAATTATAAAATCAGAAATGATTTCTCAGCAGCATCCAAAAACAGAAAATATAATTTAAATTAATTTAAAATAGAAAATAAAAGTATTCCTCCTAGTTAGAATTATAAATCGTGACAGAGAAAGAAAAAAAAATTGGGTAATAAGGATGTTTTCATTTCATACAGTAGATTATCCTCAGCCAATCAGAAGGCAGCATTCTCTTTAACTCAATTATCTGTTGCCAACCGAGCAGTTGGTGTTACATTAAAGTCATTATATTCAGTCTTATATCGGCTTCCGTGCGGTTGAGATCTTAGATAATTGTGGTGTTATGTGTTTAGTTATTTATTTATCATTTTATAATATTAAAGATTAGTGCTATATTTTGTTTAACTTTATTTAGTTTAGTGCTAGTGTACACATTATCATCTCATTTACGGGATGTATTTTATATTTATTTGTAAACAGTTGTAAAGTTTATTAACTATTAATTAAAAAAAAAGAAAGTGTTAGTGATAGTGATTTTCAAGTAGCACATAGACGTCCGGCTGACTAGTCTTCTCTGTAAGTTTATTTTCAATATAAAACTATTTTTTAAAGGTTTAATTGCCTGATTTTCATTATTTAATATTTATATAATTTTTTTAATTACTGATTTTAGTTATTTTATTACTGTCGTACAGAAGAATACTCATTCATATTATTGAAAGTATTGGCAACTTGTAGTCAATAATAATTCATCATTAAATTATTAGATAATGCTTCCATTTTGATTCTCTAAAGCCCTTTCTAAAAACATTTACTAAGATAACATGTAGGTTATTTATTTAGGAGGCCTATTTATTGTTTGCAAACAGTTTCTTCAATACAATTTCGTTATAATAACGAATATAGACTTACTAAAATCAAGTTACAACTTTTTTTAAGTTGCAACTTAATATTATTAATATAGAGTTCCATTTAATAACATTTTATGCTATAGGAGATACAATAATTATATATACTAATAGTTTTACAATTATATACACTATCTCATTTACCTATCAATCTGTGATTATTTTCACATTGTCTATTCTATGTCCATGTTACATTGAACATTGTTCAACTAGTATAATGATATAGATTAATGAATTAAAAAAAAAAAAAATAGAAGCCTAATGAAGGAATATTGATTCCGAAACTTATAGCAACAAATATTAAATACAATAGGAGTTATGCTAAATAAATACTTAAATATAGTTCTACAAATAATAAAGATACAAATTACTATTCCCTATATTTATGTTTGAATTAAAGAGATGTGTTTAGTGAGTAGATGAATATTGTTTTCTTTTATTTTTTTTATTAGATTCTTATTTTATTTATACCAGTTTTATTCTTATTTTATAATTTGCTCTTTTTATCACTTTCAATTTTTTTTTCATTTATTTCTTCTTTAACCGTTTAATGTTCTTAGTGTATTTTCTGTTCCTGTATTCGGCATTGTGCTGTTTAAACCTCTGCTGCTGGCAATCAAAGCTATGGCCGAACCCGTAACATTATTAAATTATTAAAAATAATGTTTTGTTAATTTTAATAATTATTATTTTTCATTCCTTTTGACTGATCTCTCTTAATTATAAGTTATGGTATGCTTCTCTATGATTTTATACAAGTACTCGCAATACAGTTTTTGAAATTACTAATTTTTTTTTTTGTAAATATGTAATTTTTTTTACGTGGATATATCTTTTGGCTGAGAGGTCTAATTTTTTTTTTTTTTTTTTTTTTTTTTTTTTTTTTTTTTTTTTTTTTTTTTTTTTTTTTTTTTTTTTTTTTTTTCCACCTTCAATAATGATTTTTACAGGCTCCAGTTCTTATGGCGTTGCTCGGATCGAAAATTTGTCGTTTTTTTTTTTTTTTTTTTATTTAAAAGTTTGGATGAAAAAAAAAGTCATGTTTCAAACCCCTTTATATTCTCAACTTTGTTTATTTCGAAAAATCATTAAATTGGTTGAATATTAATTTAAGCAATTTGACCCTCTTAATCCTGAAATGTAAATTAAGAAAATCAGTGCTTATAAATATATATATATATATATATATATATATATATATATATATATATATATATATATATATATATATATATATATATATATATATATATATATATATTCATCGAGTAGCAGTTGTGGTTCTGTTAATAATGTTGAAACAGTAACGATCACGTTGCTGTTTTCTTTTCAAAACCCCTCTGATTAACTGGGAGTGTTTAGGGAGCTTGATAAGATGAAGTTGGCCGAGGAGAGAGCAGATTGTGGGAAACTCCGGTCCATATTGCTTTGGAACTCAAACATATGGGACGTTGTCATCGTTGTTAATAATGCTGTTGGTTCCGTGGATTGCGAATTTTATGGAACGCTTTTCCGGGATAGGGGATTTCTCATTTTTCTAATTTATTAAATTTATTGTTATTTTAAATTGAGACAACGGTAATGATTTTTAAAATATGTATGAATAAAAATTAAAAATAAGGAATTACCAGTTTATTATAAATATTATTCTCAGGCTTAAAAAAATTAATAAATAAAGTTTCAAATAAAAAACATATTTTAAAATTAATTGTAATGCTATATTTAGCATTATTACTTCTTTTTTTTTTCATTTATTGCTATTAACAACTGTACAAAATAATATACATTAAGTAAACGTGTTGATATTGAATACAATGGCATCTAAATAACTTGTGAAAAACAACTCACTAGTAGCACCTCAATAAATTCTACACAAGATCTCTAGGCCATCTTCTTTTCAGACGCCTCGGAGGGTTATTGGGAGTAGAATGGGGAGCAAGTTGAGAGACTAGTGAATTTGTATGGTTATGGAATTACTATGAAAGGATAGGTATCTGGTTTGGGCTTAATCAGTAACATATGGGTCATTAAGACCTTTATGGACAAGCTAATTTGTAACAGAGTAAGGGGCATTAAGGATTTTTTGTAGGATTTTGGATTGTTAGGATTGGATATGAGATGAATTGGATGGTTTAGTAGAGCCCCATATCTCTTATGTCCAAATGAGTCTTTTGTAGTGAATCAGAACGTTTGTCTCGTAAACGTTGAAGAAGCCGAAAACCGTTTCCTGTTTGTTAAGTCTTGTATAAAAATTAAAAATAAAATAATATTAAAATAAAAATTACTTCAAAATTAGATGCCTTATATTCGATGTAAATATTGCTTTTGATTCTCTAAGATTTTTTATACTAGCGTTTAAAGCATACAATAAATTAATAGTGACTCTTTAGACATAGGAAGTTGCGCTTTGGGCTCCACTAAACCTCGCAACTTCTAGTATCCAATCCTTACAATCTAAAATCATTCGTACTGAGAAAAGATAACAAGGCTCTTTATCAATAAATAAACTTTTCAAAAACGAACTAACGATTTGGGCCAAACAAGATACTTACCCTTCCGTGAAAAGCTGCATGTATTTATTGAAGTGCTACCGATGGTTGGCTGCATTTCAAGAAATTAACATTTTATAATAATAAAGAAAAAAATAAAATAAAATATATTAAGTTTTCATACTATTCGTAAATTATAAAAAATATATTTTAAAATTAATTCTAGAAAAAAATAATTGTGATTTGGGGCTCTAATAAACCTAATTTCTCGTATCCAATCCTTGGAATTGTAATCATTTTACTGCACATTAACTTATTGTATATATTATATACAGTTGTAAATAACAATAAATTATAAAATGAAATAATAAATTGCTTCAATTCTGAGGTGAATTTAGGAGCTTGAAATAATTACATAAAATGAATTACGTGAAAAATATAGCTTGGCTGTGCCTGAATATAACCCTTTTAATTTTCCTTTGATACGCGCTAACAACTGCGGTATGCGGTAGGATATTTTGTTTTATTCAACAAATAGCTTTTGTAATTAGTTAAAATTTATTTGTATTGATCCTTATCCGCCATTTTAAAGCCATTTCGAAAGGATAGTGATATACGGCTGGAGATTTCGGAGGCAGTGAAACATCCAAAGATAACACGCTTCCCTGCCCGCTATCCCCCAGGAATAACGAACGTTTGTCAACAAGCTTCTCCCATTCTTTGTTTTTTCTAAAGATTAACTCCTTTTTTTTATTGTTTTTATATACTGGCTAGTCTATTGAATCTGAATAGTCATGGAAATTGCTATGGTGTGGGTTCTACAACGTGATGAAAAAAATGTTGCTTGCAAATAACTTTATCTTTAAACAGCAACAATATATAGCCTGCTTACTCTCTGTTATTTTGCTCAACGCTCCTTACTTTGTCACCAATAAACTTATCCATAAAGATCTTAATGTTCCATATGTTGCTGATTTAGCCCACACCAGATACCTATCCTTTCATAGTAAGCTCCATAAGGACTCCATAAGTGGAGTCCTAGGTATCGGATCCTTCAACAGGGATTAGTGGAATATCATTAAAAGATACTGTAGGACAAGAAGTCGTAGGTTTACGACGAAGGGTAAAGGTTATTTGGTGAGATGCTCCTTACCATCAAGGATTTTTCGAAGGGTTTTGGATTGGAGTGATTGGATTCGGTGAGAATTCAATGGTTTGGTGGATCCCCATAACTCTAAAAAAGGTCTGATAGTCGTCATATAGATAAGTTTTTTGTAGTGAATCGGGAGATTTGAACGTTTGTCAAGTAGGTGTTGCAGTCTTGTAAACTAAATATAAAATTTCAGACTTCTTCAACATTTACTAGACAAACGTTCAAAGCTCCCAATTAATTAGAAAAGACTCATATACATGACTGTGATTAGACCTATTTGGACGTACGGAGTTGAGCTTTGGGGCTCCACTAAACCATGCAATTCATCTCGTATCCAATCCTTACAATCCAAAATCCTTCGTAAAATCCTCAATGCTCCTTACTTTGTCACCTATAAACTTATCCATAAAGATGTTAATGTTCCATATGTTACTGATTTAGCCCAAGCCAGATACCTATCCTTTCATAGTAAGCTCCATAATCACTCAAATCCGTTAGTTTCTCAACTTGCTTCCCACTCCATTCCTGATAATCCTCCGAGGGGTTTGAAACGAAGGTGGCCTAGAAACCTTCTAGTGTAGAAGTTTTAATAAAGTACTACTGATGAGTTGTTCTTTTAAAGTTTTAACATGTTATTATAATCGTTGTCAATACATTTACTTGATGTATATATTCTGTACAGTTGTAAATTAGCGTAACGTAAATAAACAATAAATAAACTTTTAACGTACGTCCCATATTATCCTATATCCTAAGAAATTTTATTAAAAACGTATTTTTTTTTGTCTTGAAGCAAAAATTTGAAAAATTAGAATTTTTAATCACTTATTAACTCAATATTTTTTGTAGGTTATACATATTTGTTTTAAACAAAATTATACATATTTGTTTTAAATATTTTTTAACAATGTTCGACAAAATTATTTTACTTTCAATATAATTCCTATTGCAGAACTAGAAGAAATTGTGACTAATAAAACATCTGATAACCAGAAAACTCAATTAACTGCTGATTCGTCCACAGAATTATCAATTGTGTCTGCCAAGTTGTTTTCACCCAATTGTTGTTTTAAGTTAAATTGCTCTCTATGGTGTGGGTTATTTAAACAATTTGTATCGGTAGTAGTAGGTTGTTTATGTACATTAAGAGATCTGTCAATTTTCCAATATTAAAAGGTTTTATGCTTGTCGTCGAGTGGCTTATAATTCGACTGCATTGGATGTTAGGTTTCTTATAAATACCAAATCTTCATAAATGTATTTTCATTTTCAATTATATCTTTAGTTATATGCAATATTTACGCTTCAAAGTTTAAATAAATAGCACTATTTTCGATTCTTTCTTTTATTATAAGACGTAATAAACTCCCCGTCAAAAGTATTGCAACACCCATAATTCTCGAAATTTTCCTGGTTTTTACCTAAATCCATACTTGGTTTATGTTCATATTAATATTATTTATTGAAGGTGAGACATTAAGGATTAGACACACCAATGTTTTTCCCTGTTAATTTATTTTATTTTTTCAAATTTCCTTCAGTCCATGTTTATCATTCGTTTCGTTATTTACAAGTATGCCAAGACTAGTGGAAGCAGCCATTCACGTCAGAGGGGGCAATATGCTTTATTAAATATAAATTAAAAATTTTAAAGTTACAATTGTAAAAAATGAAAATTTTATAAATTTAGTTTTCTAACTTTTTCTACCTTTTTTGTTTATTGGAAGAACTATTATAATTTATTTTGACAAAAAATGTTTATTTCTAGTTTAGGAATGTTTGTTATAGACTTCAGAACCTTTTTTTATTACGAAAAAAAATAATACGTTAAAATAATAAAATTCATATATTTCTAATTGTTGCGATACTTTTGACGGGGAGTTTAGTATAATGATTGTATCATGATTTTCTAACAGAATTGATGCACCTCCTTTATTTATAAACTAAATACGCAATTTAACTACTTTGTTTCCTAAACGACTTCTTTACAGATTTCTTTCTTTTTTTTTTTTTTTTTTTTTTTTTATAAAGTAGTTACCTTGGGGGACGATCACTTCTTCTATTCGTTCCACCTCAACTTTCCCTTTTTAATAATGTTCAAAATATTTTGCTGTATATAATGTTCTCAACTTATTATTGTTCCAAATTCTCCACTCTCCTTCAGAGTAGGTAGGTCTATATATTTTTCGAAGAACTTTCATTTTCTGTGTTATTTATGTAAATCAGTTTAAAATTATAAATATATGTATGTAAATATATGTATGCTATTTAAACTTCCATAGATTATTGAGAGCTTACAAAAAATGTATAATATACTTGTTTTTAAGTGTTAATTTAACTATATAAACAATAGAAATATGTTTGGTTAAATTATTTGTTTTAGAGATGTGTCGATAATCGAAAGTCGACTTTAATAATTCACTCTCTCTCTCCCTCTCTCTCTTTCTCTCTCTCTCTCCCTCTTTCTCTCTCTCTCTCTCTCTCTCTCTCTCTCTCTCTCTCTCTCTCTCTCCCTCTCTCTCATTTTAATTTAATTTGTAATTATCAAACATTTATATTCTTAATTTTTTAATATTTCTTTTTCTTATCATCAAATTTTTATTTTTATCAACATGTATTTTTAATATTCTTTTTTTTTATTATTATTCATTCTTGTACATTCATTCATAAATATCAGTTTTACAGCCACGAATTAAGATGTGTTGCCCAAACATTTTCACATATCAATTAAATCTGTTCGTAAAATGACTGTAAAAACAAGTTTATCGTAAATGCTACAAACACTTATATCACATACATGACTATATTTAAATGGAAATAACCTTAAATAAAAAGATATTAGATATTAATTTCCAAATAAATTTTTTTATAATTTTATCAATGAAATATATTAATTAATTATTTGATATATTAATAATTATATAATATATATGTGTGTGTGTGAATATGTATGCACACATATAAATACAAGATCATTGAAATATAAAAATTACTGACAATTCTAAAATACATCAGGCGTATATTATTTAACTTTGAACAAATGCGATGGGACAAACCCTGTCTGGAATACAAATAAAAATTAAATTATAAAATTATTTATACGATTTATTTATTTTTTTTTATGGTATAATTATGTTTATTTATTCAAGCATCATCGGTTTTTGAGGCTTTACAATTTAAGCCGAATGTGTTCATTTCAATTATTAGTATGTAGCCTAAAACCTTATCGGGTAAAGCAGGGAAAGGAATTAAACGAATTATAATAGCCCAGCGCTTTGCTTGAATTTAATATATTCAAAGCAGCTAAGGAGGATAAATAATTATTTGAACCATTCTCACATTTAGCTCAGATCTTTCGCCATGGCGTGTACCAAGTTAATACAAATTAACTTGGTACACTATCCAGGATACGAATGTCACCTCATTTACATGGTTGCTCATTAGTTGAAATAATAATTAGTTAAATATAATTATTTACACATTCTGTGAATTGGACTAATGATAAATTTATGTATATATATATAATTTGTCCAGGCGACGTATACAAACACTTATACTATTTTTATATTGGGTATTAGGTCTTTTTTATACAATTTCTTTCAAATAAATTTCTGTTTTGGAGCTTCGGGGTGCAGAACATTTCTTTGAAGAGGATCCCATGTTTTTTTTTGCATACTATGCATGTTTCAATTTTTTTTTTCTAATATGAATAATTTTTTGGAAATATCGATAAGTTTCAACAAAAAAGAAAAAAACATCAAAAACTGAATTAATTGAATAAACTGGAAAAAATAAAATGATAACAAACAAAAATATAATGAAAAAAAATATATTAATAGTTAGATACACAATTAGTCCATATTATATATATATATATATATATATATATATATATATATATATATATATATATATATATATATATATATTAATTGTTTTTAATATATATTAAATAAATAAATTAAAAACAAAACAAAACAGTAATAAAGCCGAGGCGCCGCCGCGAACGGACTTGACTTGACTTAAGCGGACCTGACCGGACCAGACCGGAGTGAGGGTGCGCCTCTGAGACTTGACTTTAGTTCAGTCAGTGTAAGACAGCCGAGATGTATGCAGTACACTGTTTGCTAAGTGAGAAATCGGATTCGTCAGATTCGGAGTACGATTTTATTTCAACATGTGTAGCAGCATCGAATGTTCTCGATAGGAAGTGGCGATGCGAATATGTGAAGGATTACATTGCTAATGACATTGCTGTAATTAGCCTCTGAAGTATTGTATAATATTGACTGTTCCCTCACCAATTCTATGAGGTTCTCCTCGATACTCATTTCGTTCTGGAATATCACCAAGAGCAGCAAAGAAAAACTGTGTACAGATAGAGAGGTTAGATTGGACTGACTGGTGGTAGGGGAGGGGGAACCTTAGTCAGGTCCCAACCCAAACCGAACCGGAGCCGACCGAAGTCAGGTGGCAGGATCCAGTCCGGTCCAGTCAGGTTCCCTTTTAAAATCACAGTGTTGGTCCAGTCTGGTACTCCAGTCAAGTCAAGTCATGTTTTTGTGGCGCCTCACCTTAATAGTAAAAGTAGTCTAAGGGATTCCTGAAATAAACCTGTACCCCCTCTGATGAAGGAACAAGGCTGACCCAAAGAGATCCCAGTGCGGCACTACTAGCTACGTGTTTTTTATTTTATTTTATTTTATTTTTTATTAAAGACTTTTTTAAAACAATATGTTATATATCTTCACCAAAAATAAGTTTGTTCTATTTTTGTCTGTCCTACCAATCTCCCTCACACATTCCCCTATTCATCATTCCTTCCGTGACGCACTCAACCCAACGTCTTCTAGGGCAACCTTTCTTCCGCTTTCTTTTCGGGCTCTATTCAAAAATTCTTTTAGGTCACCGTCCTCTCCCATCCTCATAACATGCCCAAACCACTTTAGCCTCATAGTTTCAATAGTGTAGAGGATGCTATCCATTTGTCCCAATTACTTTCTAATTTCAGTGTTTGGAACTTTCTGAATACGTGTTATTGCGCAGGAACGTCTCTAATAATTCATTTCTAGGGCTAGAAGAATTTTGGCCTGGCTCTCCTTAATAGACCAGCCCTAAGTAAAGTGTTACACTTTCTAGGAACTGTTTATATAGTTTTTTGTTTGTTTTGAAGGACGCAGAGTACGAAATTTAAATGCACGGAATTGCTCCTAGCTACGTCGCTGTTGTAAAAACTTAATGTGTGTAGAATTGGTTATAAGATTCACTATGTTATATTTATTTTATTATTATTTTTTTTTTCGAATGGGCCAGCAGTGCACCTCGTGCCAATCTCAGTTCTTTCTCCCTTGTTCTTTTCTTTTCTTCCAGTATGCTTTTATCTATTTACCATGTTTTCTCTTTCTGTCCTCAGACCATTTTATACTTTCACTTTCTTGCCTTGGAATCTCTCCATTTTCAACACTTTTTGCCGAAAGTCTTCTCTATTATTTATTTCTTCTATTTTTATATTGTTTTTTTCTAAATCCCTTTTTACTTTATTGACCCAGCTTATTGTTGATTTCTTAACCCAAAGATATCTGAAAATCTTTCTTGTCAGTCTACAATCTGGCATTCGATATAAATGTCCAAAAAACAGCAATCTTCTTTTTCGCATTACTTTGTAACTTCCAACCTTCTACTGTCTTTTGTAGGCCTAATATTTTCCTCATGATTCACCTTTCTAGTATTTCTAATTTATCTAAATTATAGTGTAATCCTAGACATTCACTGTCTAATAATCACTGGTAATAGGCATTCTGGCTTCACTACTGTGTTGTAATGCCTCATTTATTTTCTTTAATCATTTTTTTTTAGCGCTTAAATATTTTACATATATATACGCCTCGCTGTGGCTGATGATCACATTATTACATGTGATATTGTTGTTTTTTTTTCGCATAAAATAAGCATACAGAATCGGGCTGGATGAATTACGAAACTGAATTTAAAAAACGTTTCTCGGGGCCGATATTCACTCTTCTTGGTCCATTTTGTATTCATAAGGGCCTATAAAGTAGCTCTCCTTCCCTACCCTCTCTCAGGGAACAAATAAACGGCCCTTTCTAAATTAGGGCGGAGTACATTTCGGGAGGCGATTTCGAAAACTCCGGCAAGGAAGGGGGCCCAGGGAGCTAGTTAGAAGCATTAAGATGACAAGGCTATGTGCCGCTCTGAGTCGAAAATACGGGCGGTCTTAAATGGAGCTCGGGTCGGGTTTACATTCTTGTTAGCCCGAGGGAGGAATCCCACTGCCCTCCGGATTCCGGCCTCCCCCCCCCCCCCCCAACCCCTTTTATACACAACAATGTGGAAATACTCAGTTAGTCCGGCTACCTCCCACCACCGCAACCCTTATAAAAGAAAAAAAAACAAAGAAAAAAAAAAAGAGATCTCTGGTAAGAGATTTAAGGTATATTATCTCGGGGGTATTCCTTAGCTCTTTCTTAGCCCTAGTGCCTCGACTTAATTTCCATGTTTCAGTTCTTTAGAGGTGTTAATTCCCTCCTTTTCTAACTTGGTTTACTTCGCTCCTTCTTTTCTTCATACTTTATAAACAGTTATTTTTTTTTTTTAAATTCTCTTCTATAAGAATAGGTCATCATAATAGAGACATGCATATCCTAATTGGGTAACCTTATAATAATAATTATATTATATAATTATATAATTATAAAAATTGAAAAGAACTACTCAGCAGTAGCACTTTAATAAAAATTCTACCATCTTCTTTTCAGACGCCTCGGAGGATTATCGGGAATAGAGTGGAAAGCAAGTTGAGAAACAAGTTGATTTGAGTGGTTATGGAGCTTACTATGAAATGATAGGTATCTGGTTTGGGCAAAATTAGCAACATATGGAACATCAATCACAGTCATGTAAATAAATCTTTTGTAATTAATTGTGAGCTTTGAACGTTTGTCTAGTAAATGTTGCAGTAGTCTGTAAAGACGAGCAGTTTCTTGTCGTTTTAGTCTTGTATATAGATTCCAAGACGTTTGTCCAAGTGGAGTCCTAGGTAGCAGATTTGTTCAACAGGGATTAGCGAAAAATCATTGAAGGATACTCTAGGGCAGGAAGTAAAGTACATTTAAAATTGATTTCAAGCTTTATATAACACATCTTAGTAACATATCGTACAGAATAGCGTTAACCACCTATCGGTCAATTTACTAACTTTATCGCACACCACATATTTATCACCTTTTTAACAACAATTGAATTTAATTTAATGCTAGCAGTTAATTTCATTATTGCTAAACTTGAACTATGAAGATGATGTAGTTGAAATTTGATAGAGATTGGTTATGTAGTTTTCGTGGTTAGTGATCACAAACGAAAAATGGCTTGTCCTTTTATTTAATAGTGTAGATAAACATTTTTTTTTTTTTAATTCAAATATATTCTGCTTCTGTTAAGATACAGAATTATAGTTGCCAGAAAGTTAATATAGGTTATGTTGCTACATTAATACAACAGCTTGGAGGTTTATTTAATCTTTTCACCTTGACTCATATAGATCTAGTTCCTCCCGTCGCAAGATGAGGATTTACTGATGCCTGATCAGTTTGACATATATTTATTGTGTCAACCAATTCTGTTTAAACTAGTGGAAATTAGGTAATGATTAGGTACTTATCATTATAAGTCGGCTTCGCAAAGTCCATCTCTGCCTTGTACTATTCCTGATAAGCGACTTCTTCCTTCATCACAAGCATTCAACAAGACCGCTTCTTATTTCCCGGGATAATCTTCAATAGGGGTATGTCCTCTCCATTTAGAATTTGCATTCCTCCATTCTAACCGTACTGCCAACAACGGACCAAATTAAGTCAGCTGCTCCTCGTTGAAATAAGTATGCAGGCACTCTATAGTGCCGTTTAACCTTAGGTTTTGAATGTATAATATTTGTTAATATATACATATATATATATATATATATATATATATATATATATATATATATATATATATTTAAAAACATTTATTGAGTAATTATTACAATCTGCCATAAATGTGGGTAATATGTAATATAGATTACTTCATGATTACAATCACATATTATGTAGACCAAGAGAAGAAAAAAAATAAAAAAAATGAACAGAAAAGAACTATGCTATACTTAAACAATATAGAATATAGCCTATACGTATAAGTGAAATATAAATTGAGAGTTAGGAAATATATATATATTTATATATTTATATTTATATATAGGAAATATATATATATATATATATATATATATATATATATATATATATATATATATATATATATATATATATATATATATATATATAGAGAGAGAGAGAGAGAGAGAGAGAGAGAGAGTCACATAAAACAAAATAATAATAAAAAAAAAAAAAAATAAAATGAAAACAAAACAAAAAACTTAATTAATTAAATTGGTTTTAATAAATACACTGCAGTGTTTTAAAAATAGTTTACCAATAAATTTTTTTAATGTTAGGATTGTAAGGTTTATTTTTTGGGGTTTTTTTTTATGCTATATCAGGAAGATCAATTAATATGCCTCTTCTGAAAAAATCTTACACAGGTTAAATAAATAATGTGAATATCAAAATAATTTTTAATTAGTCCGGGCGCCTTTGATTGTAAAATTAATGAAATGTGGTATTATGTATCACAAAAATTCAAGTACACCTTCTATCTAAAATTACAAATAAATATTTTTAAAAAAATTCAGCTTAAAAATTAGCGCAACTATTTAAAATATTGACAAAAAAAAAAAATAAATAAAAAAATTTATTTTCCTAACTCTTCAGATTTAAGTAATGCCCCTGATTAGAGACTCTATACAAAAGGAACAAACATACCTTAAATTTGTAAATAAAATAAAAACTCATAAATTTGCCAGTCATAGGTTAAATTTTCTAGATAAAATGATTCACCATTTTTCATACTTGATAATTTCTGGGTCACTCCTTCAGATCTCCAAATCCTAAAAAAATTCAGCATATCACATCACAAAACACACACTAAAGCTCTCATGTGCACTTCCTTTTCCCTCCAAAAAACTGTCTCTCCCACTCCTCCTCTATTCTTTGAATCACCAACTAAATTTACTGAATAAATTAATTTTTAACAAACTTTATTTATAATTAATTAAAATGAGATTAAAACAAATCATCTTTTTTTTTTTTTAAATACAAGCCCTTATCCATTCAAACTTCACAAATTACAATTTTAGATGTTATCTAATACAACTTACACCATTCTCAATTACAGTCACATAAATAAAAAACTATTTAAAAATGCCATGTGAATATGGACAAAAAAATTTTAGACCCCTTACCGGATTTTGGGTTGGGGAGACTTGTTACTTACAGATTTCGATGGTTTACTTGTAATTATAAGTTACAGATTACAAGAGAGCCGTAATATATAATTCCGAAATAATAACAAATAATGTTTTAAAAGATTATAACAGTAAATTGCTAAAATAATTTATAACATACTGTAATATTTATTTTTCATGTAACAAATTTAATTTTTAACATCTTGATAAACACACTATTTTTAATATAAAAATTTCATTGTGAATACTCACTCTTGTTTATTGCTGTTGAATGTTTTTGCTGTTGGTGTTGCTGTTGGATGTTATTGGAAAATAAAAATTAAAAAAAAATAAATAAATTTATTCATCCGATTCGAATTAATGTCACATATAAAGTTTTAATTCAATTCAAAGCCTAGGATAGTTGCAAACGTTTTAGAACCGAATGAATAAAAAAATAATGTGATCTGTGAGTGCGGAGTTTTAAAAAAAGGATAAATAAACAATTAAAAGTGAACAAATGGTAACGTTCGAAAAAAAAAAAAAAACACGAACAGCGTTTTCATCACGAATTTTCACGGGAAATTCTTCGTTTGAATTCCTCTTATTTTTCCCATCCATCATCGACCCTCTCGAGGTTAGTTTAAAATTCATGGTTTGAAAATCCGTTTCAGGGCTGGCTGCTGCATATGGAAAAATGCATGTACACAAATCCTGCGGCCAGTCTTCTCTCAGCCCCCCCCCCCAAAAAAAAAAGAAGAAAAAAAAATAACATAGTGAATAAAGTCCCTTAAACTTAAAGTGCAAATCCATCTATTGGATTTCTGAATGAATAAAACAAAATTTAAATGATATATGTATATTTATACAGACCGAGTCAATCTTAGTGTAAAAAAAAAAAAAATAGTTGAAATTAAATCAAAAATGAAGAAAAATGCGCAAAGCTTACCTTTCTATTCCAATCCGTTACAGATGTACGATAATACAAATATATTTATGAAGAAACCATGTTTTTTGTCTTAAAAGCTGTAATATATCCACTTTGTTTAAACATTTTTCTAATTTTGACCACATTTTCGGATTTAGCATTAAATTACCTATAATAGCAGAGTACATGCAACCTTTAATTTTACAAACTAGGAATCCAAAGAACAGCTTGATCTTTACATTATTTAGGAAATTAAAAATGTCTTATAATACTTTGAAGCTCACCGTTTTGCGAAAAAAAACTGTCCACAAAACTGCAAATTTAACTAGTTTTCATATGAGGTGATCAAATTAATGATTTCTTATAGATTTCATGGAGAAATATACTTTTAAAACCGAAAAAAAAAAACACGGTCCCAGTTCGACAACAGTCAAAATATCAATAAACAAGGAGATTTAATTTTAAATCCGAAAATTTAAAAAATGTTTAAACAAAGTGGAGGTATTACAGATTTGGCTGTAAAACGTGTTTTTTGCCAAAACGTCTTAAAATTATCGTATACCTACGAACGGATTGAAATAGAATAGTAAAGTCTGCGGTATATTTCTTTATTCTTTTATATTATGCATTCATATCTTATGCTTTAAAAAAAAAAAAAAAAATATATATATATATTTGTGTATATATATATATATATATATATATATATATATATATATATATATATATATATATATATATAAATGGATATAGAATATTGTGTGTATTCACTTTAACTTTATAGCATTTTTAATACGATATATTTCTTTTGTTTCAGGTATGTGAAATAGTAGTTAAGGGCTACGAGCTTCTTCTGAAATCTAAATTTTACAAGGTTAGTTCTGTTGCGAATTGATACATCTTGGTATTGTATATTAAAAGCTTTTGTTTTAATTTCTTGTATGCCTTTATTTTTCATTAAAGAAAGCTTATGTGTTACATAAGTGGCATTAAGGATTGTAGAAGGGTAGGATTATATTTAAGAGGAATTGGTTAAGTGGAGACTCATAAAAAAAAATCAAATAGCATTTCTTTTTGTCTACTATGTTTCGTCAAACAAACTAGGAAATTTGTTTAAAAGGTTGTTTTTTAAATGGTTTTTTTAATAATAATGTGTAATTTCTTGAAAAAAAAAAAAAAAATTGCATACTTTGGCTTTCCATTTATATTTTTGAATTTAAAGTAACCCCGATTAATGGCCATTTTATTGATATGTTTTGTAAATATTAATATGTTACATTTTCGCAAAAACCATTATTTCATTTCAATATTATTTTAAATTAAAAGAGTTTTATTTTTTTTGTTAATAATCAATTTTAATGTAAATAAAAAATTAAGCGGTGTTCATTAATTTAAAGAGATAGAGGCCATCAATTGTAGATTCATATTTCATTAGGATTATTTTTCTTTTTCTTTCTGAATGATTTTTTTTTCAAATGTACAGAAGAAATTTGGTTACGTAAACTTCAAAATCAGTCCTGTTTGGACTTTCGGCATAGATTTATGTTGTTCCACCAAATCATTGATTTATTTTCGTATAAAGTCTATTCAGTCCAAAATTATTCATAAAATCCTCAATGCTACTATGCTAAAAATATGTTGCTGAAATGGAAACAACCAGATATCTTCTCTATCATTACAAAATACATGCCCACGCAAAACCACATGCTTTTAACTTGCATCTCATTCTTCTTCAATAATACTTCGAGGAGTCTTAAAAGAAAATGGTCACGGGATCTTGTAATATTGAACATTTTACTTGAATATCAACTTAATTAGACTAGCTCTGTGCATGTTTTGGCTATATAAAAATGGTTTATCAATTACGTTTTATGTATTTTCTTTTCACACACGAGGAGGGTTGTCTTCGTGTTTTGTTGTATGTTTAGATGGCTTTGACGTTTCTGCCTGAATTATTGAATTTGGCATATTTTTAGTTCTAATCTTCGTCCTGTGCCACATTTCGCTTATCTGAACTGCTATCGAACACTATCTTCAAAAACAGTAAATTGACTTAAATATTGTATAGTAAATACCTTGACTGCACTAGCTGCGGGAGTCGTTTATGGGCACGATTCCCAACAAAAAATTCTATATAAATTATTGATCGGTTCTAATCCGTTTTATACATATTTTTAAATTTTTTTTTTTTAAGAAATCGTTACTTTTTGGCAAATAATTGTATTGTTTCTCGACCTACTTAATCTAGAGAAATTTAAATATATTCATTGCAAAAACAATTAATTTTTTTTAAAATAAGCTTATTTATACCTTAAATACCTACCTCCAGTATTTTACTTTCTGTTCCTGATTTCGTTCTAAAATTTTGAATGCATTTTTCTCAAAAACAATACATAGTTTAGAAACGTGCCCTACTTAAAATAACTTCTACAAATAGACACCTTTCGTATACTTATACCGTGGTTGTTTTTAAAATTGATACTAAAATCGTTTATTAATTTCAAAATCTATATATTGACATGTTGGGAAATACGCAGAGAATACTAAGAAATTTGAAATAGTTTTGTCAATATGAAAGTAATTTAATCACAATGAGATATTTATCTATCTATAATATTTGCATTTTAAGATAATGTAATTGAAGAGGTAGGACATTTTGAAGAATTTTGAAGTATGTGAATTATACAATTGTTTTTTACAATGTTGTTAAAAAAAAACAAAAAAAAAAAACTAAAAATTATGTAAAAACGGATAGGAATCCATATGAAAGTAAGTTTTGTATTAGATTTTTCTAAATTAATCATAGTATTTACAAATATATTAGTGCATTTTTGTGAATGTAATAGGTACTTGGAAAGGACTGAATAATATAAGATTTTATTATTTATTTTTGATTTAAAAACAGATCTTAACATTCAAAAGCCTGTTTAATGATTTCTTAGGGCCTCAGTATTGTACGCCCTTTTATTGTCCCTCAAGGGGGCTTACCCCTTCATGGCATCAATTAAATAAATCGTTATTTTTTCTTTCACGAACGCCCCCATTCTTTTCGAAGAGGCGGAAGGAATCGTTGTTATCAGAAGGGTTGTTGAAAACGTTTCCCGAAAATTCCCCTACAGTTCAGGCGAACAGCACTCGACAGACGAGATTGACTACCGTTTTGCTTTGGGGGCACTGTTTAGCAAGTCGGGGGTTGGCCAATTTTTTTTATAGGTTTTTATTTACGTGATATTGTACTAATCATAATAAATTTAAGAAGAGTTTTGATAAATTCCGTTGCAAATCTGAAACATTTGATTATTTTTAATATCATGTATGAAGGTTTCTATAAATATTTTAAGAAAAATGTGCTAACACTTCTAAAACTATTTAATGTTGTATTTGTTTGTCTTAAAGTCTACTATCAGTCTCAGAAAGTGGTCATTTGCACACTTGAAAATCGATGAAAGAAAATTACTTATTAATATTATTTGTTCAGCAATCATTATAATATTTTGTGACCATTCAACAAATGTGAAAAAAAAAATTAAGTGTAGTTTTCACCATCCTAAACAATGATGTGTTTGTAAACAATGATCTCTTCATTGCATTACAAACACTCCAATCCCATATCCTAAATCTTCAAGAATGGTGTCAAAAATGGAGAATACAAATAAATCCAAGTAAATCTCATCAAATACCCTTTACCCTTCGTCGTAAACCTAAGACTTCCTTAGTCCTACAGTATACTTTAATAATGTTTCACTAATTCCTGTTGAACAGATCCGCTACCTAGGACTCAACTTGGACAAACGTCTTACTTGGAATCCACATACTAGACTAAAACGACAAGAATCTGCTCCTCGTTTTTGACTACTTCATTATTTTATATTTATTTCATTATTTTATTATTTTAACTTGACAAACGTTTAAACCTTCCGATTAATTACATAAGACTCATATACGTAACAGTAATTAGACCAGCTTGGACGTATGGAGTTGAGTATGAAGCTCCACTAAACCACCCAATTCATCTCATATCCAATCCTTACAA
This sequence comes from Euschistus heros, assembly GCA_003667255.2. NCBI lineage: Eukaryota > Metazoa > Arthropoda > Insecta > Hemiptera > Pentatomidae > Euschistus > Euschistus heros. Next base: position 1,910,010 of record RCWM02000001.1, read on the forward strand.
TCTAAAATCCTTAGAAAAATCCTAAATGCCCCCTACTTCGTCAAAAACAAACTTATCCCCAAAGATCTTAATATATCTTACGTTTTTGACATAGCTCATACCAGATATCCTTTCATAGCAAACTCCACAACCATTTAAATCCATTAGTATCACAACTTGCTTCTCACTCCATTCCAGATAACCCTCCTAGGCACCTGAAAAGAAGATGGCCTCGGGACCTTCTATACTACTTCATGATATAGAACCTTTATAAGTGCTACCGATGGGTAATTTCTTTAAAAACAAGTGACGTGTCATTTTTATCATTATCATCACATTTACTTGATTTATTTTATTTTAGATTGTATACAGTTGTAAATTTCAATAAAAAAAATAAAAATAAAACAAAGTTTAGTATTGTGGGAAACATACTAAGGATTTGGAATAATTCACTCTAGGGTTAACCTTGCTTTACGTCATACTCCCAATAGTGTCTCAAAGTGTATTAAAAGCAGAAATGGGTAAAGTTTAATCATGATTAATTATCTGACAAGTATTTTCGTAGAATCAATCATCGTTTATTATTTTTTTTTTTAATTATTTTTATTTAATTGACTACCTTGGAAAATCAAAAATAAAACCATATATACTTAAAAAAAAATTATTTTCATATATTTTTTTTTTAATATTTATTAGTACACAATAAAATAAAAATAATTCTGGTAATTGTGAAGATAATACTCATAATGAAGTATCAATTTTCTATGGGTATTTCTTCATTGTAAGTTATATATTAGAAGGTTCGAAAGCCATCTTCTTTTCGGACGCCTCGGAGTATCTGGAATAGAACGGGTAGCTTGTTGAGATACTAGTGTATTTGAATGGTTGTGGAGTTTGCTATGAAAGTATAGGTATCCGGTTTGGGCTAAATTAGAGGTATATGGTTCACTAGGATTTAAATGGATAATTTTTTTTTTTGTGATAAAGTAAGGAGCATTGAGGATTGGTCGAATGATCTTAGATTGTCAGGAATAGATACAAGACGAATTGGGTGCTTTAGTGGAGTTCCAAGCTCAAATCCGTATTTTTAAATAGGTCTAATTACTGACATTTAAATTAGTCTGCTGTAATTAATCGGAAGGTTTGACCGTTTGTCTAGTAAATGTTGAAGAAGTCGAAAACGACGGGCAGTCTCTTGTCGTTTTAGTCTGGTATATTTATAAATTTGAATTTTTAAAAAAATGTTAGTTTTCATTGTGTAAGCAGTAATTGATACGTTTTGATAAATTGCTTAATCAGCGTATACAATTTATTTTTTTTTTTTTTTATAATTTCACCGAAATATTTTGTCCGGTATTTGGAATAAATAAAATATACATTTATAATTAAAAATTAATATTTTCATGTTATAATTACGAATAATTTTTATAAAATCATCCAGAAGTTGTTAAAATAAAATTCACATATATTCTAGAAATTTCCTCCGGGTCGAGGACGCAACACGTATAGAATGGCGCTATAGGACGTAGGTCCACACGCCACAGGTAAACTGTCCAATTAGCAGATTCTTACCTGATAGCGGACTTTCTTATCGCCTTCGCCCACTTGGATTAATTTTTTTTTTCTGTTTAATTTGTTTTAATTTATACAGGACCTTCCCACTGGGCAACAATTTGCTCCCTGTTGCCTATTAACGCGCGATAACAAGATAAATATTACCTGACCACTGTCTTCCGCACGCGGTTGTTTTCTTTCGGCTTGTAACTAGGTATTAGTTACAAACTTATTTCATGTAACTTCTGAATGGACAAAATAAATTATATATCTTACAGGTTACGAACATTTTCCTGACCTTTCCACCTAGAATTGGTTCGAATTTTGGACATTCTTAGAATAGGTTGGTTCGTCTTACCTTCTCTCTCTTCACTTGAAAGATCTTTATACGCAGATGACACTGCGACTAATACTAGTTTATGATAGATACGACAAGAGATTGAAATCATCATACACCAGATTTAATAAATCTATACTATTATGTAAAAGAAAAAGCCATTTTTCGTTTGTGATCACTGAACACTACTGAACCAATCCGCACCATATTTTAACCACATCATCTCCATAGTTTAATGAAGGTTTAGCGATAATAACTATACATATGTGGTTAGCTCCATTCCGCAAAACTACTAAACCCATCTATACCAAATTTTAACTACCTCATATTCATACTTCTAGGAAGGTTTAGCTAATATAAAATTTACAATATTTTTTTTATATATATCAATTTATTGAAATTTACAACTATACAAATATGAACATCAAGTAAATGAGCTGATAACGATTACAATGACATGTAACAACTTAAAAAGATCTACTCATCAGTAGCACTTCAATAAAATTTTACACTAGAAGATCTCCAGGCCATCTTTTTTTCAGACGCCTCGGAGGATTATCGGTAATGGAGGAGGAAGCAAGTTGGGAGACTAGTGGATTGGAGTGGTTATGGAGCTTACTATGGAAAGATAGGTATCTGGTTTGGGCTAAATCAGAAACGTATGGAACATTAAGATCTTTATGGATAAGTTTATTGGTCACAAAGTAAGGAGCATTGAGGATTTTTCGAAGGATTTTGGATTGTAAGGATTGGATACGAGATAAATTGGATGGTTTAGTAGAGCCCCAAAGCTCAATTCCGTACGTCCAAATAGGTCAAATCACAGTCATGTAAATGAGTCTTTTGTAATTAATTGGGAGCTTTGAACATTTGTCTAGTAAATGTTGAATTAGTCTGTAAGGACGGGCAGTTTCTTGTCGTTTTAGTCTTGTATGTGGATTCCAAGTGAGAGGTTTGTCCAAATGAAGTCCGAAGTAGCGGATTTAATCATCAGGGATTAGAGGAATATCATTAAAGGATACTGTAGGGCAGGATGTTGTGGGTTTACGACGGAGGGTAAAGGTTATTTGATGGGATTTATTTTAATTCTCCATTTTTGACACCATTCTTGAAGGTTTATGATGTGGGATTGGAGTGCCTGGAATGCAATGAATGGATCATTATTTACTGATAACAAACATGTGCCATCAGCGTAAGTGGTGAGGACAGTGCTAGGATGGGTCGGGATGTCAGCTGTATACACTGTGTAGAGGATGGGAGCTAGGATACTTCCTTGAGGAACACCGGCGGACTGAGTAAAGAGGGATGAATGGGCGGAATTGTGACTTACTCTAAATGTTCTGTCATTGAGATAGGATTGCATAATAAGGAAGTATGTAGGAGGAAGGAATTTACGGAGTTTGTAAAGCAGTCCCTCGTGCCAGACTCGGTCAAAGGCTTGTTCTACGTTGAGCAAGACTCCAGTGCAGTACATCCCGCGCTCTAATGCGGACGAGAATATTAAAAATTTAAATGTACAATGTTGAGTAGCAGAAACGAGAATTACCAAATTTTCTTAAAAGTCAATGGTTATAAATTAAAATCCCACAAGATGAATTAAAAAATTATTTCTGCTGAATCAAAATGGTGATCCTTTGCTTTTTCATATTGTTTGTAAATACATGATTCATAGGTCTTTAGTTGTAAGCACTGTTCAATTGTGCTTTTATGTAACCTTCAATCACATAATCTGTGAAATTTTAACTAGGATAAAAATTACCGCTATGCGTAAAAATATCTTTGTATTTCGATACAACATTTTTATCGATAGACAAATAAAGTTTCAATTTTTAGTTAAATCTATCTTCTTTACTTATGAGAGCGGGCGAAGCCGCGACGTGGTATGCTTGTATTATAATAAATAGTAAATATAAATAAACTTACCCGAAACTTCAGCAATAATGTTTACAAAAATAAGGTCTAACATACTGGAACTTATCTTCCTAATTATATTCGAATCCCTCGGGCAAACATTGTTAGCTAACTCGACCTGGAATCAGAGAAAAATTTGATTTTCACATCTCATGTAAATAACAAATGCAACAAAGCCTAAAAACTTATTAGTGCAATGGCCCCACATTTCTGAAGAAAATCTCCGCTTTCAATCAAAAACAAAATTATTTCATATAAATCAGTTATACGGCCACTATGGAGCAACACCTGTGACTCAAACTATAAAAAAAAAAAATATATATAAAAGGTGCAAGACCTATGTATAATAATAATAAACAACTACCCCAGATATAAAAAAATAACCGATATGTTTTTGGAATCAAGTTTTCAAGTCATTAAACAATTCAAAACAACTTAAGAAAAAATTTATAAAATCCTTGAATTTGAACAATACGCAGTTATAATTCGTACTAAATAAACTATATAATAATTTATTCGTTCCTACAATTAAAAACATGTATTCCAATTTATATTCATTATGCTAAATCAACCATGTAGCGTAAATTGCTTCATTATCAAAACACGTATTGATGAGGTATGAGAGCAAAATAACCCACAAAATATAAAAAAATCTATTACAATTATAAAACTGTGTTGAAATGGTTCATTTGAACAAAACTCTTTATTGCATATTATTAGGACATTAAACCCCTTACTAAAAAAAAAAAAAAAATAATAATAATCGCTGTATTTCATGATGATACAGTAGAACCCCTCTTAACCGGTCTTCGATATATTAAGTTTTCCAAAAATGCAGTTATCCCTTCACCCCCTCTGAAACGGCCTTTTAAGACCACGCGAATATCATTACTTTTCCTTCCTCATTTTCGCCCTTCATTCCCCCCCTCCCCCTGTATTTTCTCATGATTTTTGCTTGCCTTTGCTTCCTTTTCTACAACCATGCAATGACCTTCCGTTTTTCTTTATTTTTTACACGAACTTTGATTTCTTTTCTTATTGTTCTCTATCTAGGCAGTTTTTGTCTGTTTTAATTATTCTGTTTCCTCTCTTATTTGATTTACATGCCATCCTATGATATTGTATCCATTGTATCAAATTAATGCAGTTTTTATGTGTGAAGTTTTTCAAATAAAACTATAAAATTAATGATTAGAAAACATTTTTTTTTTACAATCAAAATACGTTTTAGAGGGGGGAAAGGTTAGTAGGCTAGTAGTAGGTTAGTAGTTAGTAGTTAGTTAGTAGGCTAAAGGTCTGAAGAAGACGGTGGTTTAAGCAGTTAGTTTCACTGCAAATTTTTGAAAATTTCTGGGATTTTCGTTCTCCTAAGCTCTTAAAATATATTTATCCTGGAAAAAATTCCAGCCAAATCCCTCTGTGTTCAATGGTGAAGTCTCGACATTTTAAAAACATTTTGGAATGGTTTGCACACTTATGCTATCTAACACTATATACGCAATTTATTAATTTTTCTAGCCCTATATACGAAATTATACGAGAATCACGTGTAAACTTGATCACATGTAAAGATTATGTGTGAGTAAATACCAAATTATTTCCAAGGAGTGAAATGCTGAAGTGGGGAAAAAAAATTGTTTTGAAGAGGAATAATAAATATTGATATCCATACAAAAAATAGACTATTAAATATAAACATTGTATTATACAGAGGGATTATTTAAAGAAAACAAGAAAACCTCCATTAGTTTCTGTACAACACAATAAATAGTTCTTACTGCGAATAAATATGCGAGTTGGGGCAGGCACCATGCTGAGAACAGTCTTCCTCCCTTCCCCTTCATGCACCTTTATCGTCGCTTAAGAGTTGGTTAAGGCAATCGAATTCTGGTGTTCACCCCCCCCCCTCGATAATTGAGGTTGGGCCTCAGTTTCCAACCGCCCCACCAAATGGGTAGAGAGGACTACCTAACTACTCTAGCTTCTAGTAAGGTCTCCACTAGAACCCTGGTTAGCCACTTTCCAAGCCTACGACTACTGTGACCTCTACGTCTATGACCGGCTAAACAGACCACTCTTGCTCTTGAAAAGCTCATGGTCTGATAGACTTCTAAGAAAGAAAGGTGGTAAACTAACCCGTTGGACGTCATCAATCGGCAATCCGACAATGACAATGACCATCACATACTTAGTCATCATCATCATCATGGAGAGGGGAACTTGGATTCAGGGGGAAATGTTCATAATCTAATTCATACAAAAGATTTTTTTTTTGTAAACGTATATCTCAAAAACCGTTGGAAGTTCGACAAATATACATACAAAAAATTTTATAGAAAGTTTATTATTTTTCTAGAGTCTACCGTTTTTAAAATATAATCGATAAATCCAAAAATGGGACCTTCTCGCCTCCCCCCACCGTTAGCACACCCCCACGGGCGGGGACTTTTAGAATGTTTATCTTCTAATTATTCCTAACGAATAGCTGTGAAGTAAAAAATAATATCATTTTCATGCACTCTACACCCCCTCATTTCAGCATTAAGGACTGTCTGTACCAATGAGTGATGATCTAGTAGACAAATAATGGCTCACTTACTATAGATAAAAAAAAATATCGTTTTTCTTGATTGGAAATATATTTAATCAGTGCATAATAATTTCATGTTATGTGTATCATATGTATGTACATATATATTATTACATATGTACATGTATCACAAAACTATAACTAGTATCGATCGGTTCCTAGGAATCGACTTCATTGATTCTCAATACATATTCTTTTCGTAAGCCTTGGTTGTATATCGAGAAGTGCCATATCCCTACCCAAAATCTGTAAAGCTATTTAAAGCAAGATATTATAATAATTTAAAAGGAAGTATATATGTATAGATGATACTTTAAGACGATACCTTTCAAAATTAAAAGTACTGTTTATGACCTCCAACGATATGTAGAGGAGGCTGGCCTCTTCCGGCCTCTTGCCGTTCCATCTGATCTTCTGGTAATGGACGCTGTAAAAGTGTTCATGAGAGTCGTTCGGAGGACGGGTATCTTGGCCGGGCGGGCTATGGCAGAATAAGACCTATTGATTCCAGGACCTCCGCACAGGGTTTTATGACTGACTCGCTGTATGCCGGATCGGGAGGTAAACATTTTACTGACTTGGCATAAAGTTGGCTTATTCAGTGATCCGTAGGAGGGAATTTAGTGTGTCTGCCAAGGGGTTGTAAAATGTGATCCATATAACCTACATTTTAATCGAATAAAGGCGAAAAATCGAAATTTGATATTTTTGAACAGAACAGTTTGGAACATTACTGAGAAATTAAACCAAACGACATCATTGAAAACATTTAATTATAAAGCTCGATAAGGAAGTGAGATGGCAAAAGATGGAATTAGTATTCCCCTCAACTAAAGATGTTTACTATAAAAAATCACTATCCAGAAACTCAAAAATTCGTCATTACAAGACAGTGATTCGGCCAGAATTTTTATATGCAACTGAAACACTTATTTTAGGATCAATGAAAGAAATTGAAGAAATTACGAAAAAGGAAAGAAAGATTGAGAACTGTGTGAGAACTGTACAAACATGTTGAACAAATAACAGATAAAGTTGGGAAAAGGGGACTAATGTTCTATCGTCACATACAAAGAATGAGTCCAAGCAGATTATACAACATTTAGAAAGATTAAAAGGCAAACCCTATTAGAAATTGACATAAATAAAAAGGTAATTGAAGACAGAGCAAACTATAGAAACAAGATTAAGGAGTAACTTCCAAGACAAAACTGCTCCAAAAAGACAGGGAAGAAATTGGATGTGAGAACAGAGGAAAGAGAAAGTGAACAGATGAAAGAGTATTGAAGAAAGCGTAAAGCTAACTTGGTGGCTTTAACGTGTTCCTTAGATGGCCTGTAACGAAAAAATAAAAAAGTTCCATAAATTTCACCTTACTTTATGCATTATCTCCTGAAAATTATATACTCCAAAACGGCTTATTTTTTTAAGGTCGGTAAACATGATACTTCTAAATTTCATTTTATTATTTTCATTTTCTTTTGTATATGGAAATTTTCAGCTGCGTAAAAAATCTAGTAAACTAGCAATAAAAATTTTTATGAATCATTAGAAACAATAAAATCGGTTAAAACCGATCCAGATTTTTGTTTATATGACCAGATAAATATTTCCAATAGCCTCATTATAAATTTGTTTCAAATAGGGATGGAAAAATCCAATGAGTCATAAGAGAAAACCCATAGTGAACCCCAAACATTTAACCTTCCTCTTCTCATGATGGATATATTTCAGTTACCTATTACATCTCCTGAGGTGAGTACTAATGTTTGATTTCTTGTCTTACATTTTTGAAAACTTTGGTGTATATAATCCATGTAACATAGTACTGAAGTGTTGAAAATTTTGTATTGTTTAGAAATGAAGATGATTGTTCAGCATTCGAAACAAGTATTCTAATAAAATAATCCCAATAGAAGTGGCAATTAATTCATCAATCCAAATTAACTTTCCAATGTTTTTTATCGTTTTGTTTTCCATGCTATTAAATATATATATATATATATTTTTTTTTTTAGTCATTTATAGAAATTTACAACTGTATATACAAGTATAATACAACAAGTAAATATGATGATACTGATAAAAATGACACGTCACTTGTTTTAAAGCAACTACACATTGGTAGCACTTATAAGGTTCTATACAGGGTGAGTATCTCTTAGTGTATAAACAATTATTACGTGAATCAATTATGAAAATCATTACGTTTAACATATCATTCAAAAGCTTATTAAATTTGCAAGTTTTTGTGAGATTTGCAGTTTTGTCGATAGTTTTTTCGAAAAGCAGTGAGCGTTAAAGCAATTTAGACATAGTGACTCCCCCAAATAAGGTGAAGATCAAGCTGTTCTTTAGATCCCAAGTTTGTACAGGGTTACATTCAAGGTTACAGATATTCTGCTATTACAGAACATTTAATGCTAAATCCGAAAATGTGGTCAAAATTTGAAAACTATTTAAACAAAACGGAGATATTAAAGCTTTTATGGAAAAAAAAACGTGGTTTCCTCAAAAAAGGCTTTGATTTATCGTATTTCTGCAACGGATTGGAATAGAAAGGTGAGGTCTGCGGTATTTTGCTACGTTTTTGATCTAGTTTTACGCAATTTTTTTTATACACTAAGAGATACTCACTCTGTATATTGAAGTACTATATTAGAAGGTCCCGAGGCTATCTTCTTTTCAGGCGCCTCGGAGGGTTATCTGGAATGAAGTGAGAAGCAAATTGTGATACTAATGGATTTGAAGTCAGAAACTTAAGGTATATTAAGATCTTTGTAGATAAGTTTGTTTGTGACGAAGTAAGGAGCGTTTAGGATTTCTCTAAGGATTTTGGATTGTAAGGATTGCATACGAGATGAATTGGATGGTTTAGTAGAGCCCCAAAGATCAATTCCGTATGTCCAAATCGGTCTATGTAAATGAGTCTTTTGTAATTAAGTGGAAGGTTTGAACGTTTGTCAAGTAAATGTTGAAGTAGTCGGAAACGACGGGCAGTTTCTTGTCCTTTTAGTCTTTTAAAAAAATATATATTTATATTATATAAAATATATAATTAAAAAATAAAAATAAAGATAGGATAGTAAAATATACTTTTTCCCCTTCCTTCATTCAGGTTTAATTTGGCAAGACTTTCTTTAGAAGTTGTTTAGGAAGCGCTTTGGAAAGACAGGAATGAAACGGTAGGCGGCGGGGACGTATGCTCGCCTACATTCAGTTACTGATAAAGAAAAAAAAAAGGAAAAAAGAAGAACGAAAAAGGCATCTCAAGTCTACTTAGCGAAAAGTGGCCTTTAAAAAGAAGAGTTTTCCGACTGTCAAAGAAGACAAAAAGTGTGAGAGGTGCTTTTAGGCGACGGTGGGGTGCAGGCAGCAGAAAGCTCGATACCAAAATGGGCGCTTATGCATTTTTCAGACGTATTCAGTAGACGTCGTTCGGAAAAGATGAATCTTCCGAGGAACCTTCTTCTCCCGCGTCACTGCTTCTAGAGGATGTGGTAATAAGTTTGAATTATTAAGAGGAGCGGGTGGGGATGTGATACGCTAGGTGGGTTCGGGTTGAAAATAACGTACCTTCCTTTTTTCGTTACAAGATACACAATACTATGAATATATTTTTATATTAAAGATTTTTTTTAACCCATAATAATTTAATATTATAAATATTTGAAATCGATTTTATAAAAAATATTCGTATCTAACTATAAGCCTCATTCGCGCCCGTTTCTTAAAATTCAGACTCTTATCTTTGATGTTTTTGTGAATTTTATTCATTTTATTCTACAAATGTCTTAAAATAAATTTTTTTTATTTTTTACAGCAATATTGTTTTTATTACATGCAATGTATCTTTTAAATCTTGTAAATTTGTCAGAAAATAATTCTAATATATATAAACTCCCCGTCAAAAGTATTTCAAAACCCATAATTCTCGAGATTTTCCTGGTTTTTACCTTAATCCATACTTGGTTTATATTCATATTAATATTATATATTAAACGTGAGACATTAGTGACTATACACATCAATGTTTTTCCCTGTTAATAACAAACGATTGAATTTTAGATTATTTTTTTTCAAATATCCTTCAGTCCATGTTTATCATTCGTATGTATGCCAAGACTAGTAGAAGCAGCCAATCACGCCAGATGGGGCAATAAGTCTTAGTAAATATAAATTAAAAATTTAAAAGTTAAAATTGTAAAAAGTAAGAATTTTAAAAAGTAAGTAACATTTTTGTTTATTGGAAGAAATATTGTAATTTATTTTTATAAAAATTGGTTTTGTCTAGTTTAGGAATGTTTATAATAGACTTCAGGACCTTATGATTACAGTATAAGTTATAAAAACCATCATATCTAAATATTTTCTCAATTTTAAAATTAAGATACATTGTATATGAAGATTTTAAAATCTTTCCTTAATTTGTTTAGAAATTTTATTTAAAATTTTTCTAATCAAATTTCTTTAAATTTAAAACTATTATTTATATTTTTTTTAAATAACTTAAAAAGTATAATTGGAATATAATAATATTATATTTTTTTTTTTTATTCTCACTAATATAATATTCTAAATGATTGTATGTAATCCTGTTAAAAATATATTAAAAAAATAAAATAAATAATATGATTGTTTCAAAATAATGAGCTGCATTGTGGATTAACCGGCAAAACTTTTGCTTCGCTTAATAAACTTGTTAGGTATTAATTGGGCCTGTCATACAAGTTGGAAGTTTGTGAGGTGGCGTGATCAGCCTTTTCCCATGCCCTGTCGGAACATCTGGTACAGATTAGGCGAGAACGGAGGAACTGTAATAAAATTTAAAAGGTTAAACAATAAGTATTATAAAATTGGAATCGTGATATTTAAAAAAAAAAAAAAAAAAAAAAAAAAAAAATGTGAAATAAAAAAAAAAAAAATGTGAAATAAATAAAATAAAAAAAAGAATAAAAAAGAAAATATATCCTTCCAAGCTAAACTTCCACCTGATAGATTTTTTTAAAAATTTTCTCTGCTAAAATTGTCTTAAATACTGCAACCAGGGCATTAAATACTTATTAAGTCTATTGAAACGTTATTTGAATAAAAGGAAGCAGTATTTAAAAAAATATATAAAACAATTTAAATATAACAAATTTTTTATATTTAAGTTTTATATCCTCCCCTTGTGCTCATTACGTCTTTCATTCCATGGCGTATAGGCCTAGTTGTAATATGAAACTTCAATGTTATAAATAAACGTTAAAAAAAAAGCCGATTATTTAATAAACACACAAACACAAGAGAAAAACAAATGATTGAGATAGTGTACAAAAATGATAAATAAACATAATGAAATAACACTGCAAAAACTATGGTAAAAAAAACAAACTATAGAATAAGAAAATAAATAAGATGAAAATATATTTTAAATATAGATTAGAAGAAAATATTGAAATTAATAATAAAAAAAAGTAATTAAGTACAAATCATTGTGCTGATTGGTATTACTGAATAACTGTCTTACATGGATTCTATTGGTTCATCAATAGAAATAGAAAATTTATCCTTAGTAAATATTCTAAATTCTATTAATTTATGTATATATATACAAATATAAACATACACACTGTATACATACATATATACACAATGACAGGCCAAATTTACCGCTCATTTTCTCAGTTCTTGGTACGATTCTTGTTTAGGGGTTTAAGCTCCCAATATATTTTAACCAGGGCATGTGAAACGTATAAGGATAATTTAAAAGAAAATTAAATACAAGAAAGCAGTATTTAAAAAAATTACCAAGGCACATTAAAATTTCGAAATGTTTAGCTAATGTGGTTTATATCCGCTCCTTGCGTTCATTATATCTTGCGTTCGATGGGGCATATGTCTAATGTCATTTGGATAGATCTTATGCTAAACTATATATATGTTTTTTTTATTTATTAATTATTACAATCTGCCACAAACGTGTGCAATAAGTTGATAGCTATATGATTACATTCACACATTATGTACAATAAAAAAGAGAAAAGAAAAGAGCTATGCTATACATGAAATAATAAATTGTAATTAATCATAATAATTTAAAATTTAGTTACTTAATTGTTTTTTAATATTGATTGCTTTAACTACATGCTTTAATACGTTTTATATGCCCTGGTTAAAGGATATATGGACGTAAAAAACAGTAGAAAAATGATAATTTAGCTGCAAAAATGGGGGAAAAAGAAAGTGAAATTTTTAGTCAATGTATATGACTATTAATTATATTTAACATTACGTGAACTGTTGTTATTGCTATTTCAACTTTTTAATATGACCTCAATGACGATTGAAAAAAGTTATTGTTAATTTTTTTTTTTAAATTGAAATTTACAACTCTAAAAAATATATAAATCTAGTTATTGTGCTGTTAACTATTACAATAACGTGACAAAACTTGAAAAGAACTACCCATCAGTAGCACTTCAATAAAAATTCTACACTAGGTCTCTAGGCTATGTTCTCTTCAGACGCCTCGGAGAGTTATAAGGAATATAGCAAGTTGAGAGACTAATGGACTTGTGTGGCTATAAAGTTTACTATGAAAGAATAGGTACTAGGTTTGGGCTAATTTAGCAACATATGGCTCATTTAGATCTTTATGGATAAGTTCATTTGTAACAAAGTAAGGGGCATTTAGAATTTTTCGAAGGATTTTAGATTGTAAGGATTGGATACGGGAAGAATTAGAGGGTTTAGTTGAGCCCTAATGCTGTTCTCCATATGTCTAAATAGGTCTGATAACTGCCATGTAAATCGGTCTTTTGTAGTAAATCGCAAGGTTTGAATGTTTGCCTAATAAATGTTGAAGAAGAAAACAACGAGCAGTTTCCTGTCGTTTTAGTCTTGTATGTGGATTCCAATGTTTGTCCATTTGGAGTCCTAGATGACGGATCAGTGGGATATTATTGAAGGATACTGTAGGACAGGAAGTCGTAGGGTAAAGGTTGTTGGATGAGGTGTGTTTGGAATTATGTGTGTTGGAACACTTGTCTACCGAGCTCCCGGGCCCGAGTTCGAGTCCCACTGAAGGCAGAAAATTTATTTTCTGTTATTTCGACCGTGGATCGAATTCGAGGTCGGGAGACCCTCCTGGGGTACACCCAGCCTCTAAAAAAGTGGGCATCATTAAATGGGGAAAAAACCTGGCGGTTGAGCGTGTATTCTAGCCAAATCACCTCCTTTCACAACCGTTGGCTCAGAAACAGTACAACCTACCCAAGTACTGAACCCGAGACCGTTCATGGGTTGTAAGTGGTACAGTTTTTTTTTTTTTTTATTTCGATATTATTCTTGAAGGTTCTTGATATGAGATTGGAGTGTTTGTAAGGCAATGAAGGGATCATTGTTTACTAATAACACACAAGTGTCATCAGCATACGTGGTGAGGTCGGTGCTAGGATGAATCAAGATATCAGCTTTATATAGGATTGATATTTAAACAATTTTCTTACAATTTGTTTATTTGTTTTTTCGACGGGATTTTGTCTACATAAATATTTCCTCGGCACCAGCTCTATCCAGTCGAAGTGTCGGGTGGGTGAGGGGTGGAACTTTGAATTTCCTTAGGTTGCAGGTGTTGTATCACCGTATTATGTATATTAATGATTGATCTGAATTTGTCAGCATAATTTATGTAATAGCGGGATTGTTTGCGCATTTTAATTATCTCCCTAGAATCTCAATTCTGAATGAAATCATATTTAAAATTCACTCGTCAGCTGTTGTGCATTATTTTTAATAATTAATTATTTCATAATTGTTAATGTTAGAGAGCCCTAATGTTATCGAGTATTTATACTCATTATATTATTTATAATAATATCTTTTTAATATACTATAACGCATACATATCTATTTTACGGTATTGTTATGTGCATTTTTGTACTATTAAGTTTTTTTTTAATTTTATTAAAACTTGATTTAATTTACACTTTTATCCTGAACCATCGCCTTTTAGTAAAAATGTTCCAGATATTTTACAAATATATCTATAAGATATTTACGGCATATATTATACTTACTAGTAGACTTTCCAGAATAAAAATTAAGGTTTTATTATATTTTTTTTTATTTATTGATATTTATAACGGCACTATAATATAATGAGTATATTAGCAAAGCTGTGAATTCATAGCATTTAAATTTAGTTCAAAGCTATAAACCATAATAGCATAAACATAGCACTTAATAAATATTTTTAATTAGGAGGCCAGACACTCCAGTCACATATAATTTCCCTTGAAGAATGGTGTCATAACTGGAGAGTTAAGATAAATCCCAGCAACTAACCTTTACCCTACGTCGAAAACCTACCTCATCCTGTCCTCCTGTATCCTTTAATGGTGTACCATTAAATAATGTAGAACAGATAAGATACCTTGGATTTTATCTGGACAAGAGACTTACCTGAAACACTCATACATGATTGAAAAGACAAGAAGCTGCACGTCGATTTCGACTACTACAACACCTACTTGACAAACGTTCAAATCTCCCGATTCACTACAAAAACTCATTTATATGACGATTATCAGACCTATTTGGACTTACGTTATAGAGTTATAGGGATCCACCAAACCATCCAATTCTTCCCGCATCCAATCACTCAAATCCAAAATCCTTCGAAAAATCCTAGATGCTCCTTACTTTGTCACAAATGAACTAATCCACAATGACCTTAATATCCCATATGTTGCTGATCTGACACGGACCAGATACCTTTCCTTTAATAATAAAATCACTGCTCATCCAAATCTACTTGTTGCACAACTTGCTTCCCATTCAATTCCTGGCAATCCTCCGAGGCGTCTGAAAAGAAGATTGCCTCGTGATCTTCTTTTGTAAATATTCATTAGAGTACTACCAATGAGTAGTTCCTCTAAAAGTTTTATTCATGTTATTATATTTCATATATACCGCATATTTACTAGATGTGTTTTCTAATACAGTTGTAAATTTCTATCAATAAAAGAATAAAAAAAAAAAAAAAAAAAAAAAAAAAAAAAAAAAAAAAAATAGGAGGTCCCTTGACCATCTTTTAAGTGGGTATGGAGTAGGGTGTAGAATCAGTCCAATGGATTAATTATTTATTTTATTTTGAGTTAATAAAAAGAAAATCTGAAAATTGTTAGTTAAAAAAAATGATGGGTTATTAAAAAAAAAAAAGCTCAATTTTTGTAACCCGAATTACCAGGAAATTAAGAATACTTGTAAGGTCTCTTAGTAATTTTTGGAAGTGTTTGAAGTGCAAGATACATTTGAATTGACCAATAGATTGACAATAGATCACCAAGGGTCAAAGAAAATCAAAGAAATGTTTCCCCTGCTTATTTGACAGTACGTGCGCCTATCGGAAGATTTATCTTCATTCTCCAGAAGACTCATGATGTTTTTTTTTATGATCTATCGTGTATGTGATTCGTGGCCTTACAAATTTAAAAGTTACGAGATTTGACTGAGTACGTACCGGACTAAATTAATGTGTTCAAACAAACGGAGCGAGAAATGTGATTTTAAAAAAAAAATATATTAATATTAAAATTTTTTTTTTCATGACAAAAGGGAGTTGGGATCGATGCAAAACACCGGAGTTACAAATAGAGGCTGATGGAAGAGACACTAGGTTGAGCAGTATGGCTGGCAAACAGGGCCTGATTTGCCTAATTGCCTCAACATCGGTCAATAATGACTGAATGTGATTTTGGATCAACTTTGAATGGAATCGAATGCAAAGTAAGCAATACTCTGAGTGGGTCGTATCACTTAATGGCAGTTATTTCTCAATCCCTCGAATAAAAAGGCGGGCTATTCTGAAATGAAATAAACGATACCATTAAATGTAATTAAAAATAAAACAGTGGTATTTCTATGGATATGAAGACTGGAGAATGGTTTAGCATCATGTTGTTGATCCATAAAAGCATTTCAATTTTAATTTCTATTTTTGAATTATTCTCCAATTCTATTTGAATATATATTTTTTATTAACATGAGTATGCCTTTTGGCAAAGAATGTATAGTTTTCTTGTGGAACTTTTTATTATTCCCTAAAATGTGTAACTATTTTTCACACCCAAAAATGTAACATTTTGATACGCCCTAGCTCTGTTGGCGTAAAAGTCTCAAACAATTCATCAATCCTAATTTTATTGATCCTTCTATACCATCATGCGTACCTCAATCGATACGTGTATCACTATGTAGTATTTTATAATTTTTATTTGCATGAACTATTCATGTTCTATACATATTTCACGAACGGAATCATTGCCGTCTCTATTATCTGTTGCCTTTGAGTGAGGCAGATTGCAATATTTTTTCAATGAAATAAAATTAATATTTAAACTTCTTGATGCTACGCAAATATTTCAAACATGTAATGAAACTATATAATGTAAATAGAATAGGTTTGTTGTAATATGACTTAAATCATTTCATTACGTGTTAGTTAGTTAGTAATGTATCAACGTATCACAATTCAAGCAATACGCCCCAAGAATATAAAATCACATAAATGCGTAGAAGAGGTATTACATGCCTTCTAAGCATTACTTTTGATCATTGTTTTTATTGAAGAAGACCGTTAATATTTGTAATTAAAACTTTACTAATAACTGAAACAAAAAGTGACATGAATTAAATTATATGCTGGGAATAAAATGCTAGGGTGAATAGAAAAAAATGGCAAAATCAAATATAAAAAGCAAGAGGCTTTGTAAAACTCTTCCCGACACTTTTCGTTACCCTTATTTTCAGGAGTGCTTGAAGGAATAATTCGTATTATGAAATTACGATTGATGTCAGAATCAAAAACTTCTTTTCTCAGATTTCCGGAAAAACTGAAATTGACATGATCGTACCTAAGCCCGTCTACGCCTTGCCCTAACACTTGAGTTTCCTTTGCTTCTTAATTCATTTATAAAACAGCATTGGGCATATTTATTTGTATGATGGGAATGAATCATTATTATTTTAAGTTCAATCATTAAATTTATTTATAATTGATTGTTTTCCGTTGCTTAATGAACAAAACGATATATTAAAAATGTTTTGGACGCATTAAGTGTATCCAAATAAAATAAACAAAAGTGTATTGTAAATAAAATATGAAGTTTTATATCAATTTATTGAAATCTACAACTATAAAAATATATACAAGTAAATGTGTTAATAACGATAACAGTAACATGTCGAAACTTGAACAGTACTACTCATCAGTAGCACTTCAACTTCTATACTATAAAACTTCTACACTAGAAGTCCTCTAGGTCATCTTCTTTTCCGACGCTTCGGAGGATTATCTGGAAAAGAGTGGGAAGCAAGTTGAGAAACTAGTGGATTGAGGGATAAATACTTATTAACTCGTGAAATGTAGAATTTTATAGAAATAAAATAATGGAATAAATAGATTTCTTTCTATGTTGCTGATTTAGCCAAAACCAGATACCTATCGTTTCATTGTAAACTCCTTACCCTCTCGAATCACCTTGTTCCTCAACTTGCTTCATACTCTGTTCCTGATAGTCTTCCGAGACGTCTGAAAAGGACATTAGAACTTCATGAATTTTTATAGTGCTACTATCATATTCAGTACATTTACTTGTTGTGTATATTGTATACAGTAGGAAATATCTATAAATATATATATATATATATATATATATATATATTTTTTTTTTTTTTTTTAAATATGTACAAAATTTGAAATTAGAATAGGAATTTTTATTTTTATTAAATTGTTTTGAAATATTGTTTTAAATAGTATTTTTTAAAAAACAATTCAAAGAAATATTGCAACCGCGACTAATTCAATCTTAAACAACTCAATCAATGAAGGCCTCATTAAGATGAATGTATTGGTGTTAAAGTAAATGAAAATATAATGAAGAGCTCTCATTAAATCTTTATAAAGTTCCGACCCTAATCAAGGAACTCATAGCCCCGTCTTCTATTCCCCCCACCCCAGACCTCTAATTTTACCTATTTATGCATGACCCGGCCTCTATCCCGGCCCAGCAACGAAGAACATACATTCAAAAATTATTTAGCAGCATAAATATTTTATAGTTATTACAATATTGATATCTTAATTCGTCAATTTTATAGACAAAAAAAATTATTGGATCTTAAAAAAAAAAAAAAAAAGAAGAAAATATCTTACATAAACAACACAATCATATATATTGTAGTTCCATAAATATATTAATATATATAGATATATTTCTTCACTGTTACTAATCAATGTTTAGTAAGGTTCATGAGGTTCAGTCAATAAATAAAAACAACTATTTTGACGACGTTTCGAGACTATATTGTTCTCATAATCATACCCTGCAGTGAAAAAAACAGGTTTCAATATAAACATATAAAAACATGCTTTAGAATATACGCTACATATAATTACAGAATATGGAGGAGTATGAAACTACTTAAAATGTTCCTAATTGATATGCTATTGGTATCTACTACTACATAAAACAATTCTAGTATACAAATGAACTGGGGAATTTCTGGAAGAAGGTTAGGGATGGGAATTTCCAAGAGGTAATCCCAGTTGCATGTAGTTTGAATTTCCGTATTTCTGTGAATATAAATGGATATATTTGTTATTGGTTTATGCTTTATGTTATTATAAATGTACAATACTTTTTTATTGGAGTTTTTCATAAATATGTTTTGTCCAGCAAATATAAAAACATTCATCATGGGAACACGATATTGTGTTAGGTTAGTAGGAAACTAACTAACTTTTAATATTGTTCAAAATAAAGTATGCTCTCATCATTGGTCTTTAAAGACGTAATGTGCATAACTGTATAAAAATCTACAATTGCAGCCGCTTTTAGAGGATTCCGAATATATAAAAGCTTTCTTCTTAGTTCCATTTTAAGTTGCAGGTCATCAAATGACTATTACACTTCGAATCATTCACATGACAGTAATCAAACCTATTTGGACACAAGGGACTTTGAGGCTACACTAAGACATTCAATTCATCTCGTATCCAATCCTTACAATCCAAAATCCTTCAAAAAATACTCAACGCTTCATACATATGTACCATGTGTCGCTGATTTAGCCTAAACCAGACATCTATCCTTTCATAGTAAACTCCATAACTATTCTCTCAAGTCTCTCAACTTGCTTATTTTTCTTCTTTATCTTTCTGAAGGGTCTAAAAAGAAGGTAGTTTGTTTACTAGTTATTGATGTTATTATAATTTTCTTACTTGGCTTGTGGGGGTTGAGATTGGGGCTATCCATGCTAGTTGGCTGGCTCTTAAAAAAGCTTTAAATTATTTTGAAAACATGGTCAATATGAATGATAGATTTCCAAAGCTGTGTTTTTATAATTTTGCCTAGCTGTCTTATTCAAGTAGCTTATTAGCTATTAGAATAGCTAATTCTAAGTATAATTCGTGTTGACAACTAAAAAATTTACTGAATAAAATCGGAGAAGGGGAAATATTTTTTTAATCAAATATAGTTAGCTCATAGAAAAACGTCAAACATTATTAGTAAAATACAAAATTTATCTATTTAATTTAAATCTATTCTCTAGCCAGCAGTCGAATTTTAGCACATTCTACAATAGCAAGAATCCAATCGGTTCCATCCCTGTTTGCATTTACCTACAGCTAAATATTATTTTCACTAGAATTGTTGCACAGTTAAGAACTTCAGGAAAACATATTATTAAATTAATAATAATAATAAATAATTAATCCACAGGAAATCTGTATGGTTTGTGAAGACCTCGGACATATTCTTTATACTTGTCTAATTTGTAATGCGTGACACTTATTTCTCTGGCATTGATTTAAATAAAAATTTTCATAAACTTATTCCACAAAAGAAATTTAATGACCTTCTCAAATGAAACTTTTATAAAAGTGCTATTACTGGGTAGCAACAACCATTGTCATGTTATTATGTACTATATTATCACATTTACTGGATGAATTCTTTATGTACAGTTGTAATTTTCAATAACTGGATAATTAAAAATAAAAAAAGTTACAGAGGTTATTTACTGCTCAAACTTTATAAAATTTAGAACCAACTGTGCTGCAGATATTTTAATGAAAAGTAGAAAAATTGGAATATTTTTAGCACTGCGCTTCAAGGTTCAATTCTGGATTTTAGCACACAAGCACATCACTAAACTAACAACTTATAAAAAAAAAAAAAAAAAAAAAAAAAAAAAAAAAATCAACACTACCCGATATTTTACCCACTAAAATATAAAATTTTAGTAGATTACTGGGGAGTCCACGAAAATATTGCTCCCCCCCTCCCGGACATGTCTGGAGGGTGTCGGATTATCCGTAAAGTCGGACTAGTTTAAGATCGGATTAATGAGGTTGTATATATAAATATATATTTTTTTTTTTACTCAAATGCTATTTCGAAATCGATGTACAAATACTTAACTACTGGTATGTTACAACTTGCTGTCAGATCTTTTCTTCTATTCACTGAAGGGTAAATATTTGATCAATACTCGATCAGGTTCGCCTTAGTCCACATTGTTAATTCCCGATAAATTCCGTGGGGTATTAACCGATTCTGCTTGTTGGATTTAGAGTGAATACTTGATACGTTGAAAGCAGTCGAATTCCCCAAATGTTAGTGCTGTACATTGACATGTTTGTGGATTGCAGTTAAAAGGGATTGTTTTGTTTTTTATGGAAAAATATTTCTGGTTTTAAGCTTTTACTTCCATTCTTGCTTTACTATGCTATATGAATACTTTTGTTTGGAAATACTTGCGATATTGAATGTCGATCGGATACTATACAGAGGATTACCGCTTGATGAATAGACGCACATGAAACCATGCTTGCAAGAAAAAAATTGTAAATTTCAAGTAATCTGGACTAACATTCTAATCTAGATATGCAATACTAAATGCACATCTATCTGGCTGTCAGTAAACATACGTTGTACCAAAAATACCCTTTCTGAATTTTACAAGTTTAAATAAAAAAAAAATATATTCTATCATTATTTTCAATCCTTACTTACTTCGGAGTTTCCTAATATTTTAAATAAATGATCTAGTTACAAATTTTCAGATTTTTGGACTTAGGTATCAATGATATTCAATTATAAATAACATTGATGTTGATATTTTATTTCGCCTATACGTTATTTGCATTAAATCATTGAATTTTAATGCCAATGTTTTTTTGTTGTTTTTTTTTGGATGTATCATAATTATTCTATAAAAAATCATTTTGAAATTTTGAAATCTGTTTTTTTATATGAATTCTTAGTTACAAGTCTCCTAGAATAATGACAATGTACGGTCACAATAATAGGTGCATTCTGACAAATACAAACAAAAAAATAGGTACCCAACAAATAATTTTAATCAAGATCACTATTTTTTTTTTTTTTTCCAATTTCTTGTAATGTAATTATCCCTTGGTAGGTCATTGGTGAAACTTACATATTAGAAGTTCCCGTGGCTACCTTCTTTTCAGAGCGGTAGGGGAGGGTTACTAGGAGCACGTGGAGAGATCTGTGGATTTAGGTGGTTACGGAATTTACTTTTTTAAAAGGATTTTGCGTTATAAGGAATGGATGCGAGATGAATTGGATGGTTTAATGGATTCCTAAAGTATTTATTAAAACTGTAGTGTTCATCCAATATTGGAGGATATTGACAAAGTATTGAAACAAATGAGGTATTGAAAATAGAAGTATTTAAATGTTTGATATCAGGAGGAATAGAATTCCACAGGATTGTTGAGCGGAAGAGGTAGGATAGTTGTAATATTGAAGCTCTATGGGATGGAGTATACAGAGCAGAAAGACGGGATCTTGTGTGTATTGAATTGACTGCAGATCTGAATCGAAGTATATTGTAAGTATAGTAAGGTCGAAGGGTATTGATAATTTGATAAAGGAATGTTCCATGGAAATATTGTCAACGGGAAGTGGGATAAAGCAAATTTCATTGGGGATAGAGGTGGGATACGTAGGAGCGCCTCGGACTACCGAAGACAAACCTGACGAAGCAGTTCATGATTCGCTTCAGTCTGTCATCCAGAACCGTCGAGAGGCCACGTAAACGAGACAACAATAGTCAAGGTAAGGGAATAATAAGGAAGAAACTAAAAGCTTACTGATCGACTGGGGAAGAAGGTGATTAGTTTAGTGGAATAATTTGAGAAGAATGGATCGGCGGGAGATGATGTTTCTAGGATGGAATTGACAGGAATCATGTCGTTACATATAACGGTAACTACTGACATGTAAAGTTATAATCTTTATTTAAAAAAAAAAATATTAAAAAGCTATATCATTTTTCTACATCTGTTGGAAAACCACGAATCAGCTGGGTTATGAATGAACTATCCGCACAGGCCCCGCTCGGATACACTGTGTTCTGATTAATCCAAAATCTAGTATTGATCTCATAAAGTTTAATAAAGTTGAACATCCTTTAGTTTTGGGTCAGCTACCAAACCTAATGAGTGCTCCTGTTTTGGGATTATTGCATTCCACAATACTCCGTTCAATTTCGCCTAAACCGCTGGCTCTGGGGCAAACAAATTATGTAGGAGGGAGGTAACATTAGTAAATCCGAGCCAATGCCGAATCCCTTTGCCAAAGCTAATGATAATAAAGTCCACTCTCAGTGACTCCCCTCCCCACCCCCCGCTAAATATATGACTGCCTGTATACAAATTAGAGAGGCTAGCTGGAGATCTCAAAGGGAATCCTAGAGCGACCTGGCCAGCACTTATTTACCATTCCCTCTCAACAAGTTCTTGTTCCTCTCTTCCTTCCTCGGACGTCTTTAATGTCTTACTTTCCAGGAGTCTCTCAAGAGGTGCTGGACCATAAGTGGTGAGGGGGCGAAGAGTGGATTCTTCTTTATATTACATTGGTATTTTCAACATTATTCATGAACTTCAAAGTAAATAATTAGATTTATTTCATTTGCAATTCGAAAATTTAGTTTTATATGATTCATAAAATAAAAAATCTATATAATCCCAACCCAAAATGTTCTTTTTAACACAGCAATACTTAAAAGTTCAAAAGTTGTTATTGGTCCTTTCATGCGATAGGAAATAAAAAGCAGGTATGGTATAGAGAATGATGGAAGTATGGAATTGAAAAGAAATTTGTGGGTCCGGTCCAAATCAAGTCCCTCCAATCGAAAATCCGTAACACTCCTACTTAAGGAGTTAAACTAAATACCTATTCAAATCCAATAATATCTCAACTTTCCTTCCTCTCGATTCCCGAATATCTTCAATAATGAAAGGAACTATAAAAGAAAATTAGTGCTAAGTATAAAAAAAAATTTTTTTTTAGTTTTTTAATATAATTATCCCATGGAGAATAAATCAAAACATAAAACATAATTTTGAAGATTTTGTATTGTAACAAAAATCTTCCTCGTCCACTTTTATTTTTAAAATTTATCAACATATACATATACAATGGTGTTCAAAAGTTTCCAGCAATCTATTTTTTTTTTTTTTTTTTTGGTCTCCGTTAACACCGTTCTAACTGAGAATATTTTGGCTGATCCTAGTAACTAATACACCATTAACAAGTTTTCGTAATCATAGATTTCCTGTTACCCTTTGTTGTGACTGCTTGCATAGGATTAAATACAAGTTGATCTAATCAAATTTATGTCTGGCTCTGTGGCTATCAATATGTCTCCTAACACGAAAGAGTGATAGGCACATCTCTCTCTCTCTCTCTCTCTCTCACTCTCTCTCTCTCTCTCTCTCTCTCTCTCTCTCTCTCTCTCTCTCTCTCTCTCTCTCTCTCTCTCTCTCTCTCTCTCTCTCTCTCTCTCTCTCTCTCTCTCTCTCTCTCTCTCTCTCTCTCTCTATCTCTCTCTCTCTCTCAGTATAATTTTGATCCTCCAGAGACATTTATCGTAGTAACTTAGCTTCGAAGGACTTCCTAAGATTTGTGTTCAGCAGTTATTTCTGCCAAAGGTATAGCAACTAAGTAATAATAATAACTTACTAAAAAACCTATGGGATAATCTGCTATTTAAATTTATGTCTGGCTTTGTGGCTATCAATATGTCTCTTCACACGAAAGAGACATAGAAACATCTCTCTCTCTCTCTCTCTCTCTCTCTCTCTCTCTCTCTCTCTCTCTCTCTCTCTCTCTCTCTCTCTCTCTCTCTAAAATAATGTTTTTCCCAATATTTGGCATATATTATTTGTTTTTGTTAATTTCCTTGCTTTAAAGAAAAAGTGAATATTTTTTTTATATATTTTTCTTTCTTTTCTCATGTGTATATTTTTAATATTTATTATTGAATCATGTATACAATTTCTTTTGCATAAATAAAAAGCTATTTCGGAAACTTTTGGAAACCACTGTATATAAAAACACAATTAGTTGGAATTGAAAGTGTTTTTTCGTATATTTATTATTAATTGAAACTATTTAGTTCTTCATAGTTAATTTGTAAGTAATTTTGTTGTCTTAGTTTTTACTTATTCATGCAGTTCACAGAGCTTATTTTTAGATCCTTTATCTAGACTGAGATAATCTGTGGTCTGGGAAGTCAGAGGACAATGCATGTAACATGAACACAAATCACAGGCGGAAATTTTTTAAATATTAATTAGTCATTAGCAATTGACGAATTTATTTGTGTAAATAATTGTGATAAATAAATAAATATAAATGTCATATATGTTATCTTAATAACTAAATTTTTGTTATTCTTCAAAATCGTAATGTTTTAACTTATGAACTTTTGTTAATCCGGGTGAAGTTTGTGTAAAAAAAAATTTTTTTGCATGTCTAAAGGTTCGATACTGATTTTATTTTTCAATGAAATATATAATACAATAAAGTCTTATATATTTTTTTTTTTTATTTTAGATTCACTCATCGATGGTAAAAATTGGAGCTAGTGGGATATACTTTTTTCGAGATATCTTTTGAGCTGTCCTTCGTCCCCGGGGCCTAAATTCGTCTCTACGACTCTCTCGGTTTGTCGGAACAACCGCAGAATTCTATAACACGTAAAACATTTTTTTCCCCTCTTTCTCCTAATGGAATCTCCTTTGCTTTAGGATGACAGGCTTTTTTCTTAAGATGCCATAAGAGGTTTGAGGAGGAAATTCTCTCCAGTGGCCAGGGGCTGAAAGGTTGTCGCTGCCGTAGACATTACTGGAGCTCTTACTTCCCTTCAACCAGGCCACTGTTACTATATCACATCCATTAGTAAATTGTTTATTTGAACAATATCTCACTGGAATAACATAAAAAGTCATAAAAAGGAACATTGAGAATTTAATAATAGGATAGAAGAGTGCTAATTGTCTAGGCTAGTGATATTTTAGTTACTATTAGTGAATCAATGATTAGATATTTTGCTGGCATCTAAAAAAAAAATAAACATAACAAGTAATCATATACCAAATATGATCACAGTTATTTTTATTTAAGAATAAAAATAATTATTTTACATAGTAATTTAAAAATTTCTGTTTTGATAAGTATTTTGTATTTAAGTATTTTTTGGCATAACTCCTATTATATTTCAATATATGTTGCTACATGTTTCAGAACATTGTCCCATCTTCAGGCTCCTATTTTTTTTTTTTTTTTTTTAAATACATTAATCTATATAATTATACTAATAGTTTTACAATTACATACAAGATGTCATTTACCTATATATCTGTGATTATTTTCACACTCTCTTCATCTGTGTCTATATTACCTGCCATTTTGCTGAACAATGTTCATCGCGTGTTTATTTGATGGTCTATTCATATCTACTAAAATATCGTGACTCCTTTCCCCAAAGTACCCGCCAACTTCTGGTATCCTCTCTCATTTTTCCCCACTTTGATTACGGGTGCTTGGTGTACGGGGGGCTGTCTGTTGAGCTAGAGATGAGACTGAAGAGACCAATGAATTGCTTCATAAGATTCATCAGGGTCGACAGACGGTCTCACGTATCTTGCCGGTACAATGAGCTAGGGTGGCTTTTCCCCGATTTTCGACGACAATACTTCCTCAGCACTTTCCTATTCCAGTCATTAAAAACCAATAAACCTTCCTATATCCTAGACCTACTTACTCTGCGTTCCTCCATTCACCACCTGAATACAAGATCCCAAACTTAAACCTATATACCCCCTCACATAGAACTGCCTCCTTTGAAAAATCCTTAGTCATCCGTGCTACCTCTTTTTGGAATTCTTTACCTATCCATATTCGCAAAGCCTCTTCCTTAACTTCTTTAAACATCTTTTATTTATCCATCTCCTCGATCTTCAATCTTCAATTTACAAAAAATGTAAATAATATGTAAATGTACATAAGTGTGTTAAAATTTTTACTTTTGATTGTTTTTTATTTTTTTTTTTTTCTTTTAATTTTTTTTTCTTTGTTTCTTCTCATAATTTTATTTGTAATACTGATGTGCTGATTTGTAACTAATCTCAGCCAGACAATTGTACCTTTTATTGTGCACTATAATTATTCTTAGGGGACAGTCTGTCCCAGAATAAAATTTTTTTTTCATTTCATTTTATTCCAGATAGCCCTCCGAGGTGCCTAAAAAGAAGATGGTCTCGAGAACCTCTAAAATAGAACCACTATTTTATATAAATATATAATAACTACAGTGGGTAGTTTCTTTATAAGCAATCGGCATTTTATTTTAGCATTATCATCACATTTACTTGATGTATTTAATATTATATTGTATACAGTTGTTAATGTCAATGAACATATTAAAATAAATTTAAAAAATCAAATATTAAAAAAAAAAACGGATTCAGAATAAAAATATCGATCTATTTAAATTTAAATACCAATGTCTAGACTAAGTATCATCAAATAGTTAAATAGACTAAGTTGCCCATTAATCTTGTCCGATGATTTAGCCTTTTCAAGGTTTAATGATGGGTTGAATCTGCAGCGGATTGAGTGGTTTAAAGTTTTCGGGTGACCTAAATATTTGTTTAGGCGGTGGAATATTGCCCCGTAAAGCATAGAGCCAAGAGAAAGACGGCTTAATCAGAAATAGGGCCCCCATCTATCATCTATCATCTATCACACGGCGGAAAGAATGATTCATCAATACTTTACCTAACAGAAGGCTGGCAGTCAATCTGCGATAATCAAATGACAACCAATTATTCTTGTGTTGTTCTTGTGGTATTTTTTCCCCACAAAAACTGCCTCCTGAAATGATTGGTTGTTATCATTTATGCCCATAATGTTGAATAAGTAATGTAAAACACTGTAATTTTCTGTGACTCTATTTGTTACTCATATCTTGAAAGGAGATGATTATTAAATAATAGATATAATTATATAGATATTTTTTTATAAAAACGTTGTGGTGTGCAGTCAGTTATAATAAAATAAAAATATAACAATTTATTGTGCCAACGTTTTGGTTTACACTGCAAGCCTTCATAAGGGCTTTAAAAAAAAAAAAAAAAAAAAAAAAAAAAAAAAAAAAAAAAGATCACTGATAATTGTTGTTATAAGAAATTAAATGTAAAGGCAAAAGGAATTATTAAAGACTTAAATGAGGAGATATTATTTTTTTTTTAATTTATTTTATTGATAAATACTTACAACTGTATACGATATATACAAGTAAATGTGAGGTAAAATTATTACAATGACATAGTCTGGGCGCTGGCTGAGGGCACTTGGGGAAAAGTGGAGGGGGGGTGTGGCAGGTCAGGGCCAATGAGAGAGGTACACTGTTGCCAGTTCTCTCCCCAACTACCTTGAGAGGCTCATTACAGTTCTGCCTCTCTTACAGATCACAATATGCACAACAAATAGTAAGGTGTTTACATCGCAAGCTCGCGAAATGATTTTTCCGTTTATTTAAAAAAAATGATACATTTACTAAAATAGAAAAAAAAAAACTTTGTTATGGGACAAGGTCTCTTAAGAATAACAATTATGAACAGAAAAAAGAAAAATCATCTCTCGCTATGAGACGTTTTGTGTACATATTATATATATTGCTAATAAACCAATTGAAAATTACAATAAATGAAAGAAAAATACATTGGTCAGAGGTAGGAAAAATTTATTTATTAGGAAAACAAAAGATAAAATAATGCTAATTGCGATCCTTAAAATGACAATGCTGCAGTTAAAATTATAAAAACACATTTTAAAAAATTAAAACCAAACAAATATATAATAATTAAGAAAAATATCTCTGCGAAAACCGGGGGGAGGGGGCCCATTAGTTAAGCAGGTTTTGCAACGTTGCTCCTTGTCCTCTCGCCAGCCAGGTGCCATCAGCCAGCGCACAGACTAAAGATATCAACTGGTTTATTCCTCATTTGAATTCTCTGGTTATACATATACTTGTATTTATATTAGTAATGTTATATTATACATATTGGTTATATTGTTTACATTAATAACACTAAGGATTAGCTTGTATATTGCTATATCCTATCCTTAACGTATATATATATAGCCAAGAATAAAAAAATTGCAATTACTTCAATCTGCTGATTCAAAGAATGTTAAAAATGCAAGCCCTTTGAATATTCATCTAATTAAGTTGGTATTTAAATATTGACTCAACTTGGACTAATTCTAATTAAATGTTCATTAGATGCATAATTATTCATATAATGGGGGCTTTACGGAAACTACCTACTGAAGTATTTACGATTTCTGATGAATCCGGTACATTGAAATTTCTACAAGTCCCTAAAACTTCGACGAAAATTTATTATTAAAATGTGGGTCATTTGAGTTAGTTAAAATAATAAAAATTAATCGTCATCGACTACCGCTGTAACACGATTCATTAGTTTTTTTTTAAAATTATAAATAAAGGACATAAGTGTATCTTGGTAGAAGATAATAAAAATAAATTTCTTTTTTTTAATTGGGTAGTTATTCCATAAGTAAGTGATTTGGCAAAACATGAATACCAGTAATTTAAAAATGAACTGCTATATCGCTCTATTTCATCAGCACGCTACTTCTACTTATTTATAATATTTTGTAATTTACTGTCGCTTCTGAAAATAAAGTGGCATCATGAGCTTCAAGTAATATACAGGGTGAGTATCTCTTAGTGTAAAAAAAAAAATTGGGTTAAACTAGATCAAAAATGTAGCTAAATGCCGCAAATCTCACCTTTCTATTCCAATCCGTTGCAGATATACGATAAATCAAAGACTTTTTTGAGGAAATCACGTTTTTCCCCATAAAAACTGTAATATCTCCATTTTGTCTAAATATTTTTCAAATTTTGGCCACATTTTCAGATTTAGCATTAAATTTCCTATAAGAACAGAGTACAAGTAACCTTGAATTTTACAAACTTGATATCTAAAGAACAGCTTGATCTTCACCTTATTTGGGGAAGTCACAATGTCTTATTTACTTCAACACTCACCGTTTTTCGTAAAAACTATCCACAAAACGTCAAATCTCACAAAAACTTGCAAATTTAATCAGCTTTCGAATGATATGTTAAACGTAATGATTTTGTTTCAATTTCATGGAGATATTTACTTTTGAAACCGAAAAAAACATGGTGTTCTCATTTTGTATACAAATCAGTTACTTGGGTAAATGAAACATTATGACAATCCCTTAATGGAAATGTGCATTTTAAACATAATAAACTCTTCATTGGAATAAAAAGCAAAGGAAAAAATGATTGTTTAATAGAAAATAAAGGAAAACTGTCAATAAAGCGACACCAGATCAGAGGATCTTATGTTAATACATTTATTTATTTATTATGTGATTTATGACTAGATGAGTCTCATTTTTACAGGGGAAGGCATTTCGACCATTCCTAATAACGATATACATGGATTGGTAGAAATGCCATCCCCTGTAAAAACAGACTCTTCTGCCCATAAAATTCACTTCAAAAAGTAGTATTCTTAGACACAATCTGCATTCAGAAGCTAACGGCAAAATTAAGGTCTATGTTCATTATCACTGGATTTTAAACATTACATTGAAAATCTAATAAAATAAATAATAATAATAAATAAATGTAATAATATCATATCCTCTGATGTAGTGTCGCTTTATTGACAGTTTTCCTTTATTTTCTATTAAACAATCATTTTTTCCTTTGCTTTTTATTCCAATGAAGAGTTTATTATGTTTAAAATGCACATTTCCATTAAGGGATTTTCATAATGTGTTATTTACCCAAGTAGCTGATTTGTATACAAAATGAGAACACCATGTTTTTTCGGTTTCAAAAGTAAATATCTCCATGAAATTGAAACAAAATCATTACGTTTAACATATCATTCGAAAGCTGATTAAATTTGCAAGTTTTTGTGAGATTTGACGTTTTGTGGATAGTTTTTACGAAAAACGGTGAGTGTTGAAGTAAATAAGACATTGTGACTTCCCCAAATAAGGTGAAGATCAAGCTGTTCTTTAGATACCAAGTTTGTAAAATTCAAGGTTACGTGTACTCTGTTCTTATAGGAAATTTAATGCTAAATCTGAAAATGTGGCCAAAATTTGAAAAATATTTAGACAAAATGGAGATATTACAGTTTTTATGGGAAAAAAAACGTGATTTCCTCAAAAAAGTCTTTGATTTATCGTATATCTGCAACAGATTGGAATAGAAAGGTGAGATTTGCGGCATTTAGCTACATTTTTGATCTAGTTTAACCCAATTTTTTTTTTTACACTAAGAGATACTCACCCTGTATGTACCGTTGGATTGGTAGCCATGAATACCTTTTCCGTATACTAAACACATATTATTTATATGTCAATTTATAATCTACTGATTTACCTAACTGACATTTTAGAAGGAAAATGATCAAATTACGTAAACCAACTATTAAATAAAGTAGTGATTATTCGAAACAAACATGACTTATAGAAAATAAGGGTTTCTAATATGAATTTTTTTAATTCAAACCTATATACCTCCTAACCAGTAGGTCATAGCGAAAAATGTTGTATATCCAAAAATTTTCTCCATTGAATTTTTGATCAGGAAACAGTTGGTGAATTTTCGATCCGAGCAAAAGCGTTACATTTCTCATAGCGTTAAAAAGTAGTTCCTTCATCACTGTGCAAAGAATACTAGGACATAGTTAAAGAATGGGATTTTATGAAGAAACCAAGACAACCCACGGTCCTGAAGCAATCACAATGATGAAGGAACTTCAGAAATCTAACAGAAAACTAGCAGTGCGAAGAATACTAGGATATTCCTACTATGATGCAGGGCATAATTATGAGGACAATATAGTCTCAAAACGTCGCGAAAATAGTTGTTTTTATTTACTGACTGAACCTCAAGAACCTCATTAAACATAACAGTAACAGTCAAGAAATTTATCCATATTTACACATCGAGTCAATACTGGGAAATATCCATAGTGGAAGAATGTGATTTAATGAAGAAATCAAGACAACCCACGGCCCTGAAACAAGCACAGTGATAAAGAAACTTCAGAAATCTAACAGAAAACTAGCAAGTGCAAAGAATACTAGGATATTCCTACTATGATGCAGGGCATGATTATGAAAACAATATAGTCTCAAAACGTCGCCAAAATAGTTGTTTTTATTTACTGACTGAACCTCAAGAACCTTATTAAACATAATAGTAACAGTCAAGAAATTTATCCATATTTACACATCGAGTCAATACTGGGAAATATCCATAGTGGAAGAATGTGATTTAATGAAGAAATCAAGACAACCCACGGCCCTGAAACAAGCACAGTGATAAAGAAACTTCAGAAATCTAACAGAAAACTAGCAAGTGCAAAGAATACTAGGATATTCCTACTATGATGCAGGGCATGATTATGAAAACAATATAGTCTCAAAACGTCGCCAAAATAGTTGTTTTTATTTACTGACTGAACCTCAAGAACCTTATTAAACATAATAGTAACAGTCAAGAAATTTATCCGTATTAACACATCGAGTCAATACTGGGAAATATCCATAGTGGAAGAATGTGATTTAATGAAGAAATCAAGACAACCCACGGCCCTGAAACAAGCACAGTGATAAAGAAACTTCAGAAATCTAACAGAAAACTAGCAAGTGCAAAGAATACTAGGATATTCCTACTATGATGCAGGGCATGATTATGAAACAATATAGTCTCAAAACGTCGCCAAAATAGTTGTTTTTATTTACTGACTGAACCTCAAGAACCTTATTAAACATAATAGTAACAGTCAAGAAATTTATCCGTATTAACACATCGAGTCAATACTGGGAAATATCCATTGTGGGAGGATGGGATTTTATGAAGAAACCAAGACAACCCACGGTCCTGAAGCAATCACAGTGATGAAGGAACTTCAGAAATCTAACAGAAAACTAGCAAGTGCGAAGAATACTAGGATATTCCTACTATGATGCAGGGCATGATTATGAGAACAATATAGTCTCGAAACGTCACCTAAATAGTTGTTTATTGACTGAATCTCAAGAACCTTACTAAACACACACACACACACACACACACACACACACACACACACACACACACACACACACACACACACACACACACACACACACACACACACACACATATAGATCTGATTGAGTACAATAGGATCCGATGTGCTCAATCATGTGTTATTAGAATAATTTATTTTTTTTAAAATTTATTATTTATTATAGAGCTTAACAACAGTACATTACATAGATTCAGAAAATTATAAATTAGGTCAATTACATGTGTTCAGCAAATGGAGAAGGTACTCATTCCTATCTATCCAATAATACAAATATTATCAGAAGGTTATGATGTAATTTTATTTACGTAAGCGTCTGTGAATTACTGAACATTATAAAGCATTAGAAATAGCGTGCTGATTAGTTAGAGCGATATAGCAGTAATGTGTAAATTTTATAAAATAAGAGTAATTCATCACTTTTATCATCTCTTATTCATCCCTAAAAATAAAAATAAATAAATTAAAAAATATATAAATACAATTTGTACCTGACTGGGAAAAACAAAAGATCATAGATATTTTTATCTATAATCAACTGCTTCTCTAAATTTACATTTTAAAATAAAAATCAAATCACTTAAATTAATAATTAAATTGAATGAATAATATTAGGTCATTTGAAATAAACAATGTTGAGAGAAAATAGAGGTTTTTAACGTTTCTTTTTTAATACAAACCAATTTAGCTCCAGTTGTAGTATTGACAGTAGGTCTTAGTGACAAAGAATATGTAACAAAAAATATTCCCCAATCAATTTGTGATAAGGAGACTGTCGGAAAATTTTGGATGGAAAAAAAAAAAAAAAAAAAAACCTACAGAACCCGATGAAACATTTACTCGTGTAAAAATCAATGAAAACATTAATTAATTTTTATTATAGGTTACAATTATCTCAATCGTTAGGTATATGAATGATTTTTTTTTTCTAATAATTTATCTTGTTTGATATGAAAATACTTCACTTTTATTTTATAGCACTACATTAATAAAAAAATACGATTAGTATGACTCTCGTTGTAGAAAAATCTTTTTTTTTTTTGACGATCCTATATTCTTCTTCATTGATTTGAGACACGCACTTAATAATTAAAACTCCCAAAATATGGATAATATTTACGTATTTACTCTTTTAAAAGAAAAAAGTGTAGAATGACTGCAGCAAAAGTTTTCGTTCTGCAATAAATGATCTAATTTTATTCCTTAAATACTTAAGGTATGGTGAAGATAAGTTAACTAGTAGTTAATCTTGCCTCTTTCTAGCTGCGGACTTATCAGTTTCTAAAAAGCTACGGCCCGATATTCAGAATACCTCTATTCAACAGCGGCTACATATACTTTTCCTTAGATAACAGCAATGTTCTTACGTCCAGTTTAGTTCAATTATTAATACACCTCGTTTAAGGGTAGAATACATAATAAAACGTATTAAAAAAAAAAATAAAAGACTGGAAGATAAAGGATGGCCGAGAGATGGATCTGTCTCGAGATGGGAGAAGTTGGAGATGAGATGAAACGAGAAATGTTAATGCTGACCTCAAAATAACAACCAGAAAGACAGCAATGTAGGTAAATTCCGAATTTGGAAACATCTGTAAGACCTTAAGAGAAATAGAGTAAATAGGCAGGAAGTAGTATTCGCCTATCTGATTCTTGCACATTTTTTTTTTTTTTTTTGTATTCTTCATTGAAAATAATTTACGTAGAGCCGAACTAGGCTAATAATAACAAAGGCACATGTCTGGACACACATCCATCTTACATGACATAATAAATAATAAGAAAGAATAATAAACAAATGTAAGAACGCAAAAAACTAAAGCAAAAAGATAAAACAGTAGGAAAAAAAAATAGAAAAAAGAACAACACAATAAATGAACAATAACAGTGCGAATAATAATAAATAATTGGTAAATTATGATCCAAGTCAAATTAATACAAATAATAATATAAAATTTATATAATAATACAAACAAAATGAAAATAAAACTATTTTATGGTGTAATACAAAATAAACTTTTATTAATTAACTGTATAGTGTAAATAAGGTATTTACACTATTATAATATGTGCACTATTAGTCCAGTCAATAAGTGCTGAAATGAGGGGTGTAGAGTGCATGGAATATGCGATAATTTTTGACTTCGTAGGTTCGTTAGGAATAGTTAGAAGGTAAACATTCTATAAGTCCCCACCCCTGGGGGGTGAGCTAACGGTGGGGGGGAGGGGAGAAGTTCCATTTTTTTGGTTTCTCCATAATATCTCGAAAACTGTTGACTCTGGAAAAATATGTTTCAAATAAACATAAAAGCTAATTAAATTTACTATAAAATTTATTATATATAAATTTGTCGTAATTCTAACTGTTTAAGAGATATGCGTTATTAAAAATAGGTGATTTTAGGGAAAAAACAAATGTCACCTCACTTTTTGTCAAACGTTTGCTTCTATTACGTTCCACAATCGTTTCTAAGAAAAAACGTCAGAATCAAAATTGTAGAGCATTAAATTTACTTCAATTTCATATCTACGTTTCTGGTATTTACTTAAAATGTTTAACAAAAAAAGAGGTAAACATTTTTTTTTTTTTTAAATTGTCGATTTTTAATAACGTATATCTCTAAAACCGTTGGAATTTCTACGAATACGTATATGATTAATTTTATAGGAAAATTAATGAGCTTTAATTTTGATCTGCTACGTATTTTTCTAGAGTCCACCGTTTTCGAGATATAATCGAAAAACGAAATTGGGACCTTCTCCCCTCCCCCCACCTTTGGGTGAGCTAAAGCTAGCTCACCCCCCAGGGGCGGGGACTTTTAATATGTTTACCTTCTAACTATTTCTAACAAAGCTGTGAAGTCAAAAATTATCGCATATTTCATGCACTCTACACCCCTCATTTCGGCACTCTTTATCTAGGGTCGTACTTCTCTGAAAAAAACACGTACATTGAAACTCATTCCGAAACTAATTGTTCGATCCAAAATTTCTTTTTTTTATCTGAATTCTCCTTAAATTTACTATAAGAACCTAAAAATGAAATTTTTATTATGCCACGTTATACACTCAAACCAGCCCACTGAATTGGTGAATATCGTCATACTTTGCCAAAACATACATATTTAGCGTTCAGGTTTAGGTGTATTACGTGACATAATCAATATTTCCTATATAGGGCCTGATGGCAAATTTAACCAGATTTTAGTTGAAAAAAATAAATTTCAGATCTGACAAATAGTTTCGGCGGTATGGTGAAAACTATGCCAAAAAAACTTGGACTTAAAATAGTAAGCGATTTTTAACGTCCCTGGTATGGGTACTTAAAGGGATTCGATCAAAATTTCATATATAGGTTCTTATAGTAAATTTAAGGAGAATTCAGATAAAAAATAGAAATTTTGGATCGAACAATTAGTTTCGGAATGAGTTTCAACGAACGTGTTTTTTCAGAGAAGTACGACCCCAGATAAAGAGTGCCGAAATGAGGGGTGTAGAGTGCATGAAATATGCGATAATTTTTGACTTCACAGCTTTGTTAGAAATAGTTAGAAGGTAAACATATTAAAAGTCCCCGCCCCTGGTGGGTGAGCTAACGGTGGGGGGGAGGGGAGAAGTTCCATTTTTTTGGTTTCTCCATAATATCTCGAAAACTTTTGACTCTGGAAAAATATGTTTCAAATAAACATAAAAGCTAATTAAATTTAATATAAAATTTATTATATCCGTATTCGTAGAAATTCCAACGGTTTTTGAGATATACGTTATTAAAAATCGACTACTTTAAAAATAAAAAAATTGTTTACCTCTTTTTTTGTTAAAAATTTTAAGCAAATACCAGAAACGTATATAAGAAATTGAAGTAAATTTAATGCTCTACAATTTTGATTCTGACGTTTTTTCTGAGAAACGATTGTGGAACGAAATAGAAGCAAACGTTTGACAAAAAGTGAGGTGCCATTTGTTTTTTCCCTAAAATCACCTATTTTTAATAAAGTATATCTCTTAAACGGTTAAAATTACGACAAATTTATATATAATAAATTTTATAGTAAATTTAATTAGCTTTTATGCTTATTTGAAACATATTTTTCCAGAGTCAACTATTCTACTATTTTTTTCGAGTTTATTGACTGGACTATATTGTGTAATTTAAAGAAATTAGTTTTTCAATCTTCAATTATTATGTGTTTTTTCCGTTTGTGTTTGTATCTTTTTTTAAGTTTGCTTGTTGTAGTTTCCTATTTCCTGGATTTTTGGGCTTTCAGAAACAGCTTTTGATAAAAAAACTGGGTTTGTTTGTGACTGAATGAGTTGTTTGACTGTGGGTAGATTGTGATCAGTGAGCATAGTTGATACTTTTGTGTATCTGGGGTAGTTTATGATTCTCATACAAGTGTTTTGTATTACTTCCAGTTTCCTGTAATTTGATTTACAAGTATTACTCCTAGCAGGTGATGAGTAGGTTATCATTGGTCTAATAACAGTTTTGTACAGGATTAATAGATAAGTTGCTGATTGTGCCCACGGAATATAGTAGTCTTCTATGGTTCTATAATGGTCTATTGTAGTTCTTGCACATAATATTTCTAGCTAATCGTATTTCATTGAATGTAGTAGGTGTACGAAAACTTTTTTTGCTGCTCGCTTTTTATCAGCTAGACCGTGTAAGAATGTTACCTTTTTTGGGCTGAAAAAATTATATACCCTCCGCTAAAATACATATTTATGTCTAAAATCTAAAACTAAATGACAGATGATCATCGGAGGCCAAGGAGACTTAAATAAAGAAGTCTTTCTTTGTTAAAGCGATACCCCGAGCCCGGATAGTGTCTAATTACTGTTCGGATTCGATGACCGGCGCACAGCGAGCCGAAACGGACGGACCCCAAGGACGGACAACGCCACGCTGCTCTGTACCTTATTTATGCAAATCAGTTTCCTCGGGTTAACGAGCTTCCATGCAAACTTAACAAATTTGCATGCGGAACGAGCAAACAACCACCACTGTTAACAATTTAAGACACGGCCTCGATGTTTGCACTGGTTCCACTAGCCTTAGCGAAAGAAGTCACAGGGTCCGCTCTACTGCCCCCCCCCCCCCCATTGATCTGTCCCTCCGATCCCACGAATTTCCCCTGTAATTTAAATTAAAAAAACAAAAAAGTTGTATATTTATATTTATAACTAGCATATCCCGTCCCGGCTTCGCCCGCTTTTATAAATAATGAACATAGATAATTTTTACTAATAACTGAATTTCATTTTTTTATCGATAAAAATCTTGTATTAAAGTATGGAACTGTTTGGTTACCCAATCTGTCTCACGTTAGAGACGCCGATTGGGAAGATTAAAAAAAAAAAAAATTAAAAGTTAGCTTAAATAAACTAACCTGCGCTTGAGAGTGGTGTATGTATGTTATGAAGATAAAATGTGACTCTGCCTCTCGACTGATATGAGACTTAGCAAGTTCGTTTGCAATGGCAAAACTATCGAACCCATCTTTACAAAGTTTTAACTACAACATCGTCATAGTTCTAGAAATACTTAAATTAACAAACCACAATAGTTTGCAACACTGTCGTTTACTTTTTTTGTTAGAAATAAAAAGCCAGATGTATTCAATAAAATTATTTGTGCCAAATAAACATCACCAAATAAAAATTTTTTATTGTTTTATATTGTATGTAAAAATATGATTCGTAGATTATCAACAAGAGTTTCTATATATTCTCTATCCATCTGGATTACCTACCAGCTCTTACATTAAAATTAAAAATTGGATGTCCAATTATGCTTTTACATAATTTTCAAAAACATAAGCAGTGCACATTTTAACCAGGTTAAAAATTACTACTGTGTGAAACATCACTGAAGAAATAATGTTCAATTGCATACTTCCATACAAGATTTTTATCGACAAACAAATAAACCTTTAGTTCTTAGCTGACTCATTTACATAGCAACAATTAGACCAATTTGGAAATACGGAGTTGAGATTTGGGGCTCCACTAAACCATACAATACATCTCGTATCAAATCCTTACAATCTAAAATCCTTAGAAAAATCCTAAATGCTCCTTACTTCGTCACAAACAAACTTATTTACAAAGATCTTAATATACCTTACGTTTCTGGCTTAGCTCAAACCAGATATCAATCCTTTCATAGCAAACTCCATAACCATTCAAATCCATTAGTATCACAACTTGCTTCTCATTCCATTCCAGATAACCCTCCGAGGTGCCTGAAAAGAAGATGGCCTCGGGACCTTCTAATCTTCTATTTCATTATGTAGAACTTTTATAAGTGCTACCAAGGGATAGCTGTAAATTTCAATAAATACTTTACAAAAAAAAAGTTATTGGCTAAAATATCTAAGTTCTTAACTTTTGAGTGTGGGCGAATACGTGACGAGGGGATGTTAGTAGCTAATAAAATAAGAAAAAAAAATATATAAATTTGAAACTGAAATTTTTTTTCTAGAAAAAAAATGGTCTGAACAAGACCATGGCTAATTCTTCCCAATCTCCTTTGATTCATAGTCTGCCACTATTTTTTTTTTTTTTTTTTAATGAGTCATGATAATGTCATCTCGTTTTAGTTTTTTTTTTCAAACATAAATCCACATTTGTTATAAATACTGAGTAAAAATTTAATGATTTAAATATTGACTCTCAGCTTACTTTTTGCCACTATTTTTTTTTTTTTTTTTTATAAAAAAAAATCTCTAAAATAAAATTGAAACAATAGAAATAAATTGGAAACCTATTTGAAAATAATTTGATGTCAGCTGAAGCTTTCATGGGTTCAGTTGAAACCATTATTTCTTGTAAAAAAAAAAAAAATAAATAAAATAATAAATTGTCGTTGGAAACAATAGTGAAAAATCACATTCTTCTATTTAGAAATTTAATGTGTATTAATTTAATATGTTTTATGTTTTCCTCATACGAGTATATATATCGTCATTTATTTAAAAAAAAAAATACAAATCCTTTTTTTTTTGTATGCTTTTTATGATAAATTCTTCATTGTCATATGTTCTATTCCGATCCAAAATGCTCCTTTCCTTCCTACATTTAAATAATTTCTCTTTTCTCCTCGAACCTTCCAAGAATCGTAACTTACTTATGTTCTCGATAAATTTATTTTTTTCTAATTATTGTTTCTTCACTTTTCGCTTTGTTCTTACATCTATTAATTAAAAAAAAAAAAAGAAAAGAAAAAGTAAAAAATACTGTTTTATACATATTAATCAAAAAAACTCAATTTCTCCCTGACTAGGAAAAACAGATCATAAAAATTTCTATCTATAATTTAGTGCTTTTCCCAATTTGGATATTAGGAAATAAAGAACCAAATCACATACCTTAATAATTTAATTAAATTAACAATTTATTATTATTTGAAATAAACCAATATAGGTCCTAGAGACAAATGTTATATAACAAAAAATACTCTACATTGAATTTCATATGTATAATTGAAGTATCTATTGACTGTTGAACTACTGTAGATGTAGGTAGTTGGGGTGTGCAGTCATGAAAACACAAAATAAAAAACATATTTTGATTTACTGTGCCTTTTTGTTCTCCACTGTAAGCCTTCGTCAGGGCTTAAAGTAAAACAAACAGATAAATATGATATAAAAATGAAATGCATTATAAAAGAGAGAAAAATAAATAAATTATATATTTCGTAAATTAAATAATTAAATTACACCCTTAAGGAAATATTCATACTTTAATTATTGAAAGAATAGTTCAATAAAGTTGAAATTTGCATTAATTTTTCCTTAATTACTACACTTTATGCTAAGCAAGAAAGTTTACACCAAACATTATTCAATCAAAAAATATTATAAAATCAGTTATTGATTTCCTATAGATATCTTTTAAAATACGGACCGAATCGAAAGTACTTTTAAACAGCGGATTTAAAAGGATTTTTAGTGAAATACCTTGGTGTTCATCTCGTTCTTCGCCTAACCTGGAAACACCACATCAATATTAAACTTACACAGACCTACGCAAGGCTGGCAATGCTGTAACCAATAATAAACAGAAAATCGACCTTTAAACCAAATATAACTATTTTAGTCTACAAAACAATACTCAGGCCATTAATGATGTACGGTTGTGAAGTGTGGGATGCTGCATCCTCTACCAAACGGAAAAAACTACTATGTTTCCAAAACAAGGTCCTGAGAATTGCTGTAGATGCTCCCTGGTTTGTAAGGAATAATCAACTCCATCGTGAATTAGACATTGAACCAATTGACGATTTCATCAAAAAATGCTTCCCAGGTTTCAAAGCAAGTTACCAGCGGTTAAAGGTGCAGTAGCTTTCAACATAGGAGCTCAAACAACATCCCGCAGATTGAAACCAAGACTTATGCAAGACGTCCTGATGTAAAAAACATGACTATTTTATCCAATATTTACTTTTTCGTTTCAACACCAATTACTGTTCGTATTACTACAATTTGATTGTAATACTTCATTACTTCTATACTTCATTTATTTATTTTTTCTTTATTACTATTTTTTTTTTTTTTGTGTATACACTTGTCTGTTATTTTTTATTATTAATTTTTGTTAAGTACTTCATTTGTATATTACTATTATTACTTTTTCCTTTATTTAATTTTATTATTTTTATTTTTATTCTTTTTATTTATTTCTGTTTCTTTTTCTTTTAATTATTTATTTATTTATTTTTTTACTTTTCCCCTATTTGACTATCATTATTATTTTATTTATTTACTTTTTATTGCTACGTTTTTTTTTTTTTTTTTTTTTTGTTATATACTTTCTCTACAGTTACAATTATTCCAAAATTATTATAAAACTTATTTGTTATGGGTGTCTCTTGCACGAGACTTTACCCTCCCTTCTACTATTGTTAACTCATTATTAATATTGTTAAACCATCCATGTAAGGCTTACCAGGCCGATCTGGAAATAAAATAAAAAAAAAAAAAGGATTTTTTTTATGATTTTTTTTTTTTTTTTTTTTTTGTCTAAATATTCTTTTTTCTAATTTTTAAGATGGGTTTTCAATATTTGTCTGGTTTATTCTAGGATAAGAAAAAATAATATGATTAAAAAAAGACAATTGGATATAGTTGATCAACAAATACATAAATGAAGTATAACAGTTGATAAATGAGCAATATGGTAGATAAATAAATACATGTATGGTTATTTAATTTATTTATTTATTTTTATTTTTTTTTTTTTTAATTCAGTCTGTTTTTATGTCATATATTTTTGTTTGTTTCACTTCTAGTCCTGATTAAGGTTTACAGTGTCGGCCAAAACGTCAGCACCGTAAACTAAAATTTATATTTTGATTGTGTTTCCATGTCTGCACATCCCAACTAACTACATCTTTATGTATATGTATACATATAATTATAGCTCAACAGTTTGGGGCGGTTGATTTTTAATGCAGGCACACAGGCATATTTGTAATTTATAAAAATTTATTTTCCACATGAATATTATTCAAATATAGCTGAATAACCGATCAGGGCTTTTAGGTAAATATTTTATCTTGAGATGTTAATTGAACCTCCTGGTCTAGAGGCCTTCAACAAGAGTTTTGTAAGAATAGGAAAGGTTAGGATGCTGTTGAATCTCTCCCTCTCTCCCTCGAGCTCTCTTCTCCCTCTCCTTATCGCTCCCTACCATCGCTCCCTTCCACTAACTCCCTCAGCCGATATCAGGAGCTGTGGGACTTAATCAGGATCTGTTCCTTTGCCATGGTTAATAACGGAACTTTTACTGTCGCCGTCGACATTTATCTAAATTTAATCAAGCCGTCACCGCCTTGGCGTAGGGCAATGACACTAAACTGATACTTCTTACTTAGTTAAGTTTATCTATGGCTTACTAAACGCTTTCATGCAATATGCACCTGTTGCTTGATAGAGTCATTAATGATTATATGAGTTTGAATTAAATATAATAATAATAACTTTCTTTGTTAAAGTACATGTTCTTGTACAAATGTTTCAAAATATAAATAATTTATGTAAATACTTCTAATGAATCTGCACATCTTATAAAAGTATCCATTTTAAACAAAATATTACCCCCACTATAATAAACACTACACATTATTAAAATCTGTTTTTAAATGCCTAGTTTTACTTACTTCAAAGTTAGTAATTACTACATATATATATATATATATATATATATATATATATATATATATATATATATATAATGTACAAAAAAATAATACAAATAATGATCACTCATATCATAAATCACATTAACATTTCAATAATAATAACAAAGCAAGTAACTAGTCAATTGGTTTGGGATGGTATCATTTCGGTGTATATCTTAGCTACTGATAATAAAAATAAGTAAATATAATTTTCTTTTTCTATACTGCCTGTATTAAGAATGTTTCTATATTAACATAGGGAGGTGAATGAGCTATGTATTGCTGCATGTATCTCTCTATATACATTGGATGACGGGCACTA
The DNA here is from genome assembly GCA_003667255.2 of Euschistus heros. NCBI lineage: Eukaryota > Metazoa > Arthropoda > Insecta > Hemiptera > Pentatomidae > Euschistus > Euschistus heros. Next base: position 1,953,425 of record RCWM02000001.1, read on the forward strand.
GAGAAGATGTTGATGTAGGCTATTAGATATATGCTGCTTACAGGCACTGCAGATTTCTTCATCTTGAATAGTGTAGGATATATTTTTTAAATATATATTTACAGCGTGTGGGTTTTAAATTCTTAAACGGCTGACAACGCGTGTTTTGTGGATGCAAGTATTAAAAGTTATATACTCTTTGGGAGAAAAATCCAGACGACTGAGGGTTCTGTAGACTTGATTAGGACTTGATCAGAGCTCTACTGATGTCAAGAGACAGAAAATGATTTTCTATTCTTTCTATATTATTCTTTTTGTGGTTTTGCAGTTTCTGTAGATATCGTTCAGTTCACTGTGACTGTTAGATAGTTGTAAATAACTTGTAAGACCCAGTTAAAAACAAAGTCGACTTCTTCCAGTTCTCTCTTTTTCAAGTATATACATACATATTAATTATATCACAATTGAAAATGTTCGATTGCCTTTTTAAGCGTGATTCTCAATCATGTTTAAAATCTACAAAAAAAAACGTACTATCGAATAAATGCACAAACACAAGATAAATGTAACAAACATCACAGACATATAAGAAAAAGAAGATGATTCAAAAAATGAGAAAGAAAGAAAATGAAATAATACTGTAAAAGCATTGATCAAAAATAAAATTAATAAATAAAAAAAAAAAAAAAGAATCAACAAAACAAACTAATAAAATAAATAATATTTATAAATCATGATAGTGCAAACTGAAGAAAATGAATTACCTCTTTTATTGATTGAAATTAAAAAAATGAACTTTTAGTATTCGTAAATATTAGATATTCATAATTCTCTCTCTTTCTTTATATATATATATATATATATATATATATATATATATATATATATATATATATATATATATATATATATATAATTAATTCAATCCATAATTATCCTGTATCAGTGATGTTCAATCTAAAGCAGACATTCTGCCCATTATGAAGGCCTGATGAATCATGATTGAAGCTGTCGTGTCATATTAAATATTAAATGCTGATTGATAAACGTGTTCGTATGGGGGGAGGGGGTGATGGAAGGGAGGAGGGAGGAGTGGGGGGACGTGGGAGTAGGGGGAAGGGGTAGGTGAGAGAGGGAGGGTACTCGCATGACCTGATTTTCGAATCATGATTTTAATCCTTTAATTATAGTGTTGAGACATATTAGACAATAAATACCGGCATCTAGCACTCGATAGTTTCATGGATAGATAATCTCGAATAATTAATTAACGAAATCCCTATTGATTTGATTTTAGTCAAGTAGGTTATGCTCTTTCCCACGCAAACTGATTTTTATCGTGCTCTAACAGATTTTGTTATCCACTCTCTTCTAACATTCTTCATCAGTTTACAGCTGACTTAATATTCAAGTGTGAATTCTATCAAAATATTGACTATACTATTTGATGGTACTCCACTGAATTTAGACACCAGTGGGGCAACCGAGATAACAGCGTTGGGATCTCTTTGAGCCTTGGTTGCTATCTTATAAGTTTGGGAGGGGCCAGCTTGGTCCGGATTTGTTCTGGATGCTTCTATATATTTTATATGAAGTTTGTATTTAAATTGTCTTCAAACATTTTTCTATCTGTATTTTAGTACATTAATTTATAGACTTATCTATACTTATTTATTTGATTATTTATCATATTTTGTTTTTTATCTAGTATAATTAGATTGTTTTTTATTTAATTTTTTCATCGTACATATTGTATGAATAGATTCATTGTCGTGCATAATATTGATTTTCTTTGAGTAAGTAGATCCCGAGGTCAACAAAAGAATACCTTTTTTGGCATGATTGAATTCCAAATTTCACAACTATGTTTCTTTTCTTTATAAAAAAAAAAACAAAAACAAAACTGTTACACACCGGCCCCATTGTAGAAAAATAAAGAAAAAAAAATATAATATGAACAGCATATAGTATCTAGTACAGACGGTTATAATGCTATAAACGAAGCTAATCAAACCCCTGCTCCCACTCAGAATACCTTTATATACCAACATAGAAAACACTAAATCAATGTTGAAAGTGATGTTTTGAACTCCTGATAAACTTTCTAACGATAGAAAATGATATCAAAATTTAAAACACTAAATTCATATTACACGAATTTAGGGTAGCAGTGGTTTGTTACCGAAATTAGCTAAAACGATAAAATAAACAGAAATATCATTGTAACGTGATTAGAATATTTACAATGGAATTTCATGAAAAAAAAAATCATGATATATCGAGACATTTGGTCACCGATATTTAGAGCTCAAAATATCGTCGATATGGAATATGGATATTTTTCCTACCATATCCATCCATACCAATCATTTACTGTTTACAAATTATAAATTGCAATTCATTTCTACTTATAAATAATAAATTGCAGTTTTTCAGTTATACTAAAGACGTTTTCGTCGTTTTGAATATATATTACAATAATCTATATTCGATAAAAATATCAGTTTTGTTATTTATAAAAATGCCTATATTGTTATGCTACACAACAACTAAGAAACAGTATCTTTTCATGTGTCTTTTGAGGAAATGATTAAAGTTTCTCCTAAGGCCAGAGTACTTTACGGACGAAGTGCAATTTCCGCCGCGTGAGGTGTTAAGCCCTGCAGAGCGGTATGCTTGGGCTTGGGGCTTTGGGCTTGGTAGAGAAGTCCCCTGCCTCCATTCCTAGCCCTCCTTCATTGTAATTGATGCTGCTCTGGTTCCCCTCCAAAATGCATGCTCTTCCCTTGTAAGTCATTTAGTGCAGGTCTTCTTCCCTGGAGCTGGCGTTTATGGCTTTCCTCCAAGGCCTTAGTGTTTCCAAATTAGAGCGGGGGAATCTTCACTGCTTTTTGCACTCTAATACTTTGTAAAATATCACTCCTCTAAATCACTGTCTCCCTCCCATCGCTCCTTCACTTCAACTTACCAACTCTCACTAAGTAACTCCCGTAGTTGCAAAGTAACGGTTACAAAGTTTGACTTTGTAAAGTCCTAAAATTTTAAAATTCTTATCTTTTATATTGAATCCATTCATACAATATTTAAAGTAAAAATAAATTGATAAAAACAGTTAAAAAATAAAAATAAACAACCTTTAACTATACAAGAAATTAAATAAAATTTAAAAAATAATAATACAAAAGAAATTCTGGTGATAACTGTAGAAGCGTGCAAACTAAAATAGGAAGAAATAAAAATATTATAAATTAAAAGAAAACGATTTTTTTAACATTTTTTGAGCAATTATTACAATCTGCTACAAATGTGGGCTTAATGATTACATTCACACATTTCGTACAATAAAATAAAATAAAAAAAAAAAAGAAACAGAAAAGGACTATGCTATACATAAATAATGTAAACAAATAAAAATAAAAAATAAAAAAACCTGTACCACTAACAACCCATGAAGGGCCTCGGGTTCAGTACTTAGGTAGGCTGTACTATTTCTGAGCCAACGGTTGTGAAAGGAGAAGATTTGGCCAGAATACACGCTCAACCGCTAGGTTTTAACCTAAGGGTACCCACCTTTTAAGAGGCTGGGTGTGCCCCAGAGGGACCCGACCTCAAAATAGAACCACGACTGAAATGACAGAATATAAATTTTCTGCCATCAGTCGGACTCGAACTAGGGCTTCCGAATATAATATATAGAATATACATATAAGTGAAATATATAATTTAAAAAAAATGTATTATTTTAATAGTAAAAATAAAAATAAATTAAATTAAAACTTAAAACTGCAATCATACTTTTTTTTACAATATACACTCATCTTAGGGATCTTTCAAACAAACTTGTACCTCCTCTTACAGGGACAGGCTCGACACAGAGAGATCCCTTCTTCTCTCTCAGCTGCGTCGCTAGTGTAAGAAAAAAACAGTGGAGGAAGGTGAGATCGCAATACTACAGTCACTCAGGGCATGAGTAAAGAAGCTGGCTAGTCCAAGAACTCCAACATATATAATTTTTTACAAATGTCTCGGGCCTACTGCCGTTTTAATCTAGCAGTTATCAGGATGTGTTGAAATGGATAATGTTTGAGTCAGATGGTTAGGATAGAAGGAAAGGTTGCGATGGAATTTAAAAAATTTAAGTGGTAAGAGGTCAAGGACGTATAGTATATTAAGATCATTATGTAAGCTTTGGTTGGATACATAGTAAGGACCATTCATTGTAGTTCGGAGGAATTTAGATAGGAATGATTGGATGCGTTCTATATAATTTTTAGCTATCCTCCACAGTTCAAGTCCATAAGTCCTAATAGTTTTAATAATGGTTTTGTATATCAGAAGTTTGTTTTCAACGGAAATATGAGATGTCTTTAATTAATATTCTATAAAAAGAAATACATAATAAACATAGTGCAATGATACTATATATGAAGCGAATTCCAGCCAAGTCCTATATCTAGATTTGTTTTTTTGTTTTGTTTTTTTTAGTAGTAGTGATAGTTTTTATACTAGATTATCTTCATGTGAAAGTTTTTCTCCCAAAAGCAGTTAAATCACATTGAAAACGGCAACACAAAAATACGGCCGCCTCCTAATTCTCTCCAGCCAGCACTTAAAAATCGAATCCTATGACACGCTTTTACATTATTAATGAAATAGGAAGCCTACGAAGAGTATGATATGAACTTTTATAAATACTAAAAAAAATAAATAAAATAAGATTCTTAGGAATATGGCTCAAAATTTGTCATTTTTTTCCACATATGGATTTCAAAATAAATTTACAGTATAACACTTAAATAGTTAAATATAATGGGATTTAATATAAATATCTTCCATTTCTCCTTAAAAAATATTCATTTTATTTAACTTGAGGATTAAACAACTTAATTATTGTAATCTAAATATGTAAATCATTGACAGAACGGCCATGGTGGCAGTAGTCAGTGATAAGTCTCAGATAAATGGCTATCCAAAAAAAAAAAAATCTTGAAATCTGACCATATTCATCGCCATATGTAGGTATTTCATTTTTTTTTTTAATCTTTAAGAATGGGTCTTTATAGTCTGTTGTATATTTTTTAAGGTTGCAAGTACTCAAACATTCATTAAAATGCGTACCACGTCTTCTCTACAATTGAACTATAAAATATTTATTCCTGACACAGCCGGAGGGGTCTCCTGATAGAAAAAACAATCGCCTAACATTGACTGAGGTGGAGCATACTTAAGTGAAATGTCAACAACGTAAAACCAAACACGAAAAATAAACATTAACGTTAAGCTATGACGTACACCCACGGCAGGAACGTATGTTATAACAATAATTGCTATTGAGTTTAACCTTCAGAAGTACCGTGGTGGAATCCTTTTGTGGTTTAACAAAGTACATCAAAGGAAGTCAAAAACCACGGTTTCTCCCTAGTTCAATATTACTCATTTTGTCTTTTTTTAATGCTGTCCGTATTAAGGCGTAGAAATCCAACGTGTACGAGACTAAAGCTACTTATGATAACAAGATGTACTTTGAAAAGGAAATTATTGTTAACACTAACTCAAGGAAAGAATATTCTTGAATTTTTTATTTTTTTTTCGGAATCAATAATTTTTTTACAGAAAAATTATTCAAGCTGCTTCAATGTTCAGTAATATAAATGACAATGAATCCGTTTATACAATATGAGCGATCAAAGCAATAAAAATAAGTAATAAATTGAAATCAGCTTCGAACTGTCCAAAAAAGCAAAATAAAATATAACGATGATAATACACAAAAAAAATAGGATAAAAATTAGTATCAGTAGAAACAAATAAACTAAAACAGAGAACAAGAAAAAGGAAAACACAATCACATTATATATACCATATTTACAAGAATTCTTGAGAAAGCCAGAAACAAGCTTTTCTCCCCAGTTTGGTAGGGCCAGGCAGGCGCAAAGTGATCCCAGCGCTGTTCTTTCTTATCACTTAGAATCCAGTGGAGGCTGAAAGAAAGCGCTGTACCACAGTCACTTAGGGCATGAGTAGAGCAGCTGGCCATTGCCGGAACTCCAACATAAATACATATTTACAAAATGTCTCATGTTCACTACCATGAACTGCATAATGATAGAGCCAAATGGTTTGGATGATTGTAAAGGTTACGATCAAATTCTGTAATTTCAAAACTTTAAGGGCTCCAAGATTGAAGACGTAAGTTATGTTGCGATCCTTATGTAAAGTTTTGTTAAGGACATAATACGAAGCATTTACTCTACTTCTGGGTGTTAAGAAGTGGAAGGATTGAATGCGTTCGATATTCGACTTTTTTACTGTCTCCTAAAGTTCAAGTCCATAGGTCTAAATGGGTTTTTGCATACGAAGTTATTTTTTTATAATTGTATTTTTATAATTTATCATTTTTTTGTAAGCAATTAAAGTTAAAAATTTATTCTTCTTTAAAATAATATGGCTCTAATCAACTTTTATTTCTACAAACATATAGCTCACGGGTACCTACATAAATATGAAAAAATAAATTTTGTTTCTCTTTTTACCTTTATTTATTGAACTTTACAGCTGTATACAATGAAATGAAAATACATCCAGTAAATATAAAGGTAATGCTCATAATGACTTGTCAACGGCTTGTAAAGTAACTAACCATTGGTAGTGCGTCAATAATAGTTTTGTATTAGAAGGTCCAGAGGCCATCTTCCTTTCAGACACCTTGGAGAGTTATCTGGAATAGAATGTCGAGCAATTTGAGATACTAGTGGATTTGAACAGTTTACTATGATAAGATAGTTATCTGGATTATTTCTTGAAATAGAATTATTTTGCTTTATTTATTATTATTATTATTTTTTAATTTGGAGTTTCCTCTGTTCCTAATTGTCCAGGTTACATTGGGTTATTTAATTCAGATTTCTTTGAAGTCTTAAATTGAATCTTTAAGAGATTTACACAAGATGGGTCTAATTCAAAGCTAAGAAAGAACTACCATAGTATTGAATCTATCTTGGAAATTCAGTGAAACGTCAAGAATAAACGCTGAAGACGAAATAGCTTTTTTAAGAAGATTGCAGTAGAGTCCACCAGTCTGGATTAAAATAAATCTTTTTTTTTTGTAAGCACCACAAAAGGTTTTTCCCTCTTTGAAAAACGGAAGACTCCTTTGAAGTTGTACTTAGCAATATTGAAAAAAAAGGAAAAGGAATGATAAAAAAAATAAAAAGTAAAAAAAAAAAAAAAAAAAAAAAAAAAAAAAAATACTAGAAGACCTAATACAAGCAATGCAAGAGTATCGATTTCGTTCCGTGTTAATGTCCTGTGTATGAAGCGATGGCGTCGGAGAGACATTCATTTGTTTGATAGCGCCCGTTTCCTCTGGATATTCTTTCGCGTAATCTTTTAAGAAAGAAAACATGGCTGCCTCGGTATTATCACTTACCTTAAAACCAACACCGACCCTGTTTACTTTAATATATTTTCCGTCTCTATTTCGAAAAGTGTTGACATTCAGATCCTGTTGGGCTGTTTCTTTCAAAGAATGGGTCGATATGGCTCAGTTAAAAATATTAGATTTTGTTTCTACATCCTGTACGAAATTGAATTGAAAAGGTATAACATCAACTTGTTACCCTAAATTTAAGGAGCTTTCTATAACAGGAGCACGTTGGCTTACTTAAAGAATTTGATCAGCTAAACTGATAAGTATGTGATCAATTACATAGGAAGAAGGGAACGGTAGCTTTTTTGAGTGAATCAGATCTCCACCTTCTTGGTCAACTTTTTTACCGAATCCAAATAACTCTAGTCTGCTCCCTGCGAAGAAAGGTTTTTCCTATCTCTACCTGCCAATCCTGGCTGGACTTCTCATCCTAGACTCACAGCACTATCTTTTTATTTTAGGTTTCTTCTATTTAATAATTTAAAAAAAGTTATTCCAAATATCCAGTTTATCAATTATTCAAATACTTTAATATTAATAATAGCTACATTTTAGGAAAATTTTAATGAATTAAATGATATTTATATTGTAATTCTTATTTAAAAACTAGTTCCGAATGTTAAACATTCATCGTCTGTTCTAATAGTACAGGAAATTACACAAAAAAATTAAAAGATTTGTAGTGAAAAATGTGCCAAAAAAAATTTGATTTTACAACAGTACGCCATTTTTAGCGTATATGGGTATTCCACAGAATTCAATTAAAATTTCATATATAGGATCTAAAAGAAAATCAAAACAGCTTTGAGATAGAAAATGAAATTCGGAATCGGATAAATACTTTTTGGAGTTATAGAGAGAAATGAAAACGAGGATTTCACAACAGTAAAATTGATATTTTACAAAACTTAATTAAATTTCATATATAGGTTTTGATAGTAAATTTAAACGGTTTTAAGATAAAAAAAAAAAAATTATTCGGACAAATAGTTTAGAGTTATAGCCAAAAGAGTACCGACGACGTGTTCTCGCAGTGCGACTTACCGCAAATTTTTAGTAGAGAACCGCTCTAAAACTGCTGATCTGAGCAAACAAATGAATCGAACTAGATTTTCTTTGTTTTAATAACGTATAGAACTCAAAATGTACTAAATGTAACGGTTTTCGAGTAATTTGATTAAACAGCTTTGAACAAACGCGCTTTTAAAACGAAATTCGTTCTGGCGAGCTCTATTTACAAGCTAGTATCCCCTAGTTTGTTCTATACATTTAAGTATTAGACGTTAAACGTGCTGCAATCAACATAAGATCAAATTTTGGCCGTCCTTGGCCGGTGTAAGCCTTATTCTGAAATCAGTGTTAACTGGTGTTTTTATATACGTGTCCAACTATTATCTGGCCTTTCGTATGTGGCTGCAGGATTGTTTTATATGAATTATATATTGATTACTAATCTATTTAGCAACATTTTCCTCCATTTTCTGCTTTGTTTCATCTCTTTAATTTTATATTTTATTAGAAAAAAATAAGGCAAGTTGGAGGGCTACATTGAGCAAAGTTGTTGACAACTTTTATAAGACGGTGTAACTTATTAAACATTATGCTATCATCTGTTTTGTTATTTGGTGATTAAGAACAATTAGTTTCATACATATTTATATTTAAAACTATTTTATGTTTATGCGATCATTATATAACTAAAATTGATTTATAGTAGTACAGTAGAGTTATCATTATGTTGTTTAGCTATCATTTGGTTTAAGAAAATTTATTATATCCGCAAAAACGATCGCGCTGCAGTACAACATGTGCAAAATCTGTTCAATTTGGCCCTCGGTACTAAAATATAAATAAATATGAAAGGAATATGGGAAAAGTGATTGCATTGACATGCCAAGAACTACTCACTGTTCTGTATTCTGTATTCGAAGGTAACTTGGTCATCTTCTTTTCAGGTAGAAGATTATCAGAAATTGATTGTGAGGCAAGTTGGGAGACTAGTGGATTCGCGTGGTTATGGAGTCTACTATAATAGAATGATGAGGATAGTATAAAACACTACTATCGAATAATTACACAAACACAAGAAAAAAGTAACTAACATCACAGACATAAATGAAAAAGGAGATTATTCAGAAAATGAGAAAAAAAGAAAATGAATTAAAAATACAAACTAATAAAATAAGTGATATGTATAAATCATTATAGTGCAAAATGGCGAAACTGAATTACGTATTTTATTGATTGAATGTCGATAAAAAAAAGTGCTTTAAGTATTAATTTACATTGAACGTTTTTCTAGTAAATGTTGGAGTTGTCTTTTCTCTTCTTCAATAAAAATTCAATTTTATATATATATATATATATATATATATATATATATATATATATATATATATATATGTAAATAATACATAAGGCTCCCTACATAATATCCCTTATGTAATATAGTAGATATGTATACAACATAGGGTGTGCGGAGTCTAATCCTAAGGAATGAGGGTACGGAAAAAAAAATGAAAGAACAAGGTTTCCAGGCCTAGATGAGGGAATACAGCCGAGCTCTGTAATTTTAGATTTGACTCAAATTGACCGAGGAAAGACGTGCTTCCTGTTGCTGCAAATGTACAAAGGGAATGGAAGGAATTTTGATATGTTAGAAGGAAAATAACAAGAGATGCAATTAGTGAATCCCAGCCGCAAGTTGCCAGCTTCATTACAACGCTGTTTGTTTATGAACATCCAACTATACAGAGCGGATTTGCGCAACATAAACTTTATTCAGTGGAAATTCACTTTAACATATAATGCTTTGTAAGGCAATGTAAACAAATTTTGATATCATAATTCTATTTATACCCTTAAATTTAGTAATATATTTCAATTCATGTGTGAAGTATAATCCGTAGTGTTTTCTGCTTACGAGTAAAGAACAGTCCTAGATAGATAAAAAAAAAAATAACAACAATAATTATGTTTTATAAACAGAAAAATCCAATAACTGTACCGATACTTGGTACTTATTAAAGAACGGATAGTTATCGTAAGAAAAATATTGGTATTCCATATCTAAAATTTTTTGAGCACAGAATATCGATAAACAAGTAATTGATAACTAAAAATATCGGTTTATAAATTTATCGTGATTTTTTTTTTTTTAAGAAATGATATTTTAATTACTCCCGTCACGTTACAATGATGTCCCTGTTTATTTTATCGTTTCAGTTAATGTTGGTAACGACATCCGACCTCAGCCCCACAATAGCCCTCAAACCCGAATTTATCTACTCAATGTTTCCTATTGGCTCAATGTCTGCTATCTCTCATTTTATTTATTTATATACATTTATTGAAATTTATAACTGTACAATATATATACATCAAGTAAATGTGTTGACAACGATTACAATAACATGTTAACACTTGAAAAGAACTAATCATCAGTAGAACATTATTAAAAATTCTACACTAGAAGGTCTCTAGGCCATCTTCGTTTCAGACGCCTCGGAGGATTATCAGGACTACAGTGGTTATGGAGCTAACTATGAAAGGATAGATATCTGGTGTGGGCTAAATCAGCAACATATCCAACATTAAGGTCTTTATGGATAAGTTTATTGGTGACCAAGTAAGGAGCATTGAGGATTTTTCGAAGGATTTTGGATTGTAAGGATTAGAAACGAGATGAATTGGATGGTTTAGTGGTGCCCCAAAGCTCTATAAAATATGCAAAACCATATATCGTAATGGACGTATTGATATATGTCAAAAAATGTATTGATCAGAATATTTAGCCAAAATAATTATGCGTAGAGCAAATAATATTAACAACTACACCCCATGAAATTTATCAATATTCGAATATTTTTTTGATCGTATCAGTATTTCAGCTTTATACGTAAATAATCCTTATCAGCAATATCCCATCGAGTAAATGCCCGACGTGTTTACGAAACGTTAACTCTTTTAAAAAATGTTTATGAGGAGTATAATAAAATCTTGTTAGCCATTAGTTTGAATATTTTCAGGGAGGTCATCCTTAAAAAAGACGAATAGTACATATTATGGAAAAAATGTTCTGTTTTACTTATATGAACCATATTTTAATGTATTTTTTTTTTTAATTCACAACTTTATAAAGATTTGGGGTATGAATGACTAGCAAAGTAGCTAGCCATCGGTAGTACTTTTTAATTTTATATTAAAATATGATATTCCATTAATCCATGTTGAACAGATCCGCTACCTAGGACTCCACTTGGACAAACGTCTTACTTGGAATCCACATACAAGACTAAAACGACAAGAAACTGCTCGTCGTTACAGACTACTTCAACATTTACTAGACAAACGATCAAAGGTCCCAATTAATTACAAAAGACTCATTTACATGACTGTGATTAGACCTATTTGGACGTACGGAGTTGAGCTTTGTGGCTCCACTAAACCATCTAACTCATCTCGTATCCAATCCTTGCAATCCAAAATCCTTCGAAAAATCCTCAATGCTCCTTGCTTTGTGACCAATAAACTTATCGATAAAGACCTTAATGTTCCATATGTTGCTGATTTACCCCAGACCAGATACCTATCCTTCCATAGTAAGCTCCATAACCACTCCAATCCACTAGTCTCCCAACTTGCTTCCTACTCCATTCCCGATAATCCTACGAGGCGTTTGAAAAGAAGATTTCCTAGAGACCTTTTAGTGTAGATTTTTACTGAAGTGCTACTACTGAGTAGTTCTTCACAAGTTATTTACATGCCATTGTATTCATTATCAACATATTTACTTGATGTATATGTTTTTGTACAGTTGTAAAAATCAATAAATGAGAAAAAAAAAAAAAAAATATATATATATATATATATATATATATATATATATATATATATATATATCATTCGGAGTAAAAAGCAAATTGAGAGTGAGTTTGATAAGTAGTTATATCTAATGCCGAAATACGTCTAATTAGTTGTGTTAGTGAGTATCTTTTAATATTTCATTTTTCAACTTAAGCTTTTAGTGGTCTTATAAATGTTAATTAATTATTAATTGATATTTACTATTGTATACATTCTATAAAAAGCGTGAATTGGAGTAAAATGATTGAAATAACATGTAAATAATTTGTGAAGAACTACTCGCTAATAGCACTTTAATAAAAGTTCTGCATTAGAAGGTCTCTTGGCTATCTTATTTTCAGACGCCTGGAAGGATAAAGTATAGATAAAATGTTAGTATTTAATTTTTTTTTTCCAGTTGAGATGGATAATGGGTTTTATGTTTTATGTATGTATGTGGGTTTTATGTAGTGTATTTATGTATTTGAGTATTTATACATTGGATTAAAAAAAAAAAAAAAAAAAGCCGTTCAAGCTGATTGGAAGTAATTTCTTTTGATTTTTTACTTCTAAAATAACACTCAAAGTGGTGATTATTCATGCCAAATATTTTACATCTAAATTAAAGTAAGCTAATTAACATATCGATGATTCAATTAATAAAATACATTAATTACTCTCAAAACAGGGCCCACGGCAGAGGAAGACGATATTTACAGTTTCCTAATTGCCGCATTTAACATTTAAACACATTCTCGTGAAATAAGCTTCTTGACAACGAAAATAATTCTCTTTTAATTGCACAGTAAGCCATGCTTCCCAGGCGTCATGCCTTTTCTCTCCGGTGTTTCTTTTATTCTCTCTTTTTTTTTCTACCAAGGAGTTCCCTCAACAATTACACCCCCTCCCCTCACCTTTTAATTTTACCAATAGTGAATTCCTTTTAGTACAGGTTGAAAACTCCACTAAATTGACCCTATCTTAACACCCTTAGCGGGGCATTAGCGAGAAGTCTAATTACTTAAAGGGTCACGCCATTACCGAGACCTAAAGAGAAATTTCTTGAAGAAAAAGTGAGCTTTTAGGGAGTACCTCGCCCGTTACAAAAGGTGCCCTTTTCAGGTTTTGTTTTCGGGCCCGAAAGGAAATTCACCTCATTTTCATTGAAAAACAGTATTTTCATAGAAGATTTGTAGTTAATAATAATAATAATAAACACTGAGAACCGTGCATCATCAACAATATATATATATTTTTTTTTATATAAGGGGAGTGTCGATTCTCTGGATGATCCAAAGTCGATTCCGACCGAACGATATCGCTGATTTTGGCAATAGTTTTGTGATATCTAATTATGCTCTTAATAAATCAATTCTTTGTCTAATGACTAAGGCTCCTTATGTATGAAACTAAAAACTAATCCCATGGAACTACAAACTAAACTTCAGTTTGTTCAAGATATTTAATCGTTTTTGGAAAATGAAATAAGATTGCATTCCCTAATCAACGAAATATTGCCACTCAGACAATCAAACCATTATATTATACATTTTTGTTATATTATTTCCAACAAAAAAGAAAATTATATTATATTTCTCTCTCGAAAAAAAAAAAAAAAAAAAAGGACTACTTAATGACTGTAATGTATCCATTTGTAAATATCAATAAATAGTTCCAACAATTAAATAAATAAAAAATGAATTGTTTTCATGCCGTGATGAAACTAGAGAAAATCTCCGCATCGCATGAAGGTTGCTTAGCGTGAACTCAGATGTATTTCGGGCATTGGAAACACTATACTTTATACCAACTATTCTAACATTATTTACATTAAGAATTATTACAATTACAATTATGACTCTATGGGAAGATTTAAAAAGTCTTACAATGAATAGAGATGACGCAATTTCATAGTATTCGTTATATTTTTGTAACACTAGGGTGTATTGTTTGTGAGTAAAATCCATACAAAGTACTGAAATATATTTGATGGATATGACAAGACATAGGGGGGATGATGTGGGACCGGTTTTGCCTTAGTTCAATGAAGGAAATCCATAAGCAACGATTATTAGCTGAATAAGGATCAAACCAAGGAATAGTTTAGTGGCATGAGAGAAAGACGTTCATGATGTTTTCGCCATTAGTTCATATTGAGGACGACCACTCTTCAGTCTTCAACACATAAAGCTTGTATTGATTTATACAAAATATAGTTATTGTTTCAGTTGTTATAATGCAGTTCGTCTATTATTTATTGTCTATGTTCTAGTGCTTGAAAAAGTGGCATGAGTCAGGGAAGGTTTCAGTATATAATTTTCCTATTATATTTCTTATATTATTGATCTGCTTATCATATAATATGTCAATTAATTTCCCTTTTATTTCGTGATTAAAGTATATGGTGACAAAAAAAAACTGAAAAAGAATGAAGTTTTTATCCAAGAAAACCAAAAAAATCATTTGGGAGTTATTTTTTGCCTATTGTTATAATTCCAATCATTGTAGTTTTTCCATTATTATACTTGTAATTCTTTAGGACATTTCAATCAGAAGAATTTTGAATAAATTTTGAAACTAAATAATTTACAATATTATGCTCTCTGTGTTGTCCATTTTAAATTAAGGCGTGGCAACATACCTTTCCCTACGGTATAGCACATGACAAATTTAAACGTTGAGATACTCCCTCAAGTATAAGCTAAACTTGGAAGCGAAATATGCCTTACTATGTTAAGAACACAAACTCGCTGTAATGGCTAGACTCGTAGGGCCATCCCATGTGAATTATTTAAACTTTGAACGATTGCACCGATATAGCTGCATGCACCACTTTATCTATTATTAACCACCGAAGGAAAACCTTCCCCTATTCTAGAGAGAGACTAGAAAATAGAGGCCAATATCTATACAGAGCTAACTTAGTTCAAACGAAATATTGGCAGGCAATTCAAATTATTTTTTCATTGTTGTTTGTCAAACCTATTAACGTTTCCCTATGTTGGTTCTTAAAGGCTCAATTTTTTTCTTGATGGTCTAAACAATATGTAAGATGTTTCGTGAGTTAAGAAAAAAAATATAATTCATAGTTTGACCAGAAAACAAATTTATTATTTCAGATCTGTCATTTACTTCAGTCATGAAATAACTTTTTTCGCTTCAGAACTATTTAGTTACTATTTTTTTTTATTATTTTTTTAGATGTTTAAATTCACACAAACGACAAACGTAACACTTTCATTCAAATTTCACACTAAGCCCACAGTAACAGAAAGATTAACAGCATATATACTCTGGTACATACATATACAGTGGTTTCTATTATAAAGTTGCTAAATATCCGACAATATCAGAATGTCAAGACATGCTAATATGTTTGTAGCCGTAGGAACAATAAAAGTGGTTGTCCCGCATATAGTACTGGGGATCCCGTAGGGTTAAATGTAAATTCGATTATTTTCAGTGATTCTTAATTCCTTGTTTGATCACTTGAAATACCAGTTTGCTGCATAACATGCAAGAATAAAAGATATACGGATGAGTAAAGTCAAATTTTTAATATAATAAAAATATTCTGATTGGCATATGAATTAGTTTAATAAAAAAAAGTAGTAAGTAATTCCCAGTTTGTAATAGCATGGTCTGAAATGAAGTGATCCCTTTCATATTATAAACTATAGTACTTTGTTTATTATCAAAATCAAAACAATCTACGAACGATCGTAAGAACCTTTCATGGAACTAGTAGGAAAATACAACTCATGCAGGTTCGATCATCGCCTGGCAGAATAAATATATTCGCCAGGCCTCGAGCTTCGGCTGAAGAGTAAGAACCACTGGTTCTTTTACTAAACTAATAATTCCCAATAATTGTCTATTTATCTGATATAATTTTGTGTACGGATTTCTCAGCTTTTGCTAATTTTTTGTTAAGAAAAAAATTCACAAAACCTGTAAATGAGACAATCGTAACAAACAGTTTTTTTAAGTCTACGAATTGTTATTAGAAAATTGGATTTTCACTTATTGAGCCCCTGTGAATAAGCATTTCCTAATAGTTAGGATCTTTGTAATCCCTCAATAGCTTTATCCCAGAATTGAAAATCGGACTGATTGTATGATTATCCAGAAGGGAAAAAGCTATTAAAAAACTCTTGCGGAAAATGGACTTACCAATAAAGGCCCATGATTTATATTTTTACAAACAACATGAGAAAGCAAAATGTCAACATTTTATAAAGTTGTCCTTTTTATAACATTTTATAAATGACTTGTCCTTTTATATATTAGTTTAGATATAGATATAGATTATCAATTCTAACTGCATCGTTTTATATTGATTTCTTTCAATCAATCATTAAGTTGTTAGACATAGGTTTTTATTAGACATAAGTATATGAAAGTTTGGCAAACCACGTTTCTGCCACTCAACAGTGGCAGACAAATTGGAATTTGTATTATTGTAAATTTTATTATTGCTGAACCCACCTGAAACTATGAAAATGAGTTAATTAAAATTGTGTACAGATGCGTGCAATAGTTTAAGGAAACTGTTCGACATATCGATTAATTTTAAATTTCACTGGTATCCACAACTCGCACCACATATTTATAGCTTGTCTAATAGCCATGTAATCGAAAATAAGTAATTATATTTTACCATACTCTATATAATTTATAGCTCTATATAACACCGTACCTTTGTAACCTTTCTCAAATGGTGCTCGCCACCTATCGGCTCATTATCAAACTTCACTGCACATCACATATTTATGGTTTTTATAACAATTTAATTGTATATCTGTAAATTTTATTATTGCTAAACCTCCCTTGAACTATGAAGATGCTGTAGTTCAAATTCGGTACAGATTGGTTCAGTTGTTTTCGCGGTTAGTGATCACAAACGAAAAATGACTTGTCCTTTTATACGAGTATTAGTTTAGATATAGATATAGATTATCAATTCTAACTGCATCGTTTTATATTGATTTCTTTCTATCAATCATTAAGTTCTTAGACATTGGTTTTTATTGCTTTTAGAGCGGGTTCATTTTATCTAACTTTCGTCTCCGTATGTTGAAAATTCCCGCCGTAAATCCTGTTATGTTTTGGCTATAAATCCAACTCAGCCGACCGACTGATTCCTGCCCAAGAACAAACGAATTCAAAAGCCCCCCCCCCCCCCCTCGCCCCTCTCCCCCCTTTCCCACTCCTTCCCCCCAGGGTCTGTATTCCCGGGAGCTAACCACTAATGCATCCGAAAACTTCCCCCGCTCGGCACATCAAACATAGTTTTACCTACTCCCACCTCTCACAGCCGTCCTGAAATTCCTCAACATTAACCCTAAAATGGTTCTCTCTCTCTCCCTCCCTCTCTCTCTCCATCTCTCTCTCCGACTCTAACTTATAAATTAGCATATTACATACAACTTTTCCGGACACACACATGCCCTTGTAAGTGGGATGTTGAATCAGAATACCATCGCTTGAGCAAGCGTCTCGCACAGACATTTAGGAATTGTTACACAACTAGTGAATTCGAGTTTAATAACCTCCTTCCTTGGTGATGAAGCATTATTTAATGTTATTCCGCTGTTTGAAGGCACAAGTAATGGGTTCGCGTTTAGCTAGAAATGTTCAGAACCAAGAACTGATTTCCTCCAGACATGCCTGATAGAGATTTTTTATTGAACTAGTGAGTTATATAACTTAAAATAAACTGTAGGTGCACGTATTTATTTCCCTGTGAACTGCAAACTTTGAACAATTAAGCGTCCCACACACCGAAGCGAAAATAATTGCAGAGCGAATTCATAGCGGAAAAATTCGCTCCCCTCTATTTACGTAGCGGCATACGGGGTGTACAGTCCTAAGCGAATTCGGTTTTCGATTATCCTTAAATTCCTAAAATTATTTGACCATTTGACGGGTTATCCGGAAAATAACGCAGGCTTTCTTGTTTTCTTAAATTACTATTCTGTGTGGTAAGGTGTTTAGATTAAATGGACTTTTTGGCATAAATATGTCTATTGGCTGGGGTGGTCTGAAGTTTTTTTTTTTTGTGAGGTTTTATTTTATTTTACCATTAAAAATGTGATATTTTGTCTCGCTTTCGCTGTGTTACTTGCGGTTTTGTTCAAATCTAAAATTTGCCGACAGAGTGCTTATTAAAAATTAAAGGAAATATTTTTTGTAACATAACAATTATCTCTTGGACCTAGCGATTAGAAGCTATATTTGTTTGAATAAAGAAACATCGTAAAAAAAAACAAAACAATTTTCCTGAGCTCCATCATACAAGTTAATTTTATGTTTAATTTATAGTAATAAAGTAATACAATAGTTTTTAATATTTTTTGTTTATAATGAAACTATCAGTAGTCTATAGGTTTTTTGAAAAAAACAACAAAAATATAGTTAATTCCCATCTCTACAAAAAGTGTATCTTCCGATAAGCTAAATATCGCTCATCATGGATTATTTGGTTCTCCGACTACGGAATCGTGGAGGTTTGATTCCCGAATCTTAAAATCTTTTCCTGATGCGTTTGTAAAGGGCTCCATTCGGTCTTGTGAGGATGGCCCCGCGGCCACTTGAATACGAAATCAGTTGTCCTCTATCGGAATCCGATATTAAGATTTTGGGCAACTACCAACATGGCAAAGATTCAGAGAGCCTTGTCTCAGTCAATGGAATGACGAGCCAGTCGCTTAAATGTGAAAAATGTCTATGTTTTGAAATATTTGTTGCATTAAATATGGTCTTAACTTTTAGCAATAGAGCCTCGACTACTTACATTCTTTTAATTGTTAAAAATAATTTTCTCGTAGGGAAACCTCTAAGATAAACAAACTACTGGTTGTCCCTGAAATAAATATTATATCTTTAATCTTAAACAATTCTTTTGTATTAAGTGCATTTGATATTTACATTTATATCTACATAGCTGAATAAAAAATACAATACTTAACCACAAATATTCAGATAACTCCATACTCACTCAAATCCACATACTTACGGGAATCCTTTTAGTCTCCAAATTCGGGAAAGAAAAAAGACTGAAACTAATTAGAAAGGATTATTGAAGGAGAAGAAAAAATAAATGAGCATTATACAATTACTATTGTATCTTAATAATTTGTTTTGATTGTAATACCTTAATACCTACATACCTCAGTACAATACCTTAAATCCCTGTTAGATGCCACTAATATGAGTAATAATTAAAAATCAAGTTGGTCAAACTTAGCACATCCGATGCCAACGAATTATTTCAATAAGTATATCATTGTATAAATTTAAATTTGTTTTTAGGCTCTCCAATCCCATATCATAAACCTTCAAGAATGGTGTCGAAAATGGAGACTCAAAATAAATCCCATCAAATAACCTTTATCCTTCCTCGTAAACCTACGACTTCCTGTCCTACAGTATCCTTTGATGATGTTCCACTAATTCCCGTTGAACAAATCCGCTACCTAGGACTCCCATCTGGACAAACGTCTTAGGCTACACCTACATTGGATTCATGTCCCGACCGTCCCAGATATTCGAAGAACTCCTAATTCGCAGTCCAACAGAGGAAATGGAAACAAACACGAGTTTTATATAGGGAGTGCCTACATTGGGCCCGATAATCTTCAGTCAGTCAGCGAGCGTCTCTTAATCCTGTCAGTCAGCGACCGTCTCCCATTTCAGAACCAAACCTGTTTGGTTGTATTCCAGTTTTCGGCCGTCAGGACGTTTAAATGCCAATAGACAATGGTATATTAATTGATCTAGTGAGAAATTAGCCTTGACTGGGGAATATTGGTTGTTATCAATAAACGTATTATGGAAATTATCACTTGATCAAGAATATTGTAACATTCTTTAGAAAAGAATTGAAAAGAAAGAAGTGAATATAATTATTCTTTTTTACATAATGAATATTTACATTTATTTACTAGTGCCGTGTAACTACATAAAAAAAAATGAATAACGTCATAAATTATCATAATAAATACTAATCACATTAGCAGTAATCTATACTAGTATATAAAAGGACAAGCATTTTTTGTTTGAGATCACTAACCACTAAAATTATTAATTATATATTATTAATATTTATATATTATAAATTAATTCATATATTATATAATTTATATATTATATATTTTATACTAAATTTTAACCCAAATTGTTGGTTATAAGAAGATTTAGCAATGGTTAAATTTAAAATAATAAAAGTTTAATTTAATATAACTTTTATGGATAGATAACTTATAGATATTAAAAACTAACCAAATGAAATCATTAAAATTAAATTGGATTTCGAGTTACGATTTTAAGCAATGTTCGAGCACCTAATGAATACAATTTTAACCAGGTTAAAATTACTAATATGCGTGACAATATCTTTGAAAAAATAATGCCGAATTGCATACTTCAATACAATATTTTTTTCGATTAACAAAAAAACCTTCAATTAGTTAAATTAATAAGTTTAAATAAGTTAAAATCATCAACTAGTTAAAATTATATATATTATATATTATTATATTAATATAAATATATTATATATATTTATATATTTTATATATGTATATATATATATATTATTATATATAAAATTATATATATTATATATTAAATTATGCGAAGCAGCGACGGGGGATGCTAGTTATCAACGTTAGTGCTATATTCCTTAATATTGCCATGAAACAGCTATTATATATGTTAAATTAATTTTATATTGTAACATAAAAGAAATGTTATTTTTTGTTGATTATAATCATTTTTTTTTTTTTTTAAAGGTAAGGAATATTTATATTTATTTTGTGATGGCGTGTATCAAAACAAAATAAAAACTTATAAATAAAGTAATAAATTATAATGAACGTAATAACTACTATTGACATTAGCAGTAATTATTATTACTGTTATATGCGTAACAGATTATCGTAATTATTACATATTATAATGATATGTAATAATTAAATATAACATATTATAGTAATTATTATTATTTATGTGCGTTCGTATTAGCAGGGAAGCATGGAACCCGAACCAATGTAGGCACTTGTTTTGCGCCCATCCGGCGGTCTGTGAATTAGGATATCTGGGACGGTCGGGACATGGATCCAATGCAGGTGTAGCCTTACTTGGAATCCACATACAAGACTAAAACGACAAGATACTGCCTGTCGTTTTTGACTACTTAAATATTTACTTGACAAACGTCCAAACCTTCCACTTAATTACAAAAGACTCATTTACATAACAGTAATTAGACCGATTTGGACATATGGAGTTGAGCTTTGGGGCTCCACTAAGCCATTAAATTCATCTCGTATCCAATTCTTTTAATCCAAAATGCCCCTTACATCGTCACAAACAAACTTATCCACTAAGATCTTAATATACCTTATGTTTTTGACATAGCTCATACCAGATATCTATCCTTTAATAGCAAACTCCACAACCATTCAAATCCATTAGTATCACAACTTGCTCACTCCATTCCGGATAACCCTCCGAGGCGCCTAAAAAGAAGATTGCCTCGGGACCTTTTAAAATAGTTCTTAATTATAAAGAACCTATATAAGTGCTACCAATGGGTAGTTGCTTTAAAAACAAGTGACATTTTTATCATTATCATCATATTTACTTGATGTATTATATTTGAATATACAGTTGTAAATTTCAATAAATAACTTAAAAAAAATAAAATAAAAAAAAAAAATTGCTTTTTGTTTTAGAGATTTGTTTTCCTTACAATTGCTTTTTTTTCTCTTATAAGAATGTATACATGCCATTGTATAGATTAATATGTATGCACAAATATGTGTGAACACCTAGATCTACATAAATGGAAGTATAGGTGTGAATATATTTTTTTTATGTATTTGTAAATATTATCTTATATCAACATTTAAGTAGTTTTGAAATTTGTCCTCTATATATATTTTGTTTCTATTCATTATTATTATTATTCTTTTTTTTTTATTGATTTCTTTATTTTTCTTGAACGCATAGTAATTATTTTATCATCATATTGTTATTATTGTTATTATTATTTTCTCTCTCTTCTTTTTCTTATCTATATATTTATAACAAAAGTACTATTTTCAATTGTAGGTACATATATCATCTTCCTTTGAACTTAAGATAAACAGACTATTGCACAACCTTGTTATTCTTAAGGGACAATATGTCCCAGAATAGAGATTATTTTTTTATTTCATTTTAATATAAATATGAAGAAAATAATTCAGAAGTCTAGAAAATTATTTACTCAAAGGGACCTATCAGAATAATTTTAACAAGCGTCTGAAAAAAAAAAAAAATTGTAAATCCTTCGAACAAACCCTTATTAGTTAGTACAGAATACTTTTTTTTTCTAAGCAGATCATTTCAACCAGAAATAATGTAAATTAAAAAAAAAAAAAAAAAAATCCGGTAACAAAGTAGTAACGAAGGTCTAATTGAAGGACATATTTGGTTTAGGGAAGGGGAAATGGGCTTTTAGCGTTTTAAAAAGACGGGCCTAACTTTATTTTAAAAACTTTTAATAAGCGGGAGAGGTTTTCCGAACCCACAAGTTTTTGTTTTATAAAGCCATCTTATTAAGGTGAGAATGGACACTGCGAAGGGTCAAGTCGAAGCAATTAGATCATTATATTTTATATAAAAAAATATAATTCAGAACAAATTATGAGAAGAAGAATGTACCAGATCGGTTTTGTTAATTGTTTTGAATTTTTTTAAACAAAAAGAGAATTTCTATCGATTATATATATATTATATATGAGGATTGTTCACATTTTATTACAGCCATAAAAGTTAATAGCCACGTAGGAACCTAATCGCGCTGACCGTTGGTAATGACACCTGGCGAAACTACAGTTTCTGAAGTCCATGGCTGTGAATTATCGGGAGTTCCTGGTCATTTCTGGATTTGGTTAAGATAATAGAAAAAGATTTTGAAAAATTTAGATTTACTTACGACTAAGTACCCAAAAACTTTGAATTATGGCAGAAGGTTTGAAAAATAGGTACTACAATATATATTATCTCTAGATATGGTCTTACTAGTCACTATTATATTCATTTATATTTCTACGTCTAAAAATTGAGGATATCTATTTTTATTCTCAAGCAACTTTTCCATTACCGCGATTCATGGTCACTAAGTACTAGAAAACTTTTGTATCTCGTTTCTCCCAACTTTAACTACGGACGCATAGTATAGGAAAACTGTAGTATGGGAAAGATTTATTTTTGAGATTTCTAGACGTTCACACATATCTTACATAAATTTTTCATATTTACAATTCTTGTATTATTTACACTTTTATACAGATGATTTTTTTTTATATTATTATATCATCAGTAGCACAAACGCTTTTAAAATATTAGACTCGAGTAATAAAATTGACAGCCATACACTTTTCGAATATACGTTCAGAACAACTAATTTTTTTTTTAACTTTTAATAATTTGAATCACCCCTGTTGAAAATGTTGACACAATAATTTATTTTTAAAGTAAAATAAGTTTGTTTATTTGTTTTTTTTATGCATGATTTTAATTGTATATGTGAAATACCGATTTAAACCAAAATAACTTTATTTTTGTGTTATCATGCTCTAGGGCTTTTTCCGAGAAATACTTTAAAGTACTTTTCCACCCAAAATAAAAACTTTTCTCAGTATTTCGGAGTGTTCAGTATGAGCCAATATAAAACTTCGTTTTTTTATTTATAATCTCATTATTAACAAAAAATGTACGTTTACATTTTAATCCATACTTAGTTATGACAGTTTTAAAAAGAAAATATTTCTTTAAAAAAAAAATAAATAACCAAGTTTGAATTACCGAAAAATTTAGATTACTGAATGACAGTTAAAAAGTTATAAAAGTAGGTTCAATAATTTTAGAGTATTTTAAAACTGAAAAATATATTTTATTGTTTACTTAATAATGTATTTACTGCAATTAATTATAGTTGAGATATTTTTTTAAAATTTAATTATTTCATTAGTATTTTTATTTATACACAATTTGTCACCATTTAAAGCCAGTGAAGTTGCAAATATGATTCCTTTTCGAAGCACTTTTTTTTTTTTTTTAACTATCCCTAAGACTGATGAGTGGAGGGATACTTCACCCTGGAAACCTTGTTTAGTTTAAGTTTTATGAATTGTTCAAAGCTCCCAATTTATTACAGAAAACTCATTTACATGACTGTGATTAGACCTATTTGGTCATATGGACACTTGTCAAAAAGTGGGCAGTCATAACATATATGATTAAATGTTTGTGTTGTCTATCCGTCACAGTGGCATGCTTCGTTGCCCGAAAGGTGAAAACGTTTAAAATAGTGTTTGGTAGGTCCATGCTCTGTTAGAAATTGTGTAAGTTTGTAATGTGTACTTTTTAGTTTGTTGTAGTTTCCTAAATTAACGTCTAGTGTAAACTTGTAAACTGGTCGTCCTTTGTTTGATTGTTGCCAAGGTAAGTTCCAGTTACTTATAGTGTCGTTTCTTAAAGTTTTCTTAATGTATAAAATAGGCGTTTGAGAGTATTGAAAAGGTAAGGAATCGTTTGTCGATGCGGATTTAGCTAGTTCGTCAGCCAGTTCATTTCCATAAAGCCCAGCATGCCCCTTGATCCATGTTAATTTAACTGAGATTTCCTCATTTATTAATAGATGGAATTTTTTTTTCTAATATTGTTTATGAGTGGGTCATGTATGTTGGGGTTTTTTATAGTAAGTTTTTTACTTATGAGAGAGAGAGAGAGAAGCTGCGACGGGGGATGCTAATCGTAAAATATTTAACATTAAATTCTTTATTGATTTTCGGACAACCCAATATAAATTATATAGTACTATTAATTGTTCAGAATACTTGTTGTTCGCAGCGATACAATTACACATATTTCAAGTTACGCTCATTTTTCACACTGCCCCTTCCGTCTTTTCCGCGCAATTAAAACCTCTTAAACAGCCGTACGTAAACGTCAAACTTTTCCGAAACTATTCCCTATTAGGACTTCTAGCAGTTATTTAGCACATTCCTGGAGGGCTTCAGCTTCAGCGGGCAGCCGGTTTTTAGACGTTGCTCGGCATACTGGGAACTTGCAGAGTTATCACCTAGGCGTTATAAATAGGGAGGGAACTATCCCTGTATCCACCAAGTGCACATTCCGACTAACATTAGCCAAGTAAGAGGGGGGACAGGGGGGTTGTTTCCCCAAGGATGGGGGGAATTACGACCACAACTTGGGCTATTAGACGAGTGGCCCGGGGGAAAAACATAGTTGTCGTGAGAGGTCGCTCCCAAGATCTCTTCCATCAATCTGCAGCTACTCCAGGTCGTTGCCTTGTACCGTTTGGGATCCGTAAAAGAAACGAGCCTAATTGAAAAAGTTTTGAGTTGAACAATACAGCAAATATCTATAATACTACTTTTTTTTATAACAACTATAAGAACTATTTCATCGAAATTCAAATATTATAAAACAGTATTATCAACGAATACAATACATAAATACAAAAAAGGAACTAAAAACATTAGTTGAAAACTTTAAAGGAAATAGGTGAAAAGGCAGGTTTACAGATATTGT
Source organism: Euschistus heros (assembly GCA_003667255.2). Lineage (NCBI taxonomy): Eukaryota > Metazoa > Arthropoda > Insecta > Hemiptera > Pentatomidae > Euschistus > Euschistus heros. The sequence goes on from RCWM02000001.1 coordinate 1,979,289, forward strand.
TTAAAAAAAAAAAAAAGAATTAATGACTACAGTAGAAACTTTTAAAAGGAAATAGTAGAGAAAAAGTACAGGAGAATTAGAGTGACAAATAAATTCAAGTATCTGGGGGAAATTATATGTGGCAATGGGTCGGAGAAGGATAGAATAAAAGAGAACATAAGTAAATCGGGAAGACTAAGTTTAGCGACAAGCAATTTGGATAAAAAAATAAGCCTGCAAATAAACGCGAAGATAATACATTACAATACGGTCGTCAAACCGGTGATACTGTACGGAATGGAAACCGCTTCCTTCCCCAGTCTAAGGAAAATGTTAGGGATAGAAAGAAGACCCAAAAAGGCTAAAAGTTGAGACCTAATAAGAAAATATAGAAAGAAATAGATGATTTGGAAACGGACATAAGATAAGAAGATTAAGGTTCTATGGGAATATGGTGAGGATGCGCCCAAAGAGATTAAATAGAGAAATCTTCTATAGAATGGGAGGATACAAGAGTGCTAGGGGTATATCAAACAGATGAAGGAAGAAACTTAGAGACTTAAAATAACAGACCATGAGTGTTTTGATATGGATGACTACAGGAAAAGATCGAAGGGTCACCTGTGGTGTGGGTGTTAGCATAGCAACCTACTTAACCCAAGATCGCGAGTTAGCAGCCCGGCAGATGGCCTTAGGATTTTTTAAAGGGAGTAAAAACTCCTAAGGTATGCCGTCCTTCGGAAGGGACGTAAAATAGGGGTCCCGAGCCTGTGCGATGTCAGGTACTCGTTAAAGATCCCTATCCTAATTATACCTGGATAGGCAAAATTTAGGACTCCCACCGTATAAAGTGACGTTAAACGAAATAAACAAACAACTATAGGAAGAGACTAAAAGAAATTAAGGTCCTTGTGGGAAACAGAGATGCGAGAAAAGGAATAGCGTGGACCGAGGAAAGAAGATAGGATCAATCGGAAAGAATGAGGAAAAGGTGAGAGGAGATAAGGAGTATAAAAATAAGTGAAAATGACGACATTCTCGTGGTCTCCATGGCCGTTCCATGAAAAAAAAAAAAAAAAAAAAAATGATATGTCAATAACATGTAAAGAACTACTCACTAGTAGCACTTCAATAGAAGTTCTACATAAGAAGGTCTCTAGGCCATCTTCTTTTCGGACCCCTCAGAGGATTATCGGGAAATTGATTATCCTTAAAGAGACTAGTTGATCTAATTGGGTACGAATTTACTATGAAAGGACGTGTTTATGGTTTCGAACAAATTAGCAACATATGGAAAATTAAGATATGTATGGATAAGTTAATTTGTGACATAAGTAGCATATAGGATTTTGCGAAGGATTTTAGAAATGTGTCTAGTTACTATCGTGTAAATAAGTATTTTGTTATTTATTGGGATTAATTGGAAAAGCTTGTCTATTAAATGTTAGAGTAGTCGGAGACGACATGCAGTTTCTTTAAAGTATCGGATGTGGATTCAAAGTAAGTCGTTTGCCTAGATGAAGTCCTATGTAGCGGATCTCATAAACGGGGATCAATGAAATATATATAAAGAGAAAAACAAAATTAAAAAATTAAAAAACTGATCCATGTTGAACAGAACTGCTTAACGTCTTACTTCAAAGACAAGAAACAGCTTGCTGTTTTTAACTACTTTACTAATTACTATACAAACTCTATAATCTTCAATTTAACTACAGATTCATCTACAGTAATAAGACCTATTTGGACATCCGGAGTATTTGGACATTTGATGCCCTACTAAAACTTCCAAATCATTGAATCATTCGCCAATTCTACGAAAATCGTTCTATTCGAATACTGATTTTATCGGTTAGAAAAAAAAAAAAAAAAAAAAAAAAAAAAAAAAAAAAAAGTGAAGAAAACGTGTTGATACTCAGCTAAGGAGGGAAAATGAGGAAGGATTTTGAAAGATATCAAGTCCTAGAGAAGACAGTGTAAATTGTTGAAAGGGTCAGGTAGATGTGTCCCTTAGGTTTTCCCCATGAGTGGTTGGTTTTTTCCTTGTTCTTAACAGGAAAAAATAGAAATTGGGTCTATTGGAAATATTTATATGATCATTACAACAAACGTCTTGACTAGTTTAAACTAATTAATTATTTCTAATGATTCTTAGATATTCAATTTTCAAAATATTTTCTACGCGATATTAGTTTTTCTCTCTGTAGTCTTTGTTAATTTTTTTTTGTGAAGCTAGAATTCGCAAAGGTTTAAATTCGGGTGTGAAAATAATACATTAGATATATTTACAGTAAAATTTTGGAGTACAAAGTCAATCAGGGATACACAGTACAAATCAAACAGGGAAAACACGAGACTCGGGATTACACACTATTTATGCGAATATTGGATAGAATACCAAAATTTCCTGGAAAATACGGTACTTGTTGTGGAAATTAAACCACTCCCGTCCAAGAAGACCTGGGCGGAATAAAGCAGGAAAAAGTTGAGTGAATCATCAGGCAAAGATGGGCCAAGAAGAAAGGACTAAAGAAAAAAATAAAATAAAATGAAAATTGATAAATTTTTTTTTGTTTTCAGATTGTTTTTAGAACTGATGATTATTGTTTAACATTTGAAATTAGTTTAAAATAAAATGAATTACTTGAAAAATGAATTGAAGGGGAAAATTATTCATCATTCGTGATCGTATTGATACTTCGATACCATCATCCGTACCTGAAGTGAGATTATTCTTTTTTTTAAAATAATTCAAATGTATAAAAGAATCGTATGATATGCTATCCTCAAAGGATACATCGCAGTTCATACACGGAAACGCTAATCTTTTTCCTCGTTTTCTGTGTCAATATCTCCTCTGTATCTTTCTATTCCAATCATTAAAAACAATAAATGTGCTATATTCTTGATTCAATTACTCTGTATTACTCCATACATATTCTGAATCCATAGCCCCAACTCTCTTACCTGTATACCCATTCAGATAAAAGTTCTTGCTTTATGATTTACCATTCATCCTACCGCTTTTTGAAATTACTTATCCATCACGATTCTTAAAGCTTCTTCCTCACCTTCTTTCGTTGATTTACTTCTCCACCTCCTTGATTAGCAGTCTTATACAAATATGTAGGAATTACACGTGTTTTAGTGTTTTTGTATATTTACTTGGTGACCTGATTTTATTTTCTAGTTTTTTTTTTTTTTTTTTTTTTTTTTTTTTAAATTTTACTGTTGTATTTACACAAGTATAATTTACTATACATATTTCTTTTTCTTATGTTACGATATGTATCAGAATAAGGATTATTAAATAAAAAAAATAAATAAAAAAAAAAAAGAGGAATCTTTTCTGCTAAGCATCATTCCTCATTTTATTTGTTTAGAATAATACATATTCACTCATAAAAATAAACTTCATGTTTCAATAACGTGTTTTGCTTTATATTGAGTCGTAATCCTTCCACGTGTCGGAGAAACTTGGTAAGGAAGTTAGAACACTCATTGAATTGCCGAAGAATTCAGGGATGACTTCATCTTTTCAGGTATACTGGAATTCCATTATTGTTTGGAAATAAAATGTTACCTCTCCATGTTTTTATTATGTAAAAGGAGAATTATTAACTTTCTCTGTTCATTGGTGGAAACGGTTTTTCACAGTTGTTAGGAAGTTCGTATCTGCTCAGAGTTTCGTCGTGTGATTGTTCATTCGACTGTGCAATGCTTGAAATGTGTATTCATTAGGTGTCTTGTATTTCCCTGCTGTTTTATGATTCATTGGGTAATTTTTTATTTGTAATTTTATTTGAAAATATAATAAGCATTATGATTTTTTTATATAATTTATTTCTCGAGCACTTAAAGCAAGTTTATTTTTGTCACTATATTGTTACTGCATTTTCCTATTATTCAATTTAGATTTTCAAGATCATTTTTCTAGACTTTTGATTTAATTGGACTATTTAATTATTATTTACGATGTTAGATACCTTCGTCGGAATGAAAAAACAATAATTAATAAATATATCTTCATTTTTTTTATTTTTTAAGTTCCTGTTCACTTTCGAATATCAAGTTCAAGCGTACACACTGTTTATTAATAATAATAATTCTTATTTATGATAAATATTTAGTAAAATTATTTCTGTTTATAGTATTATATTTTTTTAATTATTATTATTATTTATTAAAAAGGTTATATAGCAAACTTTGTCCTTTTTGCTTTAAAATTGAGAGATTGTCTAGCCGTATTATTTAGAAGTAAAATGCTTAGTCATGACAAATATTTTCGATATGAAAAAAAATATAATACTAATAATAACATAAAATACAATCGTATATGAAAAGAGAAAATAATTCTAAATATTAACTTAATTATTTACATATTTGCGGATGATTGATTGTGTAAACAGTGTCAAAATAAATTATTTTTAAAGGAAGTTAGGGAAGCTGCTTTACAAATAGAAGTAGATAGGGAATTCCAGAAGGAGATAGGACGAATGATGAAGGATTTTTCAAAGGAGGCAGTTTTATGTGAGGAGATATACAGGTTAAAAGGTTGGGACCTAGTGTTTAGGAGGTGGATAGAAGAGCGCAGAGTTAATAGGTCAAGAATATAGGAAGTGTTTTTGGTTTTTAGAGATTGGAATAGGAAAGTGCCCAGGAAGTATTGCCGTCGGAATTCAGGAAAAAGCCACCCAAGCTCAGAATAGCGGCAAGTAACATGAGACCACCTGGGGAACAGCGATTTTATGAATACATAGTATATGTTTATTTATATATTTTAGTTTAGGATTAAATATATTACTCTGCCTAAGGTCCATTCCCCTCTTGTCTCCATGCCCCACTATACACTCTTCTATCATTTCCTTCTACTATGTTTAACTTGGCCTACCTTTTTTTCCTCTTCCTTCTATTTTTTCACTTATTTACTTTTGTTGTTAGCCTTCCATTGGACATTGTTTGTAAATGTCTGTACCAGCTCATGGATTTCCTCCCCATAACGATTGTGTATCCATAGCCATTGTATTTTTTTTTTTTAATATGTGGATATTCAAAAGTTGAATATATATCTTATTTCAATAATAATGTTAAGTGCATATCATAAATTCTTTCTAACCTCTGAAGTATGGATAAGAAAGCTTATTTAGTTTATTTTCTTAACGCTGCCGATCATTTTACAAAAACTAACTTTGATTGAGATCCTACCTCGAAGGTACTTGTAACTTGACTGACCGAGGAACTTGTAAGTCTCATGATTCAAGTTCAGTTATGAAGTTGGTCTTATGCTTTGTAAGTTGACTACCATCTAGATGGGTTCACTACCGAGGTGCAAGATCTTATTTCCTAGAACCTCCTCGGAGCTCTCGAGGCCAAACAGAAAGAAACCCCCCCCCCCCATGAATATGCTCATTACATCGTCCCATTCCTGCCCCGGGCGGTCCCCCAACTCCCCCCTCCCGCAGAAATTTCAATTTGCACAAATTTTCACCTCTCCCTTCTCAATGGGCTCCTTGTTATGAAGCTATGAGTCCGCTTTAACACCCTCCACTAGCTCCGAACTCAAATGGCTGTATTGATTATGAGATGGGTACCTTCGTTTATTTTTTTTTCGTTTCTTTCTCAACAAAGGTATTTTCTGGGTTTTTTTTATTATTTCTTTGATTTCACATGTTTGAGGCTCGGATCATGATTGATCAAAGAAACCTCCAGTGATTGACATCAGTGGATATACTAACAATAAGTCTAAAGAAGAAATGATAAATCCAGATGGTTCCTACATAATATTGGGAAAATAATTCATCGCTATCTTGTTTGATCAGTATAAAAAAAAATCCCTGGATGATGATATCTTGCCAGCTTTGTTGGGTGAAAATTCCAGAGCTATTTGAAAACCTGCAGACATAATAACAGTTAACAAATCGAACGCCACTGTTCGAGGCTGAAAGAGATAATCCTCTAAATTTATTTTTTCATTTATTATTATTATTCTTTTATTTATTATGACGAATATTCCCCTTGAGGGAAGCGATTGTACTTAAAGCCACTTTAATTTCCGTTATTCCTCCTCTCTTCCCATATTCATTTTTTCTAATTGCTCCTTCTTCCGCTCCTCCGTCCACCTTTTTTCAGGTTGTAGTGATGTTCTTTGTTCAAACTTCATTTTGTTGATTTTAGTTCGGCACTCGATACGATCTTAAAAAATTTCTATATTGATCAGCCGCAGGTTCCTGCAACCCTTTTCAGATTACAGTGTACTTCAGTACACCATAGTTCGGTTGATTGTTTGGATCAATATATGAAAGTTTTTTGTTTTTTTTACAGATTTATTCAATATTAAACCAATAAAAAAGAAAAAAAAAATGAATTTAAACGTTAATATTTATGCCTGAAAATGGTTGGTTAACCATTCTGTGCTGCATTTGAATGAATGAATGAATAAAAAATAATCTTTATTCTGGGACGTATTTGCTTGTATAATATTGAGTATTTTTTTATTTCTATTTTTTTTTCTTTTATAAAAAAAAAAATAATAAAAATTAAACAATATATCTTCTATATTATTTTATTAGTTAACTGTTTTTACTATTAATTTAATATATTTATTGCCATCAATATTACTTACTACAATTTCGTTTTAAATTTACCTTTCTTCTATTTTGCATTGTTATTGTTTTTGAATTTATTATTTTATTTTAATGTACATATTGCATGAATCGATTTATTACCATACATATTACTTATTTATTTCAAATTTATTTACTTTCTATTTATTATTATTATTGTTGATTTTCTAATTCATTCTTGTCATTGTTATTGTATTTTTTTATAAATTTTACCACTTGAGGTACGCATGATGGTATAGAAGGATCAATACAATTAGGATGAATTAATTGCCACTTCTATTGAGATTATTTTATTAGAAAACTAGTTTCGAATGCTAAACATTCATCTTCAGTTCTAAAACATACAACATTTTTTCAACACATCAGTACTATGTTACATAGATTATATATACTAAAATTTTTAAAAAGGTAAGACAAGAAACCAAACATAGCACCCACCTTAAGCGGTCTAAGAGGTAACTAAAACAGAGATGCATTTCTCACTGAATTCGTGAGAAGTAGAAGGGGGCAGGTAGGTTAAATTTTTGTGATTTACTGTGGGATTTCCCTTATGACTCATTGGATTTTTCCGTTCCTATAACAACAATTTAAAATGGAAACAAATTTAAAATGGGGCTATTGGATAGGTTTATCTGATCATTTAAACAAAAATCTGGATCGGTTTAAAACGATTTTATTGTTTCTAGTGATTCAAAAATATTTAATTTTAGGCTATGTTCTACTTGATGTAGTATTTTCACTCCCGGGTCTTTATCAAAGTTATGGTTATTTTCATTTAGATGGATAGCGAAATTCGAGTTTTGGGTCTTATTAGTGTATGCTGTCATATGTTCTATTACTCTTTGATTTCCTGATCGTCCAGTTTTTCTTGTGTATTTTGCTTCACAGTCATTACATTTTGATTCGTATACGAAACTAGTTTTCTAATAAAATAATCTCAATTGAAGTGGCAATTAATTTATCAATCCTAATTTAAATTTTATATTTAATTTTTTAAAAACTATTATAATTATATTTTATATATTGTATAGTTATTTTTTTTTTTTTACTTTTGTATCAATCGATTTATCGATATACTATTAAATTTATTTTGTTTTCTTTTACTGTTTTGTTTTTTCATTATTATTTTCCAATAGTATCATTTTATTTATGTTTACTCTTATTATTATTATTTTATGATTTTTTAAGTTAGTTTTTGTAAATTTGTCTTCACAGTGCATGCTGTGAGATAGTTAGATTGTAATAATTATTCAAGAAAAGCAATTTTCTTTCCAAAAGACATATAAAAGAAAGGTACAGAGACCGAGAGGAAAACGTCGAAAAAAAAAAATGTTTTTTCTTCGGTTTTATGGTGTAATAGGGAAAATCTATGACAGGGTCATAAGGTTCCAATAGGTCATAACCAGGCCACAGCAAGTCGCCCCAGGTCGAAACCAATTCCCCCAAATAGGTCACATGATCGCAAATACAATTCACTATAATTGGGAGGGTTTTCCTTCGGGCTAATGCTCTTTGAATTAGGTTAGGGGAGCTATTCGGCCCTCAAAGTAATCGGCCATTGGAAAACGTTAACTCGCACCCCGTGTTAATTCAGCAATAACACGTCAGGAAGGTGTCGCTCGCTCCAGCAGATAAATGCCAATTATGATTCATCACTACAATACTACATGCTTATAATTTATTATAAATGTTTTATCTTTGACACATCTTTATTTATTTTGTCGTTTGGGCCTACCCAGGACCGCGGGGCTCGTATTTTCTCTTGTCTAGGATCTTTGCTTTTTTCTTTTCCAAAACTCCTTCATTTGACACACTTTTATTTCAATACAAATTATATTATTTTCTTCTTTCCTATATTTAAACAACTAATCATCTGAGTCTCTTTGTTTTGATATAATTTTATTATATATAATCAAGTAATTTATTCTAAACATTTAAAAGAGAAATGTGTTTATTAGCATAATATTTTTTTTTAATATCTGGTTTGGGGTAAATCATAAACGTGAGGTTCTTTGTGGATACGTGACAAAGAAAAGAGGATTGATGGTTTTTCGAAGGATTGGATATGGTATGAATTGCATGGTTTAGTGGAGCCCTAAATCTCAACTTCATATGTCCAAATTGCTTTAATTACTGTTATGCAAATGAGTCTTTTTATTAATCTGAAGGTTTGAACGTTTGCCAAGTGAATGATAATGTAGTAGAAAACGACGGGCAGTTTTTTGTCGATTTAGTCTTGTATGTGGATTCCAAGTAAGACGTTTGTCCAGATGGACTCCTAGGTAGCAGATCTGTTCAACAAGGATTAGTGGAACATGATTAAAAGAAAACTGTAGGACAGGAAGTCGTATTTACGACGAAGGTATTTGAATTCTTACGATGGGATTTATTTGAATTCTTCATTTTTAACACTATTCTTGAAGGTTTAGGATATAGGATTGGAGTGTCTGAGAGGCAATGAGGAAAGTGCTAGGATGCATCAGAATGTCAGTTGTATACACTGTGTAGAGGATGGGTCCTAGAATACTTCCTTGGGGAACACCAGAAGATTGGGTAAAGAGGAAAGAATAAATTTGAAGGTTCTATCGGTGCGATAGAAACATAATAATTCAATTTGTTTTTTTAACAACTTTTTATAAGAAACAGGTGTGCTTGAGTGAGAATATACTTTTATATAAAAGTATAGATGCCTAGGTTGAGTTTAATGTCTGTATTTTTTATATATTTTATTAATATACGGTTTATTAATTACAGTTTTTAAAATTATTAGAAGAAGTTAAAATTTGTTTATTTGCATAACAATTATAACTTTTTGTTTTTAATTTATGTTTTAATTAATTTTATTGTTCTTTTAATTGTCATAAAATTAATAAGGCATATTTTTTTTTTTTTATATTTCCTTTTATGAAATTTCGAAATTTGTACCACATATTCAGTATTATGTTGATTAATTAATTACAATTCCAAATTTAGTTGATAGCTGTAACTTTATTCTTGTCAATTAGCTCTCCTATCAGCCTTAATTAGAAGCTCCGAAATTATGCCTATATTTAGAATGTATAGAATAATAATTTGAAATTTAATTTTCTCTTTTAAACACAGTGGTTTTTCTTAATAATGCAAATGGTAGAAATAAATGGTTTTATGTTATTTAAGATTTCTGGGAATCTTTAAAATAAGAAAATATCTTGTGAATACCTTGAAGTGGTATTCGTCAAATATGTTGGGAATCCCTCCTATGGAGCACATCTCTATCTCATGGCCTCCACTTGGGGGTCCTGTTCTAAAACATTTTGGATATTGTTGAAATTTGAATGTTTATATTATTTGTTTTATATTAATAGTTAAACGTAATAATAGTTTATATAAAATAATATTTTATTATAAGTTATGTTTTCTAGGCCAGATGTGAATGTATTGATTATTTTAATAATGAAATCCTTAACATTTTTTTCTATTGGAAATATACAACACAATGTTTTGTAAAGTAACAGGGCATAATTCAAAATATCGAATCTTGCAAAAATTATTTACGATGTATGTTTAAAAGAAGCAGTATTTGAAACTGTTATAGTTAATATAATAGTAGGAAAAAAGTATTAAAAAAAATAGGATGTTGATAGTAATATTTTTTTTATTAAATAAAGTGATTTAACATCCAAGTATCAAGTAACAAAAGTAAAATTATTAAAAAAAAAGTAACTCAATATCCTGTATAAAATGAGGAAGAAAAAGATCAAAATTTGTAATACATGTCGAACCTCTGAGAAAATTAATATTTAGCTCTATATTTCATATTTGTAGAATGTTTCGACCCTGCTATTTTTTGTGTCTAGAAATAGTTATCTTTATAATATTTTGTGATCTAAATCTGTCTGTCCTTTTTTGTAGTTTTATCGGTAAAACTGCTTAACTGTCTAAAATACCTATATTTAATATTTTTTATTAAAATTATATATCAATATAATATGTTTATTTATCATTGTAATTATATTGAAATTATTTGTGTTTTTGTTACAGGTTAGTGTGTGTACTAATGAGGAGATCAATAAGGGCAATGTTTTGATAATATTTCAACAAAAGACCATTTCTGAGGTATAGTGTCATTAATTTCTTCCATTTAACCTAAAAATATTTCTTTTTTTAAAACTTTATGAAACTATTATTTACCGGATTTTTATAATAAGATAAATAATTAATTTCCCTTAATAGTTTTAATTATATTTGAAAAAAAAAAATCGTTAAGCATTAAAATTTTTTTTATCAAAATTTCTTCTTAATTTAAATATTTGAAGTATGGATTATTTATTTAATACCTATAGTTTAAAATATGTATTTTCATTATTATTATATATTATATATTTATTTAACTTTCATTTCTAAATAATTTTTATTTTCTGTGGGTTCTTATTATAATCTGGTCGAAATATTGTTATAATCCAAAATTTCTTATTACTTTTAATAATAATGTAAATATTGCTCTATCTTTTAACTATTACGCCATACTTTAATCAAGAATGCAAACCCACACGACTGCAATGTATTGCGGGTACCTTTTATGAAACGCCTGAATTTTACGGGTGTACATGCATCTGCTTTTTTTAATTTTTTTTTATTAAGCTATTCGTGTTTAATAAATAGTATATATGTTTCACTCAAGGGCAATAAGGATGGCAAAGAATGAGTTCATAAATTATGTTTAGTAAATATAAATAAATAAAGTTAATATAATACATCTGCTAATATTTGAATAATGTTTTAGTGCAATCAATTCTATTTTATTTGTTAGGAATTCATAAATATTTAATATAAATTTTAAGCATATGCGGTAAGAATTATCTTCGTTTTCGAGGGCCGGTTAAAGGTGCGTGCTGGCGAAGAGAATTCCGGATAAAAGAAAGTTAACTGTTTTTTTTTTGTTTTTTTTATAAAGACATTCGCACTGTAAGTTCCGAAAAATATTGTAATCCTGAAAACTGTGATTTTTCAATTCTATTGGGTAATATCAACTTTTTTTTTTGAATATACATCAAAGGTACAAAAGATATATTACAGTTAGTATATATTTTATTTTTTGTAAACGATACTGTGCCATAGTGTTAAATTCAAGTAGATGCTAAGGAAGAGCTTAGCTGTCACTTGATTTTAAACACTAATGAACAAACTGAGAGAGGAACGATGGGATCTCTTGGGTCGGGTTTTCCCGGTGTGGTTGTGTATATTGCGCTATTGTATTAACATTCGTTTTTCTCCATTTCAGTTTAATTATAATTTATTTATTATATTTTATTTTTATTTATATCGTGTACTTAACAAGGAGACGTTTTGACTTGTAACTTACAGATTTGTATGTCGATTTTTGTGTGGGTTATAGGGACCTATGACAGTGCAATACTACAGTTACAGCCGCCAATGAGTATTGGAAGCCAAGAAAATTTTTTTTAATTATTTTTTTAATTTAACTTTATTGAACTTTACAACTTTATATACAAATATATTATACATCAAGTAAATACGATGATATTGATAAAAATGACACGTCACTTGTTTTCAAAGCAACTACCCATTGGTAGCACTTATAAAGGTTCCATATAATGAAGTATTATATTAGAAGGACTCGAAGCCATCTTCTTTTCAGACGCCTCGGAGGCTTATCTGGAATGGAATAAGAAGCATGTTGTGATACTAATGGGTTTGAATGATTGTGGAGTTTGCTATGAAAGGATAGATATCTGGTTTGAGCTAAAAAAAAAAATAAAAAAAAAATATGAAAATCAAGTTTTATTTTCTTTTCGTAGCTATCAGTTGAGATAGAGAAATATTTTTTAAACGTAAAATTGTAGTTTTTGATGTTATCTCTTTACAATAACCGGTTGCAGTAAATAAACGCGGACTTCATGTTTAAACCAAAAGCTGATATTATTAAAGAGATTGTTTATCAGGTTTTGGTTGTGTTAAATAGATAGCATACAAAATTAAAATTTTACTTGAAAAAAATATTTCTCTATCTTGATTGAGAGTTGAAAAAATAAAAAAATAAAACGCGATTTTCACTTTTTTTTCTTTATTCGCAAATCTCATTGGCTATAACTCTAATTTTGCACTATTATAGGTCCCCTTACTACCTACACAAAAATCTACTTGTTAGTTTTTTTTTTTTTTTTTTTTTTTTTTTTTTTTTTTTTTTTTTTTTTTTTTTTCATTAGTGTACATATTGTGTTAATGGATCCTTTGTCGTCTATATTTCTTATTGCTGTAAAGAAAGGCAGGTTGTCATATATATTTAATAAAGCTTTGTAAACAATCTATGAATTTATTTAATTATAGCCTTATTCAAGGCTGAAGTGAATTCCCTTTGATCCGGTATATAATAAATAATCCCAAACCAACAGAACGACCGAAAAAGGGAAGGAAGAAATTACGAAGCTGTCCCTCTTTAAAGTAAGACAGAAAAGAAGTCGGTTAATAATTCGAACATGCAGATGGTGAGGCGAGTTTATTTCAGTCTGTTTGCACTGGCGATGGTCGAGGGGCGGGAGGGGGAGTAGGGCAATAATTTATAAAGGAAGGGAGAAAATAATTATGAAAAAATAATGGGAACGAGGAAGAGAGAGGGGGTGGAGCATGAGAGAATTTCGAGGGTAATTGGAGGGACAAGACAGTGGATTAGAGAATCGATTTTCCTTCTCCTTTACACTTCTTCATTATGACACTACTATAACTCTTTCTGCAATTTATAAAGCCCACCCCCTTCCAACTTCTTTCAAACACGCGTGTTGATAAGGGTTTTTTTATAGAGTTTGTTTTTCCTTAAGGGATGAACGTTGGGTACGTGTAACGTTTAAAATAAAAACGTTATTCACCTGTTAATTAAATGTGCCTATAATTACGCCGTTCTTTTGTCGAATCTGTGTTATAGGTCGAACTATGAGGTGTTTTTTGTCATTTCGAACATTTCTTTATCATTGAAATCTTTAACGAAAAAAAAATAGAAAAATTTGATTTTGAAACTTTCATAATGACCTATTACAAAATGAAAAAAAAAAAAAAAAAAAAAATGGAGAGCATTTGTATAAGGCTTGGTTTCATAAATGACATAAAATAGTTTGCTTTTATCATGTAATGCCATGGGTTGCAGCATGTCATCAAAAATTCATTTTTTTCATTCCAATTAGAATTTCTTCCCTCTCAACTTGGGAGCAGTATATTAAAAAGATATTTGTTTATTATCAAAATTATCATAAATTCATTTTTTTTTCTGTAATCGTTTTTATGAAGTATTATAATCTTCCTCAAATGAGGGTAAGAAGTAATATGGCTGGCTTTGTGAACAAATTCTCACGGAATGTACCCAAAAAAAAAAAATGAAAAAGAAAAAAGAAAAATAAAATAAGAAAATGAACTATACAATATGAAATGGGAAATAAATAAATAAAAAGAAAATCATACTATAGATAAATATTAAAATTAAACCACAGTATAAAATGTAATAAACTCCCCGTAAAAAGTATTGCAACACCCATAATTCTCGAGATTTTCTTGGTTTTTACCTTAATCCATACTTGGTTTATATTCATATTAATATTATTTATTAAACTTGGCATTATAAATTTTTTTCCCTGATAATAACAAACGATGGAATTTTAGATTATTTTTTTTTTTCAAATTTCCTTCAGTCCATGTTTATCATTTGTTTCGTTATTTACAAGTATGCTATAAACTAGTGGATGCAGTCATTCAAGCCAGAGGAGGCAATATGTCTTTTTAAATATTAATTAAAAATTTAATAGTTAAAATTGTAAAATCTGAAAATTTTAAAATGTAAGTTTTCTAACTTTTTTTGTTTATTGGAAGAAATATCTTAATTCTTTTTAATAAAAATTGTTTATGTCTATTTTAGGAATGTTTATTGTAGACTTCAGAACCTTTCTTTATTATGGAAAAAATCCTATTTTATAAAATTCAAATATTTAAAAGTGTTGCGATACTTTTGACGGGGAGTTTATTACATGTTGTAAATATTACATGAAAAGCAAATTACTGACTGTGTCCTACCCTTGTTGTTGTACTTTGCTATAATCCCCCGATTTTTTTAATGTCATTTTTATGACTAATATAACGACTATATAGTATATGACTATTCAGGGTGTTCGGAAGATCGTTGACCAAAGAGATATCTCGGGTAAGGAGGTTCATTCAGAACCGATTTAAGGTCACTCACCTATATGCAAAGTCTTAAGGTTTTTTTTAAATGAATTTTTTTGAAAAAAATGGCCAATCCAAATATTTATGCCTTATGACTTCGTTGTTTACTGATATATCAACGCCATTTTTTCCCTGTAATTACTAATACATTGTCCATGGAAAATAACAAAGATTTGATGCAAAAATAAATACAAAAAAAATCCTATTTTATAAATTTCAAATATTTAAAAGTGTTGCGATACTTTTGAAGGAGAGCATTGGTATAAGGCTTTGTTGCATGAATTACATTAGATAGTTGCTTTTATCATGTAAGGCCATGGGTTGCAGCATGTCCCCAAAAATTCATTTTTTTCATTCCAATTAGAATTTCTTCCCTCTCAACTTGGGAGCAGTTTTAGATGAACAAGGAGAACGATTTCTTTAAGAGGCAGCACAGATAGGAAAAGGGAATACCGGTAAATGTAATAAGAAGATATTATTGTTTTATATATTACTGTTTTTTTAACTAAAAAAAAGTGTTATAAACATAAATGGAAGAGTGCTATATCAGTTGTTTATTTTTAAAACAACTTCCAATCTCTAAAAAATAGTGCTTAAAAGAATTTTTATTTTTCTATCGATTAGAATTCACTCTTGTAAATATAAAGGTCACAAAAAATTTTCGTGGAAGTTAAAAAAATAGTGCCAGATAGAATTTTTTACCTTCTGATTCGAACTCAGTACACATAAAAATATAAAAATCAGGAACAATTTCTCAAGAAAGCGAATTTTTTTTGCAGCACTGATTGCAATATTGATCAAAATATTACTGAACATTCTAAATATGTAGTACTGAACTACTGAAAACCCAAAAGTTCAATACGGGCACCTTAGGACTGAGGCCTAAAACGCATAAGCTATGGTCAAAAATCCTGATTATTTTTTTCTTTTCGTTAAACCCTTGTAGCTTGGTGCGTAATGACACCAGCCTGCCATGTTCCCGGGCCCAAATTCGAGTTAAAGGCAGAAAGTTTATATTCTGTTATTTCACTATATGTACAATAAGAAATAAATACAAAGAATAAATGTATATAAAAAAGAAGAGAATGGTAAATAAAAATAAGTAAAGAATCTGATAATATATAATACAATAAATAATGTGAGAAAAAAATTAAATAAATAAACAAAGTACCTCAAACTATACAATACATAGAGTGAAAAAAATATATATGGTACACATATATATATATATATATATATATATATATATATATATATATATATATATATATATATATATAAGTTAAGGGTATAGGGGAATAATATACATCCTAATTCCCAACTTAATCCTAAACAACCACCAGAATGTATATAAAGCGGATTGCTAGACAATAAAGTTAGTCTATTACCAGTACCTGTGTGTGTCATTTCGTCCCTTATTTTCCTTTTTTTTATTGTTTTTCTTTGAAGAAACTTAACCAATCTCTATAACAAAGAACTAATTCTTTAACTTGGACTATAATTAGTAAAAATTTATTCTATTCATACATTTAAAAAACATTTAATTCTCAGTTGTACGATAAGCCGTGTAATTAAAATAGAAGAGGTAGATTTGTTGATTGTTGGTTGCTATGTATGTGTAGATATTTGAAGTATTTGTCAAATTAAAAAAAAAATATGAGAATCTAAATTAACTAATATTTAATTTTTTCCCTGACGTTTCGAAAATTAATTTTCTTGCCATCATCTGTGTATAAAACAAAATAATGAACAAATTCAAAAATAGTTAGTCACTGTCCAAGGGAACAAGATGAGTTATATTCGAATCAAAATAAGATATTCTAAATTAAGAAATCTTCAATTTTTTTATCTTAATTCTAATCTTTCGACCACCTCATTGATGTCTATATAACAAATTTGCCTTTTAAAGTTGCTTATTTTTTTTCTTTATAATGTGTACTAATGCTGGCCGTCAATATTTTATGGTTAATACGTCTGCATAAAATGAACGATGTCACAAATATCTACAAAAAAAAAAAAAAAAAAAAAAAATATATATATATATATATATATATATATATATATCAATGAAGAACATATTATTTGCTGGCACAACCAATAAAGCCCCTCATCGGTGATCATACACGTGTATCAGAGAATAAACTACCCCGTTTGCTTCCTGAATTCTGCAGTTGGTCGCCCAACCCTTGGGATATTGTTTCAGAATGGGAGGATCAAGACACCTATAAATCCCAGCAAATTACCAAGACCCTTCGCCGAAAGCTCACCACATCCCAGCCCTTTAATAATGTGTCCCTTCCTGTACCAAGGTTCCTTTCCCATCTTGAAAACCTTAATACCTGGGTCCCTCACACATATACTAGCTTCCAGTGTCTTAATATGTCACAAGCGATGATATTCGCCTGTCGTTTGGTTGTATACGATGTGAACTTGATAATAAACACACACACACACACACACACACACACACATTTTGAACAGCTTAGTTTTATTTTTTTTTTTAAATAATTGTTTTATCTATCATCCATGTTTCGAAATATATAATTAAATAAACAGTGACGAAATAATCCTTTTGGAATTTATTTATTTATTTTTTTAAGACAGTTATGCCAAAAAATACTTAAATATTTGATTAAATCTCCTTCAGCATAAAACGTTATTAAACAATTTATTCAATATTTTCATATACAAATATCACACATGCAATTTTATTATAGAATACGACAGTAACTATATTATTTTCGCTTACCAACCATTATTCCAAAATTTATTTCGCTCTTTATAATTGTATTGTTTATACTTATATTTTACTTACTGTATTATGTACACATTATTTCATTCATTCATTAATTTAAAAATATGCAAAAGAAATACGTAGAACATTGATCTGAATTTTAAATTGTGCTTCATGCTTTTTTTTGTTTGTTTTTTTCGGTGGGGGATGTTTTTTTGAAATTTTTTTTTTGGTAACTATAAAGCTTTAGAAATTTGAATTTTTTTAAACTTAAGAATTTCGAACGTTTAGAACATTTATATAGATTAAAGAAATTTAAATAATTCTATTTTTTTTCATACATTGCAAATATAAGATTTATTTTTAATTTTTAATAGAAAAATAGAATAAATTTAATCAAGATGATACAACAATACAAATATATTATATAAACATTTATTTAAAGAAAGTACAACAATCTGCCTCAAAGTGGCAATAGGTAATATGGATGGCTTAGTGGATCCATTCACACAATATGTACAATAAGAAATAAGCATAAAGAAAAGATTAAAAAAAAGAAAAAAGTGAATAATAAATAATAATAAGGAAAGAATAAAAATGAGTAAAGAACAAATATATTAAATTTCTTTTGTATCTTTTATATTTTTCGTTCTACTGAATTTGAATTTCAAATAGATGTTTATCAATTTAAACTTGTAACATGTATTTAAATGAGTACAAGTAAAAAGTATTGGAGATGGATTACTCTATTTGACCTCTTCAGTAAGATACTTATGCAATCTTTGTTGATATATTATTCATTCCGGTAACATTTTTTTTTTTTTTTTAAATCATCATATTTTAATTATTATTTTTCTCTCTACACAGTATGGAACTGTTATAAATAAATAGTTCTTTTATATTCAAGATTGTATGTTTTTTTTTTTTGTTTTTTTTTATGTTGAATTTATTTAGGCAACAATTAAAAGCTTCCAGTATTTTATTGAGTCTTGAAATTAAATGCAATATTTTCAAATACTTTATAGTATAATTATTCTTTTTTGTTTTAGGGTTATTTAAACTAAGTTGTTCTCTTATTGTCAATAGTTACATATTTCTCATAGAATGTATGTTTATATGTATGTAATTACTTTTTGTTTTGATCTACATCAAAATGAATTCAACATTTTTAGATGAGCATCTGTTACAAAATGAATGGATATCTTTGCCTCCTACAATTTGCTTCGAATTAAAAAAAAAATCCAATGGTTTGTTTTTTAAACTTTATTCATTGAATCTCATGTTTCAAACTGTATCGTTAGAATGAGATCCCCTAGGAACTGTTAGTAAATCCTTTCCTATAATCGGTGCTTGGTTTCCCAGCCCAGGGGGGAGGGGGGGAGAGTATAAACCAGATGAGAAAGGAGAACGGAGCTGAAGTTACGGCCCGGCCCGCCGCTAAATCTTTCCACCAAAGCTAATCAAAAAACAAATGTCTCCCAGCCCTGAGTTAATCATGAAAGTCCCCCTCAATTATAATTATATTACTGTCAATTAACATCCATTAAATAAATTAGACCGGGTTTTCTCGCTTTATACCCCGTTTTACTGGGGTACTTATCGATTTAGATAAAACTTAATTTTATTTTCTGTTGTATATCCTTTTTTTTTTTAACATGTCTACAACTACTCATAAAACCCCAGTTAGACGACGCTAATATAAGTAATAATTAAAATTCAAGTTGGTCACACTCAGCTTCTCCAGTGCCAATGAATTACTTCAATAACTATATCATTATATAAATATTTGTCATTTGTTTCCCTAAAAAAAATGTTCTCGTATAAGCATATATAACCTAATCAAAAGTATCGTAACACTTTGAAATATTTGAATTTTATAAAATCTGTCCTGAAGTCTATAATAAACATTCTTAAACTAGACATAAAGTATTTTTATTAAAACAAATTACAATATTTCTTCCAATATACAAAAAAGTTAAAAAACTTACATTTTAAAATTTTCATTTTTTACAATTTTAAGTTTAAAAATTTTTAATTTATATTTAATAAGACATATTGCCCCCTCTGGGTTGAATGACTTTTTCCACTAGTCTTGGCATACTTGTAAATAATGAAACGAATGATAAAGATGGACTGAAGGAAATTTGATAAAAATAATCTAAAATCAATTTTTGTTATTAGCAGATAAAAACATTGATGTGTCAAATCCTTAATATCCCACGACTAATAAATAATATAAATATGAATATAAACCAAGTATGGATTAAGGTAAAAACCATGAAAATCTCGAAAATTATTGGTGTTGCAATACTTTTAACGGGGGAGTTTACATACACACACACACACACACACACACACACACACACACACACATATATATATATATATATATATGCACAAATATGTGTCAACACCAATATCCACATAAATATTTTGTCTTATTAGTATTCAAATAATTCTTAATTTCTTTTCTGTATATCATTCCCTTTCTATTTATTATTTTTATTTTATTCATTTCTTATTTACATTTATTTCTTTTTCCTGAACGCATTGTAATTATTATATTAGCGTATAGTTATTATATAATAATATTGTTATTTTTTTTTCTTTATACATATTTATCACAAAAGTTCTATTTTCAATTGTACATATATACATCATCTTTTATACATATTATTATCTTCGTTTGAAATTAAGATACAACCTTATTACATATGTTTGTTATTCTTATGGAACAATATGTCCCAGAATAGATTATTTTTTCATTTCAAATCATTTCATCTGTAAATTATTAAAAAGATATTTGTTTATTATAAAAATCATCATAAATTCATTTTTTTTTTCGTAATCGTTTTTATGAAGTATTATAATCTTCCTCAAATGAGGGTAAGAAGTAACATGGCTGGCTGGCTTTGTAAACTAATTCTCACGGAATGTATTGTAAGAAATAAATGAAAAAGAAGAAAGAAAAAGAAAATAAGAAAATTAACTATACAATATAAAATGGGAAATAAATAAATAAAAAGGAAATCATATAATAGATAAATATTAAAATTAAACCACAGTATAAAATGTAATAAACCCCGTCAAAAGTATTGCAACACCCATAATTCTCGAGATTTTCCTGGTTTTTACCTTAATCCATACTTGGTTTATATTCATATTAATATTATTTATTAAACTTGGGACATTAAGAATTAGACACATCAATTTTTTTCCCTGATAATAACAAACGATGGAATTTTAGATTATTTTTTTTTCAAATTTCCTTCAGTCCATGTTTATCATTCGTTTTGTTATTTACAAGTATGCCATAAACTAGTGGATGCAGTCATTCAAGCCAGAGGGGGCAATATGTCTTTTTAAATAATTATTACAAATTTAATAGTTAAAATTGTAAAATCTGAAAATTTTAAAAAGTAAGTTTTCTAACTTTTTTTGTTTATTAGAAGAATTATTTTAATTCATTTTAATAAAAATTGTTTATGTCTATTTTAGGAATGTTTATTATAGACTTCAGAACCTTTCTTTATTATGAAAAAAATCCTATTTTATAAAATTCAAATATTTAAAAGTGTTGCGATACTTTTGACGGCGAGTTTATTACATGTTGTAAATATTACACGAAAAGCATATTACTGACTGTGTCCTACCCTTGTACTTGTTTGTAACAAGTACAAACAAGTACAAGGGTTGTGCTTTTTACGACTAATATAACGACTATATAGTATATGAATATACAGGGTGTTCGGAAGATCGTTGACCAAAGAGATATCTCGGGTAAGGAGGTTCATTCAGAACCTATTTAAGCCTATTTCACTCACCTATATGCAAAGTCTTAAGGTTTTTTTTAAATGAATTTTTTCGAAAAAAAAAAATGGCCAATCCAAATATTTATGCCTTAAAACTTCGTTGTTTACTGATATATCAACGCTATTTTTTCCCCTGTAATTAATTACTAATACATTATCCATAGAAAATAACAAAGATTTGATGCAAAAACAAATACAAAAAAAAATTAAGAACTTCAAGTATAGGTTCAAAAAAAAAAAAGAAAAAGCAAGCCCAATACCAAAATCCAAATTATTTTAAAAACTGAACCTAAACTTAAGGTTCTTAGTTGTTGTTTTTTTTTTTGTTTTTTTGCCTATAACAAGATTTAATGATCTTCCGTTTTTTTGTTTTTTTAATTTGTTTTTTACATCAATTCTTTTTATTTTACATGGACAATGTTTAAGTAATTACAGGAAAAAAATGGCGTTGATATATCAGTAAACAACGAAGTTATAAGGCATAAATGTTTGGTTTTGGCAATTTAAAAAAAAAAAAAAATTCATAAAAAAAAATCCGTAAGACTTTGTATATAGGTCAGTGACCTTAAATAGGTTCTAAATGAACCTCCCTATCCGAGATATCTCTTTGGCCAACGATCTTCCGAACACCCTGTATAATATTAATTATAGTTAAATATAAAAAAAAAAGTTTTTGGGCTATAAGCTAATCAACTGTTTTTGTTTTTTTCTGGATTGCCCTATCGATGTTAAAGGCAAGCCGATAGAAACCTTTTGAAAGCACGAGACAATTAATCAAGAGGTCGACTCGGGATGTGGATAAATTAATTACTGAGTACAGGGCTCCTTAAATGAAGCCCGGGGGCACGGAGGGAGGGGGGTAAACTTGGAGGGCCGCAGGGTGGGGGGGGGTGGGGTCTGCTATATCTCATATCTGATAAAGAGGAGCTTTTTTGTTTATTAGAAGAATTATTTTAATTCATTTTAATAAAAATTGTTTATGTCTATTTTAGGAATGTTTATTATAGACTTCAGAACCTTTCTTTATTATGAAAAAAATCCTATTTTATAAAATTCAAATATTTAAAAGTGTTGCGATACTTTTGACGGCGAGTTTATTACATGTTGTAAATATTACACGAAAAGCATATTACTGACTGTGTCCTACCCTTGTACTTGTTTGTAACAAGTACAAACAAGTACAAGGGTTGTGCTTTTTACGACTAATATAACGACTATATAGTATATGAATATACAGGGTGTTCGGAAGATCGTTGACCAAAGAGATATCTCGGGTAAGGAGGTTCATTCAGAACCTATTTAAGCCTATTTCACTCACCTATATGCAAAGTCTTAAGGTTTTTTTTAAATGAATTTTTTCGAAAAAAATGGCCAATCCAAATATTTATGCCTTAAAACTTCGTTGTTTACTGATATATCAACGCTATTTTTTCCCCTGTAATTAATTACTAATACATTATCCATAGAAAATAACAAAGATTTGATGCAAAAAACAAATACAAAAAAAAAAATTAAGAACTTCAAGTATAGGTTCAAAAAAAAAAAAAAGAAAAAAGCAAGCCCAATACCAAAATCCAAATTATTTTAAAAACTGAACCTAAACTTAAGGTCTTAGTTGTTTTTTTTTTTTTTTTTTGTTTTTTTTGCCTATAACAAGATTTAATGATCTTCCGTTTTTTTTTTGTTTTTTTAATTTGTTTTTTACATCAATTCTTTTTATTTTACATGGACAATGTTTAAGTAATTACAGGAAAAAAATGGCGTTGATATATCAGTAAACAACGAAGTTATAAGGCATAAATGTTTGGTTTTGGCAATTTAAAAAAAAAAAAAAAAAAATTCATAAAAAAAAATCCGTAAGACTTTGTATATAGGTCAGTGACCTTAAATAGGTTCTAAATGAACCTCCCTATCCGAGATATCTCTTTGGCCAACGATCTTCCGAACACCCTGTATAATATTAATTATAGTTAAATAAAAAAAAAAAAGTTTTAGGGCTATAAGCTAATCAACTGTTTTTGTTTTTTTCTGGATTGCCCTATCGATGTTAAAGGCAAGCCGATAGAAACCTTTTGAAAGCACGAGACAATTAATCAAGAGGTCGACTCGGGATGTGGATAAATTAATTACTGAGTACAGGGCTCCTTAAATGAAGCCCGGGGGCACGGAGGGAGGGGGGTAAACTTGGAGGGGCCGCAGGGTGGGGGGGGGTGGGGTCTGCTATATCTCATATCTGATAAAGAGGAGCTTTTTTGTTGAGCTAGTGGTTAAGGCGCTCTGACACTTGCTACTGGTGAACTGTAATTAGTAGATGGAGTAAGATGGATCACCTCCTCCCAAAACTTACCGCTTATTCAAACTCTCATTTTCCCGCAACATTAACGACCATCTGTTTTAAACAAGGGCTACAACCCCCCCGCCCTACCCTTCCCGTCCTCACGTTAATTTTTTGTTGTAATTACCATTGATAAACAGACGGACGTACGAGAAACCGCGACGCAGCCATCCATCTCCCGGTCGATCTACATAATTCCTTGTTGTTTGTATTATTTTTTTTTTCTCTCCCCCTTTATTACCTACTTAGCCGGATCGTAATAGGACACTTTATTGCCACATAAAGTTGGTGCCGGTATAAAGGCGGATTATTTCCGCTTCACCGGTGTGAATCCTCCGTTTTAACCTAGTTCTTAATCTGGTTCAGGCTTTCTTGCAAAAAAGAAATAAGAAAATATTTACAATCTTTTTTTTTTTTTAATTTTATAAATGTATCACTGAATGAAAGTTACTTTGATTTAATAAAATTCATTCATTAAATTTGTGTATTGGATTTTATCCGTTCTACTTTTATCGTATTTTTATAGTAAGATTTTGATTGGGTAAATATTACAAATTTCTCACTTAGAGTCAATAAGTAATATAGATGTCATGAATCCAATCATACATTATGTACACATTTTATTTTGTTTAAATAAATACTTTTATTGAGTAATTATTACAATCTGCCACAAATATGGGTAATAAGTAATACAGATGACTTTATGATTACATTCGCACGTTAGGTACAAAAAAAAAAAGAAGTAAATTATAATATAGAAAAAAATACATATGACAGAAAAAGAACTATACTACACTTGAATTATATAAAATATACGTAAAAATTTAAAAAAAAAAAATGGGAAAAACAATATCTTATGAGGGAAACTGCTTCTGATGAGGTAACCCTCTTCAAAATTCAACGCTAATAATGCTTGAGTGTCAAAAAAGCCCCCAACTCTTAAAAAATCTAGACTTTATTCATTCAAACCAATTTAGCTCCCAAACGGTAGGTTCTGGTGAGAAATATTATTTATGAAAAAATATTTTCAATTAAATTTCTGATAGGAAAGCTGCTGTCAAATGTTTGATCCAAGCGACACTAAAAGATCTAGATCATGTCAAAGTGTTACATTTTTTAGGATGAAAAAAAAATATACTCTCCTCGGTCAAAAGAAATCATTATATCAATCAAAAAATGGAAAAATAACCTGTAACTATTGCCCTTTACATAAAAAAACAAAAAAAAAATGTTTATTTTTATTAACTAATTATCAAATTGAAATTATTAAAATTGTTTATATGATAGTGTTTTTTTCTTGTTTTAGACTTTCTCATTTGTATTCTTAATTTTATCTAATTCAATGTCAACTAAAGATTCTTATAGAAAAATAAAATTTGTGGATGATTTATATTTTTATATGATTTGTCTTGTTAGTCCAGTAAGTAGGTAGTTGAGAGGAGATCTGGATTTTTCTTTTTTATTCTTAATTTAAAAATCGCACTTGTCTATTAGTTTCGCAATAGTTACCTATTATCTAAAATAATTTTACTATGACGGTGAATTTTTTTTTTGTATAATTTATTAAAAATTATTTTTAATTCTAGTTTTAGATGATTTTATGTCATTAGAGGACCCTTTTTTAACGAAATTTCGCATAAGTTTATAATTGTTATAAACGCTTAGCACTTTTTTTTAAAATTGATAATTATGAAAAAAATCAATTTTTTTTTTTTGTTTGAATAAATTAACCATTTTAAAAAGAATTTTAACATGATATAAATCTTCTTTTTCTTTTGCAGAATATATTTATAGTGTTTGTGGTAATCCTAAATAATATAGTTTGAGGCACCTATCTTTATTATATAATATTAATAACTTTTAAGTCATGGATATTACAGTCTGTCTCAGTGAATGTCATTATTATAGAAATAATGATGTTCCACACTTTCATTAATTAATTAAAAAGGTTGGATCAGAATGCTCAGTAGTTGATGACTTTCAATAATTAAATAGCTGTGGAATTCTAGGCGCTAATTGTCGCCGTAAAATTTTAATTCTCTCTGTCCATTGTCTTTCCCAGTCGTAACAAAGCTTCAAATTTTAATGCTTCCTTCTAGGAGCCCTTTCCCAATTAATAATAATAATCCAATTTGAAAGAATAAATATTTCCAAAGAGGACTTGTTTCCACTAATGAATATAAATTACCTTAAAAATAGTTTTAAATTTCGTTCCGTCTCAATTTTTTGAGACTATGAGCAAATGAATATATTTTCAATCGTAAAATATATTAGCATAATATCAATACATTATTAAAAGAAAATGTCAAAAAAATGTCAAATTTTCACTAATATGATAATACACTTGATCCTTCTTTGTGACATTTATATTGTGTGACACTTTCGGTTCACATAAAAAACATTAACAATAGCTTACTATTTTGCCTGAAAATATTTAAATATATATTTCATGTATTAATTACATTTTTAAAAATTAAATATATTATGTATGGTGAATTTACCGGTAGTGGGGAGTGCACCATTAAGTACCATTTTTTATTAATAAATTGTTGTAATAAGCTTTTTGAAATTTTTATTTTTAAATTAAAGAACATTTTTGCCTCCATATAAAGGTGGTTAATATAAGTAAGCTTCTAAATTATACCATGGGAAGTAGCTAATATTAATTAACGTCTGGAGGCATTGGTTTGTTCCAGTTAAAGAGTAAAATTCATTAAAACATTTAGTAAATATTTTAACATTTGTATAGTTTTAGGCTACATTATGACTGATAGAAAAATAGTTTTATTCTAACACCACGTTCTTCAATAATAAGAATTAGGTACAGAAATAAATAAAACAAATTATAATAGATAAAAATAAATAAATTTATACGTAAATACTAACTTAATATTCAAAGAGGAAACATAAAAATAAAATAATACTTCACAAATGAAATAAAGAAGAAATTCCTATAGTACAATGCTTAATGAAGTGCATACTAATTATGAAAAGTACCTAAATGTTATATACAAAGATAATCAGATATTCAGGAAGTAAGAAAGAAATAATATATATCCCATTTAATTTACCTTGTATATGCCATGAATTGGAAAATAAAAAGTAAATGCACACATTTGATACACACTTAATTGTACTTGTTTCTATCATTGTGTCCCCTACCAATTAATTTACTTTATGTAAAACAATAATTAATATATTATTTATATAAAACTAAGATTATTTAAAAATAAAAAATTAACACAATTCTTTAAAAAAAATCTCTTAATCTCCGGTGATGAAAATCTTTATTCCTGAATGTCTTAAGGACGAACATGTGGCTGATTTGTCCCAAACAAGATACCAAACATTTTCTAATAAATCCTATAACCACTTAAACGTAGTTGTCATTTAACTTTCTTGACTAAAGATAACCGCTTAAGGTGACTAAAAAGGCGATGGCCCCGAGAACTTCTTAAATGGAAATTTTAGATTATAAACTGTACCATTAAGTTGTATTACAAGTCTTAGACATGATACCTTTTAATTACCCATTCTTCAAATTTATCTTATTTATTTATTTTTATTTTATTTATTTTACAGTTTCAAATATCAATTAATAAACTTTAAAAAAACAATCATTTCGACAGATTTGTTTGAATTCTTGATACTATTGGATCCTACTATGTCCTTACAATACACCTTTGTCATTTTTATGTTATTCTTTTTTTTCATGTTTTACGAATCACATTTTATTTTATTTTTAGTTAGTAATTATAGCTGAAATTATAAAGATATAAGGCGGTTAGAGTTTATTCGTTAGTGTATACTAGAAGCTTCAGTACATATTCACTTACCTGTCCAATTGAGATTGCAACAGAAAGGTGTCACCTGCGGTGTCAGTAAATTATTTCTGACTGTGTTACGGGATTCTCCCTTCCTCTATAGGTATGACACACTTACGAGAAATAGGAAATTCTCTCTGAAATTTTCCTTTGGGAAGGAAAAACATTTTTCTGTCTGTATGTGGTTTTCGGTATAAGGTCTGATTTATTATATAAAAATCGACTTCAGAGTATTTTCAATAGAAATTTTTCTTTATCTATTTTATTAAATGTATTTATATTTTTTAAATTTTAAAATTTATTCGATTTATTGCTAGAAATAATGTTAAAAGTTTTATTCATTAATTATAATAAACAATTTAAATTAACAATGGATTTGAGAACATCTTATTTTAAAAATAGCATAACATAATTATAATCTGTAAAACATAACAATTCTTGTTCAATACAATAACACCAATGGTGTTTTATACTCGCTATCAGAAATTTACATATTCATGTTGTAATATTTAAATTTCAGATTTTTTTGGAAGAACAGCTTTTTATATAGAATTTTTGACAGGTTGATGTTCATAAATTTTATTACAAAACACCAAACACTAAATTTAGCTGTATTCATTTGACATTTAATAAATTTGAAGTTTAATTTTTAAAAACTCCATTTAATGTGATTTATCCTTTATTCATTCGATAAACTTTAATGGTCATAATGTTGCTGATAATTTCATAATTGTATTTCTGATTTGTCAAACATTGATCTCAATAGTACATATTTTTTTGTTTATTAACAATAGGTTTCTAAAATGTAAATTTATTAATGCGTGTAAATACAATCATATATATGAAATCTTGAACTATTGATCCGATAATGTTCATTTTAATTAATTATGCGAGTTATTTATTTATAAAAATTCTTTTTTATATTTAATAACACTCTCTTTTGTTTTGTCTTTTTCTAATGATTTCTACTTTTTTTTTGTTTTTTCCGATGTTTCGCTATTATCTTCTTATTAATTATCTTTATTCATCCTCTATTTAATTCATTTTAAATATTTATAATTCGAAAAGCCTGAAACCCCAAAAAATATAATTAATAAAAGTTTTTATTAGTTTTTTTTTTTTTTTTTTTTTTTGTAATTGTAAACTACAAAGCTTTATTGATAATAAAACAAAGTTTATAGAACAGTATCAAAAAGATAACTACACCATTCTGAAATTAACGTTTCATGTAATACATTTAACTATGTTTTTTTCAGGTTTATGTTTCACAATAATTATTAATTATTTTTTGTTACTTATTTAGAAATAAGTTTTATAAAGCTAATGCTTTAAAAAAAAAATTTATATGGTATGTTCATATTTCAACTATAATATAGCAAATGAAAATGCGCCTGTAAATTTCTAACATGTCAGGAATAGTAACCTCAATACAGCGCAGTCATGCGGGCTTCCTTATGGACACGGTGTGCGGCTAAGTGATCTGAAAATTCTTTCCAATCATTTATTTTTTAAAAAATACTTACAACTTCTTACAAAAAAAGCTGTACTTTATTTAATAGTCTAACCTATAACCTATATTTAAAAATCATTTAATCATTACTTTTAATTCATAATTTTCATTTATCGAAAAAGACAACTTTTTTTTAGAAGGAGCTGGAGAAAATATGTTTATATCGCAATATACTATTATTTAGAATATAATAGGCTTCGTTTTTTTGTTCTATTATTCCAAAGTAGTCTTTTATTTTATTTTTTTAAGTTACTATAAAAATTATTATCATAAGATCAAGCAACTATCATCCCGTTGTGATTATTATTTAATCTAAAAATAATTAAATTTATTATTTTTTCTACCCTATTAAAATCCATAATTTTTTTTTTCAGTAATGATAATTCATCGCTGAGATCTAGATATTAAATTAAGTAATTTGAAGTACGTGTGTATACGTATGTATACGTGTTGGCTTGACAATTGTACTGAATATTGTGCAACGTAAGAATATATTTTTAAGATATATTTTAAACCAGTTTAGAATAATCTAAAACCTTCTAACTAAAGTACTATAGTAAAAAAAAAAAAAAAAAATATATATATATATATATATATATATATATATATATATATATTAGAAAGATAAGAATATTAAGTAAATGATTACTAAAAATAGTTTAGAGAATTATACTGCTGCTAATAACACATAATACACATTTTTTTTAAAGAAATATAATCAGGAAGAATACATTTTTTTTTGTTTTAAACCAAAGAAATATGAAATTAAAAAGAATTAAAAAAAAAAATAATAATACATTTTAAAAACGCAGTTTATAAAATTATTGAACATTAAAATTTTATTTCCAAATATCTTTTATATAAAATACGTTTAATTTTACTTTATCCCTTATAGAGTATTATTATTTTTTTTTAAATATTATATTATAACTGATATATTTTTTAGAATATCAATAGATCTCAAATAGCAAAAAAATTGTTTTATAATTTTTTTAAATTATTATTATTTATTATTCCGGTTCTGGCAATGGCCAGCTTCTTCAATTCCTGTGATTATTTTTTTTCTTAATTAATTTTTACCATATTGCTGTTTATTTTTGTTTTTGTATTTATTTATTTGTTTTAACAGTTATCACATATTTTATATTACCATTTATTGTTTTATATTTTCCTTTGCGTTATTTTATTTAGTACTTTATTTCTTGTAAATTTAGAGAATGTTAATATATATATATATATATATATATATATATATATATATATATATATATATATATATATATATATATATATATACAAAACAGAATACTAACATATTATTTCACAAAAAGGTATACTTAATAATAATACAAAATACAATTCTTACTTTAATAAGGGCTTGAAATTTAACAATGATCTATTTGAGTAGATATCCAGATTGGTTAAGGGGGCTTCTAGTTGCAATTCTGGAATTAAGGGCTCAATGGGTATTTCCTGTTCAAATCATAGCATTCAATTAGCTTGATCCATTTCAAATGTTTTGATCAAACAGTTGAGTATTACAGTGTGTAGCCGTCATGTTCCAATGCGATGTAAACCCATTGCACCCATGAATGCCATGTGTACGTGTGTTTTTATATATATATATATATATATATATATATATATATATATATATATATATATATATATATTTTATATATAAATAATATAAGTAATCGTTTTCCTCATTTTTTTTTTTTTGTTTGAACTAAATACAGTTCTAAAAATAGTTTAAAAAATAAACTTTATATTCAAAACCAAGCTCACAAAAATAGATAAATATACTTATATATCGGTTTTGCTAGTCTGAATCAGAAATTTACTTACGATATTTAATATTTCCCAATCTGCTTTTAGATGTTTTCTTATTTTTTTTTAAATAGTTATTTACTGAAATTTACAACTTTATACAATATTAAAATGTAATACATTAAGTAAATGTGATGATAATGATAAAAATGACACGTAACTTATATTTAAAGCAACTATCCATTGGTAGCTCTTATAAAGGTTCTATGTAATGAACTATATTATAAGGTTCCTAGGCCATTTTTTTTCAGGCGCATCAAAGGTTTATCTGGAATGGAATTAGAAGTAAGTTTTGTTAGTAATGGATATGAATAGTAGAGGAGTTTGCTATGAAAGGATAGATATCTGGTTTGGGCTGAGTCAGAAATGTAAGTTGTATTGAGATGTTTGTGAATACGTTTGTTTATGACAAAATAAGGAGCATTGAGGGGTTTAAGAAGTATTTTGGATTGCAAGTATTGGATACGAGATGAATTGAATGGTTTAATGGAGCCACAAAGCTCAACACCATACGTCCAAATCGGTCTAATTAACGTTATGTAAATGAGTCTTTTGTGATTCATTGGAAGGTTTGAACGTTTGTTAAGTGAATGTTGAAGTAGTCGAAAACGACGGGAAGTTTCTTGTCGTTTCAGTCTTGTATGTGGATTCCAAGTAAGCCGTTCGTCCAGATGGAGTCCTAGGATACTATAAGACAGGAAGTCGTGATAAACATTACATATACAATTTTATATGAATCGAGTTAGGATCTTTGAAGGAATTGTTTCATTATTTTTTTAATAATGGAGCTATTAATAACGTGCTTATGTGTATACATACATACATGTGTGTATGTGTTTTTATATATAACTATATATACACTTACACATGAACACACATTTTCATTTTTCCGTTCATTTTTTTCTTTTCATAGTTGGCAAACAGCTATAAAGGCATACATTTTTCTTCCAATTTTTGTCTTTACTTCTTTTAACGATTGCATAATTTTTATGTTCAAGTTGATAAAATATTATTATTTTTAATTTCATTTTATCATAAATGTAGCTAATCTGTGGGGTCTGTTTTATAAAAAAAATTTCTATATTTATTAGAGTTATGAATGATTTAAAAATATATGTATTAAATAATTTATTGAATAGGATTAAAATATGGGTTAAAATAGAAATGAATAATCTTTTTAATTCAATTCTATGTTTTCTGTTAATGAGAACAAGTTTATTGTTTAATTATTTCTCAAAGAAAAGTAGGCGACAGGAGAAATAATCAAATTAATCCCTCCCTTTAGCTCCCAGTAATCCCTTTTTATTTGTTAAGAAAAGGCACTAAGGCTTTTTGTGAGTATTTTCGTAATTTATTCATCTAAGACCGTTTTGATGTTGGCCGAGTTAATGGCTTTCTCAAGTAAATTTTCATTTACCCGAACCCGTCGGTGAAATCCGATATCCTTGTTAATTGGCTTCTCTTATGTTTTGTGTGAAAAATTCGCTGTGTTAATTCTAATATAAAGTGTAAATTGTGGCTATAGATATTAACATTTCTATCTTAAAAAATCGAAATAATTATGATTAATACTAATTATGATACCATTATTGTTATTCTATGTACTCTGCTGTGTGCAGCTCATGCCTGGGGTTCAAACTACATACTCAAATATAATTTTTTTTTTTTTTCCCAAATGTATACTGAATTATATTTTAATTGTTTCAGAATCCGCAGTATATTTCTGTTTTGAAAAAAAAAAATAACGTATTTGTCTACCAAAACTATGGCGCAGCCAGAAAACCAAGAGAATTATATAAAGAATGGTCTAATTTTATTTACATTAACATTTTTATGATTTTTCAATTCTCGAAAATGTTTATACAATAAAAGTGTCGTAATTCAACATTACTAATAATTTATTCTCTAAAATAAAAAAAGTGCTTAGGAAACACTGGATGATAAAAAAAAAACATTAGGTTTAATGTGAATTTTGTTATATTTACATTGGGATAACAAATGAGACAGTTATTAAATAAATTATAAGATTATTATAAATATACAAGATAGAAATTTAAAATTACGAACTAATCTTCGAAATATATAAGAAACATGAGACACACTTCGTGATATGAGAAACACTCTTACACTAATGTATCATTACACAATTTCGGAGGATTGATAATGGAGGAGGGGAAAATATTTTTGTTTTTTTAAGGATGTAAGAGATGGAATTCCAAAATATGGCTGCACGAATGATAAAGGATTTTTCAAAGGAATATATACAAATCAATGGGCTGAGGTCTGGTATTCAAAAGATGAATAGAAGAACGATGGACAAGGATGTCGCAAACGTATGAAAGTTTTTTGGACCACAAAGCTTGGAATATAAAGGTACCAAGTAATTATTGTCGTCGGAAACTTGGATAAAGCTACACCGGGCAAAAAATGTCTGGAAACACTTATCAAATTTTGGTAATGTAGGCCTCAGGTTTTTTGTTTCCAATATTTTTTTTTTTCGCTTTTCGCTACATTTTTTGACGGCCATCTCAGCCAAAAATTTTAATCGACTTTCGTCCGAGAAACCGATTCTTAGAACGATGGAGGCTTTTGTACAAACTCTGTAACTAATTCCAAATGGCGCTAATGTATAGTTTCTTCCTGGCGATTCGACCAAATCACTTTTTCGTAACTTATACACCATAGCCACGAGCTGGATTCACAGACTATTTATTACAATCATGAATGCTAATCACAGACTAAAAGGATACCTAATCATAAGACTTTGTTTCTGACCTTTATCCTGAAAGCCCATAGCGATTATGATCAGTTGTTATTGTTGAAATGTTTTGTTTTCTTTCATTACACAAGTGTTTCCACACGTTTGTTGCTATAAGGGTGTATTTTTTTTACTTCAACGTTTTCTGTTGACTGCTGTTGATATGCATGCAATGATATATTATGTTAAAATTAAAGATTAATGTTTGTTGAGTAAAATAAGAGTTGTTTCACTTTGGGAAATTGTCTATTATAGACAGGAGAAGCATTAGCGTAAGATTTTGGCAAGTGTTTCCTGACTTTTTTCACCCAGTGTACCTCACCTCAGAATACAAGTAAGAGTAGGTTTAATGAAGTCCGAAAGCTCAACTACATATGTCCAAACGGGTCTAATTACTGTAAAGTGAATCAGCTTTTTTTAAATGATTGGTAGCAACAACGCTTGTCTAGTATATGTAGTCCGATTCTCCACACGCAATTCAAAAAATAGTTATCTTAGACTTAAAAAAAAAAAAAAAAAAAAAAAAAAAAAAAAAAAAAAAAAAAAAAAAAAAAAAAAAAAAAAAAAAAAAAAAAAAAAAAAAAAAAAAAAAAAAAAAAAAAAAAAAAAAAAAAAAAAAAAAAAAAAAATTAGCATTACTCAGTTCCTAGATTATCATTACAAACTAAGATACTATTAGTGACTTCCTCACCCTAATTACACTCGTTACTGATGTTAGCTAATTACGAGGCCAGGGAGGGGGGGAGGGGAGGCAGGTTCCACATCATCTCCTTCCAGATTGATGAGGCTAGTTGATCCGCCTCATCCCAACGCCACCGATATCTCTCTTCAACATCTTGGGGGGGGGGGGGGGGGTGTTTTTAAGTTGGTAAATAGCGTATGAAAATTTAATGATATCCCAATGAAAAATTAGGTTATAAGGTTTCTTATTAATTATTATATTAACCGTAAGAAAATACTTTCAGGTTCACCTTAGGATTGTTGATCTTAGAGGGCTTTTATTAGGTTCAGTATCCATCAAGTAGAAAACAGAAAACAAAAATAGTTCTGTTTCTCATTAAAAAATTCATTATTTTTACACGAACCCAATACATAAGAATTATTTACATGATAGCAATTAGACCTATTTGGACGTACAGAGTTGATCTTTAGGGCTCCACTTAGCCTTTCAGTGCTTCTCGAATCCAATCCGTGCAATCCAAAAACCGAACGACTTTTTATAGATTTTTGTTTTTATTGAAGTGATACTACTGAGTTGTGAATATCAACAAACAGTTCAAATTAAAAAAAAAAAGTTGTATTAAAAAAGCTTATTTATACTTCATTAAAAAATAAAATAAATGATTGGCAATTGGAATACATACATACAAAAATGTATTCGCACATTCTGTCTGCACCACTTCTGGAAAGGAAAGCCGAACTCCAAGTGTACAACATTCAGATATCCTTAAAAAAATTATACATTTATAGTATTGAGTGTACATTTATAATATTACTGTATTGAATCATTATTATAAAAAAACAAAATGTATTTTTTTCTTATTTTATTTAAATGGAAATCAGTAGTAGGTTATCATTTATATTTTTAATTAAATCAGAAACCCTTCGTAAAATCTTCAAGTTCCTTTGTTATCCCACAAATAAATTTAACTATAAGGATCCTAATGTCATACATTGTAGATTTAGGCCAAAAGAGATACATAATATTCCACGACAATCTACATACCCACTGGAGTCCACTAGTCTCCCTGGTTATATAGGAAGATATTAGATATTAGATTACCCTCCGTGGCTTCTGAAAAGATGATGTCCTAGAGACCTTCTAATGTAGAACATTTATTGAAGTGCTACTTATAAGTAGGTCTTTACAAGTTATTGGCATGTCATTGTTATCAAATAAATATAAAAAATATCAATAACGTATAGGAATAAACACCTTTTTTTGGTTTTCTAGTACTATAGATATCTTTGGCCGGGTAGCATTTAGCTGGCATATGGAGTTGTGGCCGGATCACCGCCAGGAACGGGAGATTGGTTGGGGAGGGGAGGGGGGTAAAATAGGTTGTTAAAAGGGTCAGTGGGGCCGTAGCAGATTTTGACCCCAGCCGCTGCCCCGGGGCAGGTTGTACCTATGTCAGGTTGCCCTATTCTCTTCGTCCTCTTCTTGCTAAGAGTGTGGTAATGAAAAATCATACTAGAAGAACAACGAAACAATGTATATTGAATATAAGAATATTCTTTTTTATAATATTTATTTTTTTTTAAATCTGTTTCCTTATTAATCATTTTTTTAGTAATTCACTAGTTATAAAAAGATGAACTATTTGCAACTTCTATGACATTTAATTTCATAGAAGAATAGTTCCTAATAATCTAAAATATACAAATATTGATATAGAGAATATAGGAATTATATCATTGTAAAATTGTAAGACGAAAAATCATATTTATATTGTCACTATCAACCGTTGGCACCGACATGCATTTTTTTTTCTTAACTCCTTTATTTTATTTATTTTTTATATCTAATAAATATTACATTCAGTCCTAATCAAGAGAAATAAGCAATAAGGATGTTTCTGAATCCATTCATACAATATGTACAATAAAACTAACTAAATAAGATAAAACCTCTGTTCTTATGACTAATCCATATGAACTTTCTAATGTTTTGAACAACCCATAACGAAAGGTATTTTCTATTCTTCTTTGATTTTAGAAATATACATATACAATGGAACCCCGTTATATTGACCTGTTTGGGATTTAGGTTGAGGTCGGTCCCATAAAAAGGTCGGATTAAACGGAGACTGTCACACTGGTGAATTAGACTTTCATACTTTCAGAGGAGAATGAAAAATAAAAATTACTATACAAAACGTCAATTTATTTAGTACAAATGGAACAGAAAAACTAAATTTTTAAATACCTACATACGTATGTATACAAAATATATATAATGAAAAGAAAACACAAACATTTACGATGACTAATACATAATTGATTTGATTTCTTGGCAAAACCATAATCAAAACGCTTCATCCACTACCTCCGTTGCAGGTTTTCTTAGTCTTAGTTTATTTTTTGGGTCAACTGAAAACGCACTAAAATAAATTAATTGATCCCATTTTTTTTCCATTCCGTTATAGTAGTAACGCCTGCTCCTAAATCCTTAGCTGCTTTGAAAAATCGCCCACCCTTTTCTATTTTTTCAAGGGCATCAAGTTTTTCCGCGATAGATTTCCTTTTTTTAGATATCGTAGTACTCGTAACACTTTGTCTGATGTTAACATTGTGTAAGTTAAAATCAAACTGTTTTTTTAAAACAGCCAGGAGAGAACAGTGAATCATCTTTCTAGGAAAATATTCACAAATTACTTTTTGGAAACACAAGGTTCCGTTCCGGAAACAATGGATCTCTATCTCCTCAGAAATAGTCGGTTTATGCGAGGATAAATGTTTCAAAATATATAACGGGGTAAAATTATTATAAAACAACCATACTACAACTATCATATTAGGAATATAAATAATAACCTACTAATGTTTTAATTTTTTTTTTTAAATAAAAGAAGAAACGTATACAATTTTGTTTTTTTTATGAATTTATAAGTAGAGCTGTATGTTTTACACTAGTATATGTTGAAATTCGGCTTTCCACTCCAGAAGTTGTGGGGGGTAGGTAGAAGTGTGAGTTCCTCAGGCCGAATGTGGGAATACATTTTTGTATGGATGTATTCTAATCGTCATTAATTTGTTATTTTTTTTTTACTAAAATATAAAAAAGCTTTCTTAATACAACTTTTTTATTTTTTTTATTTTGAACTATTTATTGATATTTACAAGTGGATATACTTTTAACTAGTAGCACTTCAATAAAAAACAAATTCTATATAAGGTCTCTCGGATTTTGGCTTGCAAGGATTAGATACGAGATAAATTAGATGGTTTGGTGGAGCCCCAAAGCTCAACTCCTTATGTCCAAATAGGTCTGATAACTCTAATGTAAATCAGCCTTTTGTAATTAATTAGTCGTAGTTATTGCTTCAAATACCACCGCTACGTTTACAATTGTTATGTGCAACCAAAGTTTAAACATTATAAATAATTTCAGAGGAGTGGCTTCCTCTAGCCAGGGGACTAGGGCTGTGAGGTCGGCCCAATATCCTCTTAGGAAGTCGTTAGCAGTTACAGATTTATAGGACTTTATATCCACAGAGGTCGAGGAGTATAAAGGAGGAGATATTATGAGGGAGGGATCCTCGGAGGTGATGAAGAAAAACGACCCGGAGAAATAGGATTTACAGATTTAGTGGAGCGTGGGGGAGGGAGGGAGGGAGGAAGAGGAGCTGGCTTAGGGAGTCATCACCTTCCAGCTACCAGGGCCGCTGGACATCGGATACCGGAGTCGTGGGAAATTCACCGAAGCAAAAGTCGTATATGTATAAAAGGGAAAACTGAGTCGTATTTAATCTAGCGTTAAATCGGCTGGCTGGAGATTATAATAGGTTCTCCTATGAAATAATATTTCTATATTTTTTTCCAATGTAAAAAAATAAATAAAAAAAACAGTTATTTTTGGATAATATATACTCAGCCAAAAATTCATCTTCTTGATTTTTTTTTTAATCATTTTCTGTTCCCATGTACTTAAACTAGTACATATAAAACCTTTTAAAATTATCAAAAATATATATTAAATAAAACAAAGCGATTTTGAATTTATGAAATTTTTATTTAATATTGTTCAAATCTGCCCCTTGCGCTCATTACCTCTTGCCTCCGGTGGAATATAAATCTGTTATAATTGGAAGTAATGCTTGACAGATATAGCCCGTATATCCGTAATTTCTAACATTAGGCTAAAGACCAATTATTGACACTGTAAGAAAATTTTTGCAGTTTTTTGTCGTAGCATTTTTATTTATAGGTCTATCCCCATGATACTAAGTTTTTCACACTGGCCAAAATCTCAGCTACTGATTTCTCTCGTTATTTTTTATTAAAATACCACATTTCAAGTTTTATTTTTAAAGAAATTAGACAGTACTTTTCCCATATTTCCCATATTATTCAAACCAACAACCAATTATTGACACCAGTATAAATATCAATTCAATCTTTATTTTATTCTACATCACATTATATATTTTTAAATAACACATTACATAGGAACTTAGGTGGCTAAAAATATTTTAATTGAGCAACATATCACGAAATGTGTTCAAACTGACAGAAAACATATATGTATATAAGTAATACGCCATAAGCTAATAAGTAATGTCATAATAAAAAGTAATAAGTTATTAGCTGATATTGCGCTAGTAACCTACTAGCACAATATCAGCTTATGACTTATCTAGGAACGTATTATCTAGTAGCTAACTAAGTTCAGTTAATTAGTACAAATTTTTGGAAAATCAATCTCAGGTTCAGTCTATTTCCAAAAATCAGGGGCTTTGGTATCTTGGCTATATGTTTAATGTATAAACCATCATGTCTTGGTTTAATGCTGTATTTGAATCTCTAGGAAGCCATAAACGCTTTTTTTTTTATATTGATTGAGAAAGCGTCAATAATTGGGGGGGGGGGAATTGATAAAATTGATATATACAGGGAAATTCGGGACACCCTGTATATATATTTGTAATTTTTTTGAAATTTACAACTATACAAATATGTACATCAAGTTAATGAGCTGATTACGATTACAATGACATGTAAAAACTTGAAAAGAACTACTCATCAGTAGCTCTTCAATAAAATACTACACTAGAAGGTCTCAGTACACTTTTCAGACACCTCGGAGGATTATCGGGAATGGAATGTAAGGCAAGTTAGGAGACTAGTGAATTCGAGTGGTGATGGAGCTTACTGTGAAGTAATAGGTATCTGGTTTGGGCCAAATCAGCAATATATGGAAAATTAAGATTAAATAGTTTGTGACAAAGTAAGGAGCATTGAAGAATCTAAGAAGTATTTTGGATTGTAAGGATAGGAGAAGAGTTGGAAGGTTTAGTGGAGCCCCATAGCTCAACTTGTTTTGTCTAAATTGGTCTAATTAATGTCAAGTAAATAAGTCTTTTGCTATTAATTGGGAGCTTTGAACGCATGTTTAGTAAATGTTGGAGTAATCGAAGACGAGCAGTTTCTCGTCTTTTAAGTCATGTATGAACAAGTCGTTTGTCCAAGTGGAGTCCTAGGTAGCCGATCTGTTCAACAGGGATCAGTGGGTTATTATTAAAGGATATTGTGGGACAGGAAGTCGTAGATTTACGGCGAAGGGTAAAAGTTATTTGATAAGATTTTTTTTTTTTAAATACCTTTTGATTTTATTTATGGAGCCATGATTAAATATTATGGAAGTAGTTAATATCCTAAAAAAAATTACTCTTTTAGCAAATGATATGAAAAGAAATACTTTAGGGAAAATTCATTCTTGTATATATTTATTTTATTTGATACATACAGGAGGTGTCAATAGTCAAAACTAGCCAACGTTGCAAATAGTCCAAATAGATCATTTCGTCATTGTTTATAGAAAATGTAAATTACAAGGACTACTAACCCCGGGATCAGTTAGCTAACTCCATTACTCCTCTTGTATTGTCCATTCTAATTGATGTGATATCCGATGCCTTCTGGCAACCGCCCCTTCTCTCCTTTGTTTAACTTAACCAAACAAAATTCAGCTATAAATCAAACCTTTCACAACTTTACTAGCCTTAATCCTAATTAGCTCTCATCTATAATTCGAGTGCTCGTGTAATAAAAATATTAGGGTAATTGCTGTCATCAACTGTGACCGAAAATATATAATGTTTGTATCACTATCATACAGGGATTTAATAAAACTGAGAAATTTTTTTTTTTTTTTTTTTATTCCGTCCAACAATAAAATCTATTCCCTCTTATTATTTTTATGTGGTACAGATATGTCTTAAAAAAAATATTAAGAAAAAAAAAGATATATATATTTTTAAGAAAACTCCTAGTTAATACCAATGTTAGAGTATCACGGCGTACGTAAGAATATTGAAAAATAAGATTCAAAAAAAAAAAGAAAAAAAAAAAAAAAAAAAAAAAAAAAGCATTGCAGTGGTTGACGTATAGGGAGGTTTCTCTGGAAATTGGTCATAAGCAAATGTTTTCTTTTACTTTTTATTCTAATTTTTTTTTTTTTTTTTTAAGTTATATATTGGAATTTATAACTGTGTGCAAATAAAAATAAAAATGACTCTAATAAATGTGAACATAAAATTCATAAAAACATGTCAATAGTTTGTCATTAAACTACCCATTGGTAGAACTTTAATAAAAGCTGTATATTTGAAGGTTCTGAGGACATCTTCTTCATTACAACGTTATAAGTTAAGATGTTTAATACAACTTCAAAAATCAACCCGAAATTTATCGTACATTGAAACGTACAAAGATGTAAAGGATTAAAAAGAGACAAAAAGAAGATATATTTACTACAAATTATTTCTAATACAATATCTATTTATAAAATCGATTAAAATTAATTTATTTATTGTCATCGTTACTATTAACGTAGTTCTATTTTCTGTTATATGTTTATATGTAACATAGAAATTTAAAAGACATTATGCTGAATATTTTGAATTATATTTTAAGATAAAGTTATACTAAAAATACAATTGTAGATTAAGATAAGAGAAATATGATTTTTTGTCAGTGTTTGAATTTTTTTTTATATGCACAGTGTGGAAGATACTTATTTGCCAAATAATTTTTTTTTTACATTTATATAGCTTTTGGCTAGGGATCTATACGTTTTTATATAAATGTAATAACGATTTGTAGTTGCTCGGATCGAAAATTTACCGAAAGTTTCCTGATGAAAAATTTTATGGAAAATATTTTTGTTATGTAGCATTTGCAAGAAAAAATTTAACATTTGTTTAGGAGCTATGTTGGTCTAGGCTTATTGTTGTTGCATAAATTTACAGATTAGAAATTTATTAGAGACTATTTTTGTTATACAAAATTTGTTGCAAGGACCTAATGTTTAGAAACTCTGTTGGTTTGATTGAAAAAAATCACTATTGAAACCCGAACTTTCTCCTAAATATGTAAATTTCAAAAAAAATATATTTTGTTGATTTAATTTAATTATAAAGTAAAAGTAATTTGATCATTTCAATCATAAAATGTTACTTGGAAAAATGAGTAAATTATTGATAGACATATACATGATCTATTGTTTTCCGCAGTCAGGAAAATTTTTTTATAATTATTATTATTATTATTATTGTACACATTAATTTTTTTTTTTTTTTTGTATGTTTGAATAATTTTGTAACATATCTTTATCGACATTTTATTTTGTTTTGGATAATGCGTATATATACAATGTTATAAATAAATAATAAAAACGTTTTATATGAAAAAACAATCTATTGAACAAATACTATCTATAGGCCTATAAATAAATCTTAACTTTCTGCATCGGAATTCGAAAAATTCATAATCTTATCGCCATGTCCCCTAACAGATGTTCCTAAGATTTCCTCCCCCCCCCCCTCTTCTCCCTCCTTCAGCGAAAAAAGCAATTCTCACTATATCAGTATTTCTTTTTTTTTTTCTCTTATTTTTACGATGTTGAACAGCAAATACAAATAACTTCCATTATCGGGCGTTCGCTTGACCAATTTTTCTTCCTTTTCAATTTCTGTCAATACCGGGATTTCTTTCAGGGAGCAGGGGGTGGGGAGAGGGGAGGGTTGAGATGCTATTTTCACTGCCTTCTGTATCGGTGATTAAATTCTCTCCATTAGCTAGGCGACACGGGGAAAGTGGCCAATGCCATTTTGATCTTTCCATTCCCCACAATGGTTTCCTAAGTCCTTCAATCAGCGTCCTACTTTTCAATAAATTACAAAGCAATTAGCCGCGAATTAGTGATTTGTTACAAAGTATCCAGCTTTCTTTGACTCAAGAATTATGTAAGAAATAAAGAAAATAAATAAATAAATATTTTTTCTTAGATGTATACTGTGATTTGATATTTTGTAAAACGACATAATTTTGAATTAAAATGTTTTTTGTTTTTTTAAGTAAATTTTTCTCCCTTTCAAAAATTACAGCTGATTGATTCTTCAGACGGGCAGATCAGCTAAGACGTATAGTGCTAACCTATCTGAATATTGACTTGATATCCAGGTCACTGCCTGAATCGCGTAAGGAATCCCGTGACTGCACATTCCGATACCGATTTCCTTGTCGGCGGATACCCCCTGGTCGACCCATATCCCACGGACAATTTTCAATTCGCGGAATAGTTGCTACCGTGATGAGCATCTGCCTTTTGTGAGAGTTGAAAAGTTTAGGCCGGAGGCTGGAAGTCATAAAATATTCGGACGGGGATTCTAATATCTTGGCCCGCTAGCCTTCCACCTTCCAAACTCTAACTCGACTTAGTTGAACCTGTCGAACGTGCAAGCCAACTTTCCCTACCCCCCTCCCTTTACCCCTCCCATCCAGTCCTCCCTTTGTCCAACCCCAATTTGGGCTCCGAGGGAGAATATTCTTTCCAAGACTCCTTAAGAAGAGAAACTTACGTATTTCCCATTTATCGACGCCCCCCATCATACGGGAATCTTTTTGATCGACCATGTTCAGTATAGCGGATAATACACTTCTACAGAATGTAGCACTTCTACAGTTATTATTGTTAATGGTGATTTTTAACATGGAGCATCTAACTGTATAAAATATATACATCAAGTAAATGTATTGACAACGATTATGATAACATGTTAAAACTTGAAAATAACTACTCATCAGTAGCACATTAATAAAAATTCTACACTTGAAGGTCTCTCTCTGGGCCATCAAGGTGTGGGAAGCAAGCTGAGAAATTAGGGGATTTAAGTGTTTATAGAGCTTAC
Source organism: Euschistus heros (assembly GCA_003667255.2). Classification (NCBI taxonomy): domain Eukaryota; kingdom Metazoa; phylum Arthropoda; class Insecta; order Hemiptera; family Pentatomidae; genus Euschistus; species Euschistus heros. The sequence goes on from RCWM02000001.1 coordinate 2,022,813, forward strand.
TATGAAAGGATAGATATCTAGAAATCAGCAACATATGGAACATTAAGATTTTTACGGATAAGTTCATTAGTGATAAAGTAAGGTGCATTGAGGATTTTTCGAAGGATTTTGGATTGTAAGGATTGAATAGGAGATCAATTGGATGGTTTAGAGGAGCCCCAAAGCTCAACTACGTACGTCTAAATAGTTCTTATAACAGTCATGTAAATAAGTCTTATGTAATGAATTGGGAAGTTTGATCGTTTGTCTAGTAAATGTTGAAGTAGTCTGTAACGACGGGCAGTTATTCTTGTCGTATTTTTTTTTTTTTTAGTTATTTCAGCCAAGAATCGATTTTAAGATGGAGAAATCATCCTTATGAAACCCAGCCTAAATAAAGTGGTTACCATTAATTGGGGGAAAACACCGGGTTGTTGAGCGTGATACGGAACAATTCTCCTTTCACAACCGTTGGCCCAGAAACAGTACATCCTTACCTCAGTTCTTCATAGGTTGCAATGATACAGGTTTTTTATTTTTTTATTTTAGTAATTTACAAGTTTGTATTCGATGAATAATTTTCCAATTATATGCTATTTAGTTTATCGTAAAACTAGTTTCGAATGTTCAGAAAATTGAATGGTCAACATTCACAAATGTTTAATTATCATTGTTTTCCTGCAACCTAAGTCTGCTAAATGTTGAATGATCGACGCTTGACTTTGGTTATTCCATTAAATGGATATTTAAAAATTATTGCAGCTTCAATTTATTTAATAAACTTCGCATTTGAATAACACAATATATTTACACGCTTCGATAATTAAAATTAATGCTCAAATCATGCAAATGGGTCGTTATAGAATCAAATCCTTTGCCTCTTCCGGTTTATGCCCACGTATTATCGAATTATTTTCAACATGCACTCTTCGAAGCCTATTCAAAATCATGTAGCAGTTTTGTAACATTTTCACAGTTGGGATAAAAGTTGTAAGGAGGAGGGGCGGTTTACTGCTATTTAGACTTGGCAACTATCTTGAGGAAGCTCTCCGGCCCAATCAAAAAGTTGACCAAGTGAAAGAGGAACTTGGATCCGATGGAATGACTTTTTAAATTAGGAACCAACTTGGGCAAACTTAAATCGAATTTAATTGGTTAAAGTAAGTTGATTGTTTTATTTAAGATCTTTTGAGGGGGGCTGTCCTCATACATGAGACAATCAGGCCGAAGTTCAGTGTGATTTTTCCAATGGCTTAATCTTTCAAACTTTTAAAGATTAATAATATATGACTTTAAAGAATACCAATTGCGCTTCGCGTGAAGTAAGGATAGAATTAACAGCAAACCAAAAAGCTAAAAATAACAAGTAACTTCTGATGTGAGGGTGTAATGATATTAACTACAAACGTAAACTACATTGATATTCGTTTAGATGACAATGTTACTACAACAAATCTCTCCCCCTCTCTCTCTCTCCCTCCCTCTCTTCTTCTCTCTCCATAAATACATAACTCCATCTTAAAGTGTTTTATTCATATGACGAAATATAGCATTTGTAAAATATAAAAAATCTAATAAACTCAATTCTCGGTATTCTGCATGTTTTATTTTGGTACTGTGGTGGTCATATCATGACACCACAAAGAATCGTGAAGAAAAAGATAGAAGTGACGTTACCTTCCTAGACACATGTGTTTTATAAAAATATTAACTATATTATTCTGAGTTTAATAATTGTATTCGTTTATTAAATATAACCAGTCATTTACAGTTTCATTAGAGTTATTCTGAGTATACCAAATTGGTGTCCCCGAAATGGATGCGATAAAAAAACAAATCACTGCTTTAGAAAATGAAATCTCTCAGCTCAAAAGCGACTCACAACCAGAGCATCAGCAAACAACCACTGTAAGTCATGTTTCTATTAAATTTCCACCCTTTTGGAAAGCTGAAGCAGATCTGTGGTTCGCACAAATAGAAGCACAGTTTGAAATAGCAAAAATTACAAACGAAATAACAAAATTTGATCACCTAGTAGCAAATCTGGATAGTGAAACTATAAAGTCAGTTGCCGATATTTTACGATCTACAGATCCCCCAGCCGATTATATTCTGCTTAAGAAAACCATTATTAAACGTTGTACTGAAAGCAACGAGCAAAAAACTCGTAAGTTACTATCAGGGTTAGAATTAGGAGACAAAAAACCCTCACAACTATTGAGGGACATGAAAGCTTTGAAAACTTCGTCAATGTCAGAAGAAATAATCAAGCACCTGTGGATACAGAGACTTCCAGTAGCCACCCAAGCAATTTTACAGGCGACAGACGGGAACTTAGATAAGTTAAGCGACATTGCAGACAACATAGCCGATATTAATAACCCGTCGTCCGTCTGCACTATCACGGACAAAAATCGACAAGTTGATTCGGACCTCAGACAGGAAGTAGAGGCATTGAGAAGTGAGGTAAGAAAAATTTCTTCACAATTTAGAAGACGATCACCAACCCCAGGCAGAAGCAGAACACGAGCACAACAGCGGTCAGGCTTCTCATAGCGCGCATATTACAGCCCCAGCCCTAAGGAGTGCTGGTATCACCAAAAATTTGGCAAAGAAGCTAAAAGATGCCAACCACCATGCTCTTTCAGTTCAAAAAACTAGTTCTGAGGCAGGCAACGGCGGCGTGCACCTGCCACACGAAGACAAGCCGCCTTTTCTTAACTGACCGAAATACTAAAGTCCCATTTTTAGTTGACACAGGAGCAGATGTATCTATAATTCCTCCAAGATCTAGAGATAGGAAAACAACGCCCTCAAAATTCTTGCACGCAGCGAACAACTTGCGCATAGCTGTTTACGGGCAACGCAAACTGAATTGGACTTTGGACTTTCAAAGTTATTTCATTTCTCATTTCTCATAGCTGACGTCTCCAAACCTATAATCGGATCCGACTTCATCACACATTTTAATCTTTTGGTTGATTTACCCGGAAAAAAAATCATCGATAGGAACTCATTTCTCCCTCTACGTACATCCGTTTTCCAATGCGACATCGAACCAACAGGCAGAATCAGCATAATTGATCCAATCGACCCTATAAAAGCGCTACTTAAAACATACGGTTTAGACTCTCCACCCACTTTGCAAGAAGTCACAAAAGTGAAGCACTCAACACAACATCGCATCGAAACTAAAGGCAATCCCGTGAGTTGTAGATCTAGAAGATTAGCACCTGACAAACTACTGCTGGCCAAAAATGTATTTGAAACCATGGAATCTTTAGGTCTATGTCGCCCTTCGAGCAGTTCATGGGCTAGTCCCTTACATATGGTGAAGAAAACGAACGGGGAATGGCGACCATGTGGGGATTAAAGATTATTGAACTCGGTTACCATACCCGATAGCAATAGGCGGGTTTTTGCAGCAAATAGTTAACGGCGTTATACAACCACTCGGGTTTTTCTCCAGAAAGTTGACCCCTACAGAGGTTTTATATTCCACATACGATAGAGAGTTACTCGCCATATACTGCGCCATAAAACATGTCAAGCACATGTTGGAAGGGCAAAGTTTTGCGTGTTTTATATAAACACTGTAAATATAACCAGTCATTTACAGTTTCATTAGAGTTATTCTGAGTATACCAAAGTACTTATATACTTATACCAAATAGTTAGAGCTCAATAATTAAATGTAACTATTGCAGTAAAATAAATAGACCCCCCCCCCCTTCGACCCACATGTAACCTTATAATAACCTTTACCCTTGTAGTAAATTTATCACTTCTTGTCCTACGGTATCCTTTAACAGTCCAGTAAAATAAGGGTTCGAAAAAAAACAAAAACTTTTCTTCTTAACGGATCTCTATGTTTTTTTGGAGTGCTGAATCCGAATCTGAAGTTTGCTACCACGGCAGTCGTCGGCTTCATTTCCAAAATCACAAAAAATTTTTGCAAAAAAATACCGGTTATTTTTGCTTTTATACATATAACACGATAGAAAATTTTGGCCGTTCTTAACCGATGTAAGCCTTTTGATGGTATCAGTGTAATTGGTGTTTTTATAAACGTGTCCGAACCTCATCTGGCCTGGCGTATGTTGCAGCAGGATAGTTTCTTATGAGTAATATTTCGATCACAAATCTATTCAGCAACATTTTATTTTTTTCTTTAATTTTATATCTTTTATTGGAAAAAAAGGCAACTTAAATAGGGTACTTAGAACAAAGATGTTGACACCTTATAAAAGACGGTGTTACTTTAGAAATTGCGTTATCGTCTGTTTTGTCATTTGGGCAATATGAACAATTAGTTTCATTCAGATCTTTTATGAAAACAATTTAAGATTTATGCATGTATTAAAAAAAAAAAAAAAAAAAAAAATTGAGTTTGATGAAAAACAAAGATTATAGATCAGGCCCTTGCAAAACAAAAACAAAATGATAAAATTAAAATAATTGAAATATAAATGAATATTGTAAGTTACCTACGCACTTGAGGGGCTGCTTTGGGCAAGAGAAAAATGACCTCCCTCCTTCTTTATTTTTTGAAGATAGCGGAATCGTTCGTACGGGAAGTAGAAGGGGAGTTGCTTTTATAAATTTAAAATATCCACAAAAACGAAAGCGCTGCAGTGCAAAATGTGCAAAACCTGTATAAAAATATTTTTTGGTACATTTGTGAATTTCAATAAATACCTTAAAAAAAAAAATCGCTGTATAAAATTAGAAACCAATTTAAATTGTTCAATTTAATTTGATTACATAATTTGAAATAATTTTCTAGGGAGAGAATACGGTTAGGGACTGGAGGGGGGGTAAAGACCCAGAACCTCCCCCCATCTCCCCGCATTAGAGTGATGGGTATTGGTCCTAATGACAGGGCGATAGAGAAAGGAGGAATTGCTTCCAATGAGCCCAATTCTCGTTTCATTTTTGTTATTATTGTTCTCTTCTGATAAAGGGCTGTTAGTTGCCCGTTTGCTTTTATTGCACTTTTTTGTTCCGTTGCAACAACGAACAAATCATCATTTGTTCAACATTATTTCTCTTGCGGACAATTTTTTTTTGTAATAAAACACACTGGGATCTGTTAGAATTTACAATTCCCAATGTAGTCTTTTAGAGTATTTTTTTTTTTTTTTAATATACATTAACTGAAATTTACAACTGTACAACATATATACATCAAGTAAATGTATTGACAACAATTATAATAACATGGTAAAACTTAAAAAAGAACTACTCATCAGTAGCACTTTATTAAAAATTCTCCACTAGAACATCTCTAGGCCATCTTCGTTTCAGACGCCTCGGAGGATTATCAGGGATGGAGTGTGAAGCAAGTTGAGAAACTAACGGATTTAAGTGGATATGGAGCTTACTATGAAAGGATAGGTATCTGGTTTGGGCTAAATCAGCAACATATGGAACATTGAGATCTTTACGAATAAGTTTATTGGTGACAAAGTAAGGAGCATTGAGGATTTTTCGAAGGATTTTGGATTGTAAGGATTGGATAGGAGATGAATTGGATGGTTTAGTGGTGCCCCAAAGCTCAACTCCGTACAAAACTACAATTTTACGTGAACAAATTATTTCTCTATCTTGACTGAGAGCTGAGAAAAAAATAAAACCTGATTTTCATATTGATTTATATTTTATTTTTTTGTCGGCTCCCAATGCTCATTGGTGTCTATAACTCTAGTTTTTCATTATTATAGGTCCTTAATACCCACACAAAAATCGTCATTCAAATTTTTAAGTTACAAGTCAAAACGTCTCCTTGTAAGAAAAGCTACTTATTTGAAAGCAATGCATGTAGAGTAATTGAAAGTATATTGATTAATTTAAACATTTTAGATTAATTATTACATTTTTTTATATAAACCCTAAACGTTTATAGACTACGCTATAGTTGAAACCTAAGTTGATCGGTTTCGTTATAAAGGTGTCTATTATATCTTAAATCCATCGAAAAATTCTTAATATTCCATACTGTATCACTAGCGAATGTATTTTTATAAATCTTAATGTAACACTAGTTAGCTATTCGGCTATAAATAATAAAATATAATTTTTGTAATTAATTAGGTTATACATCGTGAAATACAATGTCCAAAATAAAAAAAAAAAAAAAATGTACACTAAAAGACCCAAATAATTTTACTAAAAAAGATCTTCTAGCTTAAAATAATATTTTGTGAGCGTTATCATACATTCAATAATGGCACGAAGATTATGAAGGCCACTAGGAGAGTGCACAATAGAACAGGGCTTTTTTTGTTTCATTTCAGAGTGTTTAATTTTACAATATTATAATTATATAATTTATATATATATATATATATATATATATATATATATATATATATATATATATATATATATATATATATATTATTAATAGAATAGAAAAATCTTTTTATTCTGAAACAATGTCCCTTAAGAATTACAATCCATAGCAGAAAGTGATCTCATATCTGGCATAGATAATTTCTAAAACAAGATAAATAAAAGTAAATACAAATTTTCTAAAACTAAAACTAACTAATAATAAAACTAAAAGAATAAATTGAAGATAAAAAAATTAAAAAATAAAAAAAAGTATTCCTTGTGGTAATTAATATTGTATTCAAAGTTAAAATAACACATATTTTCTGATATGAAATACGTTAAAAGATAAAAATTAATAATATTTATGTTTATGTTATTCTAATTAATTAATTAATTTTTAATAAGAAGTATTCTTGTATTAATAATAATTATTATGATAATTTTCCATCTTTATGAAGTCAGAAAAATATTTTCTAGACTCGGTGTCAAGGGATTGAAGTGTCAGTTGACAATATTGTGACGATTATTAAAAAAAAAAAAATAATAATTTAAAAAATTAAATTAAAAATAAAAGTAAGTAATCAGCAAAAATATTAAAATACCGAAGAAAAATTGAATTTAAATTTAAAAACAAATCGTAAGAAGGAATTTTAATTCTGCGAAAAATAATTTGTGTTCGGAATAGAAACTTCTCCGGATCTTATTTTTTATTTATTATATTTATTATTATTTACGTCTATCTACTATATGGTAATTTAATTTTTTTAGTTTTTTTTTGAGATGTCTGTATTTTTATTATTATTTTTTTTTATTCGAACGTATCATTGATTTTTGGTTGCCTTTTTAAAGACACCGTCCCAGGATCCATATCGCTTTGGTAGTGGCGTGAAAATGGGACTCGAATCTGGGATCTCATTGCGTGCCGGGCCCAAATTATCCAGGACATTAAAATTAAATATACCTGGAATTATTCAATAGCTTTTTGATGTTGAAGAATTGTTTTCTTCATTCGCACATGTTTAGGGTAGAGTCAGTATTTAGAAAATAGACGAAAAAATGGCGTTAGAAACAGACGCTGTTACTATTTCCATACAATATATCATATATGCAAAATTATGTTTACTTTATAATCAAAGAATAATTTAAGATCCCATAGATTTTATTTTTCTTTGAATAAGTATAATTCTAATAGGGGGCGGATATATAACGTTAGTTCTGTCTTAAGAGGAAAATAGAATCAATCCAAAAAAACGCAATTTTTTTTTTTTTTTTTGGGTCACTGAATCCAAATTTTACTTTTACGATCACAAAAATCGGGCATATATTAAAAAAAAAAAAAAAAGTTTTATTTATTTATTATTTTATTTTTTGAGATTAGAATTTGATTTTAAAATTCTACTATATATATATTTATAAGTATATAATTTATATTATACATATATTTCTGTCTGATGTGTACGCAGCCAGACAATAACACCTTTTGATTGTCCTTTCATGTCATTCTTAGGGGACGAGGTGTCCCAGAATAAAGAATTATTTTTCATTTAAAAAAACATTAAATAAAAAGTTAAAATTGTAATTGTACTCTATTTACAAAATATACATTCAGCCAAGGGATTCCAGAAACATCCTTTTTCTGCACTATAGGAAGGACAAGCCAGCTTCAAAGAAATCCCAGCGCTGCTCTTTTATTAGCTGCGTTACTGGTTTCGAAGCAAAGGGGGGGGGATGTAGAAGTATTTAGAATTTTTTTGTTTTTTGAATCTGACTTTCAGTTTAGTTCTATAAAAAGTATCTATTACAACTTATAAGCCTATACACTTTTTTTTTTCCTCTCTGGAAAATCTAGTGTAAAAAAGTTAAAGTACTGGTAGGAATATGAGGCGTGAAAATGGTTCCGATGTTTTTAAAGATAGGGAAGTTAAAATTCAAGCCTAGCACTCTTAATAACATTTTTAAAAAATATTAGGAAAAATAATTATTTTTCTAAAGACTGACATGAAACTGCTCGTCGTTACAGACTACTTCAACATTTACTAGACAAACTTCCCAATTCATTACATAAGACTTATTTACATGACTGTTATAAGAACTATTTGGACGTACGTAGTTGAGCTTTGGGGCTCCTCTAAACCATCCAATTTATCTCCTATTCAATCCTTACAATCCAAAATCCACCGAAAAATCCTCAATGCTCCTTACTTTGTCACCAATAAACTTATCCATAAAGATCTTAATGTTCCATATGTTGCTGAGTTAGCCCAAACCAGATACCTATCCTTTCGTAGTAAGCTCCATAAGCACTCAAATCCATTAGCTTCTCAACTTCCACTCCATTCCCGATTAAAAAAAAAAAAAGCACCTTGCAAATATTCAAATTTTGTTAAAATAACAGTTTTTATGTAAAAGTAGTGTAATCATAATAATTCACACGATCCATCAAATTTAAGAGAGAACAAATACAAATTTATTATTCAAATAAAAATAATTTTAAAAAATCAATCCTAAAGTCATGAAATAATTTAGTATTGAGTCGTAGGCTGGAGTACTGTCGTAAAGGGAGATCCAAAGTTAGAGTGTTTGCATAAATGTACCCACTGGAGCACTTGGAAACTTTTCCCAGTTTCCCTAGTCTTTAGGCCTCTCCTGGACACGGAGGAGAGGGGTCATGTTTTCCAAAGCGCCTGTTGATGCCGCGTGTCTGCATTAATACCGAAAACAAATTAAATTAGGGGGGTTGTAAATCGAATTATTTTTTTTGCTTCCTCAACATATTTTTAGAAACTCGTGAACATGTTCCCCCATCGTTAGTTTGAATTTAGTTAGTTTTAGTCCTCATTCGAGACAATATTTTTTTTATCATTCCTGTAATTCATGACTTAAATCCATTCAATCACCGGTATTATACGAAAGAAGTGTATACAGTAAGATGCAGAGTTTTCTGCAAAGAACTAACCAATTCAATAAATAAAAAATAAAAAAAAAAATAGTTTTTTCCGGGAACTAGAGGTCCAAATAGTAATAAATTATCGAATATACGAATATCGTTAGAATCCTGGTTAGAGATTGATTAATCACACACACGTTGAAAAATATCAAAAAGGGTAAATAGGGAGAGTGTTTCCTGTAAAAAACGAACCGATTAAATGAATTTTCAAAAGAACAACAAATTATGAAAGGAGAGATCGAAATAGTTGGATATTCTGCGGTAAATTTCCGTACATTTGTGGAGTTCTCATATTTCTCAACTATTCACATCACAGAGATCTTTTGCAATCAAACGCTCATTTCTCTTCCACTCATCTACTCTTTGGAATTCTCTCCTCCCTTATATCAGGCAAGCTGATTCCCATTTTCACGTTCAAATAATTAAAACTCTGCAGTACCTCATAATTGTCCATAGAGATGCTCACTATAAACTTTTTTCGTATGAATTCCTATATTCCGGAAGTTCTATCAATAACTATTATTAAAGACTTCCGTTCTACTTAATAGAAATAATTTCGTTTAAACTTGGGAAGTGTCGATTCTCGGTTCCAGCGATTCTTTGGATTTTTTTTTTTTAAATTAGAGTAATATTTTTTATTATTTATCTATGTATTAAAATTTACTGCTGCACAAAAAAAAACAACATAGATCCATTAAATGTGATGATAACGTACATAACTTTTGAAGCAAGAGAAAAATAATTACAATGGCATGTCAATAATATGTAAAGAACTACCCACTGGTAGTTCTTCACTGGTAGCCTGGGAAGCATTTAGAGAAACTAGTGGATTTGAGTGGTTATAGAGCTTACTTTGAAAGGATAGGTATTTGGAGTTTATTGGTGACAAAGTAGGGAGCATCGCGGATTTTTTGAAGGATTTTGAATTGCATGGATTGAAGACTAGATGAATTAGACGGTTTAGTGGAGCCCGAAAACTTAAGAATAATATTAAGTCATATTTTTTAAGTAGTTTGATACACTTCACATGCACAGATTAAATACCGAAGGAAAAAAATCCTGGATTTAAAAAACTGCAATAATTTACAAATTCTACATTAGAAGATCTCTAGGCCATCATCTTTCCGGAGGATTATCGGGAATGGAGTACGAAGCAAGTTGAGAAACTAGTGGATTAGTGGACATGGAGCTTGCTATGAAAAAATTGGTGTCTGGTTCGAGCGAAATCTGCAACATATGGAGCATTAAGATCTTTATGGATAAGCTTATTGGTCACAAAGTAAGGATCATTGAGGATTATAGATTTTAAGGATTAGATAAGAGACGAATTAGATGGTAAAGTAGAACCCCAAAGCTCAACTCCGTACGTCCAAATCACAGTCATGCAAATAACTCTTTTGAAATTAATTGGGAGCTTTGAAATTTTAGAATCTAAAGATGTAGTTATTCTTTTTTTTTTACAGCGAGATGTTCAACATTCTGAAAAAGAGTATTTACAAGAACATCGGTTTATAAAGATGAATTGTGAGAAACATATTACCCCTGAATTTTTTGAACGTGGAAAATGATGGAGACGAATGAACTCAATTTGTTTCCAGTTTTCAAGGACCATACTTTTAAGAAGAATAACATCTCCTACGATAGCCGACATAAGCTCCTTTAAATCCGCCCTTAACAAGAGGCGCTGACACCCCCCCCCCCCCGGTCCCTACTCCCCCCCCCCCCCCCCGCGGTATCACTCCTGTTGCTAGGAGGCCTAAGACCGCGAGGGGGTTGTCGGTAAATAGGCTTAATAATTCATGAGTTTAGAGGCGAGTCTTGAAGCGTCTTGACGTGGCATGAAGAAGCGACGGCGTGAGACAGATCCGAGCTCCGTTACGCTCTCATGAAAAATCTAAATGGTTGGCTCCCGCAGGCAGCTAATACATGGAAATGCTAATGCACACGACATTACTTTATGACGTGGGGCTGCCTCATTGGGATGCGACCCCCCGGCCCGCCACACCCCCGGCATTTGTTTAGGGATCCCAGCCGGAATATATACGAGCCCCCCATGCCCCCCCCCCTGTGTCCCCCCCAAGCCCCCATGCCCCTCATATATCAAACATCATATTAACTCCTCTTCCGGCCTCTTCCTTTTTATACCTTTATTTCGGGCTGTTCTCTTGAGAAAGTTGAGATCACATATCTCGGAATGTGTGAATAAAGCGGAAAAGGAATGGAAAAAAAAAATTTGATCAAGTTGCTATGTTACTGCATATTACCACCGAACAAAGCCCCATCAAACTTAGAGAGGAAAAGATCAAATTAGATTTCATCATCCCGCGAATGCCAAGGGCTGTCACTCAAACTTTTGACAGCCGGCTGTCTCCCCAACTTCTTGAATTCATTTAATTAAAATCCAATGAAGGTTTTCATAATTTACTACTGTAATTTCCGGCTATTACCAGTCACTAGAGGAAAAAAATCTTGGAGCAAAATATAAATTTGTTATTTAGTTTCTTAGAAATTTTAATTCTTTAGTAAAGGAGTATTTAATTTATTTTTAGATACACTTTTTTTTTTTTTAGTATAACTTCTCAAAGATTATTTATTATCACTTAACAAAGTGTTACATGTTTCGGGACATTATCCCATCACACTGAAAATTTACACTTTTTTTCTTATTTTTATTTTTATTTTTTTAATCAATTTATTGAAATTTACAACTGTACAAGTATACATCAAGTAAATGTGTTTAATTGTAAGGATTGGATACGGGATGAGTTGGATGGTTTAGTGGAGCCCCAAAGCTCAACACCGTACGTCCATACAGGTCTTATCACAGTCAAGTAAATGAGTCTTTTGTAATAAATTGGGAACTTTGAACTTTTACATTTCACTCCAAGCAAATCAAATTATATAAAAATAATTTAATTCACCTATTATTGTTTGTAGTGTTACCACACCAGGTCAATAACTTAAACTGCCTTATTTTATACTACCCCGCTTATTAAGGTTCAAGGGTCTATTTCATAATCATGTCTGTCTTTATTCTTATGCTAAAAAAAAAAGTGTATCTAAAAATAAATTAAATTTCTTAAAAATATTGAATGGGAATTTTAATTTTACCATTGAAAAACTTGAGAGATCAGAAAAACAATTTAAGAAAAAGTCAAAAAGTGGTAATTTTGTTTTCTACCTTATTATTAAGTGCAAATTAAAAAAAAAAAAAAAAATTACTTCTTACTTCCAGATTCTATGTTAATTTTGTAAAATTGGTTTCAGCGGCTGGTCCATTTATTTTGACTATAGTTTAAAATTGACAAAAAAATGAATACAAAATTTAACCTAATTAGAATTTTAAGTAAGTATACTAAAAATAAATACAAAATGTTTCGGTTGTACATATTCTATACCCCAATGTATACTGACCTGTTATTTTAAAAAAAAAAAAAAAAAAAAAAAAAAAAAAAAAAAAAAAAAAAAAAAAAAAAAAAAAAAAAAAAAAAAAAAAAAAAAAAAAAAAATTTGCATTTTTTTTTAATACTCTTTTTTAATCAAAATTTTTATATTGCTTTCGATTTATTTAAACATATTATTTTATATTAGTTAGATCATAAAAACAGACTCTGAATGAGCTGACAAACATAGGCCATAAAGTATTATAAAAATTAACTTTTTTGTGGCATCAAAGTTGAAATACTGATTCAGAAAAAAAAAAATAAAAACAGTAGAAATTAAGAAAAAAACTTGCCCGGTTTTGTTATGTTATGTTAATTTTGCCCGGTAGCCTATATACTTACTAATCGTCTTCTCATTTATGGTCTGTTCTTTCATACTGGTCTTCACCGAAGCAAAACATGACGAGAAGTATGACCCCTCAGGGATTAGTAACGGATCATTGAAAAAAAAGATATCACTAGAATTATAGGTACATCTATAATTATATACTGAGATATAGTTTGGTTCAAATTTATACACAGATCATATGTTGCTGGTATCGGCATAGAACTTCTGGGTTTACTGATAATTTTATCCTTTTTTTTCTATCGCACTTTATAAACGATCAAGGTTCTAAATTGTCTAGAATTATGCTAGTTTGGAAATATCGACTAGACAACACTTTCATTTCCACGGCCATCTCGTCGCATGTTGCTAGTAAACTGTAATGTCACGAGAGGCTAACGATGTATGATAAACATTGTTTTATCGACGGACAATTTTCAATATTAATGGTAATGGTTCTCTTCCGCCTATTAACCTATATATACTTTTATATATATATATATATATATATATATATATATATATATATATATATATATATATATATATATATATATATATTATTTATAATATTAATTTTTAAATTATAGTAATTTTTTTTTCAAATTTCCTTCACTTGAGGCACGTATGATGGTATAGAAGGATCAATACAATTAGGATTGATGAATTAATTGCCACTTCTATTGAGATTATTTTATTAGAAAACTAGTTTCGAATGCTAAACATTCATCTTCAGTTCAAAAACATACAAAATTTTTTCAACACATCAGTACTATGTTATAGCGATTATATATTTATATTTTAAAAAAGTAGGTATAAACCCTGCATTTAAAATAGATAAACCATTGTCATCATTCTTCCCTTAACTGAAAGACAACATAGACCCTTTCCAAAAAATCGGCGTATACACTTTATCAATTGATAATTATATAATTGATATTGATATTGATATAGATTGATATGACACTATGATTGATAAAAGCGGAGCATACACTAATAAGACCCAAAACTCCAATTTCGGTATCCATCTAAATGAAAATAACCACAAATTTAATAAAGACTCGGGAGTAAAAATATTACATCAAGTAGAAAATAGCCTAAAATTAAATACTTTTGAATCACTAGAAATAATAAAATCGTTTAAAACCGATGCAGATGTTTGTTTAAATGATCAGATTAACATATCCAATAGCCCCATTTTAAATTTGTTTCCAATAGGAACGGAAAAATCCACTGAGTCATAAGGGAAACCCCATTGTAAATCAAAAAATTAACCTACCTGTTCCCTCTTTTACTTCTCATGAATTCAGTGAGAAGTCCATTTCTGTTTTAGTTACCTCGAAGGTGAGTGCCCATGTTTGATTTCTTGTCTTACTTTTTTAAAAAACTTTAGTATATATAATCTATGTAACATAGTAATGATGTGTTGAAAAAATTTTGTATGTTTTAGAACTGAAGATGAATGTTTAGCACACGAAACTAGTTTTCTAATAGAATAATCTCAATAGAAGTGGCAATTAATTCATCAATCCTAAATTTCCTTCCGCCCGTGTTTATCATTCGCTTCGTTATTTACAAGTATGCCAAAACTAGGGGAAGCAGTCATTTCAGCCAGTCATTTCAGGGGGCAATATTTCTTATTAAATATAATTTTAAAATTTAAATGTTAAAATTGTAAAAAATGAAAATTTTAAAAAGCATGTTTTCTAAGTTGTTTGTTTATTGGACGAAATATTGTAATTTATTTTAATAGAATTGTTTTATGTCTAGTGAAGGAATGTTTATAATAGACTTCAGAACCTTTCTTTATTATGAAAAAAAAATACGTTTTTATAAAATTCATATATTTCAAAGTGTTGCGATACTTTTGACCGGGAGTTAATATCTCTTTGTTTATCCTGTATGCACTGTAATTTTTATATTAGTATATCGTTATTATACCATCATATTGTTATTATTATTTATTTCTCTCTTCATTTTCTTATGGATATATTTATCCCAAAAGGTCTATTTTCAATTGTACATGCATATATCATCTTTTATACATATGTAAAATTGATAATTTTATCAAGTCACCATATGATATATAAATATATTATATGATATTTATATATCATATGGTAATTGCTATATTGTGTCTTTATTAATTGGTAGCTAAGGACTGTTAAACAATTCTTATTTTAGGTAAGCTTTGTACAACAACAATTACTTTGTATTACAATTGTATCTTTATGAGCTAATAAATACTTATTTTAGGCATCGTTTAACGTCTATTTTACTGGAGACCCAAAATGGTATTAGAAATTGTTTAACTATGGCTGAATTGAAGAAGAGGTTATATGTTCACATAATTAAGATTGGAGAGAATCAGTACGAATTAGCAGCTATATCTAGCGATAAGATTGTTTGGTATGCCATTCCCGCTGAATTGAAGGATCTAGCCTTACATCAGGAGTTACTGGCAACAAAATCAATTACAAGTAGTATAAATTCTATTACTAGGTTAGGAGGTTATCGAAAAGTTGCTATTTCATTTAATACAGAATCACAAAAAAAATACTGGGATGAGGAAGAGAATTTTTGTATAAATGATTATTATCTAGAGGAATGCACCGAGAGGATCGATGCACGCCATAATGTAGTAGCTGAAGCCAAGCCATCTAACGAACTTTTTTTTATTGAAAGGATTAGAGAGTTGGAGAGTCGTATTTCGGTTGCTAGTGAGGTTAATTCGAGGGAGATTGAAAACAGATTTGTATTGTCTAAGTTTGATGGAAAACGAGATGCCGCAGCCTGGATAAATGAGTTTGAAAAAGAATGTGCTAAATTTAATTACAGATATATGTATGGTTCTCTAATTGAATTTGTTCTTAAGAAAGAACGCCTACTGTTGGAGGCAGACAGAGATATTCCAGAGACATTTAGGGTTTATCAAATAGTTTGCAATCTACCGATAGATATCCACGATAAATTAGATAGAGAAAAAATTAAAAATGTAGATAATTTGATTCAAGAATTGAAGAAATTTAATGATTCATTTACTAACAAAAAAAAAAAAAACAGATGACAAGAAAGAAGAGGTTAAGAGGAATAATGAGGATAAAAACAAACAGTGTAAGTTTGATAAGTTACAAAATTTTCACCTGCTTATTTACTCTACGGACTGACTTCAGAAATTGTACCTAATCAGCTGAAAAAAAATAATTATGACTTACATACGGACAGAATCGCAGCATTAAAAAATTCAAAAAGCAGTTTTGAAAAAAATAAGAAACGGATTGATAAAAACAGAAAACAATACGAGTTCAGAGAAGGAGATTTGGTTTATGTCGCTAACGGAAATAAACTAAACCGTATCAAATTGGATGAAATTAGATCAGGCCCCTTCAGAATTAAGAAGAAAATTTCATCATCAATTTATGAAGTGGAGTGCAAGAAGAAACGCAAAGAAGCGAACTTATTTCACTGTAGTAAGCTGGTTCCTTACTCTTTTTCCCCTGGATAAAAGAGTCTCCGACCAGCGGAGGTGTAAAATTGATAATTTTATCAAGTCACCATATGATATATAAATATATCATATGATATTTATATATCATATGGTAATTGCTATATTGTGTCTTTATTAATTGGTAGCTAAGGACTGTTAAACAATTCTTATTTTAGGTAAGCTTTGTACAACAACAATTACTTTGTATTACAATTGTATCTTTATGAGCTAATAAATACTTATTTTAGGCATCGTTTAACGTCTATTTTACTGGAGACCCAAAATGGTATTAGACATATTATTATCTTTGTTTGTAATTTATATATCCAGACCATTGTACAACTTTATTATACATGTTTTTTATTCTTAGGGGAAAATATGTCCCAGAATAAGGATTATTTTTTCATTTTATTTCATTAAATGAGATTTGTTTTAGCGTTTCCACTATTGTTGTGGTTTTTATCAAATTATATGGGAACTTAAAAAGCCCAATAAAATCTGATGGGAAAAGAAATGACACCCATCGAATCTAGATTAATGCCTGATTCTTTCCAACAAAACTCAGCCAATTCAGGAGATGCGTCGCACTAATAGATAGGCCTGCTACTCCCCCCCCCCCCCCCCATCTAGACTATAAGCTTGGTCTCGTGAAAATATGACGAGGAACTACCAGGAGATACAAGAAGAAAAGGAAATAGATGGGGTAGAGGAAAGGGTTTCGCTCCACCCATTACTGAAGAATGGATCACAACAGTATCCTTCCTTTGCTCTGAATTCCGGCGACGGGTTATTCCGATTGTCAAAATACATATTGCTTTCTCTCGATATTTAGAAGAAAAAAAAATGATATATAAATTAAAAATGTAGCTAACTTCTGTTATTTAGATATATTTGAATACTGGTACAAGATTTATAAAAAAATTGGTACCATAACACAAGCGTGTATCCAACCCCAACGCTCGCTCATAATACCTTTTATTGTTTCTAACCTGTTTCCGATTTCGGTGTTTTAGTCGCTACTATCCGAGGGTATAGGTTATTCTCCTTCATTTACAGCGAAACTCTAAATTCCTGTTCAAAGTAATATTAACTTCTTACCTTCTGATATTAAAATTAGAAATAAGAAAATAATGAATTGGAAATAAGAAAATATCAAAATACAAGACACTAAATCAGTGTTTAATCAATATTATATTAAATCAGCATTATAATGCTAAATCACCAATAATGTTAACTTCTGATAAACTTTCTGACGTTAGGGAAGTTTAAATAAAAAGTGAACTAACAGGCGTTAACTTTACAAGAAAAAATGAAAAAAAAGAAAACATAATAAAAACAACAACAAAAATATTTTTTTCACTAAAAATGAAAAAAAAAAAAAAAAGAATAGTATATACACTCACTCAGACAGCTTTCCCTCTCAGCTACAGTTCGTGACAATAAGTTCCATACACTATGGTATACGAGTTATTTCTCCTAAAAAAAATATATTTTTCATTAAAAAAAAAAAAAAAAAGATCCACTTTTAGGTAAAACTTTATATTACATAACAAATAATATATTAATGTATTTTATTAAAAACAATGAATACAAAATAATGTTTTTAATTCATACTTTTATTTTTATACAGTTCGATAATACATTATTTTAAACCTCCAAGGACAAGCTCTATAATAACATTTATTTTTTTCTTTTTTCTTTGTTAATGGACTTGCTAAAAATCAGGAAAATTATTTTTTTTTTTAAAATAGACTCATAATCGGCCGTTAAAGATGATTTGTTAAGTGCGCAAAGGATGTTTTAAATTTTGGAATTTCATAATAGAAACGCAATTATTTTTTTTAGTTAACTTACAAACAATAAATAATTATTTAATATACAATTAATAACTATTTTTTTATGAAACCCCGCAAAACATGAGACACACAATTCTACATCACACGTTACACAGTCCTTTTGCATGATTCCATGGCTCATCAGTAACGATTTCCTTCAACGATTAAGTGGTAGATCTTATATCTTATATCTCCCAGTACTCGCTGACTATGGGATAAATGTACAATATTTAAATAAATAATTCTTATATAATTCTTATACAAAGTAACAGAAATATTTTGATTCATTTCGTAAATTAATTGTGTAAAAAAAAAAAAAAAAAAAAAAAAAAAAAAAAAATCATGTGCATAAACTTTCATATTTTATATAACTATTAAATGGCTAATGACAGTTTTCATGGATATGGATGGACAGTAGGGGGTTAAATAAGTGATATTTGAAAGTGGAATGGGTTGAGTGGCGAATGGTATAAGGGATGGGGTTGCATAGGGACGAGGATCGGATCAGGAAAGACCTGTCGAGATTTAGGTCTCCCTAAATAATTATTTTTGCTTTATCATTTTAAAGCAGAAAAAGATTTTAATTTTTCAATTTTACGACTTATCGAGAACAGAAAGTTAAACCATGATTATAAATGTATATTTATTTACCTGTTTAAAAAAAAAAAAAAAAAAAACGGAACAATTTGTTTTAGATCAACAATTTAAAAAAATTGTTTTGTTTTTTTTAAATACTTTGAAGATAAATGTCAACGTTGCCCAAAAAAAGAAAGAAAAAAAATTAATAAAAAAATATCAACTTTTTAAGTGCGCTAGAAACATTTTTTTTTTGTTTTCACTTCACTGGAATTCTTGATGTCTTAAAATATTTATATTACTCTCTAGAGTTTTCTGAATTTCGGTACCGGACGTGGCACATACATTCTTTAACTTTCAACACAGCCATCGACTTTTAGTGAATTTAATATTTTATCAAGGTAAAATAGTTATTATTTATTTTTTTAAGTAAAGCATCATTCTGCACAATATGCGAGGTATATAAAGTGAATATCCAGGATTCCGTTGCTATCTTGCGATTGGCAAAGCGTTGTCGATGAAATGAAGCCGCCCTGATGAGCTGAAGGCTGGGGGTGTGACCTCAGGCCAACCCACCGCCAAATTTGATTTGGCCCCGGCCTTTGGACGCCCAGAGTCTTGTTTCAGGCCGAGTGTTAAATTATTTATCAGCGGGTTACTTGCTACTTCCTTCTGCCTGGGGATGTTCTAGGTCCTTGTAGGGCTTGTGGATCATTCCATGTTACTTCACCTTTAGAGGATGACTCATTGGGTACGAATGAATACATACCAACATGATAGTATAACACTCAAATATAAATGTTATTCATCAGCATATTCAGGATGACATTTTTACATCCATGTATTAAGAAAGTAGTCCAAAAGTCTCAATATTCATAAATAACTTCTTATTAGAGTTGCGTATCTAAGGTTTTTATATCCATTTATTATATCAAAACTTGAATAGAACTACTCATCAGTAGCAACAAAAAAAAATCTGCACTAGGAGGTCTCTAGGCCATCTTCTTTTCAGAAGCCTTGGAAGATTATGGGGAATGGAGTGGGAAGCAAGTTGAGAAACTAGTGAATTTATGGAGCTTGCTATGAAAGGATAGGTATCTGGTTTGGGCTAACTCATCAACATGTGGAACATTAAGATCTTTATGGATACGTTTATTGGTGACAAATTAAGGAGTATTGAGGATTTTGGATTGTATGATTTTGATGGTTTTGTGGCACCTAAAATCTCAACTCCTTACGTCCAAAAAGGTCTAATCACAGTATTTTGGTGTAAAAGGTCATGTATATAAGAATTTTGTTATTAATTGGGAGCTTTGAACGTTTGTCTAGTAAATGTTGAAGTAGTCTGTAACGAAGGGCAGTTTCTTGTCGTTTTAGTCTTGTATGTGGATTCCAAGAAAGACGTTTGCCCAAGTGGAGTTCTAGGTAGCGGATCTGTTCCAAAGGGATTAGTGGAAATGAAGGTAGGTAGGACAGGTTTACGACGTAGGGTAAAGGTTATTTGGGGAGATTTTTTTTTTTGATTTATTTTGATTCTCCATTTTTGACATCATTCTTGAAGGTTTAGGATATCGGTTTGGAGTGTTTGGGAGGCAATGAAGGGATCACTGTTTACTGATAACACTCACATATCATTACCCTAAGTGGTGAGGACAGTGGTACGATGAGTCAGGATGTCAGATTTATACACCATGCAGAGGATAGGCCTAAGATACTACCTTAGGGACTCCAGCAGATTGGGTAAGGAGGAAATAAATAGAAAATTTATAACTTACTTTGAAAGTTGTATCACCGAGATAGGAACGGATAATTAGAAAGTATGTTGAAGGAAGGAATTTACGGAGCTTGTAAAGCAGTCCTGGGTGCCAGACTCGGTCAAAAGCTTTTTCCACGTCGAGAAAGGCTTCCGCTCAGTATATTCTACGCTCTAGTGCGAGAATCCAAACTGTTGATCTGGGATTACATAATAAGAATCTAGGAGAGGATATAGTCGTTTTAAAATTATTTTTCCAAGGATTTTACCCATGATTGGCAAAAGGGAAGTAGGACGGTATGAGGATGGAAACTCAGGTGGCTTTTTGGAATTTGCATCTTAACTATAGATAATATGCTGGAGTCAGAAAAATATATGGTGCGGAAGACAGTATTATATATGTATGTTTGGAATAGGTGTTGGAATATCGTTCATATTCGATGTCCAAAACACCGATTCAACGATACAAAGTCGATATTTTTGATATATCGTTCATCGATACCCATCCGTATATCTAAGTATTTACTAGTTTGTTTCTTAGAGTGTATCATTATGTACTATTACTAGGTCATAGACTCTTTTATTAGTACATTTTAGCTATAATGGAAGCTGCGAACTGTTAATAGGCGACAGTATTAAGTTTGTCTTGAATCTCCAACATTAATTTTACTTTAAACGTAAAAGACTATTGAAGTATCTGTTAAAAGATAATACCGATAAAAGTACAATACAAGAAACAACTTGTCTTTCTTCCATAATTATTATTTCTTTTGATAATTTGCTATGTAAGAACCGAAAATTGTTGGATTTGTTTATAGATTGACTTAATAATGAAGTTGTATTTTAATGGAGTAAGAAATTGAGATTTTCTGCACAGTTTTAGTAAAAACCGCTCCAGTGGGTAATGAAGACAGGAATAAGGTAGCAATAATTCCTTCTCAAGAAAGGGCAAAATAACATAATGAATGATGGAAAAATATCTCGATTGCAGGTGGCAAATTCGAGACGAGGAATTGTGCCGGGGGCAAAGCCCCGAAAGAAAGTTGATACCTCTTAAGATTTTCATTCGACTGAATTCAGTTTTTCCATCGTATCGTTCCGAGATTTTTTAAACCAAAGACTGCAGAAAAGTCTTTCCGGGCTGCTCGCTATGTTATTTTTTTTTTGTTGTTAAAATGAAAAAATCAAGTCTTGTTTCTACCTCGAAGGAAACAACATTTAAACTATTCATAAGCGTTCACATATTTAGAGCGTGTTGGTTTAAAGAATTCCACACTTGCACAAGAATTTCCTTATTCAGAAGGATTTCCATTCGGGCCCTGCCTCAATGCAGAATTCAAACCGCAGCCTTAACAGAATAATTAACATTTACTTGCAATTTAATTATTTAATTAATTACAATAAATATAGTATCCTTATCTAAAAAAAAAAATTCCTTGAAATTTATAAAATTATTAATATAAATACTCTTTTAAATAGACATTGTTAGTTTCAATCTGAAAATACTACGTTCTCTCAAAAATATTAGTTACTCCGGTACCTGGGTAACATATGCCTTATTTTGTTTTATTTTTTTCTAATTTTACTTAGAAATATTACAATCTGTCTGGCAGAAGGGCACTTAGCAATGACGATATTAAATCTACACATTGATTTTCTCATTAGCGAACAATATTTATTTAATTAGATAAACTCAAAATATCTAAATACTGTAACTTTATTATAGATAAAATAAAATAAAATAAAATAAGATTACATAATTGATTTTGAATGATAATCATAAAAATAAGAAAATATTTTGATTATAAATATTTTCGTAATTCTATTTGACGAACGTTTTTTGCAGCATTAAACAATTTTCACTAATTGAGTTTCAAGATAAATTTATAAAATTTTACATCATTTCTACCCTTCTTCGTTAATGGGTTAAAAAACAAACAATTAAAATTAAAAATACAATTTAAATGAATAAATGAATTTTTTTTTTATATAGATAAAAAAGGTATTATAACGATGTAATAACGATAAAAGACTTGTGGATATAATTAAGGAGTAAATGCATAAATAAAGAATAAAAATGGGCAGTTGAAAAAATAGTTGATAATTAAATTTAAAAGTACATAGCAATTAAGGAATGGTTAAGATTGAGGCATAAGTAGTGTTATGAACGTAAAAGTATATAGTGTAAAGAAAAAGAAAAAAAGAGGGCAGATGTTATAAATTATAAGAAAAAAGTAACGTTAGCATAATCTATAGATAGTAATTAAATCTACTTGTTTAAATTAAAATTTTTTTATATATTTACATATATAAACATCGGATACATATAGCAGTGTGTTAGTGTGTGTGAGAAAGAATAATATTTTGTAAATGAAAATGTTTTTTTTATTAACAACTAATATATAATGTTTTGGTTAAATGTTATTTGAATAATAAATGTTTATCGTCATCAAATTAAAGTTAATAAATAAATGCGATGTATGTTTGACTTATATATTATAATAAAAAGAAAAGAAGATTAGGTAAGTCTGTTCCAATAGAGGGATTGTTTTCTTTCCATTCCTTTGTTTGAAATGTATGCCCAATTTAATCCTAAATTGGATCAATCCCTTAGAAAATTCGGACCAATCCGGAGCAATTTAATACAGAAAGAAAAAGTTGGCCGGGCGGGGACCCAAAAAGGATTTACCGAGGGCTCACTCAATTCTCCATGAATTATTCAAAGGCCATTACTCATTATATTATTTTTGTTTGTTATGGATTATGAAAAATTTAAATATATAGAGCTACAAAGCGATTCGCGATGCGTATTTGATCAGTTTTATGAGAGATTGATTGAAATGTTTATAATTGAGATGGTAAAGGGAATATGATTGGGCACTATGTTTCTGTAGGAGGTATGTTTGTGAGCCTATTCAAAAAAAAAAAAAATAATAATAATAATAATAAAAACATGTGTTAGATTAATTAGCAACATATAATTACAAAATATGGAGGGGTAGGAAACTACTTACTATGTTACTAGTGGATATGCTCTTGGTATCTTCTACTAAATTATAACAATTCCAGTACTGGGAAATTTTTGAAAAAAAGGTGCAGGGTGAGAGGGTTGGTTTTTCCAGAACTGGTGGTATTCCCAGGTACAGGTACAAAAAGGGATATAAATATTTAAGTATTATATATGAATGGATAAATGATTTATGTGATGTATATTATTGGTCTGAATGTACTAAATTGGAATAACATGTGTTGAGATTTAGGACGTCTGATTTTTTGTTTATTGCGCGATTTTTATTTTTTTTTTTTTCCACTGTAGTGCATGATTATGAGAACAATATAGTCTCGAAAAATCGCCAAAATAGTTGTATTTATTTATTGACTGAACGTAAAAAACCTTATTAACCATCTATTAGCAACATTCAAGAAATTATTCTCTTTTAAACTGTTAGTTAGATTTTTTATTTTGCGTATGTGCATGTAAATGATTTATTCCTAAATAAACTTTAATAATTTATAATTTCCTATTTATTGAATAAATGTAAAATAAATAGTAAGTAACGAAGTAATTACTTGATTATTATATTTCCTTTGTAAGGCCGCTAAGATTTTAAAACAATTTCTATTAAGTGGATTACTAAACCTTAATTCTCTTTCCAGACTATAATCCGATTAGCTGGTGTTCCTACCTCTTAGGCGAAGCCGCAACGGAAATAATCATTAGTACACGATTATTATTATTTAATCTGTTATAATTTTAAGAATTATTTATATAAATTGAAATATTAAAAAAAAAAATAATTCATTTAAAAACAATGCTACCTTTATATATATATATATATGTGTGTGTGTGTGTAGGATTATCATACAGCTGTCATATTTATTATACAAATCGTTATTTAACAATATACAAATTTATATTAAAAACATTAAATATTAATTTTAGACTTTACAAAACAGTATTTTTGTATGTTTTTTTTAAAGTTTTATATTTTTTATTTTCACTCTCGTTTAATGTAACTAATTATTAAAAAAATAAATTAGCAACTTATCAAATATTATTACAAAAGCCGGACGTCTGATTTATCATTACATTCTAGCATGAAATATCGTTTCACAGTTTGGGATCCTTTATAGTAGATTAGTATGTTTTCTTTGATGATAGGCATGTCTGAGTTTGTAAGTTGAGTTAGTACAGTGGTTGCCAAGTACGTCTGGTTCGAATCCGGCCCGGTCGTGTTGTAATATATTTCCTAGTGGATCCACAGTATAAATCTATTTTAGTATATATGCCAGAACAAATAAACTTACATATAATTATGGTAGAGAGAAATAAAAGTGTCAGTTTTCTAAAATTTTCATTTATTAAGTATTAAATATTTAACCAAAGTCAAGTAGTTATGATTTTTAACCGAATCAACAAGTAAATATTTTATTTACAGTATATATATATTTTTTTAATTTTTATATATTTCCTACTAAATCTACCCCAAGAAAAATGAGAGAAAGGAGGAAATTAATTTTTTTTTTTTTTTTTTTTTTTTTTTTTTTTTTTTTTTTTTTTTTTGAAGTTGCTGGATGTGAATTTCAACTTTACTAAATCCGAGAAACATTGTTTCGAAAAAAATAATGTTTATGTTTTTTGTTATTTCATAATTTGCGGTTATAAAATCTTTTGAGGAATCGGCTGTTTAGGATCTATTGGGCATTAATATATAAAATCTAGAGAATAACTATTTTTTTATCGCTTTTTTTTCGCACCAGTCATTGCTCTTATTTTTTTTATTTTTTGTTTTAGTGAATGAAAATCCTAAGTTGGCATGGATTTCGAGTTACTGCCGTAAACCTTCATTCTTGTTTATTGACAGTAAAAATGTATTTGTATTCTGCTGTGTATTTTTTTCACTCTATTTTCATTGGCCCCTTCGACATAAAATTACTATAAGTTCGCTATATAGAATTCCGTTTTAAAATTTTATAGATGCAAATCTTGGTGTACTTGCATATAGTTTTTGACCCCCCTTCACGGATCGTGTGACATTCGTACTGCAATTAAATATTAACTGATTTCGCAGGATCATTATCTGAGGAATAACCCAACCGTATTCGGTACTCTAAATGCTAGCTTACATAATTGGGGGTAAAAGGAAAAATTGTTTACACAAAACATTAAAGTGACTTAGACTTGATTACGGTTGTTTGTTATTTTTCTAAAAAAAAAAAAAAAAAAAAAAATTTGTGAGCTGATGCATTATCGTGATCCGAAAGTCATGAATAAGCCAGATATTAATGGGCGTTTTTCTTCGTATCGCTTTATACAAATGAAATATAACTTCGAGCTAAAATTTCACATTGACCATAGAACGTTCTACCGAGAATTCTTGATTCAACAATGACGTGTTCAGGGTTCATCATAAACACCTCCTTAACTATGAAGAGTTTGCACTACTTATAAACACTTTTTTTTCCTGAAAAGTAGAAACACCAAGCAGTCGACATTTTAATAGTGGTAGAGCATTTTTTATTGCTACTTTTTATACAAAATTTAATGTAGATTCGTTAAGAACAACAAGACACTTCTGGCATTTATATCACTCGAAAACAAACAATTAGACGTTTTGACTAGAAACTCACATATTTGAATGCCGATATTTATGTGGGTAGTAGGAACCTGTAATAGTGACAAATTGTATTTTTTCCTCAGCTGTCAGTTAAAATAGAGAAATGATTTGTTCACGTAAAATTGTAGTTTTGTATACTATCTCTTTATACTTCAACCAAAACCCCTTGTCCGGTAATTAATGCAGGATTTAATGTTTAAACCAAAACCTGATATCATTATTAAAGAGATTATTTATCAGGTTTTGGTTGTAGTGAAGAGATAGCATACAAAACTACAATTTTACGTGAAAAAATTATTTCTCTATCTTGACTGAGAGCTGAGAAAAAAAATGAAACGTGATTTTCTTATCGGTTTTTATTTATTTATTTTTCTCGGCTCCCAATGCTCATGGTTTTGCACTATTATAGGTTCCTACTACCCACAGAAATCGGCATTCAAATTTGTGAGTTGCAAGTCAAAACGTCTCCTTGTTAGTTTGTTTTCGATGAAAAGTTTAGAAGGGTTTTGTTGTGCTTGGTTAATCTATATTAAATTTAGTATGAAAAGGAGCGAAAAAGTGCTCTACTACACTTAAAATGTTGACTCCTTCGGTGAATCTACTTTGCAGAATCAAAAAAAAAAAGGTTTAGAAACAAAATGTAGTGCAAGCTTTTTGTAGTTAAGGAGATGTTTATGACGAACCCTGAGCACGTCATTGTTGAATTAGGAATTAATACGAAGTATTAGATTGAAGTTATATTTCATTTGCGTGAAGCAATACGAAGAAAAACGTTCGTTCATTTCTGGTTTTCGCATAACGGTAATGCAGATGCTCACAAAAAATTGCTTTTCCGTATTTTATTTTTTTTAGAAAATAACAAACGTATTCGAGTAACCAGTGTAACCTAAATAAAATATTTAAAAAAGTGATTTTTTTTTTTTTGTAAACAATTTTAGCTTTAACCTCTAATTATGTAAGCTTGTCTCCTTTTAAGTTTGCAAAATTTATGATATTTGCAACATATGTTAAGGATATATGTGCCAAATTAACAAATTCACCCTGTAGGCTATTCTTCAAGTGCCTGACGCTAATTCTTCTTTTGTAGTTATTCATCATTATTTATATTTCGAAATTTTTACTTTAAAATCTGTCCAGCTTCTAAGTTCCATAATTATATTACTTTTTAATATTAAACCTGAATCGAATTAAAATAGTTGAGCTGCAGTTAGAGCCGATGGGGACCTCCATGCTCGGCTGCGATAAACTCTCCTAGTTTATATATTATTTTAATACAGGTCTTGATGTCCTATGCTGGTGGGTCTCGCCATTCCTCGCTTTACAGCTAGGCATAAACTAGTTACGAACTTGAACATAAAATATGATTTATGGCCGTTTTATTTTTATTAGTCATATCTTCGGGTGTTATAGGGATGGGGTATTACTTTCGGCACATTTTAATTGGCGAACGAGAAATTAATTTTATTTAATTTGAAATTTGCCAGTTTGTTTTATAGTCACCTTTAGTGTTATCAATGATGTAAAATTCCTGGGAATTCAGAGTTGAAAGGTAAAATCAGTAATTATATAGTTAAATCAAACTCATGTTTTTTTTTTTTAATTATTTTTTGAAATCTACAACTTTGTATACAATATAAAATATAATACATCAAGTAAATTTGATGAAATAGATAAAAATGACACGTCGCTTGTTTTTAAAGGAACTACCCTTTGGTAGCATTTATAAAGGTTCTATATAATGCAGCACTATATTAGAAGGTCCCGAGGCCATCTTCTTTTCAGGCGCCTCGGAGGGTTATCTGGAATGGAATGAGAAGCAAGTTGTGATACTAATGGATTTGAATGGTTGTGGAGTTGGCTATGAAAGAATTGATATCTGGTTTGAGCTAAGTCAGAAACGTAAGGTATATTAAGATCTTTGTGGATAAGCTTGCTTGTGACGAAGTAAGGAGCATTTAGGATATTTCTAAGGATTTTAGATTGTATGGATTGGATACGAGATGAATTGGATGGTTTAGTGGAGCCCTAAAACTCAACTCTTAATTATTGTTATGTAAATGAGTCTTTTGTAATTAATTAGAAGGTTGGAACGTTTGTCAAGTAAATGTTGAAGTAGTCAAAAACTACGGGCAGTTTCTTGTAGTTTTAGTCTTGTATGTGGATTCCATGTAAGACGTTTGTCCAGATGGAGTTCTAGGTAGTGGATCTGTTCAACGAGGATGAGTGGAACATCGTTAAAGGATACTATAGGACAGGAAGTCGTAGGTTTACGACGAAGAGTATAGGTTGTTTGATAGAATTTATATTGATTCTCCATTTTTGTGCCAACAAAACAAACAGAATTTGAAAAGAAATGGTAATTGTAAAGATGTTCCCACTGTTTCATCACCACCACTGTCTCCGGCCATTCGAAAGTTTATTGCTAAGGCAAGATTAAACTGCCCTTTTTGGCTGGCACCAACTCTAAAAATAACTGATCATAAATTGTGAATGGGTATATAAGTATCGATAATTTCGTTGATTGTCATTTAATGGTTTTTGTTTCGAAACAATTAAAATATTTGAGTGGTTATGGAGCTTGCTACGAAAGGATAGGTATCTGGTTTGGGCTAACTCAGCAACATGTGGAACATTAAGGTCTTTATGGATAAGTTTATTGGTGACAAAGTAAGGAACATTGAGGATTTTTCAAAGATTGTATGGATTGGACAGAAGATGAATTAGATAGTTTAGAGAGCCCCAAAGCTAAACTCCGTTAGTTCAAATAGGTCTAATCACAGTCATGTAAATAAGTCTTTTGTAAGAAATTGGGAGCTTTGATCGTTTGTCTAGTTAGCTTTAATTAAATTATATTTCTTTCATTTATTTATTATATTTGCGTAATTAGTTACTATTTGATCTATATCTGCTTTTATAATTGACAGCTTTATCTATGGTTTTGTTAATATATATTGCCTCTAATAACATTCTATTACATGTTTTATTTTATTTGTAAAGAGAATTGTAAAAGTAACTAAAAATAATTTACCCAACAATAAAATTTTAGATTAGTGGTTTTGTAAAATTATCATCAGAAAATAAATGCTATGGCTCCCATATTGTGTTAGTCGGAAATATCGATGAATTAAATAATTTTAGATATTTTGAAACAAATAAATACGTTTTATTGACATGAATTTTGTCGATATTTTTGCTAATAAATTTATGTAAGATCGATTACTGTCTTTGCAATTATTTAACTTCTAACTACTGATGATCTTACTAATAATTTCGAGGTAACTTCTAACTACTGATGATCTTACTAATAATTTCGAGGTACATATTCCTAACAATAAGTCAGTCTTATTGGGGTTGCAATCATTTGCAAAGGTGGGGGGGGGGGACAAGCTATTGCAAAAAGTTCTTATATCCACCCTGCCAGAAATAGTCAACGATATTGGTAAATTACCTGTTAACGATAAAGGTTTCAGATTTTATCACTTGTTATAAATCAATAACATAAAGAGGTAGCTTTTCTCCACATGTAAAAAATACTTTGTGAAAAATTTTTAATAACTGCTTCAAATGAAGAAGAAAAAAAATATTAAACATCACAATCAATTTACAAATGACTAAGGATTTCGTTATCGCATGATGGTTGATTGTCGAAAATTTCGGTTCTGGTACAATAGGCCTTATTTGAAAATAAATAATTACATTGTTTACTTTTCATACTGATTTATTTCCATGTTTTACATTAACAAATTTGTTAGTTTAAATGTTACAATACAAATAGTTATAAGTGTAACTCACTATTTTAACTGATCGAGTGGCATAGATAAAAAAATAAAATAAAAAAAAACTTTTTAGTTAACTACTTTTTCAGTTAACTACCAACTAACAGTTGGTAGTTAAAAAATATAAACTGTTTCTTTTGACAAGTAGTTGGTAGTTAAGATAACTACTTCTACTGTAGTTGCAAAAAGTAGTTGTTCATTTTTAACTACCAACTACTAGTTTATAGTTGCTCCTAGCAACTACATAACTTGTAGTAAATAGTTAAAAAAAGTAGTTACCACAATTAGTTAACTACTTCCCCACTCTGATAAAAATATTCTTTTTAGTCATGTAGGTTAAGTAAAATTTTCCAGTAAACGAGTTCGCAGGAAAAAGAAATCATGTGTCTAATCTAACCGAGTAAATAAATAAAAAATGAAAAAAAAAAAAACTAGGATTGATTGACACTAATTGAAGCATTACTAGGGACCTCTTGGCGAGGGGTTGTTAAAAGGAATATTGTTTGTTGATGGTTGACGGTTGTCGTTGCCGGTCTGCCTGTCTAAAGTGTTTATTGCACATCAACTCCCCTCAGAGCCTATTTACCATTCTCAATGGGGACTCTGTCACTTCAGATAATGTCATTACGACCGTGTTACGGAATTCTGGGGGGGGGGGGGGGGGGGAGTAACATAAATGGAACAGAACGTATTTCCCTTTATTGACTGATTATATATAATATAGGATATAAGGAATACTCACTGATATAAGTCATACTTAAATGGAATTTTCATTTTGGTGTGACAGTTTATATTTGGTAGGTATAAAAATTGGATACACTAAATATCAGAAAAAAAAAAAAAAAAAAAAAATATCACATTAATTATATATATATATATATATATATATATATAATATATATATATATATATATATATATATATATATATATATTTACTCACAATCAGTAAAAATATGTTTGTGGAATATTTACAATAAAAACAAAAATCGAGTAAAAAAAATTTAAATAGACAGCTTTTCATTGTACTAGTAATAAAATTGTGTGTCAGGATTTATAATATATTATAAAATTAAATAATGGTCGTAGAAAAAAATAAAAATAAATCTGAAACACAATCATACTGTATATACAATATTTAGAAGCATCTCGGTGAAACCCCTTGAAAGCTTCTTTCCCCACTATGGGAGGGTGAGCAAGGCCTAAAGAAATCCCAGCGCTTCCTTCTCAGCTGCGTTACTAGCAGAATCCAGCAAGGGCACTGTGGCATAGTCGATGAGGATTTGAGTAACTGGTCATTGCCAGAACACCACCCCCAAAAAATAAAGTACACAAATACCATCCTGAAATGTTATAGTCTCTTTGATCCAATTTTACTTATCAAAAAATGAGTGAATAATAAAAGAAGACAATGCAGTAGCTATGTATAAATTGAAATAAAAATAATTGGGAAGAATGAGGGAGGATATCGAAAGTTGAGATATATTCAACGGGATGAATCACGATAATAATTGTTTGAGTGATTTAGGAATTAGATAAAGCAATGGGTGGTATGAAGGTTAATTATGGGAAGGTTTTGTACTAATCAGGCCATTCTTAGTTAAGGTTGGAAGTTATTTTTTCACTGTCCATTGCTTGATGCTAACAATACATTCTTGAAATTTACGCAACGGTACACATACTTCTATTCTTGCGGTTCCTTTGTGTGAATTACTGGTCTATATATAATCGGAATAGATTCCCGCTCTCCTTTTCCCAAGAATTGTATTGTAAGTGGTGGGACGGAAGAGTGCTATTTTTATTTCATAAATTCAAAAGAATCTGTACTCAATATGCTGGTGTTCGTCAAGGTAGTATCCTAGGTCCCATCCTATACACTTTGTATACAGCTGACTATCCGGCTCATCCTACCACTTACGCTGATGACACATGCGTGTTCTTTCATTGCATCCTAATCACTACAATATCATATTACTAACATTCAAGAATTGTGTTGAAATCGGAGTATTTAAATAAACCTAAATAAATCCCATCAAATAACCTTTACCCATCGTCGTAAACCTATGATTTCTGGTGCTACAGTATCATTTAACCATATTTCATTAATCCCTGTCGAACAGATCCCCTACCTCTGACTCTACTTGGACAAACGTCTTCCTTAAAATCCATATACTAGACTAAAACGACAAGAAAACTGTCCGTCGTTACAGAATACTTTTAAAAAACTCATTTACATTACGGTGATTATACTATTTGGACCAATAAAGTTGAGATTTTGGGTTCCACTAAACCATCCAATTTATCTCGTATCCAATCCTTACAATCCAAAATCCTTCGAAAAATCGTCAATGCACCTTACTTTGTCACTAATAAACTTATCCATAAAGATCTTAATGTTTTATATGTTGATAATTCAGCCGAAACCAGATACTTATCCTTTTAATAATAAGCTCCATAACCATTCAATCTACTAGTCTCTCAACTTGCTTTCCACTCCATTCCCGATGATGCGTCTGAAAAGAAGATAGCAAAGGGACTAATATAAATGTTTTATTGAAACGTTACTTGGGAGTAGTTTTTCTCAAGTTATTTAGTTATGCTATTGTTATCATTACGATCAAATTTATAGTGTGTTGTATAGTTAAAATAAGTTATAGTTGTGTAAAAAAAAACAACAAAAAAACTATTCAAAGGAGGTTCATAAACATCACATATTAATTTTTTTACATAAACATAACAAAAATATTTTTAAACGATAAGGTGAGGGGACAGTGAGAGACAATGGCCAGACCAAGGAGGCAGGAGGAACCAACGATGCCTCGGTCCTATTGATTCAGTTAAGTTGTTTGATCGGGAATCCTCAGTTGGCTTGCCTGAGTCGACACCGCTTCTATTAGCCTTGGGCAAACCGTCAAGCGGCTTAAGCACAATATTGGAAAATACTGGCGTCACTGACAGGCGGGGGCTAACTGCTAGTGGGAAGGGAGGAGAGGAGGGGAGGGGGGAACGCATGCCTCGGCTGCCGGCCCGGATGCCTTGTCACTACTTCCCTCCGCTAGGCAGATATTGAGCCAGCTTTCTCTGAAAAAAAGAATAATAGTAATATATATTTGTTTTTAGAATACTCGAAACAACTGCACACTAAAAACTTTATTCTTCTAAGAACAATGACTAAATATTAGAGGTAGGCCGACTAGTCGGCTACTTTTGTTGTCGACGACTATTCGGAAAGAAGCGCAAATACTATTACAAATAATTTGAAATGAAAACATTGATTATAGTTTTTATTTCAGAATAATCCTAAAACCTACTTCATCCTTTCCCCCTGTATCCTTTAATGGAGTATATATATATATATATATATATATATATATATATATATATATATATATATATATATATATATATATATATATATTATACAGGGTGTCCAGAATTTAAATGGCAAACTTCAGGAACTTATAGGGTACCGAAAAACTAAGACAAAATGTACTTTAGAGATTTGTTCGTTGCTAGTTTTAGAGAAAATCGCAAAAAAAAAGAAACAAAACAAGTTTTCATTTTTATACTTATTTATTTATATTTTATTTTGTTATGTTCTTTTTAATGTAAATATTGCTCAAAATGTTGTCCTCTTGCACCAGTGCAATCATTACATCTACCACTCACTTGATAAATTGCAGCTAAACATTGTTCTGATGATATTTCGTGCACTGCAACTATGATTCGGTCTCTTAATTGCTCTCTTGAGTTGATTGACTCCGAATAAACTTTCTGCTTCAAGGTTCCCTATACGAAGAAATCCATGGGTGTCATATCAGGTGATCTGGGTGGCCAAAGTACTACTCCTCCACGTCCAATCCATCGTTGTGGATAATTTATATCCAGCCAAGCTCGAGCAACTCTGCTATAATGAGCTGGTTATCTTTTGATTTGGAACCACATTTCAATCGGCTGCTGTAAGGGAATGTCATCTAAATAATTAGAAAAGTCGTTCTCAAAAAAATGTGTAAATGTGATACCATTCAATCTTCCAGGTAAAAAATATGGTCCCACCAGTAATCCGTTCCAAATTCCAAGCCAAAGGTTAATAGTTTCATTCATTTTTAATAGTTCATGCTGAAACCTATTCTCTCTAATAGCTCTGGGATTATCAAGAGCCCATACATGATAATTTCTTTGATTAACAATTCCTCCTCTTGTAAAGGTTGCTTCATCGGTCCATATAATTTTTAATGGAAATAAATTATCATCGCGAATTTTGTCAAGAAACCAGTTACTGAAATTCAATCTCTTGACATAATCTTGAGGTAATAAATTCTGAACTTTCTGAAGATGGTATGGGTAGCGATTATCACCTTTCAAAGTTCGCCATATTGCTTGCCGTGATATTGCTAATGCAGCAGATGCTCTTCGGATGCTAATTTCAGAATTGTTATCGAAATGGCGTTGGATACAATTTCTTCTCCGTTTTCACGCAGGACGAGGCAGAACGTTTACTGCTTGTAGTTTCTAGAATTTTTCCTTAATCAAACAAAAACGATGTGCTGGGGAATTGGCGTGTGGTGAAATGGCTTACTTCCTGTTAACCAAAGCGGAGTATTTTTCCCTCAAAACTGCATATATTCTTTCGAACAATTCACAGTTAAGGTTTGGGTGCACTCTCCGACCATTAATAGCACGCTCGAAATACAAAATGCTTTCGAAGTTCCACCAACACAAAGCATTTTATTTTTCCCAAACCGATCGAAAACAACCAAAGTGCGGCAGTATTTCAATGGAAAACTGACTCTCCTTCTATCCCAGGAATTTCTTCTTCCACTGTCTTCGGGTTTTGACATTTTTTTCCCTTCTCCATTTTAAAAATTTCAATAATGTCAAAAATTCTACTCAAATCACAAGGAATCAAAGGATTAGTCGAAATAAACATTGACATAAATATTAGGAACAACAAAATTGTTATAGAGTTATGTCATTCGAAATGTCAGGAAAAATAGATTAAAAGATTTTTTAAAGTATAATGACACAATAACAGACCCTGGTTATAAGTGATAGTTGCTCAAATGCTGCCATGCCCTAATGCGCAGAACCTCCCCAATCATCTAGTATTCCATTAATAACGTAAATTGTCTATTAAATTAGTTATCAGAAGTTAAATGATTAAACGCGGCCAGCTGAATGGTTACGAATATATACCAGGTTGTTATGCGGCTATATTAGCGGCAATAACCAAACAACTAAGAAAACAAGGTGGGTGGGTCGTAGAGTTCATCTCTTCACTGTATTATATATATAATCATTTACGCAAAAATAAGTAAAGTATCCTACAGAATGTACATAATTAATGATATTTATAGCTTGGTTATAATTCTAAGATATAATATATAATATAAGATACTTGACAATCTAATAATTATTTTCCTCTATTACTTTTTTTTCCTCTTTTTTCATTTCCTTTTTATATTATTTCTCTCATAATATTTACATGTCTCGTTTTTTTTTTGTTTTTTTCCTTGTTTTTTTTCTCTTCCGTTTTTCTCTCTTTTTACAGTCAATAGTACTACTACTTAACACACAATTTTTTTATTTTTTTTTTTTAGCATTATACAAATACCTCTGTTGAATATGTGATTTGCTACTTCAATTGGTATTTTGTTAAATCAAATGTTTAACAATAATTTTCAGTTCCAAAAACATACAATGATTTGAAAAACAAACAAACAAGAATTTGATATAAAGTTTATATTAATATACATATAAATATATGAGTGTGTTTGTTTTATGATATTTTTAAATTATTATATAATTATATTTTATATCAAACCTTTACGTTTTTGTGAGGTTTTATCCCCCATTCCCCTCCTTAAATCTTAAATGATCATTTCATCACTTTATCACTGTGTGAAAAATCTCAGGATTATTTTTTACCTAACCCTTTCACGGAAATCTCAGATTGTCCAAATCTCTTACAGTTCCACAGTTGTACTTAAATTATTCTTCTAATTTCGTCATCTTTCCCAGCCAACACGTAAGCTTTAAGTCTCTTTTCTCTTATTTCCGTATCGTTCTTTAGTTTTCTGGCGTTCTAATACCGCTCAATAGTTCTCGAGGATTGGCTGAAGCGAATCATATACTCCTTTTCCAGATTTGTCTTAGATATTCCGAGGCGCTCCCATGATTCTAATCTCCATTCCGTTCACAATTTTTCCTTGGAACATTCCTCAAATTTTCAATACTGTTCATTCATCCTATATTTACAATATGATTCAGTTCAGATCAGCAGTCAATTCAATGCACACAAGACCCCGTCCTGATCTATTACCAGATCCCTTAGAAATTCTGCATTCCAACGCTCAACCATGCTCTGGAATTCTATTCCTCCTCATATCAGACAATCTAAATCCCTGGAAACATTTAAGTACTTATACTTTCAGAACATCATTCTTATCATAGATGCTTGCTTACTGTTTACCTACTCAAATTATACTATGCTTTTTGACTTCTGGAGTCAAATCAAAACTATTTGTATAATTTAGATTCCACTTAATATAAATTTTTATCGCTCTGAATATAACATTTAGGTAATTTTATTACATGTGCAACACTAAGCACTGTGCTAACAGAATTTATTTCTTATTTCATTTGTAGAATGTTCTCCCATTTTCCTCTCTATATATTTAATTAGTATAGATATATTATTTATTTTTTTTATTTTTTATCATTTTTATCATGTCACTGATCAGATGTTGATTTTTTGTCGCTACAGTGCAGGGTGGACCTTGGCATATCTCACAGTTCTGCTCTAATCATTCCTTACCTGAATCCTACTTCTCCAGTTTGTAACTCCAATTCTCCTTATATCCTCTTCAACACCCTTTTGCCAGGACTCTCAGGTATAAATAATATATATATATATATATATATATATATATATATATATATATATATAATTATATCAGATGCTAATTAATTTCTTGAAACAAGCCAAGAAGGCAGTTCATTTGTAGCTGCACCCGGGGCTAGGAACAATTTCGTGTAAGGTTTTCCTTGAATTCCCCGGCGAGGTGGATGTGTTGCGGGGGGGGGGGAGTTACGGAGGGGGGAGGGGTGGCACCTCGGGATTACAACTACTCTGTCCTACACCTGTTAATTATCTCGTTTCCATTATATGTCTCTTCTCTCGATTCATTTCGTTGGGGGAACTCTGCGATCCGCCTTGGAGTCAGCTCCATAGCATTGAGGAGTCGAACCAAATGAGAAATAATTTTGTTTTACCCAAAACTTTATTTTAAATCATGAAACATAATAAAAAAAAAAAAAATAAATGGTTACAGAAATAAATACAATTACTTCCGGTCAGAGAGAATAATTCCAGTATAAAAATAGAAAATATTCAATAATGTCAACTTCTGAATCAAGAATACCGCGTACTTTTAAATACAATTATAAAATTATATTCTTTCTGAATTTATAATAATAAATTGGCATTGTTTTTTTGTTAGTTTTTTATTTCATATTATAAAATTGTATTACTTAAATCAAATTTATCTTTTTTCCTTATGCCAATCCCTGTCATTTTATAGCTGTTTTTTTATATCTTATTTATTACGAATCTCATTTTAAAAACAACCCAATCAAATGAATATTGAAATGATGCTTCTAGCCTTTCCCGAAAGGCCCTAAAAGTTTAACAGCTAAGTGTGTGGTATATTATATTCAAATTTTATACCCCGAGGCTATAAAATTATCCGGGTCAGAGAACAAATCACAATTCATATAAATCTTCAGTTCCATTACCCGAATTTTTTCTTTTTTTTTTCTCCCTTTTATTAAACAAAACAAAACTCCATGAAAAAGGGGATTATTAGAATGTTTGGAATCCAGTGGTTTCTGGAACAAAGTTGTAAAGCTAATCCAGAAAGTTGTCTAAATATTAATCTCCCCCCCTCTCACCTCCTCCCCCTCTCACCTCCCCCCCCCCTTTACCACCGGGCCTACTTTCATTTCTGTACTCTCATAGGTGTCGTTATGTGTTTATATTCTGAAACTTTTTATTCCGACGCGGCTTGGATGGCTAATGTTTTTTTGTTTTTTTTACTCCACCATTCAGTTCAGTTTCAACTGCTTGTTCTCTTCAATTTCTAATCCTTTCTATATTTTAGAAAGTGGAACTCTGGATGAAATAATTTGAGAAAAAAAGAGTACTAAATGAATATGTAATATGCGTCCCTTTCAGTAGATTCTATTTCTACATTAGCACGAATTGGGCCGGATATATTACTAACATAGAACTAGAAATAACTACTGATAATGAAAAGGATCATTTATTTTCATTAATCTGAATAAATATAGATTGTATAGGTATGAACATTGACTGACGAATTGTGAATGATCTAGTATATCTCACTTTAATTTTTTTTTTTTCAATTGAGACCCCATGACGAGGAAAAATATACCTTAGTAAATTATGTAGGCTGTAAATCAATACCGTTTAACTGTTTGCCATAGTTTGAGAGATTTTTTAAAATCTAAATTATTTTTATATATTATACGTTTATCGGGAACTAAATTTCAATTCGATGACAGTATTATTTATTCTTTTGAACTAAATCAAATTTTCCAGAATTTATAATTAAAACGAATTCAATTTTCAGGGGACGTGATTTATTTATGTACTCACAGGGAAAGGTCACGCAATGCCTTCCCCAATTTCAACCAAACCGGTTTTTTTTTTTTAATAATTTTTTTTTTTGGTTATACTTTAAAAGAATTCACAACTTTATACAATATCTAGAATAAGTAAATATGCGGTAATTTTTTATCAAATAAATGTCAATAACATGTAAAGAACTACCTTTAAATAGAACTTCAAATAAATATTTTACATTAGAAAGTCTCTAGGCCATCTTCTTTTCAAACGCTTCAGACGGGAAACCGAGTGATAAGCTCGTCATGAAAGGATAGGTATTTACTTTTGGGCCGAATCTGCAAAATATGGTACAGTTCTGGATAAGATTATTTGTGCACATAGCAATGAACATTAAGAAACATGTTATTAGAGCCAAAGAATAATTTAAATATTAAATTAAGACTAAAACGACAAGAAACTGCTCTTCGTCACAGACTACTTAAACATTTACTAGGCAAACTATCAAAATTTCAAATTCTTTACCAAAAACTTATTTACATGATTGTGATTTATTTGGACGTACGGATTTGAGCTTTGGAGGTTTTACTAAATCATCCAATCTATCTCGTGTCCAATCCTTACAATCCAAAATCCTTCGAAAAATCCTGAATTATCCTTACTTTATCACAAATAAACTTATCCATAAAGATCTCAATGTTCCATATGCTGCTGATTTAGCCCAAACAAGATACTTATCCTTTCAGAACCAATCAAATCCACTAGTTTCTCAACCTGCTTCCAAATCGATACCCGATAATCCTAGGCGTCTGAAAAGAAGATGGCCTAGAAACCTTATAATGTTTATTATTTTATTTTATTTTTTTTATTTGCGTTATTGATTCCTATTTTTTTTTTCTATATCTGTTTTATAATAGACCGCTTTATCTGTTGTTTTGTTAATGTATATCGGCTCTAGTAATTTTCTATTATGTGTTTTATGTTCATGATTTAAAATTATGGTGTTTTCAAAATCATATTTATGTCTTAATTTTTTAGCGTGTTCATTCATAGTGCAGTTTTTTTATTATCCTTTTTATTAAGTTGTACTTATTCCATTTCTCTGTCTTATCATAATTTTGTTTTATTATATTTTTAATCTTATTATAATTATACAATGCTACATTAATTTTGAAATTTTCGTTATTAAATTTATTGATTATTTGTCTGGTTAACTGTGTTATATGATTTACTCTACTATATTTTGTATTACTATGTAGGGGAAGGTGCTGTACCTAAAGCACAGTTGTACCAGTGGACATTTTTAATTAAGAGAGAGTGGGAGGAGATAAATTGAAATTGTTAGATTGGTAGTGCTGCAAGCATCTCCACGCAGTTGCACGTGTGTTTTCAGGATAGTCAGATCAACAGTTTCATAGAAATTATTATTTTTGAGTTTTTTTTCTTCCAAATCCTGACCAATCCAACCAGTGATTTTAAATTTTTTAAGACCTATACTTAGAAATTTTCTAGGCAGTAATATTTCATTGGGTTGTCCGATAAATATATCTTAACTTTATATGTTTTCATATCAGTTATCACTTACGGGTTTTGTGAAACAGAGCCTTCCGCACAACATGGCGTTCAGTTGTACCTGTGGACACCATTGCCAGCTGAACCTTTGGACAGATGGTTAAAGTGTCCACAGATTTTTCTCTTTGTTTATTAATTCATTATTTCAATTATAAATATTGCGGAAAAGTTTGTAGGCATTCCGTGTGATATAAAATGCCTAAATTTGGATACCTACTATTCGGATAACTTCTTTTTTAAGAGAAGACTCGCAACTCACTATTGATAACAGACTATTCAACTAGTGATGATGGTGATTTCACAAATGTGATATTGGCTAGTCCATCAAGCGAAGATTGTAATTCTTTGGATGAATTAATGAATGATTATGAACAAGGTAAAGAAATTGAAGATGAAGAAATATATGTTGGTAGCTATGTTTTGTGTTGTAAAGCATTTTATACCTTTGATCGAAGAAAAAGCAGATTCGTTCTAGTTCAACATTTGCTACTTGAAGGGAATCTCATCAAATGATAGAACCGTAAAATTTATTCTTCCGGACATTGTTAATGATTACGAAATTGAAATAAGGGATATGAAAATAAAATTACCACCGCCATCTTTTATAACTGGCACTGGGAGATCATGTAAACAATTATATTTTACTACATTTTTTCATGGATACAATCTCTAATGATTCGATTTTTTCCATAAAAAAGTCTGTGACACCCGTTAATAATAATTATAGGTACATAAAAGATTTATTTATTGTTAAAAGGTTTCAAAATAAGTTAAGTTTCTATTTACTTTCATACGCTAAATTTATTGTTGTCACTTTTCTAGTCGGCCTTCTAATTCAATTATACTAAGTCGACTTTTGTTGTTTAAATATTCTATTTTGTTTAGTACATTTTATAAAAAATTATTGCTGATGT
The DNA here is from genome assembly GCA_003667255.2 of Euschistus heros. Classification (NCBI taxonomy): domain Eukaryota; kingdom Metazoa; phylum Arthropoda; class Insecta; order Hemiptera; family Pentatomidae; genus Euschistus; species Euschistus heros. The sequence continues at coordinate 2,064,020 of RCWM02000001.1, forward strand.
GTTTTTCTGAATATCATTTCAATTATTCCTATAAACCTATGAAGAAATGAATGTTCACTGGTACAACCACTAGTGTCCACAGGTACAAAGGGGGAAGGTACCTATGGACACTAATCAGTGAGTTACAAAACATTATTTTCTGTAAAAATGAAATTACTTTTGAAAAAAAAGACACCAGGGTTCGATAGCCTCTTAAATTTCTCACCTAATGGTACAATAAACACTCAGATAAATAAAGCACCGAAAATTAGAAAAATTTATAAATGAAAATTGTCCAAAGGTACAGCACCTCCCCCTATATATGGTAACTGTTGAGTCTTATATATTGTATTATCTTTTACACCATTATTCATGAATCCTTAATGTACAGATGTACTGATCTATACCATCAAGCTTACATGAACCTGTTGTATCAAAACAATTTTATTATTATGGCTTAATAACTTTTTTTTCTTACCCTAATTTTAACGATATCGCCACACTTTAAGGTTTCTCCCTCATCCCTAAGATTTGGATTGGTTATGGCTGTAACATTAAGAGCATTAGCAACAGTTGGAAGGTAATCTGCTAAGTTGCTATCAGGGCCTAGGAAGGAAGGGAGCCACAACTTAGGTAGGAACCATAAACCAACCCCCTGTCAAAGCATACTTACAAGATAATGAAGTCCGATATTATCGCTACTTGGACTTTACGTCTCGAGGATATTTTCCCTTTCCTCTACCTATCGTTTATAAGTATCAGAAACACGTGTGCGGTAAAGGGAGAGGGGGGGGGTTGCTCGTATCTTGCACGCAAGATTGTTCCGGTTCGGTGTCCCCAAACCATAACAAAATAAAGCTGTATATTTTGTTATTGTAATCTGGAATAATCGCACCATTCATAATTTTTTTGATAAAACTGACATTTTTTTGATATGCCACGGATTCGCTTAAAACTCTGTGTGGTGTTACGTTAAAAAAAATATAAATGAAGTGGACTAATGTTTCTCTGTATAGGCCTGTAAAACCCAGAAAAAAAAAATCGTTATTATTATAAACATAAAAACATTATTTTTTTTTCCCAGTTATATACGCATATTATGATAGAGTAATCAAACAATATTTTTTTTTAGTAATTGAATAAAAATCTAGTTTTAAAATATAATCATGAATAAAGTATAAAATATAAATGAAAAAAAATAATTTTTTAAATAATTTTAATTGGTACGCATGATGTTATAAAAGGATCAATAGAATAATTGTCACTTCTATTAGAATTATTTTTATTAGGAAACTAGTTTAGAATTTTGAACATTCATCATTGGCTCTGAAAACGTACACAAATTTCAAAACAACTTTGGTACGTAGATTATATATATTACTTCTTTTTTTTTTTAAATGTAAGACGAAAAATCAAGTATGTTGATACTCACCGGAGGAGGTAAAATGAAAAGGGCTTCTAAAAGATATTAAGACCAATAGCAGACTGAATGTAAAGATTAGGTTTAGGTGGGTTACATTTTATCTGAATTCTCTATGAATGGTTGTTTTTCTTCCGTTCCTACTGAAAACAAATTAAAAATAGGACTATTGGAAATATAAGTCCTATTTTTTATGTTTTCCTCATAGAAACTATAAAACTCAAGAAATATATATAATATATATGAAGTGTAGTGTTCCTCTTTAAAAAAAAAAAAAAAAATCATAGGTGTACGATATAGGTAAAGATTAGACTGGAATGGGATACGGAATTATTTTTTGTATGGCTTTTTTCAATGTGATTTAGCAACTTTTTTTTACAAAACCTTTCACCTAAAGATAGTATAGTATAAAATCTTATCCAAAAAAAAAAAAAAATCTGGAAATGGGACTTAGCTGGTTTTGGAATTCCACGCCTCATATAATCTATGTTGCTCAGTGCTGATGATTTTAATTTTGGTAATGTTTTTAGAACTGATGATAAATGTATAACATTAAAATTTATATGTTTCACCCAATATATAAAATATACAAATATATAAATCACTTACAATATGGATGAGCTGTAGGGAGGCAACACATTGTAATATTATCGTCCTTTATATGAATAGCACCACTAATATTCTGATGAATAAGCTAAATATAAAAAAAAAATTAAATTACTATACATACAGCTGACATCCCAACTCATCCTACCACTGCCCTCACCTCTTACGCTGATGACACATGTGTGTTATCAGTAAACAATGATCCCTTCATTGTCTCTCAAACACTCCAATCCCTAAATCTCTAAACCTTCAAGAATAGTGTCAAAAATGGAGAATCAGAATAAATCCAAACAAATCCCACCAAATAACGTTTACCCTACGTCATAAGCCTACGACTTCCTGTCCTACAGTATCCTTTAATGATATTCCAATAATCCCTGTTGAACAGACACGCTACCTAGGACTCCACTTGGACAAACGACTAACTTGGAATCCACATACAAGACTAAAACGACAAGAAACTGCCCGTCGTTTCAGACTACTTTAACATTTACTAGACAAACGTTCAAATTTCCCAATTAATTACAAAAGACTCATATACATGACTGTGATTAGACCTATTTGGACGTACGGAGTTGAGCTTTGAAAACAGAAAAATAACAAATTTTTCAACTATGATAATAATAGTATGTGTAATAAATCACTTCATTGACGATGCATTTTAGTTGAAAACATTTTTATTTAATATAAAATATATTTAAGGTAATACGGAAAAATAATATTTATTTGAATATATTATTTATGAATGAGAAAAATTGTTGATATGTCATAACACAGTTTTTATTCTATTATATTATTATGTATGTTTTTGGGGCTTGAAAATATGGCAAAGCTTGAAATGCATCATTGCTTATTATCCTTATAAATATTTTAATATCCTTGTATAATAAATACATATCATTCGAAATTAGTTTTCAAATGAAAATAATACCAACAAAAGTGGCAAATTAGTCATCAACCATAATTTAATTCATTATTTGTTTATTTTATTTTTTAATTAATGCCCGATAAAAGTTACTTGGAGATAATATGATATATTTTTTGGTTTATTTTTAGGAGCAGGTTAGCTTAGTTTGCAAGGCAACGAGCTAACGGGCCCGATTTCAGTTCCGCAATTAAACGTTAATTTTATTACAGTTTTTCTGCTACATTAGCCTTGGATGGACTGTTGGTCGAGGGACCCTCCAGTGGCACACTCAGCCTCATTAAAGTGAGAACTTGTATCCTGACATCAAACGAAACTAACATACTCTGAACTGAATACCCTTTATTGGATTTTTTACTCTAAAAATTTTCTATTCACACCAATCTATTTTAACCTTCTTGTAATATATATAAAATTCAAATTTTTATAAGGTTTCTTGTTGGTAGATGAAATCGTCTCGAATGGACTTGAATTATGCAGGCTAGTAGAGCTTAAACTTTTTTGTTATCGGTTGTTCGTATGAATTTTAATGACACATGTAACAGGTATGGTAACACGGTAAGAGCCGTTCAAAAATCTTCATCAGCTACCCTCTCATAAATACCTCCTGAGAAGGATTTTGATTTCTTTAAGGTTACAAAGAGATTTTGAAAGAATCACTGAAGCCATAAATCCTGCTATTCATGTGGAATGATCTCCCCCCCCCCTTCACTCCCCCACCCATCCCCCACCCCTTTCTTCTCCCCCCTCCTCTACTCCAGAGCTTAAGAAACGAATTTTATCTTGTTAGTTCGGAACATATTATCAACAGGTTCGGTTTCCGATTCCCATTTCAAACCGTATGCTGCTATACCATGTGGAATATATCATATTGTGCACATTTAACATTTAAATTAATTTATATAATATAATTAATGAAACCCCTCTCCATTATTAACAATAATTAATTAATATATTTTTTATTTATTTATTTGAATTGCACATATTGTATGGATGTATTCTTTGTCATCCATATTACTCGTTCCCCTTTAAGAGGCAGCTTGTAATATTTATTCAATATAACAATTTAAAAAAATAAAAAAATAAAAATTATGTTTGCAATTGTCAATAATGACTGTTTATAGATTAAAGATTAAAATAAAAAAAATGTACCAAAACAAACAATTTTCTTCAATTTGGTAATATATAACTATTTTCTAAAAATATTATTTTTATTTTAAATATATTTTTTATCACCTAATTTCAATTTCTTTATATGTAACATAATCTATATATATAACGACAAGAACAACAGGCCTATAGCTTTATATGATTGATTTATAATGTTTTAAATTCTGGGATTTTTTTTTTTTTTTTGTATATATATATATATAATATATATATATATTTCTTCAATTTGGTCATATATATAACTATTTTCTAAAAATATTATTTTTATTTTAAATATATTTTTTATCACCTAATTTCAATTTCTTTATATGTAACATAATATATAACGACAAGAACAACAGGCCTATAGCTTTATATGATTGATTTATAATGGTTTTAATTCTGGGATTTTTTTTTTTTTTTTGTATATATATATATATATATATATATATATATATATATATATATATATATATATATATATATATCAATTTATTGAAATTTACAACTGTACAAATATGTACATCAAGTAAATGAGCTGATAACGATTACAATGACATTTCAAAACTTGAAAAGAACTACTCATCAGTAGGACTTCAATTCAAATTCTACACTAGGAGGTCTCTGGGCCATCTTCGTTTAGGACGCCTCGGAGAATTATCAGGAATGGAGTGGGAAGCTAGTTGAGAAACTGACGGATTTGAGTGGTTATGGAGCTTACTATATAATATGGATATATCTGGTTTGGGCTAAATAAAGTAAGGGGCATTTAGCATTTTTCGAAAGGATTGGATATCAGATGAATTGGATACGTCAAAATAGGTCTAATCACCGTTATGTAAATGTCTTTAGAATGAATTGAACTCGTAAAAAAAAAAAAAAAAAAAAAAAAAAAAAAAAAAAAAAAAAAAAAAAAAAAAAAAAAAAAAAAAAAAAAAAAAAAAAAAAAAAAAAAAAAAAAAAAAAAAAAAAAAAATTAAACAAACAATTATTTTTTTCAGTAAAGATACTGAAATGACAAAGGAAGGAAGGATATCCACATATTGTTTTCAATAGAAGATTTTTATACTCTCCGCAAATGTTTCATTTTCCTCAGGTGTTTACGTCCCCATATTCTTTAGTTGGAGCACATAGAACACATTAGAATAATTAAAAAATGTTTATCAAATGAAAGCAAAAAGATTTTTAAAAAGATAATTACAATATTTTAATTCAGTATAATTCATTACAGTTTTGCATTATATAAGATGTATCCCTCAAGAATATATCTATAATAATGATCTCCCTGTCCTACAGTATCCTTTAATGATGTTCCACTAATTTTTGGAATCCAGATACAAGAAACTGCCCGTTGTTTTCGTCTACTTCAACATTCACTCGACAAATGTTTCATTTACATAACATTAATTAGACCGATTTGGACATATGGAGTTGAGCTTCGGGGCTCCACTAAACCATCCAATTTGTCCCGTATCCAATTCTTACAAGCCAGAATCCTTAAAATCCTAAATGCTCCTTAATTCGTCTCAAACTTATCCATACAGATCTTAATATAACTTACGTTTCTGACTTAGCTCAAACCAGATATCTCTCCTTTTATAGCAAACTCCACAACCATTCAAATTCATTAGTATCACAACTTGCTTCACATTCCATTTCAAATAACCCTCCGAGGTACCTGAAAATAAGATGGCCTCGGGACCTTCTAATGTAGTACTTCATTATATAGAACCTTTATGAGTGTTACCAATGGGTAGATGCTTTAAAAACAAGTGACGTGTTCTTTTATCATCATATTTTTCAACACTATTCGACAGCAATACAAAGATGAATAAACTAACGATACTCCACATGGAACGGTATAAATGCCTTCCCCTGTAAAAACAGACTCATCTGCTCATAAAATTCACCTCAAAAAGTAGTGTTCTTTAACACAATCTGCATTCAGAAGCCAACGGCTAAATTCAGGTCTATGTTCATTATCATTGGATTTTAAACATTGCATTGAAAATCTAATAATAATAAATAGATAAATGTAATAAAATAAGATTCTCTGATGTGGTGTCGCTTTATTGACAGTTTTCCTTTATTTTCTATTAAGCAATCATTTTTTTCTTTCCTTTCTATTCCAATGAAGAGTTTATGATGTTTAAAATGCACATTTTCATTAAGGGATTGTCATAATGTTTTATTTACACAAGTAACTGATTTGTATGCCAAATGAGAACACCATGTTTTTTCAGTTTCAAAAGTAAATTTCTCCATGAAAATGAAACAAAATCATTACGTTTAACATATCATTCGAAAACTAAATAAACTTGCAAGTTTTTGTAAGATTTGATGTTTTGTGGATAGTTTTTTCGAAAAACGGTGAGCGTTGATGTAATATAAGACATTGTGATTTCCCCAAATAAGGTGAAGATCAAGTTGTTCTTTAGATACCAAGTTTGTAAAATTCAAGGTTTCAGATACTCTAATATTATAAAACATTTAATGCAAAATCTGAAAATGTGGTAAACATTTGAAAAATATTTAGACGAAATAAAGATATTACAGTTTTTATGGAAAAAAAACGTGGTTTCCTCAAAAAAGTCTTTGATTTATCGTATATCTGCAACGGATTGGAATAGAAAGGTGAGGTCTTCGGCATTTTGCTATATTTTTTATTTAGTTTCACCCTTTTTTTTTTTTTTTTACTTTAAGAGGTACTCACCTTTTATTCAGCTTTAAATTTCAATAAATAACAAATAAAAAAAAATGTATGCTTGCCTTAAAAAGGGTTAGTATTTAGTTGACTACATTTAACTCTTACATAAGATAAATACAACTGTTTTTTGGGATAATATCCATAATTAAAAAAAAAAAAATACAGAAAGAAAACATAGGATAAGCAGCCGTAATTGCTGTTTTCAGACAAGATATTGCGGTAATCTCAGCATTTATTGAATAAAGTATCGTAAAATATAATACGGCATGTATATCAGAAGGATGCAGATAAAAGGCAGATTTAAAGGGAAAAAATCGTAAAGGAATTTTATAGCCAACAATATCTGGGGAAGGAAGAATAAAGCTGAAGACAGGGGCATAAAGTAGCTTTGACTACTTACTTAAAACCATCTCCCCCTCGATTCGGAACCTCTGTTTCCCTTTTGAGAAGTTTTATTGCATATTCAAACCCGAGCTCTTCGTCAATGGTCCAAGTAATGGTGTACTTATCCGGCCTCAACGGGGGCAATCTCGAATTTTGGGGTCTCTGCGGTCGCTGTGTTTAGGAAATTTTGTGGATCGTAGGGCGGTGATGTAGATAATCTAATCCACATTTAAGGTAAAATCCTTTTTATTTCAATTTTTGCCCATTAAATATACACTTTTTAATCCTAAGCTTCTATAAATGAAGAAAACTATCAATAAATTATAGTGTCATATACACAAACAAGCAAGCAATAAACTTTCTTGGATGCACCACTAGGAAAACGGCGTGGAATAGAAGAAAGCCAGGGGCTTGGCTTTTGATGCAATTAAGGTTTCCGGGAATTCTCAAACTCACAAGGGGACGTTTTAACTTGTAACTCACATGTTTGAATGTCGAATTTTGTGTGGGTAGAAGGGACCTATAATAGTGCAAAACTAGAGTTATAGCCGCCAATGAGCATTAGGAGCCGAGAAAAAAAATAAAATATGAAAATAACTTTTTTTTTTTGTAATAAATTGTTTTATTTTTTTTCTCAGCTCTCAGTCATGATAGAGAAATGATTCTTTCACGATCAATTACAGTTATGTATGCTATTTGGTATAAAAATACTCGCTATGCTCAAGAAACTAACCGGCTTTAGGTGCTCAAAAATGACAAAATTCCAAGGAAATCTGCTGTAAATCAGTGGAAACTTTTTTCATGGACAACTGACCTCAAATTTCGATTTAGCGCACCATAAAACCCTTATGTGTGAAAATTTAACAAAATCAAAAAATATTAAAATTTTGAAGTTGAGATTTCAATGTCTAACGGCCAAAACAACTGCTGTGTTCCACCGATTACAACAGTAATAGCATCACTAGAATCAGCATGCATTCTGTTTTTTATCCATGCGTGTAACATTGGTTTTACTCTAGATTTTAGTGGGCAAAAACCGATGTGAAAAATTCCAAGGTCAGCTATAACTTGAGATATTTCAATAAGGGGAAATCCTGCGACCTCCGGATTTGGGCTAAACTATGCAGTTTTACGGCTTCTAGATGACCTTAAAATTTGGTTTTAATCGGTGGCAAAATGTATGAGATAGCGCAAATTATTTACATTTTTTTCAGACAGCCCCTTCTTTAATCCTACAAAATTTTAAAGGTAAAAAAAAATTATTTTTGATTTCGACAAAATTAAGTTTCTACATGTTTTACGAGATGGGGAATCTGAAAACAATATCAGTTTTTAGTTTAAAAATTTTCCTCACCCTTAGCAAAACGGAAGTATTTTTTATATCAAATAGCATACTCAACTGCAATTAAACGTGAAAGAATCACTTTTCTATCTTGACTAAGAGCTGGGAAAAAAATAAAACGTGATTTTCATTGTCAGTAAAATGGATCTTCGTTTTAAACGTTCATTGGCAAGGAGAAGAACTTAGTGCTGGTTTTTGAAATGGATATGTCGATACTTTTTTGATGTAAAGTTTTTTTTTTTTTTTTTTTTTTTTTTATTTAATAGAAATTTACAACTGTATATACAATATATTATACATTAAGTAAATACGATGATAATGATAAAAATGACTTGTCACTTGTTTTTAAAGCAACTACCCATTGGTAGCACTTCTAAAGGTTTTATATAATGAAGCATTATACTAGAAGGTCTCGAGGCCATCTTCTTTTCAGACGCCTCGGAGGGTTATCTGGAATGGAGTGAGAAGCAAGCTGTGATACTAATGGGTTTGAATGATTGTGGAGTTTGCTATGAATGGATAGATATCTGGTATGAGCTAAGTCAGAAACGTAAGGTATATTAAGATCTTTGTGAAGTTTGTTTGTGACGAAGTAAGGAGCATTTAGGATTTTTCTAAGGATTTTGGATTGTAAGGATTGGATACGAGATGAATTGGATGGTTTAGTAGAGCCCCAAAGCTCAACTCCGTACGTCCAGATAGGTCTAATCACAGTTATGTATATTAGTCTTTTGTAATTAATTGAGAGCTTTGATCGTTTGTCGAGTAAATGCTGAAGTAGTCGAAAACGACGGGCAGTTTCTTGTCTTTTTTTAGTCTTGTGTGTGGATTCCAAGTAAGACGTTTGTCCAGATGGAGTCCTAGGTAGCGGATCTGTTCAACGGGGATTAATGGGACATCATTAAAGGATACTGTAGGACAGGAAGTCATAGGTTTACGACGAAGGGTAAAGGTTATTTGATGGGATTTATTTGGATTTATTTTGATTCTCCATTTTCGACACCATTCTTGAAGGTTTATGATATGGGATTGGAGTGTCTGGGAGGCAATAAATGGATCATTGTTTACTGATAACACACAAGTGTCATCAGCATACGTGGTGAGGATGGTGCTAGGATGCGTAGGGATGTCAGCTGTATACACCGTGTAGAGGATTGGACCTAGGATACTTCCTTGAGGAACACCTGCTGCTTGGTTAAAGAGAGAGGAATAGGAAAAGTTATGATTAACTTTAAAAGTTCTATCACTGAGATAGGAGCGGATAATAAGGAAATATGTAGAAGTGATGTAAAGTTATTTTTCAAACTCATTTTCACACGCTCTATCTCTGTTGATGTTGCTCGGATGGAAAAATGATCAGAAATATAATGAAGAATATTTTTTGTTTTATAACATTTATAGCTAGGAGCTATATTGGTTTCATGAAAAAAAATCACATTTGAAACCGTCATTTTCTCTCAACTTTATTTATTTCGAATAATCATTAATTGTGAATTTTATTTTATTTTTTTAAGCTATTAATTAAAATTTACAACTGTATATTCAATAGAAATTGCAATACATCAAGTATATATGATGATGATAAAAATGACACATTTGTTTTCAAAGCAACTACCCATTGGTAGCACTTATAAAGGTTCTATATAATGAACTATTGTAGGTCCCGAGGCCATCTTATTTTCAGGCGTTTCGGACGATTATCTGGAATGGAATGAGAAGCAGGTTTTGAAACTAATGGATTTCAATGGTTGTTGAGTTTTCTGTAATAGGATCTGGTTTAAGCTAAGTCTGAATTTAATTTTAACTTAAGTAATTTGGCCTTTTAATTGTAAAATATAAATTTGTAAAAAAACTACTGTTTTTCTTACTTTTTTTTTTTTTTTTTTTTTTTAATTCATACAAATAATTAAACAAAATATAATCCTTGTGCGTCCCCTGCTCCTGTATGTATTAGGATGCTGGGCATATTCTAAAGCTGCTGAAAAAGAGCACTTGATTAGCGATATAAAATTCAGAGGCGTTATGGTTGTAGAATAATTTTTATTTAAAAATTCTCTGCTAGTTCATTTAGAACTATTTAAATATTTCATTAATTGGGACGATTCAGGCCTCCTCATGATATATTTACATATATATTTTTTAATGAAAATTTGTTAATCATATATTTAAAAAATTGTCAAAAGGCTGTTATATATATATAAACATTTACATGTTTTTTTCCGTATGCTTGTTACAGAAATATAAATTAAACATATATATATTTTAGTTTTTGCCTCTTTATAGGTATTTACATTAAGAAAATTAAAATAAAAAAAAAAAAAAAAAACCTAAAAAAACTACACAATAAAATGTAAATGAGAAATAAATATGTACCTACAATAAAAATATATAAATTAAAATATACAATATGAATATTTAGTTTAAATAAAGTATAATCCTATACGTCAAGTTATGTCAAATAATATTTGATTAGTACGTTTGTGGGCGTACCTTTTCAGTAGTGTCTTGTAATCTATTTTCTGTATGATGTGATTGACAGAAAGTGGTATCGGAGAAAATAATTTTTGTGCCTAAAAGTTAGTGTACAGTTTAATTGAAGGCAGGTTGAAGTCGTAGGACATATTTAAAATGTATGATATTAAATAGCCGTTTACCGTTTTTGTATGAGCTATACTGAACCGGGTCAAGGCTACTTCCACTATTCTGGAATTACGAGTTGAGGTACTCCAGGGTATTTTTTATTTTATCCAACTATTAGTAAGACTTCTAACATGTTCTGCCACTCTTGTTTTATTTGTTTTGTTTTTTTTAATTTGGCTTTTTCAGCTTTATTTACCATAACTAGGTTTTTTATCAGCTAATGCGTCTTATGCTTGAGCTTCTTTAAGAGGATGACTTGATCCATGGATACAGGAGGGTTCATGGCAGGACTTCTTACCTGGTGGACGTTATTCTTCGAGCTTAGGATGATGAGGATTCCAGAACTGTTCGAAAGTTTGCAGATAAGATAACAGTTAGCTATGGTAAGGTATGGTCGAGCTAGGTTATGAGTCTCTTCCCCAATCATCGTTCTCTCTAGACCTCACGCCTACCAACTACCATTAACTAATGTTTATTTAATTCAGCTATATTAAAAATATAACAACTGCTGCGTTCAACCGATTACAATAGTAATAGCATCACTAGAATCAGCATACATTTTGCTTTTTATTCATGCATATAACATTGGGATTAATCCAGATTTTAGTGGACAAAAACTGATGTGAATGAAAAAATCCGAGGTCAGTTATAACTTAAGATAAGATATCTCAATAAGGCGAAATCCTGTGACCTCCGGATTTGAACTAAACTATGCAGTTTTACGGATTCTAGATGACCTTAAAATTTGGTTTTAATCGGTGGCAAAATGTTTGAGATAGCGCGAATTGTTTACATTTTTTTCAGAAATTTATAGCCTCGTGCATTCTAGAAAAATCAATAAATTTAGAAGAAATTTAAAAAAATATTGGGAAGTTTTTTTTTACCACTGATATTAATTTTAATTTTCAAAGATCTTATGGTTTCAACAATTTGAAAAAAAATATGGGTGGTTTACGGTATGGGAAAATTTTTTTCTTTTAACCGGAACCTGATATTATGATTTTTAGATTTTGAACAAAATGTTCATAATGCAATCTTATGGTTTGCCAATGCCACCAATTTGAAATTAGCCTAAAAAATATGGGTGGTTCTTAAGTTATAGCTGACCTCGGATTTTTTATTTAATATTTGGTGAGCAAAAATCTGGAGTTTTAAATGCTTATTCTAGTGATGCTATTACTATTGTAAAAAACATGTATAGATGGTGCTAAATTTCTGTGGAATTTTGTCATTTTTTATTAGTTGTTGAGCACCCTAAAGCCGAGTGGTGTCTTGAGCATAACGGAAGTATTTATATATCAAATAGCATACATAACCGCAATTAAACGTGAAGGAATCATTTCTCTATCTTGACTGAGACCAGAGAAAAAAATAAAACGTGATTTTCATTTTTTTTTTTCTCGGCTCCTAATGCCCATTGGCGGCTATAACTCTAGTTTTGCACTATTATAGGTCCCTACTACCCACACACAAATCGGTATTCAAATCTTTGAGTAACAACTCCCAACGTCGCCTTGTTAGTTAAAAGAGGGGGATCGTTAATGTATTTACCACGTTTCTTTATAAATAAATAACCAATTGGCACATAATTTTAAACATTTATGGAATGTCAATGTCTTCCTCGGTGAATTGGAAACCTCTTGTACAATATTAATGGTCTAACAAACAAATAAAATCAACACGGACCGCCAACATTATTAAAAATAAACACAACTTGAAGCTAATGATAAAATAACAAAACACTTGATAATCATGAACATGTAACTAATATTTCCCTGCTATGATGTCCGGCGATTTCCAGGAATACACAGGTTGCAGTATGTTTGATTGGCATTGCACCGTAGCTGGTTGGCATATACTGCTTACTGTTGACAAAATTGTCCTAATATCCATCATAGCAGTCTATTAAACTGAAACCAACTGACTGGAACAGAGAATTTCAATACATAAAACCCAAAAACATGTAAAGTACAACTTTTTTGAAAAAATTAAAGTTACTGAGAAAAATTAACCCAATGGCATGTTAATGACTAGTGATGAAGCTACTCATGGGTAGCACTGCAATACTACTATGGACTTTATTATGAAAGTAATTTCTTCTATTTCTTATTCTGCCTCTTGCACCTTTTCGAAAACCTGAATAAAATTATTTTTTTGGTATCCCCAGGCGCTATCAAACCATTCACTGATATCCCGAGTTAAGGTGGCCTAATCAAAGTTTTCGAAGACTTCCTTGGTACCTTTCTGTTCTAATTTTAAAGATTAAAAAAACCTTCGTATCGTTATGATATCCTTACCCTACGTTCTTCCATTTTTTTTTAAATACCAATTTTACCTTCTCATCGAACTGCCCCCTTCGAAAAATCGTTTATGACTTGAGGTACGCATGATGGTATAGAAGGATCAATACAATAAGGATTGATGAATTAATTGTAACTTCTGTTAGAATTTATTTTAATTTAATAACTAGTTTTGAATCTAGAACATTTATCATTAGTTCTAAAATCATACGAAAATTTCAAAACATCAGCACTTTGTTACATAGATTAAAATATTTCAAACTTTTTTTTTAAATTTAAGGCAAGAAAACACAGTGGAAAGTGGAACACCCATTATCCGAACATCAATTATCTGAAGGTTCAATTAACAGAACGGTTTTTTATATGTACTTTTAATTAAATGTATCTTATAATTACTTTTCTGTATTGCTAAAACATGATATGCCAGGATTAAGAAATAATAATTTCTCATAAATTGTAAAAAAAAAAAAAAATTTTAATGTGCATTTATTGAAATTTACTACTGTACAAAATATATGCATCAAGTAAATGTATTGACGTTTATAATAACATGATAAAACCTGAATAAAATTACTCATCAGTAGCACTTTATTAAAAATTCTACACTAGAAGGTCTCTAGGCCATCTTCGTTTCAGACGCCTCGGAGAATTATCAGGAATGGAGTGGGAAGCAAGTTGAGAAACTGACGGATTTGAGTGGTTATGGAGTTTGCTATGAAAGGATAGGTATCTGGTTTGGGCTAACTCAGCAAAATATGGAACATTAACGGAATACATCGCATTTTTGATCACTTTTTGTTTTAAAATTATAGCATCTTAACAACAATAAAACGAGTGTTTCTTTCATTTAAAGACAAAATGGAAATCATTATTTGGCTAAAGAACAGTGAATCATTAGCTGGGTTGGTTAATTAACATGGGAATTATATATATATATATATATATTATTTTTTTTAGCTGGTTTCAGTTATTTGAATTTTTTATTATCTGAACCACCCCTGGCAACATTAGTTCGAATAATCGATGCTCTTCTGTTTTCTTATACTAACCTAAAGAGGAAAAATGAAAAGAACTTCTAAGAGATTTCAAGACCTTGAGCAGAGGGAAATTAAAAATACGAAAGGTTCAGGGAGTTAAGTTGTTTAGGTTTTCCATTTGATTGGTTGATTTTTTTTCTTTTTCCTACTGCAAAAAAAAAAAAAAAAAAAAAACAAAAAAAAAAACAACTAGGACTACTTATTCTACATTTATCTGATAATTTAAACAAAACTCAGACTTTCTTTTGAAATATTTTATGATTTTTAATTATTCCTAAATATTTAATTTTAGACATTTTTCTACTTGATAGTTTCGCCGAACCTAAAATAAGTTTATAGTTATTTTTAGTGAAGTTGAAACCCTGTGCCTTATTATTATACGCCCTTATATAATATTCTTTTAATATATAATTTACTGATCGTCCAGTTTTTCCCGTGTTTTTATCTTCACAGTCATTTTATTTTATTTTATATACATTGTTTTGTTTTTTTTTAGAACGGTTCTACTGTCGTTAAGTGAACGGCAATAACATGGTATTGATTTATCTACTTTAAATATAGGATTTAAATCTAATTCACTTAATTGTTGTTTAAATAAAAATAAATCAAAGACCCCTTGAGCCTATCAGCTAATGAAAGAACAACATGGAACATGTTTTAGGGTTTCCTTGATCGTCGATGCTTATTTGTTGTTTTTTTTTTTGTTTGTTTTTTTCGCTTACCAGTGATTTATTTGTCGGTAGAGGATCAATTATGAAATTAAACAGCTACATTATTCTGACAGCCTGTTTGTTCCTTTTTTTTCAGCTTACCCGTATGATTTTAAATTATTTAAATTAATTTAAGAACTAATAATTATTCGAAATAAACAAAGTTGAGAAAAAGGGGTTCCAAATGTGAATTTTTTTTATTCAATCTATATAACTCCTGAACTGTAGGTGCTAGTGGCAAATTTAATATAACAATAGTCTAGTCAATGAATGCTTAAATGAGGGGTGTAGAGTGCATGAATTATACGATTATTTTTGACCTCAGGGCGTCGTGCGGAATAGTTAGAAGGTAAACATACTAAAAGCCCCTACCCCTGTGAGCTTACGTCGCGGTAAGAGAAGAAAGTCCCATTTTTGCGTTTTTCGAATATATCTCGAAAACGGTAGACTCTAGAAAATTATGTTTTTATAAAAATTAAAGCTAATTAATTTTCCTGTAATATTAATCCGTATAATTCTATCGGTGTTCCAACGGTTCTCGAGATATATAATATTGAAAATCAATAATTTTTGGGGGGAAAAAATGTTGAACTAAGAAAAAAACGTCAGAATCATAGCTTTAGAACATTAGCCGTTTAGTAGTCGCAACCGATCTGAGAGATCACCCAAGTATTCCGAGTAGAATTTTTATAATGAGATAAGCGACTCAGTACTTTTCAACTAACATTTCTCGAATGCGATTATTAGTGACGTCAAATCCTCAATTTTCTATCCAGATTTTTAGTTATTTAGTTTCTATTCCGCTGTTACCGGGACAAGATCTATTAGGCTCATTGCGAATACTGACGCGACAGATTTTATTTTATCATTATTACATTATAAATCGTAAGCGCACGTTCGATTTTGAAAATCCAGGCGATATTGAAATTATCCGTAAAATCTATTCTATGTAATACGGAGAATAATAGTGATGTAGAAAATTTTGATAAAAGTAAGACAGATTCTGAAAGTGAAACAGACTTTGTTGAAGAAAGAATTGAGCATTCAGATACTGAACACTAAGATGGTGTATCTAGTGATGAGGAATGCATAACCGATAATTCAATTATAGGTAAGAGTTTGTTTATGTTTCATATATTATATACACGAGGATGCTCCACCTGAAGCAAGTCATGAAGAAGACGGCTCTGTAAGACGACGTTGTGAATTATGTGAGAAACGAAGGCTGACTGAATACTTTTGTGAACAATGTAAAATGTATTTAATGTTTAAAACATTCAAAAATTGCCTGTCTAGCTAAACTAGATAAATAATATTTTTATAACTTATTTTATTAATGTGTATTAATATGTGCATTTCTTTAAAAATCAAATAAAGTAAATGAGAAAAATAAAAATGATGAATTCATCTGTAAAGCGATTGAATTTCAAGAGGTGATCTGCCAGATCGTTGCGACTATTGGTGTTAGTCCTAGGGTTGCGACTACTGGAGGGTTAAATTTACTGTAATTTTATATATACGTTTCTGACACTTGAAGCAAATGTTTGATAAAAAGTGAGGTAAAAATTATTTATTTTTCGAACATTATCTATTTTTAATAATGTATATCTCGAAAACCGTTGCAAGTTCGACAAATATGTATAGAATCAATTTTATAGGAAATTTAATAGGCTTTAATTCTGACTTGTGCCATATTTTTTTGGAGTCTACCGTTATCGATATATAATCGAAAAAACCATAAAATGGGACCTTCTTCTGTTCCCCAACCGTAAGCTCACCCCTCAGGGGCGGGTGTAGTATGTTTATCTTCAAACTATTCCTAACGAAGCTATGAAGTCAAACATTACCGCCTATTTTATGCACTCTACAATATGTTTATTGACTGGATTACAAAACATATTATCCATTTCATTTCTGAAAAGTCAATATATCAAATATTTAATCAAACCAGTATAGCTTTTAAACGTTAGGTCCTTGCGACAAATTATATATAATTAAAAATATTTTCTATTTATTTTCTGACAAGTGAACTATCGACAAACTTTCGATCTGAGCAAACCTAACAAAGATAGCGCGTTTCAAACTACGCGTAACGCCCTCGCGTTTCCCAAAAACGTATTACTTCTGACCAACTAGGCTAAGGGTAATACATAGGCAAAGTGCTGATGTTATGTATGTTTCTAGAACAGATGATAAATGTTGAACATTTGGTGTAGTTTTCAAATAAAAATAATTCCTATAGAAGTGGCAATTAATTCATCAATCCTTTTTTTACTGATCCTTTTATTTATACTTGATTGATTGCTTTATTTTATTAATATTACAGAATCAGATGCTACTAAATTTTCATTGTTTTTAACTTGTAATTAAAATACCTGTTTGTACTAAACTAACAAAAAATATTATTGCAGGGATACAGTTTGAGGGCAATGAATAATTTAACGGTGAACGTATGGCGCCGTAACGTCGCAATGACGTTCGGTATAAAAACCGTTGTGTGTGAAAAAGCTCGTTATCTTCTTCGCTCCACTAATGGATTGGTTTTTACCGTTAAGGAAAAAACCGAATGGACGTGACACAGCCCCTGTATACTGTGATTGTAGCCACTGAAAACTGATACTTGAAAGTCCAACATTCGATTGGATTAGGTCGAAGGTAATATCTTTTTTTTACATTTATTACATGAATATATCATGTATAAATGACCTAACACATTGCAAGTTGTTACCGTGGTATCGCTTCTGTAATTCATTTTCTTATAACACAGTATGAGTATTACATTTATGAACGCGCAGGACAATACCTTTATTATAAATCCAACGCACTATCTTTTAAGGTGTTAAAAACTTACTTTACTTCGTCCGCTCTCGTAAGTAAAAATCTTAATGTAGTTTCATTTTATCTCCCGCTATAATGAAAATGATATAATTAAATTTTGATCCACCTCAGCAAAACCTCACATATTATTGACCGTAAGAGCCAGTACGAAGATCCATTACTACGCTTCTGTAGGTCTGGCCTTGAGATTTGTTTATTGTAGTAGCAAAAGAAACCTTTTTTAGAAATTTTAATAATTTGAATTGAAACGGTAGATCAGTATAAATCATTGAGATCCTAGGAATAATTTTGATTTATCCAGGTGCTCTGTTCCAATGACAATTGTAGCCGCTTTAACTATGAAGATCGCCTAGTTAAAATTTAAAAAATAATTGATTAAGTAGTTTTCGTGGTTAGTGATCACAAACGAAAAATGGCTTTTCCTTTTACGAGTATATTATGGCATATATTTTACGCCTAAAAATTTAGGCCTATCTGGACCAACGTTCTAAAACTTTAGGAGACAGCAAAACTTTCGGACACTAAACGTATATAATCAGTCAAATCCAAATTTCTGAAAACTATAGCTATCGTCCCTTAATACGTATCCAACAATAACTTGCATCATAGCCTATTATCCCTATTTTCCTACTCTATATATTAAGCAAACGTACCAAAATTCTTCTAAATCTTTCCAATCGTCTATATTATGTTTCTAGGGGTAAGTGACCAGCAAGGGTAATGTAGTCGAAATTCCTTCTAAAAAGGAAAATTCTACGCACGCAACGATACGATTCCTCATCGGACTCATCAGACTAGAATTACCGTTCCCTTGTGAACAGCTATGTTCATACCTCAATCAACGAAAAACAAATACTCATAAAATCCCAGGATTGTCCTTGAATTTCATTGGCCTGTTTAGCCCTATATATGTGAGAGAAGTTCTTAGTTATAAGTCTGAGATAAACCAGAATTAAGCGACTAGCATCTTTTGTGATAGAACGTTCTCTGAAGACACTGGGGGAGAGGTGTAAGTAAAATGTACTATATGCCAAATGTTGAAACCTAGATTCTGCCGGGGGTGCAAGAGCTATGATTGCGATTTCTGTAAATAATTTTTTTTTTCTGTAAAAGATAAACTATCTACCGTTTTATATCGTTTCTGTCCTGTTTTAAACTATTTTTGGTGACTTTTTCTTAGAGGGCCCGTTTATACACCCCAACGTTTCTAGTTTTATTTTAAAAGCTTTTTAATAAATCGTCGTTAAAAATTGTTTTGTAATTGTTTTTAAATACGGCTTCTTTTTATTTAATTTATATTTTTTATTAACCCTAATACGTTTCAAATGGTTAAAGTATAAGGGACGTTAACACTTAAAAAAGAATAAAACATTTTGCTGAAAAAATGAAAAAAAAAAAAAAATCGATTGGTTTGAATTTAGTGCTTGCCAATGGTAAGGCTGTAATTAACTCGTTGAGTTTACTTTAAATAACATTATTTAAACATTAAAGAATAATAAAATAGAGAATGCTTATTTGATTTATTATTTTATATAATTATATCCTGTATAAAGAACCTAGAGCATAATATTTTAGTTTTAAAAAAAAAAAAAATAAAAAAAATAACAAATACTCATAAAATCCCAGCATTGTGCTTGAATTTCATTGGCCTGTTGAGCTCTATATATGTGAGAGAAGTACACTCAGGCTACGGAAGTGCTTTTAAAGTTATAAGTGCCTGTTTATTCTATTAGGTTTGAAGGGCTTCATACATCCCTTCCTATGTAAAGAACTGATTGCATATTGTAATTTACCCTGCATCCCCTGCGCAAGGGAATGTTTTCTATTAATTGGGAAATAGAAAATAGATAACGAATTTTCAATTTCGTTCGATTAAACTAATAAATTAATAATTTTTTTTTTAGATGCAGTCTTGTAAATGGTTGTCCGGATATCAATACATGTTTTTAAAAAAACAACTCGATACTGGCACTTCGATACTAATTAAAAAATAAATGGCTATAATAATCCAAATAACAGCTAATATATTAAACTAAACCCATTAAAAAAAAAAAAAAAAAAAAAAAAAAAAATTTCATGCTGCTTTGATAAAGTTTTAGGGCTCTAAAATTTCTAAAAGGTTCTAAAATCTTTGATGATGATTTTATTAAATATATTTATTTAATAATTTTGATGTCTGTTAAGTAGCAATGCTTGATTTTTGGGGAAGTATTGTTGATCTAGTTGGAACATCTGAGGTAGTCCCATAAAATGTGAAATCAGCTGAACGCTTTTTAAGAAAGATCATAACATTAATTAATAAGGAATCATATAACCTTCCACTGTAAACATATTTATTCATGGCAACTAAATCTAAATTATTAATTTTCGTATACAGTCAACTCTCGCTGTGTCGAACTTCGATAAGTTCGATTCTTAAATAAGTCGAACGAAATCTGCGGTCGCAAGTACATTGCACGTGAATTTAAATGAGTCGATTTCAGACAAAAAAACGTGTAACGTCGTGTAAATAATTCAAACTGAAAATAGGGGTCAAAAGAGAGGAGTTCTAGGACTTCCTTCTCAATGAATCAAACTCAAATTCAAAGAATTTCTTTTCCTGTTTTCTGTCATTGTGTACCTTTTCAGTTCATAGGTACACCAGTTACCTCTTGGTTATTTACTCGAGTGGTTTTAAAAAGTCTCCGCAAAAATTAAAAATTCTTTCAATTAACCAAAAGCACGAGAGAGAAAAAATACAGACGAATTGAGAACCTCCTCTTTTGAAGCCGGTTAAAAATATGCAAGTCTCAAACCGTAAAATCAATACAATTTTTTCACGTTAAATAAACTCCCCGTCAAAAGTATCGCAACACTTTGAAATATTTGAATTTTATAAAAATGTACTTTTTTTTCTTAATAAAGAAAGGTTCTAAAGTCTATAATAAACATTTCTAAACTAGACATGAACAATTTTTTATTAAAATAAATTACAACATTTCTTCCAATAAACAAAAATGTAGGAAAATTTTTATAATTTTCGTCTTTTACAATTTTAAGTTTTAAATTTTTAGTATATATTTAATAAGACATATTGCCCTATCTGGCTTGAATGAATGTTTCCACTAGTCTTGGCATACTTGTAAATAACGAAACGAATGATAAACGTGGACTAAAGAAAATTTCAAAAAAAAAAAAAAAAAAAATCTGAAATTCTATAGTTTGTTATTAATAGGAAAAGACAATGATGTGTCTAATCCTTAATGCCTCACGGTTAATAAATAATATTAATATGAAAATAAACCAAGTGAAATTAGGGTGAATTATGGGTGTTGCAATACTTTTGACGGGGAGATTATATCTATTCAAGTTATTAATAAACAATAAAAGAAAAGAAATAATACAAAAAAAAAAACAAAAAAACTTTCAAATAATAATTATACAACCGTAATTACATTTTTCCAACAAATAACAACTGGAAATGAGCAGTAGAAGCCTTTGGCAATTTGGTGTATTTAATTTCCAAGTTTAAATGGCCCTTTGAAAAGACAGGCATAGCAATGTGCTGGACTTTGACAGGGGTTGGAGTGTCATTATGACTACAAGAGAAATCAGAAGTTTTCTGAGTACTCCTGCGAAGAATCCTTCAATTCGAGAGGGGCTTAGTTCCAAGTCCTTCTAAGATCCCCTACCATCTTGTTCCACTGGGGGGGGGGGGGGGGGGGGATCTCTTCGGCTTCCTCTACTTCGAGGCTCCATGACCACCGTCCCTTTTATTTACTTTTTTCACAAAAAAATAAAATAATTTTATTCTATGAACCGAGGATTTAGTAATGATCTTGGTACATTGATAAATATACAAACCTTGAGAGTTCAAATTTTTAATTTTTGAAAATTTCGTTTACATTTGTATAATAAACAATAATTGCCGTTAGTCAAAGATTTTCCCGTTAATATTTTTTTTTCCGGCTTTCAATTACTTTTTAACAAATATTAAACTTTTCAGTGATATTAGGCTATAAATATGAAGATTAGAGGAAAGTGAACTTGGTTTGAATTTCAAACCCAAAGATGAGTATAAAACATATGAAAAAATAAAAAATAAAAATAAAATGGAACCCTAGAAGGCTCATTTTTTTTTTTTTTTTTTTTTTTTTTTTTTTTTTTTTTTTTTTTTTTTTTTTTTTTTTTTTTTTTTTTTTTTTTTTTTTTTTTTTTTTTTTTTTTTTTTTTTTTTTTTTTTTAATGGTGTAAAAAATATATATGATGAGTTTATGGAAAAAAAACAATAAAAAAGTTACAATTCAATATTTGACAGGGAAACAAAATTTTTATTATAGTTCTTCTGCCATTTACTTCACTCATTATTTCTAATACGTTTACTTTAGAAATTACAAAAAAAAAAAAAATTATTTATTTATTTTTTTATTTATTTAATTGAAATTTACAACTGTATATACAAATATATTATACATCAAGTAAATACGATGATAATGTTAAAAATTACACGTCACCTATTTTTAAAGTAACTACCCATTGGTAGCACTTATAAAGGTTGTATATAATGAATTATATTAGAAGGTCTCGAGGCCATCTTTTTTTCAGACGCCTCGGAGGGTTATCTGGAATGGAATGAGAAGCAAGTTGTGATACTAACGTTTTTGAATGATTGTGGAGTTTGCTATGAAATGATAGATATCTGGTTTGAGCTAAGTCAGAAACGTAAGATCTTTGTGGATAAGTTTGTTTGTGACGAAGTAAGGAGCATTTAGGATTTTTCTTAGGATTTTGGATTGTAATGATTGGATACGAGATGAATTGGATGGTTTAGAGGAGCCCCAAAGCTCAACTCCGTACGTCCAGATAGGTCTAATTACACAGTCATGTAAATTAGTCTTTTGTAATTAACTGGGAGCTTTGAACGTTTGTCAAGTAAATGTTGAAGTAGTCGAAAACGACGCTTGTGTGTGGATTCCAAGTAAGACGTTTGTCCAGATGGAGTCCTAAGTTGCGGATCTGTTAACAGGGATTAATGGGACATCATTAAAGGAGACTGAAGGACAGGAAGTCATAGGTTTACGACGAAGGGTAAAGGTTATTTGATGGGATTTATTTGGATTTATTTTGAATCCTGCATTTTCGACACCATTCTTGAAGGTTTAATATATTGGATTGGAGTGTCTGGGAGATAAAAAATAATTACGAAACAGTTATAAAAATCGTTACGACACAGTATTTTTGGTGACTATTCAGTAAATATTATTCTTTGAATTCACACGTACGACGAACAATAAATCTTTAATTCAAATTTCACACTAAGTAACATAAACAGTAACGACATCTATACGCAATATATTGTATCATACAGTTGCTAAATATCTGACTTTTTAATCGAGATGTGAAGAGATGTCGCTGCTAATATATTAGCATAAATATTTTTATAGCAATAAGTATGAACGATAAAAATGATTGTCCCACATATGGCACTGGGGGCTTTGTAGGGCTAAGATAATTCTATGTCAATCAGCTGTTTTATGAGAGTATGTTAATTTTGAAAAGAATTTTCTAATATATTACCGTTGTCCATATCATGTGAATTTTAAAAGCGATAAGCTTAAGAACAAAATCATGAATACGGATAAACGGGAAAAAGAGTGATATTTTAAAAAACGATAAGATTTAAACAAATTTCAAAAGATTTAAATACTGCTTTATTTCTTTTAATTAATTTTTTTTTCTTTTTTTGGTTCCCTCAAAAATTTAAAGTTGTGGCAGCTGCACTGTCTAGCAACATTTTATTATTTTGATTTCTAACCTCTTTATTTTTTTTTTTTTTTCATACACTGATCATTTTTTTGTGTGCATCCTTAATTTAAGCGATGATTTAATTACACAACCCATTCCGCCATACTTAAGATGGAGACTTTCACATATCTGTCTAAGTTAATCTTAAAAGATATAAATTATATTGAAGAAGAGACTTTTAAAAATTCTCTAGTGCGGGACAGATTTATTTATATCAAAAGAGAATCACAATATTTAATTTTTATTTTTCAAACTGAAACTTTAACCGGTTATATTAAAGTAATTAAAGTAAGTCTCTCATGTTTCCTAAAGTCGACCTTATTTATTAATTTTTCACAGAAATACTTTAAGGAAAATGCGTTTACATAATTAAATAAATATGGGAAAGCTAAGCGTTTGAGCTTGAAGTAAGATTATAATTTTGTTACTGAAAATGGAATAATAGAAGTTATTTTAATTTAATGTGTCATTTAAAGAAACTGAGCTTTCAGACTGGAAATTAGATTACTGTCTTCTGAATGTCGTATCCCACGATATGAAAACAGTTTTACCCTTCCATCTCGAATATATTTCTCAACAGTAAACTTTTGAATATATAAATAATGTATCTTAAGCAAGTGTTCCCTCTACGGAGCCTAAATTTCAAAATGTCAAAACGATTACAAAATTAACCAGTTACAGTGGCGTTGTCTCAACTGAAAGGATTTTCCTTCCTCCCCCTCTCCACCTCTCTCCCCTCCCCTTTCTCCCCCTTTCCCCTCCCCTTTCTCCCCCTTTCCCCTCCCCTTTTCCCCCTTTCCCCACCCCCCTCCGCTGTTGTTGCTAATTAAAAATATTTAGTAATTTATTTTCTGCCTTGGCTCAATTACTTAATGAATTTTGATGCAGTATATATATATATATATATATATATATATATATATATTCTTTTTTTTTTTTAGGTTTACAAATTTAAAACGTATAAAATAATAAAAAATATAAAGCAAATTATATTGACAACTAGAAATTTTTTTTAAAAAATATTTACAAAGACAGGAGAAAATTACAAAAATTATGAGCATAATCATATACAGTTGAAACTTAATTGAGTACACACCTTTATAAATAAACATTTTTTTTTTTTTTTTTTTTTTTTTTTTTTTTTTTTTTTTTTTTTTTTTTTTTTTTTTTTTTTTTATGTTATCCTCGAATTATATGGTTTTTCTTAATCCAGAACGTTGCTAATCAAATCTACATTCGGAATTATAACAAAATATATTTCACATTTATAACGGCTTCGCTATCATCCTTAACAATATTTAAGACGAGCTAAAGTTTGTTTTAATATTAATGACATAAATAATATTTTTTTAAAATAGTGACATCGACATGTTTGAATACAAACACACTTTTTATTTCATTTTTTTTTTTTAAATTGATGGATAATTTATGTTAATATTAGGTCTATTTATGTTTCTTTTCCTTTAATATTAGAGGTAAATATAGAATATTAGAAAGAAAATATAAATTAAGGTTGACGAAAGGGAATATAGAGATAATCTGAATAAAGCAAACTAATACATTAAAAAAATACGTAAAAATCTATGTTTTAATTAACATTCAAATAGTTCTCTTTTTTTTCTTTATATCTTTCCTTTCTATTCATTATTTTTTTTATTGAATTATTTTCTATATTTCTTTTATTTTCCTGAACGCATTGTAACTATTATATTAGTACTAAGTTGTTATACCATCATATTGTTATTATTTTTTTTCTCTATTCTTTTTCTTATGTATATATTTATCCTAAAAGTTTTATTTTCAATTTTACATGCAAGTATCATCTTTTATACATATTATTATGTCCAATTAATATTATGTAAATTAATATGTCCAGACCATTATACAACTTTATTATACATGTTCGTTATTCTTAAGTGACAATAATTTTTTTTTCAAGTTTTTGGCCGCTCACAGGTACTTTTGCCATAAATAGTTGCGAGTAGGCGTCCTAATGTTTCACTTCGAGATACTTGCCCAGTCTCAGGAATTAATTCCTCCTAGATTGCTTAGTATGATAATATTTTTTTTTTATATTAAAAGTTATTGCATCATTTTATGTAATCATTATTGCGAAAAATCATTAATAATTCTTTGTCAATTTGTCTGAAAATAGTGTTAGAAATCGATTTGAAGTATGGTTTGATAAATTTTGAGGTAATATTTTAGCCCTGGATTCTGATATGCTGATAGATTTTATTGGAGAATAACAATCTGTTTTCAACTTTGGAATTCGGTAATAACTGTAGTAGATATCGTGGCTTAAAAATCTTTGGCATTTTCTCTTATTGCGTTCTATTGCAATCTAGATAACTTAGCTGTAGTATAGAGACCATGAGGGAATGATTTTTACAAACAAAATGTAATACTTCGAATAAAATTATATTGTTTTCATATTGTATTTTTACTAAAATCCCTTTACCTTGAAAACGGACATTTCATGTGAAACAACCCAATATTTCCTCTTCCATCTCCATCACTACCCTGAGCATCGGTTTCTGTATCATGGTCAAGGACATTTCCTATTTTCTCTTTATTCAAATCCAAATTTGGATTTGATTTCCTGGTTCTCTTTTCTTTCTTGACTAGCTCATTTGAAATTCGAGGAATAAGTTCCAATTCAATAGGTATCCACCTTAGGAAAACACATCGATACTTCGCTCACTAAATAAATAAAAGTAAAAATGCAAAAGAATCCTATTCACTTTATGTCAAATCCAGCTGAATACCAAGAAAGATAAGAGAAAAAAAAATCAAAATGAGATTGGTCGCTTGTTGTATTTTGTGCAACAATAAGCAATAAATATTTTCTTTGCAGGAAACTATCCCTTCTATTACAGTGAAAAATTACTGGCGTAAAATAGAG
Source organism: Euschistus heros (assembly GCA_003667255.2). NCBI lineage: Eukaryota > Metazoa > Arthropoda > Insecta > Hemiptera > Pentatomidae > Euschistus > Euschistus heros. The sequence continues at coordinate 2,090,746 of RCWM02000001.1, forward strand.
AAGTATCTTGAGGAATATCTAAGCCCGATTTTCTGAGAAGCTTACTAGATGTGTGTGTGTGAGAGAGAGAGAGAGAGAGAGAGAGAGAGAGAGAGAGAGAGAGAGAGAGAGAGAGAGAGAGAGAGAGAGAGAGAGAGAGAGAGAGAGAGAGAGAGAGAGAGAGAGAGAGAGAGAGGAGAGAGAAGAGAGAGAGAGAGAGAGAGAGAGAGAGAGAGAGAGAGAGAGAGAGAGAGAGAGAGAGAGAGAGAGAGAGAGAGAGAGAGAGAGAGAGAGAGAGAGAGAGAGAGAGAGAGAGAGAGAGAGAGAGAGAGAGAGAGAGAGAGAGAGAGAGAGAGAGAGAGAGAGAGAGAGAGGAGAGAGAGAGAGAGAGAGAGATGAGAGAGAGAGATAGAGAGAGAGAGAGAGAGAGAGAGAGAGAGAGAGAGAGAGAGAGAGAGAGAGAGAGAGAGAGAGAGAGAGAGAGAGAGAGAGAGAGAGAGAGAGAGAAGTCAGGTGTTGTACAAAATACAACAGTGCGACCGGTGGAAGGTTAACAAAACCCTTTGATGATCATTTATTTGACATACGGAATCTGCAATATTCCGAAGCCACATTTATTTTTTATTTTTTTATAGATATTTTCAACTTTATATATTATATACTACTAGTCAATTTGAGGAATATGAATTCAATGACTTGTAAAGAACTACTCATCAGTAGCACTTCAATAAAAATTCTACTCTAGAAGTCTCTTGACCATCTTTTCGGACGCCTCGGATGATATTTCGGATTTGAGTATGAGGCAAGTTGGGAGAGGATTCGAGTGGGTATGGTGTGCTTAAATTGTTTGCTATGAAAGGTTGGGTATCTGGTTTGGGCCAAATCAGCAATACGGAATATTAAGATCTTTATAGATGAGTTGTTTTGTTTGCATTTAGGATTTTACGAAGAATTTTGGATTGTAAGGATTGGATAAGAGTAGAATTGGAGCTTTGGGCGCTTGTCTTGTATACATTGGAGTAGTCGGAAATGAGGAAGTCTGTAAAGTGGACATTCAAATTATATTTTATTAATCTATAATTTAATTAATTTTGATTGGTTGTTTTTCTATATATTATAAAACTTTCACTTTCTAAATCATCAATTTCAAAAATATGCTGTTGAGGTTTATAAGGTGAATTTGTAATTTGAACTATGTTTCTTGTTACTATGCTTGTTGTCATCGGGTTTATTCGAATATTCATCATTGAGTTTAAATTATCACAGGCTTATCAGCTTCGTTCGAATAGGAGCACCTAGCGTTCAATTCCATTAGCTACTCAGTTTTCCATCAAAGATGGATGGGCTCTCTGTAAGGAATATTTCATGAATCCACCGTCGGTGGAAGCTACGGCTTCGTCAACGTTCCATGTAATCCACCGCTCATTCTGTACTATGTACAAAGTCTTTATAATTTATCGATTTGCTATTTATAGGGATAAATTACAACAAATGTTGAACAGCCCGAGGGGGAAGTGGGGGGTGATGTTCCCTATTGTCAATCGGGAGATGGGCTAATTTAGCTCAACAGGCTTATCCGTTCCTTCCTAATAGCGGTAATAAATTTCCAAGGGAGGAACTCTGATTTATTAGTGTACGCGCGGATCAGAGTGCCGAATGCTACCTTCCTCGGCCCGGTCTCCAGGGCATATCAGGTCGGATGATTCAACCGTGGTGATGTTTCATTCGTCGCTGATTTTTCAATAATACATCTAATTTATCACGCAGCTTGAAAACATCATCACTATTCATCGAATTATAATATTCCGTAATCCCTGAATACTTTCTTTCTAATTACAAATTCCGGGTATTGTAATAAATTAATGTTTAATTTACCAATTTATTATTTTCTTAACAGACATAAAAAGGAAAATCGCTATCCATTTATCTAATTACACTGCTCTGCATCAAAATACTCCCTTCCGAAGAAAATCTCAATTAGGCATCATTTTTGTCAAATTTTTGTTTTAGGTCGAAAAATGAGGTGTTTTTCGACATTTCGAGCATTTTTTTTTTTTTTTTTTAATTGAAAGTTTTAACAAAAAGTAAAAAAAAACCTATATGATTTTGAAACTTTTATAATGCATTACAAAATAAAAAAATAGAGAGCATAAGTATTAGGCTTTGTTGCATGAATTACATTAATAAAGAATTGCTTTTATCACATAAGAATTTGAATTTCTTCCCTCCCAACTTGGGAACAGCTTTAGATAAACACGGAGAACGATTTCATCAAGGGAATAGCCCGGAAGGAAAAAATCTATAGCGGTAAGTGCAATGAGAAGATTCTACAACCGTGGACACGTATATAGAGTACAAAAGGAACAAATATACACATTAATTATGTTCAGTATTAAATATCATTTTTTTTTTCTATATTACTGTTTTTCATTTTTAAAAAAAAGTGTTATAAAAATGTATGAAAAAAGTTCTATTTCAGTTGTTTTTTTAACAACCTCCAATATTTAAAAAACGTTGCTTGATAGAATTGTTTCTGCTATTGATTCGAATTCAGCAGACTTGTGAATATAAAAGCTACAAAAAATTTTTATGCTTGTGAAAAAAAACTAAATAAAATTTTTTAAAAAAATAAATAAAAACACACTATTTAAGATTTTTCAAAAATAACGTCTAATTCCTCCAATACTCCAAACCAATACTAGATAGAATTTTTTTGTTTTAAGATTTTAATTCAGCACACACAAAAATATAAAAATCAGGGGAAATTTCTCAAGGGAGCGCTTTTTTTTTTTTTTTTCAAAACTGTGTTATAATTATAAAATTTTAATATTTAATTCCAGTAAAGTGTTAAACTAAATAAAATATATATATATTTTTAAATTGATTCATATATTTATTGAAATTTAAAAATGCATACAAAAAAAAAAAAAAAAAATCTTGTGAACATGATTATAACGTCATAATGACATGTATGTTGCTTGTAAAGCAACAACTTCCTAATGTTAGCAATAAAAGTTTGCAGATTATGTTAATACATTATTATCTTAATATATAAAATAATAAATTATTGTGAGTAACAAAGGCACCACTGCATAGCCATTAATAGTGCCGTTCTATGGAACCAGCAAGACTTAACTGTATTTCTGGTCAAGTAGTACAACGCGCCTTAAACAACAATCCCAGTTATTATAAGTTCTGACATATTTATATATATATAGATATATATTCAGTATGATTTTTTTTTTTTTTATTTGCATTCAACTGCTTTGCCATTAACGCTAATTGTTCATTTTTATGATTGATTTTATGAGTTCACTTGTCAATATTTTTATTAAAACCCTTGTTCTGATACCTTCCTATACTTCATGTCATATTTCTGAAATCATATTATTTGATTTTATAAAAATGAACTCTGATACTTTGTGCAGCTATAGAACAATTTTATCTCCGAGGGTTGTTGGAAGAGCAGGATTTAATCTAGAACTATCAAGCTTCGAAGTAAAATATATGTATCCTTGAAAAATATGACTTATTGTTATATTGGCATTTTGTTGGAGCTTATTTTGTGATGAGGTTTGAGAGAGTCAATTATTAGTCTTCTTAGTATTAACTTCTTACGAACTTAGTGGCTCACAATACAATATTTAGTTATAAATTGTAAATAATTAAATTTTAAAATTCAATATTCCTCTAATCCCTTGATTGTTGAACAGATCCATTTCCTAGCACTCCACTTGTACACACGTATTTCATGGAATCCACAGACTAAAACAACAAGAAACATACCATCGTTAAAGAATACTTCAAGATTTACTAGACAAGCGTCAAAAGCTCCCAATTAATTACAAAAGACATATTTACATGTCTGTGATTAGACCTATTTGGACGTACGGAGTTGAGCTTTGGGGATCCATTAAACCATCCAATTTATCTCGTATCCAATCCTTACAATCCAAAATCCTTTGAAAAATCCTCAATCCTCCTTAATTTGTCACCAATAAGCTTATCCATAAAGATATTAATGTTTCATATGTTGCTGAATTAGCCCAAACCAGATACTTATCCTTTCATAGTTCACTCTATAAACACTCAAATCCACTAGTTTCTCAACTTGCTTCCCTCTCCATTCCTGATAATTCTCCGAGGTGTCTGAAAAAATGAAGGCCTAGAGATCTTCTAGTGTAGAATTATTATTAAAGTTCTATCGATGAGTAGTTCTTTTCAAGTTTTGACATGTTTTTGTAATCGTAATTAACACATTTACTTGATGTATATATTTGTACAGTTGTAAATTTCAATCAATTGATAAAAATTAAAATAAAAGTTAAAGAATTATATTGTTTATTGATTTACGTAAAGGTCTTGATAGATCCATTTTAATATTTTGAAGTACATGGACTGATATTCCGTTCATAAGAAATAATCCTCAGAATTTAAATTAGAAGTAGTCATTTGTCAATAGAATATTTTTATTCTTAACTTCCTCTTTTTTTCTTCAACTTACTTAAACACCTTACTTTTGTCTTCGAGTAATTTTTAACACTCTCACATCAGTCTTCTTAATGATTTTGAATGTGAGGTACATAAGTTACTGTAGGTCTAGGTACATACATACATATATCAATGAATTTCATCATTTCAAAATTAATAGTATCAAAATTTTAACATTTTTGTATAATATCAAATGATAACAAGTTATGTAATAATAATACATACATATATATATATATATATATATATATATATATATATATATATATATATATATATATATATATTAATATTGAATTATAAATATTAGCCTTATACCTTATTCTGGTTAGATTAATATTAGTAGCTGAATATAGTCAGACTAACGTATTTAGCGGAACATTCTTTCTTTTTTTTTTTTATACTGTCTGTTGTTATATTTGCTTCAAATCTGTCTTTACTAATTTAAAAATATGGAATTAATTTTTTTTAAATTGTTTCACTCATTAATAATTTCTATAAACCAAAATCTTTTCAAAATTCAGATTCTCCAACTGTTACACAAGCCCTACCCACCTCTCGTTCACCCCCGATTCTAAACTTTTTTTCCACCCCTATCTCTCCTCCAAATCTAAATATAAAACTGCCTCAGCAATGGTCATTTAAGGCGCCTTTTTAAGGGCAGTTTTCTTCAGCGCCCTTATCCCCGGCAAAGTTTCTAGCCTTCCTTTACCGGGTGGGAACGGCTCTTGGTGAAGATTCCGTCCCGAGATACAGGGCAAACTACTTCTTTCCTCGGAACCTTTATATATGTGAGTCTTGGATAAAAGTGGCAGTTCAGAAATGAGTATTATCAAACCGAATACATTGCTTTAGTCTTAATAGTATGGAACAGGATGGATGTATTTTATTCCTATCTGGTATGAATTTCCAACAGTCACTAACTATATTTTTCGGGCCATTATCTAAATATAAGTCGATCTATATAACCTGAATACGTTTGTTATAAAAAAATATGAATGATTGAAAAAAAAAATGTCTATAATTTTACCTGAAATTTACACCTGTATACAAGAAAAACATGTAGTAAATTTAATTATAACGGTCATAATAACATGTCCATAACCTGTAAATAAACAACCAAGTGGTAGCACTTCAATAAAAGTTCGATATCTGGTCTCTTGGCCATCATCTTTTCAGACGCCTCGGAGGATGATTGGGAATGTAGCGTAAGATAAGTTTGAAAGCTGACGGATTCGAATGGGTATGGAGTTTACTATGAAATGACAGGTTTGAATATGGAACATAAAGATCTTTATCGATAAGTTGGTTTGTGTCATAATAAGAAGCATTGAGGATTTAAAATTTTTGAATTGGTAAGGATTGGATTTTGGAAGAATTGTTAGGTTTAGTGGAGCCCCAAAGCTCAAGTTCGTATATCCAAATGGGTTTAATCTCTGTCATGTAAATATGTCTTTGGTAATTTATTGAGAGCTTTGAACGCCTATAGTAAATGTTTTAGTAGTCGAAAACGACAAGCAATTTCTCGTATTTTAAATCCAATATTTTGGAAATTTTATAATTTTTTTTTTTAATACATATCAAGTAAATGTGTAGATAACTATTACAATAACATGTAAAAACTTAAAAAGAATTACTCATCAGCAGAACTTCAATAAAAATTTTACACTAAAAGGTTTCTGGGCCATCTTCTTTTCAGTCGCTTTGGAGGGTTATCGGGAATAGAATGGGAAGCAAGTTGAGAGACTAGTGGATTTGAGTATTTATGGAGTGAACTATGAAAGGATTGGTATATGGTTTGGGCTGAATCAGCAACATATGAAACATTAATATCTTTATGGATAAGCTTATTGGTGACAAAGTAAGGAGCATTGATGATTTTTCGAAGGATTTTGGACTGTATGGATTGGATACGAGATGAATTGAATGGTTTAGTGGAGCCCCAAAGCTCAACGTCCAAATAGGTTATGTATATGAGTCTTTTGTAATTAATTGGGAGCTTTGAACGTGTGTATAGTAAATATTGAAGTAGTCTGTGTTTTAGACCTATATATGGATTCTAAGTAAGAGGTTTGTCCAAGGGGAGTCCTCGGTAGCGGATCTTTTAAACAAGGATTAGTGGAATATAGAAGTATATACTAGCAAAACGAAAAATTGACTCTCTCAAACTTTTTTACAAAACAAGCTCTAACAAAATCCCAATATAGCAGGAACATCATTACAATAATCAATATTTTCCAAGGGTACTTATTTTTTACTTTACAACACGATAGCTAAAGATTAAATCTTATCTTCCAACAGCCAGAGATAAAATTGTTTTATAGCTGCAAATGGTATCAGAGTTCATATTCACTCCTAATCAGCTACTTTCTATTTTAAAAATATCGTTCTTTAGTTTTATCCCCTATATCGAAAAGAAAAATCAGGCGACTTATAAGTTCTTAAATGCTCTTCAAGTTTTCGGAAAAAAAAACGAAATTTTTTAAAATGACAAAAGTAACTTGAAATTCAAGAGTATAATAGTGCTAAAATTGACGATAAATTTTGAATTGTTAATACTTTTTTGGGGGTAAATAATTAATCGTTTATTTGCAATATTAACTTTAATTACGCAATTCACCTCAATCCCTTAATTGTTATAGTTCAATAATAGTGAAGTGATAATATTAAATGTTTATAGCAAAACTTGCCTCCTAGTTCATTATTCATATTTATTTTCTAATCTCAATAAAATATTGTCTGCATCAGGGGCGGAAAATTGACAAGTGTGAGGAATAACGGCTAAAAATTATTCATCTGGTAGGGCGGGGATTATTGGGGAGGAGCTCTCCTTACAAATGCTCCCTACTTATCACTTATACAAATGAACGCCTAGGAGCCGATAAATGAGCCCGATTTTATCATCCCTAATAAAATCTTGCCCTCCCTAATATCTCCAATATTTTAAAGAATTAATTACCATTTTCACTTTGATTAAACCCCGTTATTAATGGATTTCGTCTTTATTATGGAGATGTTAATTTCTGGAAAGAACAATTGTTGATAGAGCCTGTTCATCTCCAGCCGTGGGCTACGCGTTACTGCTTCATCAACTGGAAAAACCTCCGGAGAGTCCTCTGTTATATTTCATTACATTTACTCCTGACTGAATATATATCTTGGATGTACAATCGAAAATACGCAGCTAGTAAAAATAGTGAAGTAGAACTCACTGATTTTGATGAAATATTGCAGGTATAAAGTAAAATAGTGCAAATATTGGGTTGTACAGAAATGGATGTTAAAAACAATTTTATTAAATAGATATTCATATTTCTCAATACATTTCTGTCAATGCACAGTATTTCAGAATCGTAATATAGCTGACCGAAATTTTTGTTGCTTGTATTTGCATCACACAACATTTTTTTATTTATTTTTTTCTCATTTATTGGTATTTACAACTGTTCAAAATAATATACAAGTAAATGTGTTGATACTGAATTCACTGGCATGTAAATAACTTGTGAAGAACTAACTCACTAGTCGCACTTCAATAAAATCTACACTAAAAGGCCATCTTCTTTTCAGACGCCTCGGAGGATTGTCGGAAATGGAGAGGGAAGCAAGTTGGGAGACTAGTGGATTAGAGTTGTTATGGAGCTTACTTGGAAGGATGCATATCTTGTTTGGGCTAAATCAGCAACATATGGAACATTAAGATCTTTATAGATAATTTTATTGGTTACAAAGTAAGGAGCATTGAGGATTTTTCGAAGGATTTTGGATTATAAGGATTGAATACGAGATGAATTGGATGGTTTAGTGGAGCCCTAAAGCTCAACTCCGTACGTCCAAACAGTTCTAATCACAGTCATGTATATGAGTCTTTTGTAATTATTGGGAGCTTTGAACGCTTGTATAGTAAATGTTCGACGGGCAGTTTCAAGAAACATTTAAATTTATATTTAAAATACTATAAAAAGTTTAAGGTATGAAAATTATAGTAAATTAGTAATTTTAATGAAGTATAACTAACAATAATGACCTGCTTATACGATAAATTAATGTTAAAAAATAAAATAATATAAAATATACTTATATAATTTATAATATTTTTTTTGTTAGTGATGAATGTTTATAGTAAAAACGGAAATTCGAAGTTCGAAAAGGCCTCTAGGCCATCTTCTTTTCAGACGCCTCGGAGGATTGTCGGAAATGGAGAGGGAAGCAAGTTGGGAGACTAGTGGATTAGAGTGGTTCTGGAGCTAACTATGGAAGGATGCATATCTGGTTTGAGATAAATCAGCAACATATGAAACATTAAGATCTTTATGGATAAGAGAAAGAAGCTCCAGAATATCCTGAAATCCTGCCTAAGGGAAGGGGGACGAGATCCAGAAATTTGATGCTATGGCAATGAAAGGGCGTTTGAATGATGCTGTACGGTAGGAAGTAAAGGTCAGTACAGGTTCTGGTCTAGCGGAAACTCAGCGATGTTTTTACTATTAATACCTTTATAATTTAAGGATGTGGTTTGAAGAAAGAGATGGATGTCAAAATATATCCTGTAGGTATATTTTAATCATTGTTGATTAATGAACTGTTTTATTAAATTTATTTTTGGGATCTCTAGACGTTCTCACATATCTCACAGGTATTCTGAAATTGTGAGGCTTTACCCCAGTTTCCGACGTTAATACTTCCTAGGTGCACTCATATTTTCGAAGTTCCAAATAACAAAACCATAATCATCACAGCTGGATTTGAATTCCTCTTGTGGAGCCAGCAACCTTAACTTCGGCATCTTAGATTTTCAATTTTTCAAAAAAAACAAAAAAAAACTGGTGATCGTTAGATCTTGGTAAACGCAAAAAACACATGTTTTTAATCGAATTTGGATTTGGCTGTATCCCTTACTTTTTTTTAACCTGAACCTGAAGTTCTTAATTATTATTATTTTTTTTTTGCCTTTAACAAGATTTAACGATCTCCCGTGTTTTGTTTTTTGCATCAAATCTTTTTTATTTTACATGGGCAATGTATTAGTAATTACAGCAAAAAAATGGCGTTGATATATCAGTAAACAACGAAGTTACAAGGCATAAATGTTTGATTTTGGTAAAGTTTACAAAATAAAAAGACCATAAGACTTTGTATATAGGTAAGTGATCTTATACCTCTTTTGCCAGCGATCTTCCGAACACCCTGTTTCTTCACCTCAGAAATTAAATTCTTTCTATTTCGCTCAGAATACTCCGATTGAGGGTACTTTACTACTAAACCAAATGAAGAATTTCCTCACTACCTCGCTGAGATATCCTTGTTTGTATACCTTCAGACAAATCAATGTATGGAACGATACACATAATTTCTGAAAAGAAAACACCCGATTTTTTCAATAAATGACTAGAGATACATATCTGAAATCAATTGTAACTTATTTTAGGACAGTTTTAGAAAATGTTTTTTATAAGGATCATGACGCTCTAACACGTTTCCTAAGAAATAAGTATTTTTGAATATGAAATTTTACATAAATTCTGATGAATATTGATGTTAATTATATCTGCCTTACGGATTTCTTTTAAATTTTTATTTTAAGCCTATTCTCTCAACACTATTAGTAGAAGGCATGATAGATTTGGAATGCTGTGTAATTGAAATATCTAAGAGGTGGGTGTCAAAGCTCGTGTTTAGATATAATCCACCTAAGTTTTTGTCTAATAAAATATATAAATTAAACAAATTAGTTAGAGACATGAAACAAAAAAGAAAATGTTACTTAATATATTGGTGATCAATGTATTACTCATATGAAACAATCCTGCAGCCACATACGCCAGGCCAAATGAAGTTTGGATACGTTTATAAAAACACCAGTTATCGCTGATATCATAAAAAGGCTTACATCGGGCCAGGACGGCCAACATGTGCTCTTATCGCGATCGCAGCACAGTCTATGTTTAATTCTTAAATGTATAGAATAGACTGGGGGGGGGTGCTAGCTTGTAAATGGAGTCTTAAATTATCGTTTTAAAAGCGTGTTTGTTCAATGTAGCCCCCGTATACGGTATATTTTTTTTTGTTTGTATATAATTTAATTAAATGTATTTTTCTACACTTTGTATATTGTATAAATTGCGATTATAAATCTAGTCAATTACTATTAGTTTATTATACGTATGTCATCCCCCATTAGTAGTCCTCTATCATTAAATAATTTAAGAGACCTGAAGTGTAAATATCTCACGGATCCATCACTAAAAAAGTCATGTAACTGCCTAGAAGATGGCTGGTTCATGATGTTTGATTTTATAAATGTAGATATTCGAATTTAATCCTATTATGATTATTTATAATAACTCATAACTAATATTCAATGCAAATAAATCATTTTTTTTATGAATTTCCAAGTCTATTCGCATTTAGAGCCGTTCCATTTTTGTGTAGACCTTTTGTTGAACGGTTTTTGTTGTTTTACTGGTACGGCGACGCAGGAAGGTGCGAGCATTTTTGCCTCGGTGGGGAGGCCTGTGTACCTGAGAGAGATTTGATTAAAAAGCCACCGAGTCAGTGCAGTCAGTTAATTTAGTCCCATGGGGAGGGGGCAGGAGGGGGGGGGGGGGGTATGCCAGTGGACACACATGCCTGCCCGTTGGTCGCTGGCCCGGAAAACAAAATGGAAAATTTCACGAACTTCGCAAGAATCCGCAGAAAGCTAGAGATGGAATTTCACATTAGCTCTTTCTTTTTTTGTTTTTTTAATTTCCATAGAGCTTATTGTATTTTCTTATTTCGAATTATTGTTGCATTTTCCTTGAGTGTACATATTCTGTTTTTTGTATTTTTCTAAGCACTCATTGAAATCAATATAGAAGAAGAAGAAAATGAACATTATTCTGAGACAACTAGTCCCCTCAGAATATCATATGATTACAATACATTGGACAATCATTTGGCTATGATAATTATTAATAATAAATACTTATAAAAATTGATTTATAATCAAATTATGAGTTACTATTATAATGTATATAACATAAATATTCATGTTTTAAATTTGCTCGGAAGATTGAAAATTCAGGAGGTAAAGAAATAGATGATATTTAAAGGAGGTAAGAGTGGAGCTTTTTCGAGATGGGCAATGAATTCCATAAAGAGGAAGCACGAATAATAAGGGATTTTTCGAAGGAAGCAGTTCGATGCGCAGGAGTGTACAGGTTGATGGGTTGGATTCTAGTATTTAAAAGGAGGAGCGCAGAGTAAGGTCATGAATATAGGTGGGTTTTTTGGTTTTCAAGGATTAAAATATGAGTGCACCTAGGAAGTATTGACGTCAGAAACTGGGGTAAAGCCTCACAATTTCAGAATACCTGTGAGATATGTGAGAACGTCTAGAGATCCCAAAAATAAATTTAATAAAACAGTTCATTAATCAAAAATGATTAAAATATACCTACAGGATATATTTTGACATCCATCTCTTTCTTCATACCACATCCTTAAATTATAAAGGTATTAATAGAAAAAAACATCGCTGAGTTTCCGCGAGACCAGATCCTGTACTGACCTTTACTTCCTACAGTACAGCATCATTCAAACGCCCTTTCATTGCCATAGCATCAAATTTCTGGATCTCGTCCCCCTTCTCCTAGGCAGGATTTCAGGATATTCTGGAGCTTCTTTCTCTTATCCATAAAGATCTTAATATTTCATATGTTGCTGATTTATCCCAAACCAGATATGCATCCTTCCATAGTTAGCTCCAGAACCACTCTAATCCACTAGTCTCCCAACTTGCTTCCCTCTCCATTTCCGACAATCCTCCAAGGCGTCTGAAAAGAAGATGGCCTAGAGGCCTTTTAGTGTAGATTTTATTGAAGTGCTACTAGTGAATGGTCTTTACAAGTTATTTACATGCCATTGTATTTACGATCAACACATTTGCTTAATGTATACTATTTTGTACAGTTGTAAATATCAATAAATGAGAAAAAAAAAAGGAGAAAAATTTATACAATGATATGCTTATTGAACAAATTCATTGGCATCGGATATGCAGAGTTTGATTTACTTGATTTTTATTTCTTACACATATTGGCGGCGTCTAACTGGGAATTAAAGAGATATTGGAGAAGGAGAGTTTTGAATTAGTTTAAGGAAGGAGCATGTCTAATTTCGGGAGAGATAGAGTTCCAGAGGGTAGTGGATCGAGCTTGGAAGGAGTGTTGGTATAATGCTGTTCGGTGGGATGGAGTGCTGATGTGTCTAGGGATAGTCTTCTAGACTAAAATTGTATTGTCTATGTTCAGGACACTATTTTGTATTATTTATTATTGGATGAATTCAGTTCATATTCAACATAATATTTACGTTTCGTTTATATTCAGAAATTGAAGCTTTATTTCTAGTAATATTGACTATTATGACTTTGATGTGGCCAAAGATATTTTTCCTTACGCTAGTTTATAGAGGGTTGGTTCTTCAAGTATTTTTAGAGGGGACCCTTGAATAAATCCACAATCCAAAACTATATGAATCCAAAGAATCCGCCCTTGATCCCACAAAACTGTGTGATATCCTTGACCACGCCCTTATTCCAGACCCAGAGCCCTACAAATCGTGTCCAGTGCCCTTCCACTTTACGACATATCGTCTTATCCCTTTTTATAACCTCAATAGCGATGGGCTCATGTCGAGGTTTGAATCCAATATGACACCAGCTATCCCTTGTCTTCCAGCGTATCACGATTAAACTTAATACTGAAGTATTTTCATATACAATACACTTAATTTTGTTAACAGAAATTGTTTTCTTATTCTCATGCAGGCTCTAATGCGGTGAAAACAGTTTTTATAAATCCATATTCAAATTATTCTTTGCAGAACCTTGATGATTCTAATCCTTTAATTTGTTTAATGATAAAAGTTTAGTTGACTTTTAAGATGAATGGTGAAGAAGATATGGTCGGTCTATTATTTTTGTGACATCTAGTATTTTGCTCATTATAGCCATGAAGAAGACCTGCAATGGAGGTCAAAACGTTAGCACGTATTAAAGTATTTCTACTTAGACGTGGTGTTTCTCTTTGAATGCATCTCTGATTATCTTTTCCATCCTTTAATTTTTTTTAGCTGGGAATAAACTTTAAAATGTTTTAATGAATAAATACTGCAAGAATAAAACAAAGGGGGCTAAACAAGAATTCTTTGACAGAATAAGTGGATAAAAGAGCGTAGGAGGGTATGTAAAACAAATGTGAGAAGAAACAGAAAAAATAAAAATAACCGATAAAAACTGCCTGGATAGGGAAAAATACGGAAAGGAATTAAGAGAAACCAAGGCTATTGAGGAAAACTGTAAAAAAGAAAAACGGAAGTGTACAGTGTGGTCGTAGGAAAGGAAGTAAAGGCAAGGAGAAGTGATGAATAAATACTGGGAGAAAAGAATGACAAAAATAATAAAAGAAAAGTAATGATGTTTGCATGGTACTATTGGGTTGTTCGGAAATTAATGCAGGATATTATGTTTAAACCAAAACCTGATATTATTATTAAAGATATTACTTATCAGGTTTTCGTTGGGGTAAAGAGATAGCATACAAACATAAAAAACTACAATTTTACGTGAAACAAATATTTCTCTATCTTAACTGAGAGCTGAGAAGAAAAAAAAACCTGATTTTTTTAAATTCTAGTTTTGCACTATTATAGAGCCTTACTACCCACACAAAAATAAGCAAGTTACAAGTTAAAACGTTTCCTAGTAAGATGAAAGCAAGATATCATACAGTATCGGATCTTGGTAATGGGAACTTATTTAATAGGAATTTTGGGCCGAAACTACGAAATAGAGTCAACGTAATGTATCAGGTTTTGGTTGTGGTAATGAGATAAATAATATCTTTAATAATAATATCAGTTTTTTTTTTTTTTAAAACATGAAATCCTGCATTAATTTCCGGACAACCCAATAAAAGGCCGTTTCGTGAACTAATTACAAGCTGCCTCACTCAAGAGCAACGAGTAATAAGAAATAAATTACAATAAAAATAGTAGAAAAAGTAATAGTATTAGACAAAATCAAATAAAACCACAATATACATACATTGTTTACCAGTATCTCGGGAAACCCTAAACCAAACCTTTTCCCTCACTGTAGGAGGGCAAGACAGGCTCAAAGAGATCCTAGTGCTGCTCTCTCAGCTGTGTCACTAGTGTCAAAATCCACTGGAGGCTTAAGGAGAGCGCTAAGGCAGAATTGTTCTGGGCTTGAGTGAGAAGTGGTCATTGCCAGAACTCCTAAACAAAATAATTATTTACAATAGGTCTTGGCCCACTGCCCTTTTATTTTTTTATCCATTTACTGAAATTTACAACTGTTCAAAATATATACATCAAGTAAGTGCGTTGATAACGATTACTATAACATGTCAAAACTTGAAAAGAACTACTCATCAGTAGCACTTTATTAAAAATTCTACACTAGAAGGTCTCAAGGCCATCTCCGTTTCAGACGCCTTGGAGGATTATCGGAACGGAGTGGAAAGCAAGTTGAGAAACTAGTGGATTTGAGTGGTTATGGAGCTTTCTATGAAAGGATAGGTATCTGGTTTGGGTAAATCTTTAGCATATGGAACATTAAGATCTTTATGGATAAGCTTATTGGTGACAAAGTAAGGAGTATTAAGGATTTTCCGAAGGACTTTGGATTGTAAGAATTAAAAACGAGATGAACTGGAAACTTTAAATTTAAGGGCCAAAATATAGTGTTTTTTCCTACATTTTTTGGCACATATTTTAGTATTTATTTTATCAACTTCTATTATTTATTACGCGAGGTACGATGAGTCTGATATTTTTGTAATATTGCCAGAGGTCTTATAACTTCATTTATAAGATCAGACTTCAATTAGAAAATAAATACAGGCTTTACTATAAATTTAGGCTGATATTCATATTTAAAGTGGGATAAATTGATAATTTCGTGACACCAAAAAATGTTAGTATAGCAGTTAAATTCAGAAATGGTTTTATGTTTTTTATATTGCCAGTTATGTTTTAATTAAAAATTATTATAAAAGTTCTTGATTGTTCATTTATTTTATTTATTTATTTTTTTTTTTTCAGGTGAACTACGCATTAATTTTTTTTTTTTTTTTTTTTTTTTTTTTTTTTTTTAAGTTTTAAGTTTTTTTTTTTTTTTTTTTTTCGCATTTTTTCTTTTGTTTCATAATAGATTTCGATATAGCTATTGGCTATATGACAACTTTAAAAAAACTTTTAGTTTTCTCAGTCTTTTCCGGAAAACCACAAAGTTAAAAAGTTAGGCCCACAATTTAATCTAATATTTCTTTCTGTCCAGCTGTTTTTAAAAGTTTTTTTTTCGTGTCTTTGTTGAATTTTAACGATAAACCTTTTGGGTGTATATCATGTGTGTATAAAGGGACTTTCCAGTTAGGAGGCTCTGCCAATGACTTCAAATTCTGTTTGAATTAATTTAAGTTGGAATAGTAGTTGCAGGTTTTTGTTAGATGTTGGACTTTTTTTCTATTTTTCGCAAACTTACTGGTGTTTAACGCATTATTTAAAAATAAATAAATAAAGGAAGAAAAAGTAAGCCATTTACTTTTATTATCTTAGATAGTCAATTATGAAATTCTGAATTCAATCATGGACTTACACACATAACAAAGAAATATCTTTAATGTAATTGTAAATACTCACTATGTACATTGCAAAAATAGCAATTCTTTTCTTTTTTCCTGCCCACTTACAACGGAAACGGAATCGCACCAGATACTTAAAAATTACATGAATGCGCTATCAATTACTTCATTGGATGCTGCGTTTCCTATTCAGGTCTCCCCTAGGATGGATATGCTTTCTGCCAGTTGCTGGAGTGATGACTGTCAGTCACCGGTCATATTAAGTGAGCTGTTGCACGACCTACCTTTAATATTTTACGATTATCCGCTGCATTTGGCAAGACAACCAGTTTATTCCAGTAGACCTCTGATATTCCAACGATTGACATTATTGATAACCTTGTATTTGAGCTGTCTTCAATTTTTTAAAAGATTAGATTGTCTGAAATTGAAGTTCAATTTTATTTTTTTCTGGAACGTTGCTGAATGAGAAGCGCCTTGTCCCTCCATGAGTATTGTACATGTTTAGTTCGGGTGTCCATATGCTGAGTGTATATTTTTTGTATAGAGTATTTTTTTTAATTTTGATATTTACAACAGTATGCATTATACAGGGCGAGTACCTCTTAGTGTAATAAAAAAAAAAAATAAATTGGTGAAACTAGATTAAAAATGAAGAAAAATGCGGCTGGCCTTACCTTTCTATTCTTATTCGTGGCAGACATACGATAACTCTAAGACTTTTTTGAGGAAGAAACGTTTTTTGGCCATAAAAGCTGTAATACCTTTACTTTGTTTAAACGTTTTTCAAACTTTGACTACATTTTCGGATTTAGCATTAAATTTCCTATAAAAGCAGAGTAGATGTAATCTTAATGATAAGTTAATAATTTAGTATCGACTTTATAGAGAAATTTACTTTTGAAACCGGAAAAACATTGTTTTTTCATTTGACTAATAACATGTTAAAAACTACTCACTAGCACATCAGTAATTCTACACTAGAAGGTCTCTTCTAGTGTAGAGAGCATATGGAACATTAAGGTCTTTATGGATAAGTTTGTTTGCAATATAATAAGGAACATTAAGGATTTTAAGAAAGACTTCGAATTGTAAGGATTGCATACGAAACGGATTGGAAAGTTTAGTAGAGCCCCAAAGCTCAAATCTGATTGGCTAAATAGGTCTAATTAATGTCTTGTAAATAAGTCTTTAGTAATTAATTAGGAGCTTTGAACACTTTTCTAATTCATCATGGTACTAAAAAATATAAAAAATAAATTAGTTAACTTCTACAATACTGAATGAATAAATTAGGTAGCCTACTTTTTTTTTTTTTTTTTTTATATTTTTTTTTCACAGATTTGGTTTTGTGTCACATTTATAAAACATTAATTCGTAATTGAAATGTTATGTAAAGGTATGAAAACGAAAACGAAACTGCTATTTTGGCAATATATATAGTAATTATTTACAATTACATTTAAATGATTGAATTCCGAATTCCACAATTAGCCATCTAAAATAATAGAAGAAAATTGCTGACTATTTCTTCCTTTATTTATTTAATGTATTTTTTGGTTGTATTTTTAACTTTTAATTTAATTAAATTATTATTTCCTCTCTTATTATTGTGTTTTTTTCACTTATATATTTTATATTTTGAGGCTCTTTCTTTTTTTTTTTTTTTCTCTCTTCTTTTTTATTTATTTCTTGTTTTGTTTTGTGGACGAATCCGTACAACCATGCATATCATTTCTTACAATTGAGGAATATTGTTACAATTATTCAATAAAATAATTGGAAAGAAATATTCACATTTTTAAATCAAATACAGTTTATGATATAATTACTAGGTGATTGACACTTATAGGTTCGATTTTAAATAAATATTACCTAATTCTTGCTAATAATATAGCTAAGAAATTGTAGCGAACCACAACGTTTTTATTGTTATAGTAAAAATAAAAAATAAAATAATTAAAATTTTAAGGGAGTTAACTCTAAAGGCACTCTTTTGCCCGTTGGAATTATTTGTTATATAACAACTTTAAATTTAATTATTAAATTGAAGATTAAAGAGACATTTAAAGAATAAAGCCTAGGATTTTTAATAACTATATGAATGATTATATGAGTACAAAATTAAGCATGATTATTAATTTAAATGTAGAAAAGAAAAAGTGATGATATAACAAACAACAATTTTAACAGACAAAGCCAACAAGGAATTACCTTTTCTACTATCATTAGCCATATATATATATATATATATATATATATATATATATATATTATTTTATTTTTTGAAGAGAAAAGATTTGACCCGGTCGGGATTCGAACCCGAGTTTCCACCTCTCTTGCGTGGCGCCTTATCCAACTAGGCCACCGGGGTCGTATCCGAACCAGGCAAATCCCCTCTCTTCAGTGATCCATAACCCCCGGGCACTCGCAAATCGCGATGTAATTCCGGGGATGAATGTTCATATTGAACATTACATTTTTAAATTTGGATCTCTTGACAATCCGTCACCGTTTTAAATATATGTAGAATTGTAAAGAAGCCCATTCTGATTAATTAACAAAATTAGACACGTTTTATTACTGTAACCCAACAATATACAATACAATTAAAAAATTAAACTGGGGTGCATCACTTAAAAAAAAAAAAAATAATTGTCAAGTTATAAAAAAAATTATTGTCAGTATTTTGTTAAAATCACTTAATGACAGCTCTGTATATTTTTAAATATGACCATGGAGAAAAGAGATTTTAATATCACATTTTCTTTGTAAGCATTTATACATATCTCACAGGTATTCTGAAATTGGGTGGCTTTACTCCAGTTTCCGACGTCAATACTTCCAAGGTCCACTCATATTTCAATCCTTGAAAACCATAAAACCCACCTATATTTATGACCTTACTCTGCGCTCCTCCATCCACCTCTTAAATACTAGAACCCAACCCATCAACCTGTACACTCCTGCGCATCGAACTGCATCCTTCGAAAAATCCTTTATTATCCGTACTCCCTCTTTATGGAATTCATTGCCCATCTCAATTGGAAAAAGTTCCACTCTTACTTCCTTTAAACATCATCTATTTCTTTACCTCCTGGATTTTCAATCTTCCGAGCAAATGTAAAACATGAATATTTATGTAATATGCATTATAATAGTATACACAAGGTGTATCCTTTTACAAGATCTCTCATTTATTTTGTAACTCATAACTTAATTATTAATCATTTTTTATTATTAGTTGTTATTATTAAAAATTATTATAGCCAGATATTCGTCCTACTGTAATCATATGTTATCTTTAGGGGACATCCTAAGGACTTTAAAAAAAAAGTCAATATTTTAATTTTTTAATTTTTTTTATTTATTTTACTTTTCCTACTTATATATTAAATGTTTATTTATTGAATCATGTATACAATTTATTTTGCATAAGAAAAAAAGGGTTATTTCATTCATTCAATTTAGTTTATTTAATTTCACTATTATTGTTTTCTTTTTTTTTTCCAAATTAGTGGGCAGGCTTGAATCAGGGTGTTTCTCGGTAAGTTTCCAATATTGTATATAGAGTATGATTGTATTTATAATTATTTTATTTTCTTCCTTAATTTTGATTATTATTTATTTTTATATTTATTTATTAGTTAAAAAAATTATAACCTTTTTTTATATTATCATTTATTCTATTCTATTTTTCTTTACGCTTTCTTTTATTTCTTGTATATTTAGAGGCTGTTTATCTTAATTTTATCACATTATTTTATATCATCGTACATACTGTGGGAATAAGTCTTTTTCAGTCATATTACTCATTGTCCTTGAGTGAGGCAGCTTGTAATTATTCAAAATAAAAAGTTTAAATTAAAAGAAAAATATTATTTTATTTTTTTTATTTTAGTACTAAGCGTCGACTTAAACAAATTATAAAAAATATAAATAAACAGCAAAGCAAAATTCGCGCAATTAAAATCAAGTTCGTTAAGAGATCGGTTAAATATTTTAATAAAATATAAAAATAATGAAACGTTTATTGAACACCAAGCATTGGAGTAGTGAGGAACCAAGAAGATACTGCTGGAAAAATATAAAATATTTCCACCCTAATATGCTAATAATACTAGCTATAAGTATAATAATAATAATAATAATTGTATATTCTATTATAAATTATATTGATTTTGAACAGTTCCCGCTGAGCAAGTTGACCGCCTGCCCTAACTCCAATACCAGCCATTCCAATGCTGCGAGGTGATAGGGCCACTCCACTATCAGTATCCATAGCCCACTTCTATAAACTCCCTATCACTGTAATGATTTTTTAAAGGGGGATATTGTCACTTGACTTATTTACATATACATGTGTTTATAAATAAAAAAAAAAAAAAAAATATATATATATATATATATATATATATATATGTAATTTTTCTTGATAATACTCAATATTATTAGATATATTATTTTATTTTTTGAAGAGAAAAGATTTGACCCGGTCGGGATTCGAACCCGAGTTTCCACCTCTCTAGCGTGGCGCCTTATCCAACTAGGCCACCGGGGTCGTATCCGAACCAGGCAAATCCCCTCTCTTCAGTGATCCATAACCCCCGGGCACTCGCAAATCGCGATGTAATTCCGGGGATGAATGTTCATATTGAACATTACATTTTTAAATTTGGATCTCTTGACAATCCGTCACCGTTTTAAATATATGTAATTTTTCTTGATAATACTCAATATTATTAGATATATTATTTTATTTTTTGAAGAGAAAAGATTTGACCCGGTCGGGATTCGAACCCGAGTTTCCACCTCTCCAGCGTGGCGCCTTATCCAACTAGGCCACCGGGGTCGTATCCGGAGAGGTGGAAACTCGGGTTCGAATCCCGACCGGGTCAAATCTTTTCTCTTCAAAAAATAAAATAATATATCTAATAATATTGAGTATTATCAAGAAAAATTACATATATTTAAAACGGTGACGGATTGTCAAGAGATCCAAATTTAAAAATGTAATGTTCAATATGAACATTCATCCCCGGAATTACATCGCGATTTGCGAGTGCCCGGGGGTTATGGATCACTGAAGAGAGGGGATTTGCCTGGTTCGGATACGACCCCGGTGGCCTAGTTGGATAAGGCGCCACGCTAGAGAGGTGGAAACTCGGGTTCGAATCCCGACCGGGTCAAATCTTTTCTCTTCAAAAAATAAAATAATATATCTAATAATATTGAGTATTATCAAGAAAAATTACATATATATATATATATATATATATATTTTTTTTTTTTTTTATTTATAAACACATGTATATGTAAATAAGTCAAGTGACAATATCCCCCTTTAAAAAATCATTACAGTGATAGGGAGTTTATAGAAGTGGGCTATGGATACTGATAGTGGAGTGGCCCTATCACCTCGCAGCATTGGAATGGCTGGTATTGGAGTTAGGGCAGGCGGTCAACTTGCTCAGCGGGAACTGTTCAAAATCAATATAATTTATAATAGAATATACATTATTATTATTATTATTATTATACTTATAGCTAGTATTATTAGCATATTAGGGGGAAAAATATTTTATATTTTTCCAGCAGTATCTTCTTGGTTCCTCACTACTCCAATGCTTGGTGTTCAATAAACGTTTCATTATTTTTATATTTTATTAAAATATTTAACCGATCTCTTAACGAACTTGATTTTAATTGCGCGAATTTTGCTTTGCTGTTTATTTATATTTTTTATAATTTGTTTAAGTCGACGCTTAGTACTAAAATAAAAAAAATAAAATAATATTTTTCTTTTAATTTAAACTTTTTATTTTGAATAATTACAAGCTGCCTCACTCAAGGACAATGAGTAATATGACTGAAAAAGACTTATTCCCACAGTATGTACGATGATATAAAATAATGTGATAAAATTAAGATAAACAGCCTCTAAATATACAAGAAATAAAAGAAAGCGTAAAGAAAAATAGAATAGAATAAATGATAATATAAAAAAAGGTTATAATTTTTTTAACTAATAAATAAATATAAAAATAAATAATAATAATCAAAATTAAGAAAAAAATAAAATAATTATAAATACAATCATACTCTATATACAATATTGGAAACTTACCGAGAAACACCCTGATTCAAGCCTGCCCACTAATTTGGAAAAAAAAAAGAAAACAATAATAGTGAAATTAAATAAACTAAATTGAATGAATGAATGAAATAACCCTTTTTTTCTTATGCAAAATAAATTGTATACATGATTCAATAAATAAACATTTAATATATAAGTAGGAAAAGTAAAATAAATAAAAAAAAAAAAAATTAAAAAATTAAAATATTGACTTTTTTTTTAAAGTCCTTAGGATGTCCCCTAAAGATAACATATGATTACAGTAGGACGAATATCTGGCTATAATAATAATTTTTAATAATAACAACTAATAATAAAAAATGATTAATAATTAAGTTATGAGTTACAAAATAAATGAGAGATCTTGTAAAAGGATACACCTTGTGTATACTATTATAATGCATATTACATAAATATTCATGTTTTACATTTGCTCGGAAGATTGAAAATCCAGGAGGTAAAAAATAGATGATGTTTAAAGGAAGTAAGAGTGGAACTTTTTCCAATTGAGATGGGCAATGAATTCCATAAAGAGGGAGTACGGATAATAAAGGATTTTTCGAAGGATGCAGTTCGATGCGCAGGAGTGTACAGGTTGATGGGTTGGGTTCTAGTATTTAAGAGGTGGATGGAGGAGCGCAGAGTAAGGTCATAAATATAGGTGGGTTTTATGGTTTTCAAGGATTGAAATATGAGTGGACCTTGGAAGTATTGACGTCGGAAACTGGAGTAAAGCCACCCAATTTCAGAATACCTGTGAGATATGTATAAATGCTTACAAAGAAAATGTGATATTAAAATCTCTTTTCTCCATGGTCATATTTAAAAATATACAGAGCTGTCATTAAGTGATTTTAACAAAATACTGACAATAATTTTTTTTTTTATAACTTGACAATTTTTTTTTTTTTTTTAAGTGATGCACCCCAGTTTAATTTTTTAATTGTATTGTATATTGTTGGGTTACAGTAATAAAACGTGTCTAATTTTGTTAATTAATCAGAATGGGCTTCTTTACAATTCTCCGAATGAGAATTTTTTTTTTTTTAATTTCCTCCTCACAAAGGCTCCGAGTATGAAAGGAAATAAGTTTCTCAGAAGCGTTTTGTATCGTAACACCTTTTTTTATAAACACCCTCTTTAGAAAACAAGAATAAGACTTTTAAAAAAAGGTTAAATATTAAATAATTAGCAATTAGAGGAGAACAGCTTTAAAATGTAATTCTACAACACGCTAGGGGTTAATTTGAACCTTGGAAAATGTTTGTAAAGAAGTTTTTTAATTCTCTCATTTCCTTTCGACAGGCCAATCAGCTAACGGAAGTGGTTACCTAGGTGTGAATAAGAGACGGAATTAAAAAATAACAATAAAGAAGTGAAGTATCAAATTCAGATTAGTAATAAAAATTAATTTATATAGGGTAAACCAGACAGTTCATCGACACCCTTAAAGAAAAAATATTCGAAAATACTCATACTGAAATGATGAAAAAAATAGTTCAATAAAGTTGAAATTTCCAGTCATTTTTCTTTAATTACTATACTTTAAGCTAAGCTAAAAAATTCACATTGATTGTTATTTCTGGAGAGTATTAATAAGATAGTGACAAAAAATAATGTAAAATCAGTTATTGACACCCTATGGATATCTTTTGAAATATGGACAAAATTGAAAGTACTTTTACACAGTTGAGTTGTAATATTTAAAATGAATCTGTTTTAGCAAAATCTTATTTTTTTCTATTTTTTAAGATGGGTTGTAAATAACTGTCTGGTTTACCATATTGACTATTTGTAACCATATTTAGTGTCGATTAAAGTTGACATTTCATGTTGTAGGTACTTAGTGATCCTAAATACATGTAGAGAGAATGTTTTTTTTATTAGTTCCAAGCTGCATATTACTTAAGGGCAACGAGTAATATAGAAGACAAAGACTCGTTCATACAATATGTACAATGATATGAAAAAAAAAAAATTAAAATAAAGAAAATAGAGAAATAAAGAAAGGAAATCAAAATAAACAGCCTTTAACTATACAAGATATAATGAAAATAAAAATTATAAATTATAATATAAAATATATAACGATTGCTACAGAGAGACTTTTAGTATTAAAAGTATCAAAGCAAATAGATTTGAAGTTTTAAGTTTTATCTAATACTCCTACTGATTCTAATACTCCATATAAAATAAAATACAATGAAATGAAAATAAATGAAAGAATAATCTTTATACAGGGACATATTGTTCCCTAAGAATAGCAAAATAGAAAAATAAGGTAGTACAATAGTCTGGCTGCCATTATTTCAGACAAATATAATAAATAAATATATAAAATGAGATTTGTAAGATTAAGAAATAGTAATTACAATTGGAAATAGCAGTTTTGGTATAAATAAAAAGAAAAAAAAGAAGAAGAGAAAAAAATAAAAATAAATAATAACATTAGTAAAAATAATTAAAATACGTTCTGAAAAAAAAAAAAAAAAAAAAAAAAAAAAAAAGGAAGATAGAAAATAATTGAAACAAAATAAAATAAAAAGATTAATGTATAAATAAAAAAAAGATTTATAGAGAAAATAATTTATTACTGTTTGAATGTTGGTATGACCGAATATAGTTATTTGCACCCTATCTTAAAAAGTAGAAAATTTTTTTTATAAAATTACTATTAAATCCTAAAACTCAACTGTATAAATGTACTTTCTATTCTTTCTGTATCATAAAAGATATCCATATTGCCTCAATAACTGATTTTACATTATTTATTGTCACTATCTTGTAAAATACATTCCAGGAATAATGTTTGGTATGAACATTCTTGCTTAGCTTTAAGTACAGTAATTGTAGAAAAATCACTGCAAATTTTAACTTTAGTGAACTATTCTTTCTATAATTTTCGTTTAAATGTTTCCGAATATTTCCTTAAGGGTGTCATTAACTGCCTGGTTTACCTTACGCATAGATATAGGTGTAAACACTTCTGTGTACACTCACAGCTACAATAATATATAAAATGAACGAAAACAACGTAGAATGATGGAGATGGTACTTTTTCTTGAAATTAAAAAAAAAATCCTGTTTCTTATACAGGATGAGTACCTTTTAGTATAAAAAAAAAAAAAAAAAAATGGGTGAAACTTAATAAAAAATCTAAAAAAATGCCGCAAACCTCACCTTTTTATTCGAATCCGTTGCAGATATACGATAAATCAAACATTTAAGCAAGATCCATAAAATTCTCCTCAAAAAATGGTATCCTTCAACACAATCTGCATATAAAAGCTAACGGCGAAATTGAGGTCTATGTTTATTTTCATTGGATCTTAAACATTGCATTGTAAATCTAATAAAATAAATCCTGAATAATAATAATAAATAAATAAATGTAATAACATAAGATCCTCTGATCTGGTGTCGCTTTATTGACAGTTTTCCTTTATTTTCTATTAAATAATAATTTTTTTCTTTGCTTTTTATTCCAATGAATGCACATTTCCATTAAGGGATTGTCATAATGTTTTATTTTAGTTACTGATTTGTATGCCAAATGAGAGCACCATGTTTTTTCGGTTTCAAAAGTAAATGATAAGGTGAAGATCAAGCTGTTCTTTAGATACCAAGTTTGTAAAATTCGAGGTTACAGGTACTCAGCTTTTATAGAAAATTTAATGGTGAATCCGAAAATATGGTCAAATATTAAAATATGTTTTAATAAAATGAGTATATTACAGATTTTATGGTTAGAAACGTGGTTTCCTCAAAAAACTATTTGATTTATCGTATATCTGCAACGGATTGGAATAGAAAAGTGAGGTCTGCGGAATTTTACTACATTTTTGAACTAGTTTCATCCATTATTTTTTTTCCACTAAGAGGTACTCACCCTGTATATATTTTTTTTTTGTTTTATATCAATGATAAAAAAAGAATTACGAGCGATTTTAACTGAACGGAAATAAATCCAGGGCTAAATTTTTGGTTGCGAGTTGAATTAAGCCTCAAGCCTGATAATTATAAGTTTCATTAAACTAAATTATGAATTGCTATTGAGTAGTTAATTATTTCTATTGCTAGTCAGGATGTAATGCTTATTGAAGAGGAAATACCGTGATTTTTCTTGTAGGAGAATCAATAACAATCAATAACAAATATATATGGAGTTATTGAGAAAAATATATATATTGAATAATGTTGATAAATAACAAGAGATTCTTTCTAAAAATAAAATGGCCATATCACATGTCAGCGCAATAATCCGGAGGAGATTAGGAAGGAAAGATGATTGGCAACATCGCAGAGAAATCCGATTGGTCCTCTTCATTTCCTATAATTGCGTCTATAGCCCTTGTCTCGATGGGCGAATGACGTTGGAAAATATAAGAGGATCCCATGTTGGATATTATAAATCGATTATTTAGATATCATTGTAAATATATGTATGGAATAGAAGGGAAAAGGGAAAAAAAAAATTATTTTGCGATGAAGTCCTCTAAGAATATCAAATAAGAATAAGAATAAATAGACTAGATCCAGTCAAAGAAATATTAAAAAAAATAATAATAAAGATAATACATACAAGATTACAGATTAAAAATACAGAGAGGAAAGAAAAAATAAGGGACAAATTAAATTAATAATAAATTACAATTTTACAACGCCCTAGCATTGTGCAAAACATACAATACAAATATATGAATGTTGTATACAGAGTAAGAAAATGTCTTTTGACGTCTTGGAGGATTATCGGAAATGGAGAGTAAGGCAAGTTGGGAGACTAGTGGACTCGAGTGGGTATGATGTTTACAATGAAAGGGTAGGAATCTGGTATACGCTAAATCAGCATCATATGGAACATAATGAGCTTTATAGATAAGTTTAAATGGGACGTAAGGAGCATTGAAGATTTTAGGTAGGATTTTGGATTGTTAGGATTGGATGCGAGATGAATTGGATGTTTAGCCAAAGGACTATGTTCAAATTGGCCTAATTACTGTATTTTTTGTAATTAATTGAAAGCTTTGTACGTTAGTCTATTAAACGTTGGAGAAGTCTCTAACGAAGATCAGTTTCTTGTCGTTTTAGTCTTGTTTGCTGATGAAAAATTAAATTACTTTAATTAGGATTGATGAATTAAATGCCACTTCTATTGATATTATTTTATTTGAAAACTAGTTTCGAATGCTAAACATTCATCTTCAGTTATAAAACGTACAAAAAAATTTTCAACATATCAGTACTATGTTACATAGATAATATATACTAAAGTTTTTTTTTTTGTTTTTAAAAAACTTTAGTATATATTATCTATTATCTATGTAACATAGTACTGATGTATTGAAAAAAAATTTAGTATGTTTTAGAACTGAAGATGAATGTTTAGCATTCGAAACTTGTTTTCAAATAAAATAATCTCAATAGAAGTGGCACTTAATTCATCAATCCTAATTGTATTGATCCTTCTATATCATCATGCGTACCTCAAGTAAATTACTTTAATTATTAACTGGAAATTTTTAAAATCATAATTTTTTTTTAATAATTCAATAATTTCATAAATTATGATTTTATTTATGATCCTTTTATTTTCTTCATTAAGTTTTATTATTATATGTTTTTTTTTTGTATTCATTTATTTATTATATTGTATTTTACTTTGCAATTTATTTTATTTCTTGTATATTTTATTTTATTTCTTGTATATTTAGAGGCTGTTTATTTTAATTTTATCACTTTATTTTGTATCATCGTACATATTGTGAGAATGACCCTTTGTCATCCTTATTACTCATAGTGAGGCAGCTTGTAAAAAAATAAAAAACTTAAATAAATTTAAAAAAAGAAAGAAAGATATTTAAAAAGACGCGACAGATACCCAAAGAGATAGACGTCTAAAATAAAAATGACTAGCTCAATGGTTTATTTTATCACAACTAAATAAAATAAAATTTAAAAGGTCATAATTATCAAAGGTCAATTTAAAAAAAGAATTAAAAGAAAATGGTCTGTTTCACATTCTATTTCGACAGATGATTGATCATAATAATGTTTTGTTATCGTCGACTTCCTCCATATCCAGATGTTCTCTCTATTCTCTATGAACACTTCCTTTTTCAATTAATTCCAGGTCGAAGAAAATTCCAGGCCTGCTAGGCCTTTAATTCCAGCCAGAGTCCGGGGTACCATCCTTTTCACATCATACCATTCGCGGAATCTCAATTATCCTTAGGTGGTATTTTTTAGTTATTCGAGTTATTAAAGCTCTGTATTTATTTTTAAGCCATGAAAAAATTGTTTATTTACTTATCTACTTTGACTATGAACACAATAATAATATTAATATGGTCTAGCGTACCCCTGGGTACGATGTCAGTAACCGCAGTTATTTCTTCCATCCCTTCTGTGTTTTCACTTCGGGTTTACGCCTATTACTTTTCGCTGTATAATTTAAGTTTCTTTGCGTTTTCAATTACCTGCAGCCTTCTAACAACTATATCTGTATTTCCTGTTTTCAATATGAACCGGATTTAGTTTGGATTGTCAGTATTTCAAAATCTTAAAATGAGACTTTCATCGCTATTTTTATATTTAATTCCATATTTTTTGCATCTTCACCCATTATGACTAAATTATACTTATAACTGTATTGAAAATATCAATAATAATATATGATAATAAAAAGTTGTATCCAAAAAGAAGAATTGTTAGGCCGTGACAAAATTACATTAAAAATAATCATGTATTTTTGAAATGTAATCTGGGAGTAATTATGAAAGACTATTAAAGATAATTAGACTAATGCTAATCTTGTAAGATTAAGAGATCAATCGAAAATATTTAAAATCCCTGAAAAAAAGCTGATCTGAACCCCTGAATACTTTAATGCTAAATACTGACTTGGCCATATGACGAAAGAACGAAGAAAAAAGAAGAATAAAATAATAATGTTTCTGTAATTCTTATCCGTTATTATTTAAAATACTATAATCCTAGGGATGTGACAAGTATCCGTTACTCCTCTTGACGTCTGGTTCTTTACTGTATGTTAAGATATCCCTAAAATTAAGTACTGTTTAGTACGTCTATCCTCGAAGTAGAAAGGTACATCAAATTATTGCATCAGCGATGTACTTACATATTTTTTGAGGTCAATAATGTTAATAAGATTTTTTTTAATTGATAGGAAATTATTTCTTAAAAATCAGGCTGAGACATCATTCACTCTCAATATATTTAAAAATAACCAAACCGTAACGGACCGCACATTTTGTCTTGTGCACAAAAAGTTTTTTTTTTTTTGCACTTTTGCATAATGCATTCCACGTGCACTAGTAAGCATCATGCAGATATTTATCTGAAATAATTTACTTGAATTTAAATTATAACCGGTGTATAAAATTCGTGGGTGGTTTAAAGACTTTAAACAAAATTATTGTACCAATATTTGCAAAACCTGATCTTGGGCAAGGCGAGGGGATATTCGGCTCATCGGTTTCTGTTTGATCATGGCCACTTGAAAGACACGTGTGGCAACTGAATCGACTCGTATCGTCTGAATTTATTAAAATTTTCAAACCATTTCAAAACCTCTACGTAAATTTATTCAATAGTCAAAGGCTTTGTTAATGAATGAATAAATTATTCAATCTGTGTCTTAGATAATTTATTTATTTATTGAAATTCAGAATTGAAAAAAAAATCTAACGTAAATATCCTGAATTATGAATGTAATGAGGTAATTCAAATTCTAGAGAAAGTACCTCTAGTAATTCAGTTAAGTTCTGTATTGGAAGATCTATATCTATATTTTTTTCACATTTTTTTAACTAAATGACGCATCGAAATCAAAAGAGCTGTAGCATGATAAATATTGACGCTAATTGGTATTATCAAGGCGTCAAAACTTTTTTTTCTGTATTTCACCAATACAATATAATTCCGGTTTGTGTACTTTCAATGGTTTAATCCCTTTCAATTATTAGACGGAATTATTCAGTGGATTGTAAAGTGCAACCCATTTCAAAACATTAATTTTTTCTTCTTTTAAGCTTTTATATTTCAACTCACACTATGTGTTGTTCAAGTGAAGGTATTTAATAATAAATACTAATAAATAAAATATTAAGGATAAAATTCTTAAATCTTAAATTTGATTAATTCAATTTTGCGCAAAGGAATTGCAAAACTGCCAATGTGATATGATAATAGAAACGTTTTTATTTTTTATTTATTTTATTTTAAGGTGCCGTGTACTGCAACATGGCCAGAAGCACCAAATTCTGATTTCTTGTTTATCTAAATGGTATTAAAGATTCTGCAATTCCTGAGGAACTTCAGAACATCTGGTTGATAGTTTTTGAGCATTGTACCCAGGTCTTTGTTGAAGATGGGTGTTCCAGCTGTAGGGTGTGGACTGCAATTACTAAATATGTGCTCTACTGATTGAGGAACATGGCACCTTGAGCACATGGGCTGTGAAGTACCTTGAAGTAGGTGTTGGTGTGTGAGTCTTGTGTGCCCGATGCGCAGCCTAGTCATCACCGCTTGTTCCCTCCTAGAGCCGTTTAGCAGTGGCCATGGTTGACCATTAGGGCAAATCATTTTAAGTTTGTTACTATCCGGAATCCTGTTCCAATAATAAATCCACGCAGCCTTGCACTTCTGTTGAATATATATTTGATAGTCGTTGAGGACAATTGGTATGTTGGGTACCGGAAACTTATTTCTCGCCTCTTTAGCAGCTGCATCAGCCAATTCATTTCTAGGTATTCCAACATGACTGGGTACCCAAAGAAAGTGTATTAGTTTATTAATTGTATGTAGCTGTTTTATTATTGTGTGTTGAATTGGATTGTTAGAATGGTGTGACTTTTGTAATTTTTTTAAAGCCGAAAAAGAGTCTGTACAAATTACTATTTTGTTGCTATCTAAAAAATTAACTATATCAAGCGCTAATTGGATAGCAAATAATTCACTCGAGAAAACCGAGTATAGTTCAGGAAGGCTATATCTAACTGTCGCTCCGGAAAATGTTACCGCGCAACCTGTGTCTTTGTTTTCCTTGGAGGCATCAGTAAAAACAAAAAGGAAATTTTTATATTTTGATTTAGACTCATGAAAAAGTTACTTGCGGATAAGTAATTTTATTGTATGAGAAAAGTGAGAATTCGAAGGAGCAAAGAAACGTTTTTAAAAATAGATATGAAGGCAAAAGTGCAATTCCCTTGCGCAAAATTAAGATATTGGAAATTTTGAATTTAGTGAAAGGCCCGCAACGAATATTTGAAGGCTTTTTAGGGAACAATTCAGTTGGAAGAATTCTAATATTAATAACAATAAAGGCCTTTTTAATCTGCTGCAAATTTTTTCGATCTGTTGATATCCAACCTCAGATAAATGCGAGCATAAAAAACGAAATCATTCGTTTAGGCATCATTACATGTCGCATTACATCTAGCTTCATATTACGGATTCGTATAGTTCTGATTAGAGCCATAATAAACTTTGTTTAGGGTATCAGATAAAACTAACATTGATTGAATATTAAAATTTAAAATGATTCTTCAAAATTTACGTGAACATTTTTTTTTTTTTTTTTTATTCTTTTATTAATAGAAATTTACAACTGTATTTAAAAAAACACATCAAGTAAATATGCGGTATATATGAGACATAATGACATGAATTAAACTTGTAGAGGAACTACCCATTGGTAGTACTCTAATGAGTATTTACAAAAGAAGATCACGGGGCCATCTTCTTTTCAGACGCCTCGGAGGATTGCTAGGAATGAAATGGGAAGCAAGTTGTGCAACAAATGGATTTGGATGAGCAGTGAGTTTATAATGAAAGGAAAGGTATCTGGTTCGTGCCAATTCAGCAACATATGGGATATTAAGGTCGTTGTGGATCAATTCATTTGTGACAAAGTAAGGAGCATCTAGGATTTTTCGAAGGATTTTGGATTGGAGTGATTGGATGCGGGAAGAATTCGATGGTTTGGTGGATCCCCATAACTCTATACCGTAAGTCCAAATAGGTCTGATAATCGTCATATAGATGAGTTTTTTGTAGTGTATCGGGAGATTTGAACGTTTGTCAAGTAGGTGTTGTAGTAGTCGAAATTGACTTGCAGCTTCTTGTCTTTTCAATCTTGTATGAGGGTTCCAGGTAAGTCTCTTGTCCAGATAAAATCCAAGGTATTTTATCTGTTCTACATTATTTAATGGTACTCCATAAAAGAATACAGGAGAACAGGATGAGGTAGGTTTTCGACGTAGGGTAAAGGTTATTTGCTGGGATTTGCTGGGATTTATCTTAACTCTCCAGTTATGACACCATTCTTCAAGGGAAGTAATATGTGACTGGAGTGTCTGGGATGCAGCAAATGGATCATCATTGACTGATAACACGCTTGTGTCATCAGCATAGGTTGTGAAAATAGTATCAGGATGGGTTGAGATATCAGCTGTATACACTGTATAAAGGATGGGACCTTTAGGAATACCAGTGGTCTGGGGAAAGGTGGGTGAGTATGTAGAATTGTGGTTAATTTTAAATACTCTATCAGAAAGATAGGATCGGAGGATGAGGAAATATGTAGATGGAAGGAATTGGCGAAGTTTATAAAGCAGACCTGGGTGCCATACTCGGTCAAAAGCCTGTTCAACGTCAAGAAAGACACCCGTGCAATACATCTTGCTTTCCAGTCCACCACACGATGGCATTGTTGGATAGTGGAATGAGACTGGCGAAATCCAAACTGGTGATCAGGAATAATGTGATTGGAATCAAGGATGGGATAAAGGCGTTTCAAAAGGAGCTTTTCAAGGATTTTGCTTTTCAAGGATAGGTAGGAGAGAAATAGGTCGGTACGAGGAAGGATTTTCGGGCGGTTTTTTAGGTTTCGGGATCATTTTTATTATTGATGATTTTCAGGAATCGGGAAAATATGTTGTACGGAGGACAGCATTATAAATGTAAGTTAGGAATAATACTGCTTTCCTTGGAAGGTATTTGAGGATTCTTGAAGTGATAAGGTCGTGTCCAGGAGCTTTGTTGGAGGGCAATTTACGAATAATGGCTATTATTTGTGAAGGGTGGAAGGCTTTAGGAGGAATGTTCATTTGGAGAGGAATGGCCAGTTCTGCTTCAATAAATTCTACATGGTTAGGATTTAGGATATCTGGATGAGGTTTAAAAATATTGTGTAAGTGTTCACCAAATACCTGCGATTTCTCTAAATCAGATTTGGTCCAGGTTTGAGCTGGAGTAAGGAGAGGATGATTGAAGGTTTTGAATTTTAACAGTCTTTTGGTAGTGTTCCATAATGATTTATCGGAAACAGTTAGTTGTTCAGTTTGTTTTTGTAAATTTTCATATTTTAGTTTTTTAAGTTCTGATTTAAGTCTGTTAGTCAATTTATTATAATATGTTTTGTCAGTTGGATATCGAGTTCTATGCCATTTGGCCCTAGCACGACGTTTCTCTACTAATAAAATGCGAATATTCTGTGGTAAGGTACTTTTTGAAGTTTTAAATCTATTTTGTGTATTGTTTTCTTTAATGCAGGTTTGTAAGATGTTCTATTGCATTATCTATTTGTTTACATGTTTTTAGTGGAGTTTTTAAGTCAATTTGGTTTTCTAAAGCCGAACGGAATTTGTCCCAGTCTACTCGTCCAGTTATTAAGGATGGAGGAGAAGGTTTGATAATAGGAGTAGAATGTAATGTAAGCAAAACTGGGCTATGATCTGAGGAAAGGTCATCTAAGGAATCTGTTGTAGTTTGGGAAGTAGGAATTTGAGAGGTGACAAATAAGTCGAGAATATCTGGGCGTTTTCTTAGGG
Source organism: Euschistus heros (assembly GCA_003667255.2). NCBI lineage: Eukaryota > Metazoa > Arthropoda > Insecta > Hemiptera > Pentatomidae > Euschistus > Euschistus heros. Next base: position 2,124,855 of record RCWM02000001.1, read on the forward strand.
ATGTAGGCCAGTAGGTAGGACTGTTAGGTGAAAGGATGGGGTAATTGTTTAAGGATGATACACGGGAAAGTGAATGTTCTACAGCCCCATCGCTGGTGTTTAGCGTTGTAATCCCCACCTGCAATGAAGCGCCGCCCAAAGGATTGGAATGAGGATTGCAGAATATTTTGGGAAAGGCTATTTCCTGGAGGACAATATACAGCTGAAATAGAAAGGTTAAATGGAAGGGTGGATAGGATTAGTGAAGTAGACTGAATGGTGTCAGTTGGAGAGGAAGGAATCAAGGTGTGGGTTAGTGATCTATGGATAAGAATGCAAGTACCACCGTGGGCTGATTTGTCGGGGTGGTCAGTTCTGTAAGTGATATAGTCTTTGATGTGGAAATAAGAGGTAGGCGTTAGGTGGGTCTCGGTAATTAGGGCAATGTGAATGTTATTGTCGAGTAAGAATACGTCTAGTTCATTTCTGTGATTGAGCAAACCATTTGCGTTCCATAAAAGAACTGCCAAGGAGTTTTGGATCATCGAGGAACAATGGACGTGATTTCTGACAGGGCTCTTGTGAGAAGGGTAACTAAGGGTCTGATAGTTTCTTGGAGTTCACGGAGGAAGAATGAAAGAATCGATGAGATATCACCAAGACTTTGAGAGGAAGTAGGATAGGGTTCTGATATTTGAAACGGATGATTACACTGTCTTGAAGACGGTGCCTGGAATGGGATTTGGCTTCGATATTGTTGAGGAGATATGGTTTGCCCATGTGTTTGTACTGGAGGTTTGATCTGTTGGTTCACTTGTTGTGGTGTCTGTTGACTAGTTGATGGGGAAGGAATGACTATTTTGGGAAGTCGGGATGGAAAGGATGTTTTAAGCGCCTGATTTTGTGACCGTCGATTTCTTCGTTCGACAGTCGTGAATTCATTAGTTGGTAGAGTCTGAGATTTAGAGATGACCCTGCTGCTGAGGTTGATGGCTGAGGTTCTGCGAGTTGAACGGCTGAATGGCTGGGTTGTTGATATTGAGGCTGTTGTGCTTTGGATGTTGAAGGAAGTGAAGGGAAGTCTTTGTGAGAGCTATTGATGACTGGGAAGCTTTGATTGTGGGAGGATGATCCTACAGTTACGGATGTATGAGGAACTAAATTTCTATTTGTTGCTGAGTTGGTGCTTCTTTGCTTTTGCCTAAATTTGTATACCTGGCAACCTTTATAATTAGCGGGATGGCTCTCACCACAGAGGACACACAAGGCTGGTGTTTTGGGTGTTTTTCGTGAACATTAAATAACAAATTTAAATACATTCTGTAAAAAAACATTACATAGTTATTTATTAATTATAATCCTGAAAATATGATTCATACTTAAAATATTAAATAAATAAAGCCTTTTATTGCATGAGGAAAGAAACAATATTTTGTACAACAAATAATATCTTGCGACATAAATAAAATAAAATATACTGCTCCTAAGATATTTACAATTCATAATAATCTATTAAGAAATTATATTAATAAAAAATATACTTGAAATACATTAAATGCTTATTGTTCAAATTTTAAATGAAAGATATCGTGCGAAATATGTGTACCTACAATATTTTATTATGTTTTTTACTATAAGTACATATTATTACTTTTATGTATTTATTTAATCGTTCAATATTTACTTCCACAAATTTTGTTTATCACTACGATAATTCTATCAAATAAAGTTTTATATTAAATATACGATATAAGTGCATTATTAAAAGTAATGCATTTTATATAATTAAAACTTATTACTAATATAAATCATGCTTTTTTTTTAACTCGTTAAAAACATTATCTTTTTTTTAATATTATTTAAAATAAATTAATAAAACAAGAAAACCGCCTTTTGGAGTTTTACGTGCGAGCGGCCTAATTTAAGGCCCCAGTGTGCGACGTTTAGAGCACCATACTTCATTATGGTCAATTTTAAAAGTGAATTATTTTGCTACAAATATAGCAGAATATAGTGTTACCTACGGCTAGTACTTTTGTGTATACTCCATCCCACAGAAGTACTGCATTCCAACGTTCCTTCCTTGTCCAATCCTCTATAATACACTTATTAACATGTTTCATTGAAGTCGTCGGTTAATCGGACCTTCCGGCCGTTCCGCCCTATCCCTTGGCCTCTTAGGGGTCAGATTAGTAAGGTTCTGCTCTCTCTCTCTCTCTCTCTCTCTCTCTATATATATATATATATATATATATATATAGACCTATATAAACAACCTATATAAATATATATAAACCTCTATATATATATATATATATATATATATATATATATATATATATATATATAGAGAGAGAGAGAGAGAGAGAGAGAGAGAGAGAGAGAGAGAGAGATAAAGATAGAGAGTGAAGAATTTAAGTATCAACCCTTTGGCTTCTTTGAAAACCGAGAACCAATAACAAAAAAAAAAAAAAATGAATTCGGCCTTAGGAGTTGGTTTGGTTGTTGAGGAGAGGGATAGGTGGCGAGTGTTGACGCCCGCTAAGTCCCGGGCAATCATTTAGCGCGCCCATTTATCCCCCGTCACCGAAAGCCCCACAAATCTGTTTGAATTACACAAACGGAAATTGGGTTTTCCGTTGAAGCCCTCTGTGATTATTAAATCCCCTACCACCCCTGGTGAGCGTCGACCGAAAACCAAGCGTCTAATGCGTCCGCTAAGCTCATCAAGCATGCTTCGGCCCTGTCTGCCAAACTCAGATGGTTGAAGATGTTTATAAGGCAGCAGGCTGAGCTAAGACATGGTTATGCTTTGGTTTATAAGGTCCTTGAAAGGGTTTCTCTGTAAACCAAAAATTGGTTTTTGCTTTAATTCATACTGGGACAGTATTTAGAGCATGTTCCTCATAAAAAAGAACAAATCATAAACCGGATTGGTTAATTGAGCTAATGTATATACCTATTGTTTTAATGAATTAATATAACAATCTCTATGGGGCAATGGGTAATAAAAATGACAATAGATCCATACGATATGTACAAATAAAATAAAAAAAAACAAAAAAAAACCTCTGATAATACAGGATAACGAGGTACAAGATATAGTAAATATAATATGAAATAAATTAAAAAATACATAAAGAATTAAAAATAATGACAATAGCAATAAAGAAAGAGGATTAAAATTAAAAAACATTAAATAAGGTCAATCGGTATCCTAAAACTATTTCACCGCTCCCGTCACCTCCTTTCCCTACCCACACTAAAACTTCTAATATCCCACATTTTCTTCCCCCAATTTGACTATGGTTCTGTGATAAATTGGAGTTAAATTGGCTCTTTCTCTCATTCTGCAGAAAATATTTCCTTAGCATCCCCACCTATTCCAAGTTATCAACACACATCAACCTTCCTTTATTTACATTACCCTGAAATTCAAGCCTGCAATCAAAAACACTGCATACAAGATCTCGCCTTTCCGATCTCTATTCCAACGTCCCTTCCTTATCCGATCCTCTATTCTTTGGAATTGCCCAAGCGAGATGCATTAAGTAATTTTCCCCGACTTTATAGGAGACACTTAAAACTTTTGTATTCATTCATATTACATTAAGACTTCAATAATCCGGATACCTTAAAATCGGGACGGCACACAGTTGATCAAAGTGACGGAATCAAAAAAAAAATTATTCACTCTGGAATTTGCTCTGTCACTAAATTTTTTTTAATATGTTTTTACACTTTCAAACCAATATTGTATCATTGTATAGTGTATGTTATAAAATAAAAGTGCCAAAAAAAAAATGGGTTCAACAAAAAAGTATATGTTATATAAGTTTCAGTTGTGAATAGTATGTTAATTGCGAAAATCGTCTTTAGAAAGAAATGAAATTGATATTTTAGATTTTTATCCGAGTGATAAAATCTCGGTTTTCAAAATTGTTGTTTGTTTTACTTCCTTTTTTTTTTAACAATTGTTAAAAAATATATGCACTAAATAAAAGTTACAATAAGTTATTATATGTGAAATGTATTAAATGGTAATTTACTATATACATAGGAGACTAGATGGCCGAGCGAGTTGGGGCGAGGGTCTCAGCGCGCTCGGTATAGAAAGACGTGGGTTCAAACCCCACACGATTGGGTTAAAGTTACCTTCCCATCCGGGTTATAATAGGTTGGTAGTCTGTAGGATAACCCGTCCTTCCTGTCCTAGTCGGAGTGCATAAGGGCAGTTAAGTCCCAAATAAACAAGTGAAAATCAAATAAAAACATTTTCTACCTAAAAAGGCACTGATAGGCACGCTAAAATTTCTTTTATTTACTAGAAGGATTCAAATATTAATACATACAATTGTATGTATATATATATATATATATATGCAGCCCAGGCAAAAGTTTATCCGTTAATTTATATTATTTAATTAATTTATATTTTTTATTTCTGATAGTTTGTATTTTTAATGAATAAATTTTATTTTATTTTCGCTGTAGTGTATATTATATAAGTGTGAATTTAATGTGAACAATTAAATTAATGTTTACATTATTGATCGTAAGGATCAAAACTAAAGTATAATTAGCAACTCCGAGAATGGTAAAAACCTGATTTTTCAACATTCATGGCGTATTTTTGTTAATATGCGATTTTTTTTCAGGTGATTCTTATGGAGTGCGTTACTACAGCTATCTAACAAGGGGACGTTTGCAGTTGTAACTCACAAATTTGAATGCCGATTTTTGAGTGGATAGTAGGGACCTATAATAGTGCAAATCTAGAGTTATAGCCACCAATGAGCATTAGGAGCCCAAAACAAAAAAAAAAAAAATGTAAATCACTTTTGATTGTTTTTCTCAGCTCTCTCAGTCAAGATAGAGAAATGATTCTTTCACGTTTAATTGCAGTTGTGTATGTTACTTTTAATAAAAATACTTTCGTTATGCTCAAGACACTACCCGGCTTTTGGGTGCTTAAAAACTCCAAAAAAATGACAAAATTCCAAGGAAATCCGCTGTAAATCAGTGGAAACGATTTTTCATGAATTTATTTCTATTATTATTTTAGTTTTTACACGATAAATTTCAAATAAGTCCATTTTTAAAAAATACATATTTTTTAACCAAAACCTGATATTAAGATTTGATTATTCATCAATCTTAGGATTTTTATGCAATTTGAAATAAAAATATATCATTTTAAAACGTCTTATTCATATAATATAGGTGAGGAAAATTTTTAAACTAAAAACTCATATTATTTTCAAATTCCTCATCTCAAAAACACGTAGAAACTTAATTTTGTCGAAATTAAAAATATTTTTTTTTTTTTACCTTTAAAATTGTGTAGGATTTTAGTAGGCAAGGGGCTGTCAATTTCTGAAAAAAATGTAAATAATTTGTGCTATCTCACATATTTCGCCACCGATTAAGACCAAATTTTCATTTTCATTTACGTCATCTAGAAGACGTAAAACTGCATAGTTTAGCCCAAATCCGGAGGTCGCAGGATTTACCCTTATTGAAATATTTCAAGATATAGCTGACCTCGGATTTTTTCATCCACATCAGTTTTTGTCCACTAAAATCTGGAGTAAATGTTATACGCATGGATAAAAAGCAGAATGTATGCTGATTCTAGTGATGCTATTACTATTGCAATCGGTTGAACGCAGCAGTTGTTATGGCCTTTAGAAATTCTTGTTGAAATCTCAACTTCAAAATTTTAACTTTTATCCTCGAAAGGGGTAAAAACCAATATTTTTTGATATTGATAAAATTTCACATATATGTGTTTTATGGTGCGTTAAATCGAGATTTGAGGTCAGTTGTTCATGAAAAAAAGTTTCCACTGATTTACAGAGGATTTCCTTGAAATTTTGTCATTTTTTTGGAGTTTTTGAGCACCCTAAAGCCGGGTAGTGTCTTGAGCATAACGAAAGTATTTTTATTAAAAATAACATACACAACTGCAATTAAACGTGAAAGAATCATTTCTCTATCTTGATTGAGAGCTAAGAAATAAAATCAAACGTGATTTTCATATTTTATTTTTTTTCTCGGCTCCCAATGCCCATTGGTGGCTTTAACTCTAGTTTTGCACTATTATAGGTCCCTACTACCCACACAAAAATCGGCATTTAAATCTGTGAGTTACAACTGCAAACGTCCCCTTGTAAGTCATAAATTACGATGTAAAAGATGTAAATATGTTGAAACTTCAAAATTGCCATTTTTCCGCTCTTGGACCACTGTGCGACGCGGTAGTTCACACTATCTCCTTGTCTTCTTCTACCTTTAATATAAGATGTATATAAATTTGTTTTTCTCACATCATTGTGTGAATTCCTCTTACAAAAATATGTCCCATGAACCGACTAACTTATTGTTAACCATTTCACAAGACCAACCAAATCCGGTTCAAATACTTAAAAAGTGTATATTTCAGTTGATTTCTTTATATATATTTCATATCCCTTTATTATTTTACTTTATTCTGAAGATGAAAAAGAGAAATATATTAATCTTAGTAGTATTTTTGTTTGGATGGTGCAATAACAACATGTTTTTTATTTTTATTTTATCTTATTTACAGATCTGAAGAAAATATTGAAAGTTGAATTTATGGTATTTTATTTTTATTTTTTCAAAGCTGTAAAACACCTGGTCGGCCTTTCCTTATGATTTAGAGCAAATGGCAAAGATGAAAGGAGTTAAATATTTCTTAGTGTAAGAGGGAGGGGGTTGCGAAGTGTATAAAGGTTCCTTGGGAATAACGAAATCAGCTTAGTGCACGGTAAAGAGATTCCATTTTCCACGTTCGATTTGTCAAGTTCGCGTTGTTGCCCCACGTGTGAATGTCTGCAATATATTATACATTCATACGCTCTCACAAATATATTTATTTAAAAAGAGTAACCTGCGTTATATGAAACTATATCTTCCTTTGCATATTAAAATTACATGTTGTAGTACTAAAACTACATATCTAAATGACAATGACAATCAACGTAATCAAAATGTGTTACTTTTATTTTTTTAAATATTAATATCTATATATTTAAAACCGTTTTTTTTTTTTTTTTTTTTTTTTCTGGCGGTAACTAAACGTAGACTTGCCATCTTCCTCCAGTAGTGATCTTTTCTCTATTCTTTGGGACGGTTAAAAGAGAACTACGAGGAATTCCAAATTCAGTAGTAATAACAGCCCAATTCTCCTTTCTGCACTTCGCGAATCAGTTTTAACATTTCGTTAGTTGAAAGAATTTTAGATTTTCGTGAAGCCATTGTAAAACCACTCGAGTGAATAACCAAGAAGTGTATCTATGAACTGAAAAGGTAAACAATGACAGAAAACAGGAAAACAAATTACCAATAGATTTCTTTGAATTTGAGTTCGAGTTATAGAGGCGATGCCTTCCGATAATTCTATTGATAGAGGTGGATGGTAGAGGTTGGAGTCCTCTCTTTTGACCCCTATTTTCAGTTCGATCTATTTACACAATTAGGGCGTTATAAACGTTTTTAGCCTGAAATCGACTCATTGAGGTGAAATTTACATGTAATGTACTTTTGAACGCAGATTTTGTTCGACTTATTTAAGAATCGAAGTTAGACACATCCAGAGTTGATTGTTTATGTAATTTAATAATTTATATTTAGTTACCATTAAGAAATATGTTTATAGTGGAAGGTAATATAACAGTGATTTCTTATTAATTTTTTTTTTTTTTTAAAGCAGAGTTGATTTCAATAAATTTTCTATAGGACCACCTCTGAGGTATGTCCTACCGATCAAGAAAAGAATCATCAAAATCGATCTATAACTGACAGAGTAATCTCGTAACTAACATACATTATTTTAGTATTATTTATTTTCTTTTATTGTTTATCATTATCCTGCATAGATATATTACTACAGCCGTCTAAGGTGTCTAAAAATATGATCTTTCATTGGACTCCTACTAATATTTTTTTCTTAATACGCTATTGTCATGCAGTTAGATGCATCATTCCTTCTATTTACTAGATTTTTGGTGTTTTTAAAAGTGTTTATTTACCGATAAAAAACAGTTGAGTCTACAAATGTTCCTATTCTCACAGTAAAGAAAATAAATCACTTTTCTATGAATAACCGCTCAAACTTTCCAAACATCGCTTTATATCGAACAACTGCCTTACACAGATCCCTTTGAAAGAACCTTTCCAAGTCCACCTTAAATAGATTCCTTATATACTTATTGACTTCTCAGAACTTTCTAGCGATTCGATTTGTCTCTTCTGAAGATTTTAAACTACTGTTGGATTGAAATAAAATTGAAATTCATTTGAATTAATATTTTTACCCTGGTAAGTTTTAAATGTGAGGCCGTTCATTGCTTCGGGTAGAATTCGGGTGACATCGGCAATGTTCGATGCACTTCTTTATTAGCTTTATAGCCATCAATACATGTAGCTACAGGTTTTTTTGGTTTTTTTAAAGACTTAAGTATGTAAAACAAAAATATCTAATTCAAAATTCAGTGTGTAATTAATAGAAAAAAAATATGTTAATTGCGAAATTAGAAGTTTTCTTTTCATGTTTTAACCTTTAGACTACATTTCAATTATATTACATTACAATAACGTGTTAAAACTTAAAAAGAACTACTCATCAGTAGCACTTCAATCAAAATTCTCTCCTAGAAGATCTCTAGGCCACCTTCTTTTCAAAACGCCTCGGAGAATTATCGGGAATGGAGTGGGAAGCATATTAAGAAACTAATAAATTTGAGTGGTTATGCAGCTTACGATGAAAGAATAGGTATCTGGTTTGGGCTAACTCAGCAACATATGGAACATTAAGGTCTTTATGGATAAGTTTATTGGTGGCAAACTAAGGGGCATTTAGGATTTTTCGAAGGATTTGGGATTGTAAGGATTGGACACAAGATGAATTGGATGGTTTATTGGAGCCCCAAAGCTCAACTCCGTACGTCCAACTAGGTCTAATCACAGTCATGTAAATATGTCTATTGTAATGAATTGGGAGCTTTGATCGTTTATCTAGTAAATGTTGAAGTAGTCTGTAACTTCGAGCAGTTTCTTGTCGCTTTAGTCTTGTATGTGGATTCCAAGTAATACGTTTATCCAACTGGAGTCCTTGGTAGCGGATCAGTTCAACAGGAATTAGTGGAATATCATTGAAGGATACTGTAGGATAGGAAGTCGTAGGTTTACGACGAAGATGAATCTAAAATTAAAAGTAAGTTGAAAAAAAAGTTGAAATCCCCCGTTTCACTGCAAAAAACTCATCTATATGTCAATTATCAGACCTATTTGGACTTATTCTATAGAGTTATGGGGATTCACCAAACAATCAAATTCTTCCCACATCCAATCACTTCAATCCAAAATCCTTCAAACAATCCTTGATGCTGCTTACTTTGTCACAAGTGAACTGATCCACAGTGACAATATCCCATTTGTTGCTGATTTGGCACGAACCAGATACCTTTCCTTTCGTAATAAACTTACTCCTCATCCAAATCCACTTGTTCCACAACTTGCTTCCTATTCCATTCCTGGCAATCCTCCAAGACGTCCGAAAAGAAGATGGCCTCGGGATCTTCTTCTTTTATAAATATTTCATTAGAGTACTACTAATAGGTAGTTCCTCTACAAGTTTTAAGCATGTCAATATTTTTCATTGTTAACCGCTATTTACTAGATGTATTTATAATACAGTTGTAAGTTTCTATTAATAAGATAATACAACAAAAAAATAATGCTAATTTCTATCAATTTAGGCCATTTTTTAAACGTAGAAATATAAATGTAATAAATGACTACCTAGTCGGCGCTTTTTGGCTTCTAATCGCCGGCTACAAAAGCAACCAATAAGTAGAGACCTAAGTATTATAAATAGTCTTGAATAATTATAATTGCATTTATTTTTAATTGTTGTGGTTGATACACGGGACTCCCACTTAGCATGTTTAGAATATTCTGTCCCTTCTTAAATTCTTAAACTGTAGTGACAAAAATCAATTGTGAAGTGTTAGTTCCTCGCACGGGACATGGATATAGGCTGACATAGACTAAGGGAAGACAATGTATCATTAGGTAAACTATTAGCTTTGACAAGACCTGTCGTTGGGGGGGGGGGGGGGGGGGGAATGGGGAGGTGGTTGAAGCAGGACCCAACGGCGGGACCTGTACAGCGTCAGCTTCTGTTAGCTTTTCAATCAGTTAGTGCTTTCCCTCCCTCCATCACTCATAGCTCCCTTCCATCTTAGTATTCCTCTTTCATATACCTATTTTATATTTCATTAAAAACAATTATAACTATAGGTTTTATCCAAACATTATTAATAATCTTGTGGAGCCGTCTGATATAAGGAAATGCATATATTTCCTTTATATAATTCTGTTTCGCTATTTTGACCTTGTTCTGGAACACTTCGTGTCGGTATTCTAAGCTTCGCTTGCTTTTTCCTGGGTTTGGTACGCAATACTACCTTAGTACTTTCCTATTCTAATCACCTTCCTATATTCTTGACCTTATCACTCTACGTTCTTCTATCCACCTCCTGAACACCAAGTTCCAACCTTTCAACATGAACCCATTCCAATATAACAGCTTCCTTTGAAAAATCGATTATCACTCTTACTAATTCCTTTTGAAATTCCATACCCATTCCTATTAGTAAAGTGAATGAGAAGCAGTTTAAGAATTTAAGTTACTATGGAAAGATATCTTGTAAGATCCAAATTAGAAATATTTGGGACAGGTATAAGTATGTAAAGTAGTAATTAATGGGATGGTTTAATGATGCCCAAACACTTTGTCTAAATAAGTATAATTTAGTCGCTTAGATGAGTTTTTCTAATTTAAACAGAGTTTAAAGTTTTAGTCAATTAAATATTTTTTAAATCGGTGAGCAATGGGCAGTTTCTTGATTCATTTGTTTGTGGATTATCAATAATGTAAAAAGACTAACTTCAAATATCCCCATCTTTCCACCGGGTTACATAGGCTTTCCCATCTTTACGTAGAAAAAACGTCCTTGTTACATACAATTTTTCAAATTATCAACACCCATCAACCTTCCTTTATTTACAATCACCTACAATCTAATCCTCAATCCATACATGCAAGATCACGAAATTCCGATCTCTACACTCCATTCTACAGAAATACTGCACACCTCTTCACATTCGCATTGATTCTTTCCTCACCAAAACTCGTCTTCCACCACCTTCACTCTATCCAAACTGTCACTCTCTAATTACCTGATAATGAGAGTATCATGTATTTATTATGGATGCATGATGAATTTCATTCTAACATATTAGGCATAAAACATTAGCCTGAATTTATACTTTGCATAAGACTGTTTTCATTTGTATATAGAAAAAAAAATATTATATTCTTATATATCAATTTACTGAAATGTACAACTGTACAAATATATACATTAAGTAAATGAGCTGATAACGATTACAATAACATGTCAAAACTTGAAAAGAACTACTCATCAGTGGCACTTCAATAAAAATTCTACACTAGAAGATCTCTAGGCCATCTTCAAAAAAAAAAAAAAAAAAATTTTCATTTGTTTTTTTTTTAATTATCAATTCGCCTGTACCAACTCTGGAAATATTATCTGTTTTTATCTTTTACTATAAGAAATTATTCGTTCTTTTAATTTTGCATACATTATTTATTCCTATTATGACAACTTTTCTGTTTCATAAATTTCTTTATTTTTTGAAGCATAGTTTTTTTTTTGTTTTTTTTTTGTAACTTTTCTTCCGCCCTTAAAACTATAACATTTTGGCACACTCTTGCTCTGATGGTCTCGCTCAGATTGAAAATTTGCAAGTAGTATTCTGATAATAAATGTAACAGAAAATATTTTTTGTCAAGTTTGGAACCACTATTTTCTTTTTAACTTTGAATTCGAATAATTCAGTAATTTAAATTTAAGTTATTTTATCCTTTTAATTTTAAAACGTTTTTTTTTTCTCGTTTATTGATATTTACAACTGTACAAAAACATATACATCAAGTAAATGTGTTGATAGTGAATACAATAGCATGTATATAACTTGTGAAGAACTATTCAGTAGTAGCACTTCAATAAAATTCTACACTAAAAGGTCTCTAGGCCATCTTCTTTTCAGACGCCTCGGAGGATTATCGGGAATGGAGTGGGAAGCAAGTTGGGAGACTAGTGGATTGGAGTGGTTATGGAGCTTACTATGGAAGGATAGGTATCTCCTCTGGGCTATATCAGCAACATATGTAACATATCTTTATAGATAAGTTTATTGGGCACAAAGCAAGGAGCATTGAGGATTTTTCGAAGGATTTTGGATTGCAAGGATTGGATATGTGATGAATTGGATGGTTTAGTAGAGACATAAACTTTAAGGTGAGAATAGCATAAGATTATACACAAACATGTCCATGGTATATAGTTTTTTCCCAGTCAAGGAAAAATTAAGTGTTTTTATTATTTTTTCTTTCTCCACTGTTTTAAGTTTTCTTTCTTATTTAAATTTCTATTTAATTTGATTGGTATTGTCTTATTTTAAAAATCTGTTTGCCAGATATAATTGGATGGTTTAGTGGAGCACCAAAGCTCATTTCGCAAATGAGTTTTGACTTATCAGTAATTAGTTACTGTCATATAAATGAGTCTTTTTTTATATAAATTTTTAAGAAGTCGAAAACGAAAAAGAAAAGAAGTTTGGGTTTTTTATGTGGGTTCATTTAAATTAAAATTTTAACTTTAATATTCATGCTGCTGAGTAGATTGTTTGCAAGTAATTGATATATTATTGTAGTCATATTTCATTACATTTACTTTGTAACATATTGTGTACAGTTGTAAATATCAAGAAAAAATATATATTAATGGAATATCTTGACTGTTTCTTTATATTTAAGAAAACAAACACTAAAAATTAATAAATATGAAATACTATTTTTTTTTTAAATTCTATTATGTAAAGGTATTTTTAAGGAACATGGTCCTCAAATAAAGTTTTCTTTTTATTCTATTCTAATTCATTATATGTTTTTATTGGTAAATTATTTTAAATTTCTTGTTTGTATTATTATTAAATATAATATTAGTATTTATTGTTATATTTTTTTTTTATTATTTTACTTTTATTTTACGTTACTATTTTTAACATTCGTAGATTTCTTTATTGTTTTCATTTTTATAACAAACGGTTTAATAGCTTAAAAATCTGGATACGTCCTACAAATTAACCAGTCAGGCAATCGTGAACGATATATTGTATACATGCAAACAAATACGAATTCAGTTTTGTGTAACTCGGTTTGAATGAAAAGGGGATAGGAAAACGAGGTAAAATTTAATGACAAAGGTAGGGGCGTATGAGTGAAAACACAGGCAACTGTCGAGAAGGGGTCGCGGAGCGAATCGACAAGCTCGTCAGTTTTTGAGCCTCGGGGCAACAAAGACCAGGCGATATCTGATTATAGCTTTGATTACAAGCGTTGTATTAGCTTTTCCATGTTTATTGTTGAAACTTGTCAAAGTCTGCTTTGTGTCTGGCCGCTGATACTAGGTAAAAATGGTCTTATTCATTGGTGAAGTCAGGAAGTACGTTTCATAGGATTTTTTTTCTTCAAAAATTGAAATTTTGGAAAAATCGATTTGTTTTTTAAAGAATATTATATTTAAGTGATGTGATGTTCCTCCCAATCCTCAACGGACTTAAATTAAAAAAAAAATACAATGGCAAATTTTTTATGATAATAAAAATTAAGAAACTTTTCACGCATGGCAATAATTTTTAACCTGGTTAAAATGGTATCGATTAGGAGTTAAAGAGTACGTAAATAATTTTATCGATCCATCTGGTTGGACTAAAATTTCTAACCCAAGACTAAAACGACAAGAAGCTGCCCATCGTTTCAGTATACTTCAACATTTACTAGACAAACGTTCAAAGCTCCCAATTAATTACAAAAGACTCATATACATGACTGTTATTAGACCTATTTGGAAGTACGGAGTTGAGCTTTGGGGGTTCACAAAACCATCCAATTCATCTCGTATTCAATCCTTACAATCCAAAATCCTTCGAAAAATCCTCAATGCTCCTTACTTTGTCCCCAATAAACTTATCCATAAAAACCTTAATGTTCCATATGTTGCTGATTTAGCCTACACCAGATACCTATCCTTTCATAGTAAGCACCATGACCGCTCCAATCCACTAGTCTCCCAACTTGCTTCCCTCTCCATTCCTGATAATCCTCCGAGGCGTCTGAAACGAAGATGGCCTAGAGACCTTCTAGTGTAGAATTTTTAATAAAGTGCTACTGATGAGTAGTTTATTTCAAGTTTTGACATCTTATTGTGATCGTTGTCAATACATTTACTTGATGAATATTTTTTGTACAGTTGTAAATTTCAATAAATGTATATATAAAAAAAAAATTCTAACATAAAATTATATGACAGCCTCGTTTCTGGCGCTCAAGACTATACATTTAATTATTATTATAGTAAAATGTATTATTATAAAACTTCCCATAAATATATTGAATTATTTTATATAGAACTATGAAGATGTTTTAGTTAAAATTTGGTATCGGTCGATATTTAAACTCCACTATATATTTATCACACATTTATCGCTTTTTTTTGTCAATAAAATTGAAAATATTTAAATTTTATTATTGCCAAACCTTTCTTGAATTATGGAGATGATGTGGTTAAAATTTGGTACCGATTGGTTTAGTATTTTTAGCGGTTACTGATCAAAAACGAAAAAAAGCTAGTCCTTTTATATAATAGTATAAATTTAATTCCAGCTAATTGATTATTATTGAAAAAAAAAAAGATAGATAAAACCAAGCAGTAATTTCAAATAAATTCACGAAATTTATTAATAAAATAATAAAAATCGTATAGATTATTTTTTTTATTTATACGCAGCTCAAAGCGCTTTTCTTATTATTTTTTTTTTGTTTTTTTTATTATCGGATAGGACTAGGCAGTTTCTTGATTTATTCGTTTGCGAAATATCTAACCTTAATATAATATTTTTATTTTTATTTTTTTTAATATTTAATTTTTTCTTTAGTTTAGGTATTGTTATATAATTTAATTTTAGTATTTTTTTTTTCGAATGGGCCAGCAGAGGAACACGTGCCAATTTCAATTCTTACTTCATTGTTCCTTTCTTTTATTTGAATATGCTTTCATCTGTTCACCATGTTTCCTCTTTCTGTCCTCAGACCATTTTGCACCAGTCCTTATCACTTTCCTGCCCTGGAATCCCTCTGCCTTCAATACTTTTCACAGAAAGTCTTCTTTATCATTTATTTCCTCTATTTAGTATTTTATTTTTAGATAAGATTTTTTTATGCTTTATTATTTTTAACTTATATCAATATTTTTTATTTCATTTTCACAATAATGTAATTTAATCAGAGCATGTGAAACATAAGATGATTATAAAATAATTAATACAATAAAATCAACTAGAAATTAATACGTTTATATTGACTCCCTGCGATCATTACGTCTTGTATTCGGTTGGGTATAGTTAAATATAATTTAAAATAAATTACTTATGGATATGCCCTATCTAATGCAAAGATGTTTCAAATCATATTAATTTAAAATTTAGTAATTTTATTATTTTTTTTTTTTAAAGGTTTAATAAATTACAGGGATTCGCACAAGTGTCACTATCTGTTTTTATTATTATTTTTTTTATTAATTGTGTTACCGACAATTATACAATTCGCATTAGTAATACGAATTTTCCGACTGAAAACTGATATATCCGTGGAATTTCCCGAAGTGAAAATAAGGAACGTCAGTCATCACCAATTTCTCAGAATTTTCCTCAGTGAAACTAACTACTGTTTAATTAACTTTTGTAAACATGTGGAATGATCTTCCAACATGCCGTCTTATTACCTCATACATGCTTAGTACGAAATACGAACTAGAGTTAAAGAGAGTTGGCCCAATGAGACACCTGATCCAGACATTTTGGGTTGTAACCCCATCTTAATAAGTCATTAGGATTTATATTTTGATGTTGATGGCGCTTACACAATTCCTATTTATACATAGACAATATATCATGAGGCTAAAATAACTTTCCGTTCAGAAAACTGATGGAATCCGTTTTTCGAAGCAACAGTCTATTCATATATATATTATAGCTATTTATTGAAATTTACAACTACATAGAATATAATATAAAATACATCAAGTGAATGTGATTATAATTCTAAAAATTACATGTCATTTATATTATTTAAGGTTACTGCCATACGACTATTTAGACTCATTTAATGTGAAAAAGCGCAAAGTTTACCCAAAGTATTTTTACTTTAAGGTCTTAATATTTTTCGTAGCTATATGAGAAACGTGATTTTAATTTATCCTAATGCAGTATTGTAAAATAAGATAATTATTTATATGGTGTCGTGCTGGAGCCATTGTCGGAGCCTAGGGCCGAAATAATACGCCTTCATCCATCTCTGTCCGCTCTTAGCGCCTTGACCTTATTACACGTTTTACCGGTCTTCTTTATTCCTTCTTCCACCATCTTCTTCCAGGTTTCCTTTTTTCACCTTTTTCATTTCTAACATTCTGGATTGCAGTTCAAAATCGTCTTCTAGTGGAACCATATCTTTTACTGTGGCCTATTTACCTCGATTCCTAGTTAATTTCTGATTATTGTCATAGTATTTATTTTATAGTATTAATAGAATTTATATCCTATATTAGTATAACCTTATAGTAATACAGACGTATGATAATAAGAATACTAAATTTCAGGAAAAACACTACTTTCTCGAACGATAACTTTAATAAAAACATCCATCAAGGAATGTCAATAAAACATATTAATAACGTTAATCTATTATTAATATTGCGTATTCGAATAATTATACAATTACATCAAATCCCTTGGACTCAAACTGTTACCTTACCTTGGTTTGGAACTAGATAAACGATTGACATTCACACCTCATATAAATAACAAGCCAAAAACCTCTTAAGTACTATGGGTCCGTATTTCAGAAGAAAATCCCCACTATCGATCAAAAACAAAATCATTCTGTATAAATCAGTCATAAGACCATTACTGACGTACGCCTCTCCCGTATGGAGCTATACCTGTGATTCAAACTATAAAAAAATTGAAAGGGTGCAAAACCGATGCATGAGAATAATAAATGACTACCCCAGATACACAAAAATAACCGACATGCTACTCGAATTAGATTTTCAGACTATTAAACAATTTATTAACACACAGACCGGAAACTTTTTCAACTCCACAAACAATTCAGGAATTTCAACAATTCAAACAATAGGCAATTATAACAAGAAATCCTTAAGAAGATACATAAACAAACGTACAAACCACATACTACTATAACAATATTTTGCTAATAAGACATCCAAAAGTTATTGCCTCGGCTTGAAATTAAATTTATTGGAACACAAATTATATATAAGTTAATTATCCAAAATGTTGATTAACTTAATGTACAAAAAGTTAATAAATTATGCATTTTAGTTTAGTAAATATTATTATATAGGTATTTGCTTTTATCAATCTCTTTTTTTCTTCTAATTTTGTAGGTTTTTTAGTATTTTTCCTACTGTTAAAATAAATGCATTCCAAATTATACCCATTTTAGCTAAGCTCAGCTGTCAGTGTAGAGTAAATTGTTTTATACCAAAACATGTAACAATATTTAATATGTGCAATTGTAAACTGTTTAATCATTTGAATAAAACTTTTATTTATTTTTATTTATTATATACAATTACAATTATAGTGCAGTTACAAGAGTAATTCAAGTTTCCGTCAAATTTTCCAGCAACATCATTTCTGATATTCCATGCATCAGGTCTGTATAAACTTAAAATTATGCATTAATTGGTAAAGCATTGTTGTTGATCTGGATAAAGATTGACTTTAAAAACGTAATAAGCTCTGAACTTGAGTGTAAACGTCAGAAGGGTTGACAGAAACTTAATGTGTCAGGCCTTAAATATATTTTTAGGGTTTTATGTTATTCAATGGAAAAAACTATTTTAGAAAAGATGATTAGTGTAATTGAAATTTGATCTCCGAGATTAGGTAGCAATATAATCGGACCATATAAATAGAACAAGATGGCTGATCGAAATTTCAAGAATTCTGTTAAATCAATACTGGAAAAAAACAAAAAAGTTTTCAGTCGCTAATTTTTACTTATAATTGAGAATTTATCATTCAAAGCTCAACATGTCCACTTCAGACTGGTTTAAAAAAAAAAAGCTAAACCAGTCCTCCTCATACTTTTTAATCCAAAATATTATACTATTCAAATCCCTGATTGACGTCTGGGAACGAAAACAAATTTTAGTAGTGTGCAGTTCGTAAGACTTGATCAGGAAAAAAAAACATTTTAACCGAAAGTGGACATGATCAGTTTTAAGAGATAACTTCTTAATTATACTTAAAGAGTTTCTAATCAGTAATGTTGTTTCTGAGGCATGTTACGTTGATTCAATAATACAAATAAACATTATTTATATAAAAAATATTATATCCTTTCAGCATCCATCAAATCCACATTATTTAAAGTTAATATTTAGCAAACCTACGTCATAAAACTATGACTTCCTGCCCTACAGTATCCTTTAATAAAATTCCACTGTTCCCTGTTGAACAGATCCGCTATCTTGGACTCCAAATAGGCTAACGTTTAACTTGTTTTCCTCATACAAGACTAAAACTACAGGAAACTACTCTTCGTTTTCGACTTCTTCAACATTTACTAGACCGACGTTCAAACCTACCGATTAATTACAAAAGACTCATTTACATGACAGTTATCAGACCAATTTGGACATATGAAGTTGAGCTTTGGGGCTCCACCAAACCATCTAACTCATCTCGTATCCTTGCAATCTAAAATTCTTAGTGCTCCTTACTTTGTCACAAATAAACTTATCCATAAAGACCTTAATGTTCCATATGTTACTGATTTAGTCTAACACAGATACCTATCCTTTTATAGTAAAATCCATAACCATTCTAATCCACTAGTCTCTCAACCTGCTTCCTATTCTATTCCCGATAATCCACCGAGGCGTCTGAAAAGAAGATGGCCGAAAGAACTTCTTAAATAGATTTTTTTGCTACTGGTGAGTGGTTCTTCACATGTTCTTTCCAAGTCATTGTAATAATTTTCACAAATTTACTTATTTTATATATGTATACAGTTGTAAATATCAATAAATAGTTTTTTAAAAATGTATATATTTGAGAAGAGTTCATATGCAGAAAAATAAGTTAAATGAGATATTGGAGCATCAGTTAGTGTAGTAATATCGTACCTTCAGATGTACGACACCGTCAAAAAATTAACTTTAGCCGCTCACATTTCAACTGAATATAAGTAAAACTAATTTGGATTGACTCAAGAAGAAAATATCAAGGCTTCTCTGATTCAAGTCGAGGAAATACTAAAATGGTTTGGACATGTCTTTCAAATGGATATAAACCGAGACCGCAAACAACTAAACGAGATAACCCACCGGAATCCTGCCCAGGTGAAATTGCTAACCTCGGAATAAAAAGAAGAAAAGTCATCTGGGAGATGAAAGCTTCCTCCAGGGACAGGGATGACTAGCTAAAATGGAACAGAGGACAACCCCCTCCCTCAATCCCCCCAAGACGAAAGGAGACCAAAACGAAGGAACAAAAAGTGTTGTATATTTCTGTATGTAACGGCAATCAAGTTTTTATTTCAAAGTAATCAGTGGTTTTGAGCGGACATATCTATTCCATAAGAATCTAATCTAAAGGGAGGAAGTCGTTGACAATTCTACGACAGCAGTATACAAGTTCTGACGCTTAGATATTTAGTTGTATGTAGAGAAGTGTTTGAAAATACATTAAAATAAATTTAATTTGATAATTATAAACCTAACATAGGAAGAGGTAGAATTAGACATAACTGATTTACGAGGAAGGATTGGTTTTTATTAAAAGAAAAAAAAAATCAACAATTAATGGACATCCCAACTATATATCCTTTATGAAAGCCATAAAAAAATTTAATTTGGATTTTTTAAGCTTTATAGTTACATACTACTTCTAGACAAACGTTTAAAGCTCCCAATTAATTACAAAAGACTGATTTATATGACTGTGATTAGACCTATTTGGACATACGGAAAGCTTTGAGGCTCCACTAAATCAATTCATCTCATATCCGATCCTTACAATCCAAAATCGTTTGAAAAATCTTCAATGCTCCTTACTTTGTCACCAATAAACTTATCTAAAAAAATCTTTATGTTCCATATGTTGCTTATTTAGCCCAAACCTATGCTTTCATAATAAGCTCCATGACCACTCAAATCCACTAGTTTCTCAACTTGCTTCCCGGTAATCCTCCAAAGCGTCTGAAAAGAACATGCCTAGAGATCTTCTAGTGCATAATGTTTATTGAAGTGCTACTGATGAGTAGTTCAAGTTTTGACATGTTATTGAAATCATTATCAACATATTTTGTTGATCTTTATATTTGTACTGTTGTAAATTTCAATAAATTGATTTAAAATAAAACTTACCTTTATTGGAGAACTTTTGCCACTATTACATTTCGTTAAAAAAATTCTCACTAAAAAATTTTAAACTCAATATGAATTCTTTTGTTGCCTTATTTTTATTGTACTCATATTCGCTTATTGTTTTGATTGCTAGATTATTTAAAAGGGTTCTTTTTTTTTTCTTCAAAGGGTTATTATTGGAATATCTATGATTCTGTCCTTAATAGCTACACTGTTTTAGTATGAAAATAAATACCGAGATAAATAAATAATTTATAATAACTAAGAAGTAGTTGTAATTAATAAGCATCAGTAAATTAATTTAAAAAAAATAACTTGTACCATTATGATTCATAAAGGATATTGGGTTCAGTACGTTAGCAAGAATGTGCTTTCTATAGGCCAACAGTTGTGAAAAAGTAGATTTGGCTAAAATCACTCTTAACTAGGGTTGGGCGATAGTCGATACTATCGGTTGAGAACTATCAATTGCTATCGATAGTTTTTCGATAGTTTCTTCTTTTTTTTCCAAAGCTATTCAATAAAGAATTTCTACTAATTTAATTAAATTCAGTTATCTACTTACTATTTGAAATTTGCAGGATTATAAATTATAAGATTATATCATGAAGATGAGAGAAAAAAACTAATTTATTTGAATTTTAAAAAAGGTATTTACAATTTATATGGTTACAATAATAATGAACAAATCAAATCTTCAGAAAAGAAAAATAACGAAATAGTTAATTTCAAGAGCCAAGTGTGCCCCTTGAGCCACATATTTTCCGAAAGAAAAACAAGCACTTCTGCTTTCCTTTAGCTTAATTTTTGAGAGAACCCTTGAGCTCTAGGAATTCCGAATTCAACTTCAAAAGAACTCAACACTGGACAGTGACAGATCAGCATAATTCCGAATGTTTCAAAACTTGAAATTAGTAAAAAAGATCTATCGATAGTCAGCACTGTCGATAGTGACCATCGATAGGCATGACCTATCGATATATCCATAGTAACTATCGACTATCGCCCAACCCTACTCTTAACCACCAGGTTTTACCTCTAATTAAGTTTACCCGCTTTATGGGTTTGCTGCAGACGTATATATATTGTCAAAATTCTACCTCATTTTTTTTTTGCATATAAAACGTATTAGAACCATTTTAAAAATCAATTTAAAAAAAAAAAATAAATAACAAGCAATAACAGAAAAATTAATATAAGGAAATCTAAATTCAAAATTTATCAAAAGAATTTATTCTAAAATGTATTCAAAATCACATAAGAACTATACAAAATCGAATGCAACACGTTATAAACGGAACTGGGTTGATACACATCTCATTAATTAATAATTGCGTACATTTTAAATTTTTTGGTAATTTTTTCTTTAAATACTGGCTGCTTTTATTTAATTATATTTTAAAATTATTATTTTATGATTAATTTATTGTTAATTTATAATTTATATAATTGATTACTTATAAATATTAGGTTATCAATTCACAACTTAATTTTTTTGTTATAAAACACTAACGGAATTCCATAAAATATCACTGTGACTAATGGGATCTGTAATGACTAGGAGGAACTTTCTCCGGTCAAATGATTTGAATAAGTTACGGGAGGGGGCATGTTGGGAAGGAACGATCACAGAGGCGAATTGGGCGGTAATTTAAGATAACCATGTGGACTGATATAAATAAACAATCAACATAATTACCTAAATTTAGGATTTCGGAGACTATTTGCAACAGGTCTCTTTGGCTTGGAAGTGGCTGTATAAATGAGCGGGAAACAAAATAAAATATGAAAGCGCACCACAAACGGCCCTTTTTACGACAAATTCGCGTCAGATTTACAGGAAACATCAAATGTAATTTTATCAATAGGTATGGTATGAATTATGTTAAATCATTATGGATATATATTTATAAACATTTCTTAAGATTTTCTTAGCTATTAGGAAAAGAAAATTATTTTATGTTTATTTATACATTAAAAAAAAAAAATTGTTTAACTATGACATTCCTCCATAATCATAATTTTTCCTATTTTTATAATTATAGGTAGTATATTATCTCCCATCCAGGGATATCCTATGTATATTATGATGAATCTTGGCATTTCTGTTTTCTCTTTTTCTCATCTATAGTAACCCTATGAAAGACACGTTCATTCAAAAATTAATCACACGCCATGCATGCGAGTATATTATAAGCTTCTCTCGTTAAATATTTTAGGAATTAAATCCTAGTTAATTGAATTATACTTTCAACAAAAAACAAGGAAAACATACGAAAAAAAATAAAACTGCATGATTACAATAAGAATAAAAATACATCCACATTTTTTAATTATTTTTTTCCGTTTATTGATATTTACAACTGTACATCAAATAATATACATCAAGTAAATGTGTTGATAGTGAATAAAATGGTATTCAAATAACTTGTGAAGAACTAACCAATAGTAGCGCTTCAATAACACATTCTACACTATGTGATCTCTAGGTCACTTTCTTTTCAGAAGCCTCGGAGGATTATTGGGAGTGGAATAGGAAGCAAGTTGAGAAACTAGTGTAATTGAGTCGTTATGGAACTTACTATTAAAGGATAGGTATCTGGTCTGGGCTAAATCAGCAACATAAGGGACATTAAGATCTTTATGAAAATGTTTATTGGTCACAAAGTAAAGAGCATTGAGGATTTTTCAAAGGATTTTGGATTTAGAGGATTGGATACGAGATGCATTGGATGGTTTAGTGGAGCCCAAAAGCTCAACTCCGTACGCCCAAATAGGTCTAATCACAGTCATGTAAATGAGTATTTGGTAATCAATTGGGAGCTTTGATCGTTTGTCTAATGTTGTAGTAGTATGTACCAACAAGTTTCTTGTCGTTTTAGTCTTGTATGTGGATTCCAAGTAAGACTTTTGTCCAAGTGGAGTCTTAGGTGGCGGATCTGTTCAACAGGGATTAGTGGAATATCATTGAATGCACAAAATAAAAATAAAAAACTTGACATAAAATAAATGGCCAAAACGACTATGTCAGTACCATACTCTAGTCATATAATTAATTATAAATTATTTATATAAATAATAAATAAATTATAACAGTTGGCGGTTGAGCGTGAATTCTGACCTCAGTTACCAGTCGTTCACAAAACAATACTTCCTTACAAAAGACTTGAAACCAATACCCATTGTGAGTTTTTACGGTACAGGTTTTCTATGTTTATATTTACATGTGCACATAAAAAATATATTTTTTTATTTATGAATATATTTTTTTTTACTCCCTTAATAATTTATGTCATGATTAATGAAGTAAAAAAAAAAAAAAAAAAAAAAAATTATTTGTAAATAATGCAGCCAGAAATTTGTACCACTAAGTGTGCATTTTTATTGTTCTTAGGGGAAAGTATGTTAGTGGATAGAGTTTGTTTTTTATTTCAAATGCCTAAAGACTTATGGGTATTTACTATTTTCTGGATTATTGCTTCATTTATTGTTCTTTTCGGATTTATTTCTAAAGTATTTTGGATATAGAAGAGACGGAAGGTGTGGGGGCAGTCTATACGTCTGGAATAAAGGAGCGTTGGAATCCAATACTGAATCGGCATACAAGCGAACCAATAATACACCGTATTGTGCTATCCTCCGACCCCCCAACGTTCACCGTTCAAGTTTTTTTTTTACAGTGATATTTCAGTTTATTTTTAAATTGGGATGACATGTTGCCACAGTCCATTGTATACAGACTGGACAGGAATACGCTTTTTGGTCATTTTTATTGAAAATATCAGAGCATGTTCAGTTAATCGGTTAAGCAATGCGCTGTCATATTTAATATCGCTCGAAGATTTCATATCAAGTTTAAAAAAAATAATAATAATAAAGAACCTAGATAAAGCAACACAATTTCTAATTAAAAAAAATTATCAATAATAATAGGGCGTATAAAAAAAAAAAAAATGACCGTTTTATCAAATCCAGAGTTCAAAAGTCTGTAAATATCTTAATACTATTTATTATTTACCAATACTTAATAATCCCTTTAGAGCATTCTCTAAGCTTGTTTCTAACACTGGACTTCTTCAAAAAAAGCCTCAGTTCAGTTATTTATTTCAAAGAAGAAACATGATAGTGCCCTACGAAATTCTCGTAATTTTATGACATTACTGGAAAAAGAAATTTCACAGCCGCTGAAGCAACTCGTTAAATTATTAAATATGAAGGAGAAGGTGTCCTTGAAGAGCGCACTGCGCGGCGTTGGTTTGAAAAATTTAGAAGTGAAGATACAACGTTGGAAAGGAAGAAGGGCTCCGGGCGGCCATTAATGGATATGGATGAGGTTCTGAAGGAAGCTGTTGAATCAAATCCGTCCACAAGTACTCGCGAACTTGCCAGAGAGTGTGGTGTGTCGAAAGATACTGTTATTCTCTCCATGGGGAAGGTGAAAAAGACCTGTAGACTGGTCCCTCACGAACTTACTCCTCAACAACTAGTAGAAAAGTTTACAGAACTTCATGGGTTTGAACTCCTGCCTCATCCACCATATAGTCCAGACCTCGCACAATCGGATTATTACTTGTTTCGGTCCATGGTATCGCTGGTGAATGGTGTCAAGGGCACAGGCTTTGAGTTCCAGTAGGCTAGCTTCCATCTTATTTGATGTCAGGTTGATTACCATAAATCATTAAGATCTGTAGGGATAAGTTTATTGGTGACAAAGTAAGGAGCATTGAGGATTTTTCGAAGTATTTTGGATTGAAAGGATCGGATATGAGATGAATTGGATGGTTTAGTGGAGCCCCAAAGCTCAAATTTAGTTATATAAAATATATATGTTTAGTAAGGCTCTTGAGGTTCAGTAAATAAATAGTCATGCCAATATTACTAGCGGATAACATTGGCATGATTAGGAGAACAATATAGTCTCGAAACGTCGCCAAAATAGTTGTTTTTGAAAATAAAATAGAATAAAAATTCTACACTAGAAGATCTCTCTAGGCTATCTTCTTTTTAGACGCCTCGGAGGATTACCGGGAATGGAGTGTGACGTAAGTTGAGAAACTAATGGATTTGAGTGTTTATGGAGCTTACTATGAAAGGTAGGTATCGGGTTTGGCCTAAATCAGTAACATAGAAGTCACTTTTTAAACCGCTATTTTCTCTCAGCTTGGTTTATTTCGAACCATCATTGATTGTTAATTTAATTTAATTATTAATTTATGTAATGTAGCACTTTTTATTCTGAAATGTCAATTGAGAAATGCAGAAGAGTAATAGACTTGTCCATGATCTATTTTTCCCAGTCAGTAAACTTGGATCCATTTTTTTTTTAATTATTACATTTAATTTCAAGTGTTCTTTAACGCGTATTTGATAGCAATATATTAAATTTACTTTTATATACACATTTTTTTAGCATAACTCCTCAAAAAATTATTTATCATCTCTCAACAAAGTGTTACATGTTTCAGGACATATCCCATCATCAGACTACTATTTTTTGTAGTGTTAACACACCAGGTCAATAACTAAGTTATTGAGTATAAATACTCCTTTAAGACTAAAGCGACAAGAAACTGCTTGTTGTTACAGACTACTTCATTATTTACTAGAAAATATTTCAGAGCTTTGGCGCTCTACTAAATCATATGATTCATCTCGTATCCAATCGTTATAATCCAAAATCCTTCGAAAAATCCCCCTTACTTTGTCACCAATAAGCTTATACATAGACCTTAATGTTTCATATGTTGCTGAGTTAGCTTAAACCAGATACCTATCCTTTCACTTTAAGCTCCATAACCACTCCAATCCATTACTTTCTTAACTTGCTTTTCCATTCCCGATAATCTTCCGAGGTGTTTAAAAAAAATAGACGGCCTAGAGATCTTCTAGTGTGTAATTGAAGTGCTACTAATGGGTAGTTCTTTTTAAGTTTTGACTTGTCAGTGTAATCGTTATCAGCTCATTTACTTGATGTGTATATTTGTACAATTGTAAATTTCAATAAATTGATAAATTGATGAAAAAAATAAAGAAATACTTCTTTATTAAAGAATTAGAATAATAATATATTATGACCGTTAAACTGGGGTCGTCTTAACCAAAGATTATTCTTGAGAATTATTGCTATATTTAAATTCAGGAAACGACCGTATCCATCGATCTTGCCCAGTTTAAAAATCTCTAATGAAAATATTGCAGCTATTATAAACGAATAAAAAGCTCTTACTGTTTGTTACGGATATAAAACGGCTCCCTGGGGAGGAGGATTAAATTATTTGGTTTGGGGAAAGGGGGGGGGGGTCGGACCATGGTATGGGGGGGGGGGGGGCGGTTGGCAGGATCTGCTGGCCCCAGTCCATCCCGAAGGCGGGGATTTTGTAATGTCCTCCCAACACAATGTCTGCTCGGGCTGACTCAGCCCTTAACCAGCAACAGGGCGTCCTAATTAATTCCTTATCAGCGAAGGTCTCCTTTGAGCGCCCTTTTGTAAGAACTTTATCTTCCCCCTGCCTCCCTCAGGCGTACTGTGGGGAGGAAATTTGGAGTATTTGTCATAATTGGGTATCAGGCACCGAAATTCGGCGCAATATCAATTCGAAAAAAAGAGAAGATGTGACCTGCAAAATGGTTCGAAAAACTACTTTCGTTGAATTATCATCGTTTGAAAGACGCTTGTAAACATATATCTTATTTTATTTTAACCGAAACTTATATAAACACCCCAAAAAGTATCGAAAAACTTTGAAATATTTTAATTTATTAAAAGCTTATTTTTTTTTATAATAAAGAAAGGTTCTGAAGCCTATAATAAACATTCCTAAACTAGACATAAACAATTTATATTAAAACAAATTACAATATTTCTTCCAATAAACAAAAAAGTTAGAAAACTTTTTAAAATTTTTATTTTTTACAATCTTAACTTTTAAATTTTTAATTTATAATTAATAAGACATATTGCACCCTCTGGCTTGAATGACTGGAGGAAATTTGAAAACAATAATCTAAAATTCCATCGTTTGTTATTAACGGGGGAAAACATTGGTGTGTCTAATCCTTAATGTCTCACGTTTAATAATTAATATTAATATGAATATAAACTAAGTATGGACTAAAGTAAAAACCAGGAAAATCTCGAGAATTATGGGTGTTGCAATACTTCTGACGTGGAGTTTATTACTTTTTACACTGTGATTTAATTTTAATATTTATCTTGTAAGTTTACATATAAACGTTCTTTCGTTTTAACAAATAATGAATGGTAAATAATAATTTATTTATTTCATGTTTCGAATGGTTTTTCCATTCATAAAATGTACAAGTGAAGGGAAAATATCAAACGTGATATACATATACTCCGTCACCTGATTCACCCTTTTCGTCATTCTGAACGCAATCCCGTCTGGGATGTCACAACATTAAATTTTCTACCAGACAGGATAACAGTCAATGGCTGATCCGTCACGAAGCTAACACCGCCCCTCCTCGCTGTCACTTATGTCACGGATCGGCACACCCTCTTCTTTTGAATCCAGAAGTATTCAGTTGAACAATTTAATAAAATCGAAGTCAACAGGCTGTCTAGTACAGATCTTGAGTGAAACTAAAATAATTGTTGTGTTTAAGCTAATAAACCATTTGCTGACAGGAAAAAATTTCCAAATGTTTTTGTTTTTCATTTGGCTGAGTTTAATTTTTCTTTAGTTTGTTACGTCTCCATAACCCTTAACTAGAGCATATGAAACTATTAAAATTATTAATGAAAAAAAAAATAACAAGTAGTGCTTATAAATTAAAATAACAAATTTTTATGTTACTATGATTTATTACGGTTTTATGTCAGATAGAGCATATCCCTCTAAAAATCTAAATCACGTTAGACTTAGATTCAATTCAATTTAATAATGCAAATACTTTTTATTTGACCTAGTTAACTTATTTGGGGACGTAAACATTAAACATTAATAAGATGTTTATCCAAGAAATTAAAAAAAATATATATATTTTTATATCCTTATATTTGGAGCTTTGTGGATCCTCTAAACCATCCAATTCATCTCATATCCAATCCTTACAATCCAAAATCCTTCGAAATATCCTCAATGCTACTTGCTTTGTCACAAATAAACTTATCCATAAAGATCTTAATGTTCCATATGTTGCTGATTAAGCACAACTATATCATTTCATAGTAAGCTCCATAACCACTCAAATCCACTAGTTTCCCAACTTGCTTAATATATGTTGAAAATATGTTTAGGTTATTAATTTTACTTTTGATCAATGTTTATAAAGTGTTATCTTATTTTTATCTTTTTATAAATTGTTTGTAAACTTCTTCTATTATGTATATGCAGCCTTTTATTAAATATTTATTCAATCTTTAATTTTGACTTAATTACAGTCTTCCACGGCTATAAGTAATAACTGATTCTACTACAAAGTTTATATCCATACTCTTTTTTCAATTTTTTATTTATGTTTTTTTTTTTTTTATTTTTTATTTATCGAAAAATGTTTTTACTGAGTAAATACTACAGTCACCCTCAATCTATAGCAATGAACAATATTGATATTCAGGATTACAAAAAAGAATACTCAATAAAATAAAAATAAACCCCATTAGCTTCAGAAGATAGGTGGAGATTTAAAAGAAGTTTGCTTAAACAAGGAAGAAATTACAGACAGAACAAACTATAGAAACAAAATTGAAGAGTGGGAAGGTATCCAAGACAATACAGCTCCAAAATATAGGGGAGAAAATGGACGGTAGAAGAGAGGAAAGAAAAAAGTGAACAGATAAAAGAGTATTGGAGGAAGCGTAAAGCTGACTTGGTGGCTTATATGTGGTCATTAATTATAAATTGCATTTATATAAATAATATGAATTAAATAGATAATACAGAAAATAAATAAGACACTTCCATACTTATTTACATTCAGACAAGAGATTCCTTGTCTATCTCTCCTCTAATCATAAAACGGGGTCAAACAGGACTCCAGGATATTCAAGTGCTTGTTTCTCTCCGCGCCACTTGTTAGTAAGCCAATGGAGGCAGAGTAAGAGCGCTTTATACGCCATTCCGTACCTACTGTAAAATAAATCTCAAAAAGCCACTAAAGTATATTTTTTATATTTAATAGTTCATCTGAAACACGTTTCGTTATAACATAATATTGATGTATTTATTCCGACAGCTTAAAAAAATAAAATATTATAATCAAAATCCTATGAATAAGAAATCAAAAAGAATATTAATATGATAATTATAAAATAAAGGCTGGGTGTACCCATGGCTATTAGAGATCAGGGATGAGGCTTCATGGTGAGAATTAAGACGAGCTGACCGCCATCGATTCCTGACATCATTAAATTTCAGGACGACGACTCCCGTGTTCGATTGTTCAAACACACATCGCCAAATGCGGAGTCTTCCTCATTGAAATAGAACTTCATCTCAGGCATCCATCTCATCTTGGTAGAAAATATTTATTTATTCTTGAATGTTTGTTAATATCACAATAAATTCCAGGATTAGAAATAATTACATAAAAAACAATTTTTTTTTACAACTGTTGTGTTTAAGTTTAAGTTTCCATTTACTTATGTACTTAGTAATAAATATTTTTTAAAGTCCTTCCTAATTTGGGTAGATTTAACTGGCGCCCGAACAGGGGTCAGCGGGTGCATCTAACTGTCGATTTCGACTACTTAAAATATAGTACTATTTACTAGACAAACCTTCTAAGATTTGAATGAAATATAAAAACCCATGTATATGAAAGTAATTAGACATATTGAAACATACGGAGTAGATATTTAGGGCTTAACTAAACAATCTATTTCTTATCGTATACATACATTCTAAAGTCCTTCGTAAAATCCTCAGTGCTCCTTTATGTGTAATAAGCAGTGAAAATTGACCGTTTCCACGATAAGCTCTATACCCACTCGAATCTTCTAGTCTCCGAACTTTCTTCCCACTCGATTCCTGATAAACCTCAGCGCCGGCTGAAAAAGAGCTTGCCTTGGGACCTTCAAATATAGAAATTTTATTAAAGTGTTACCAATGTGGGTAGTTGCTTTAATCACTAACCGCAAAAAATACCGAACCAATCAGTAGCAAATTATAAAAAAATCATCTTCATAGTTCTAGAAACGTATAACAATAATAAAGTCTATAGACTTTCTATTAATTTGTAATTAAAAAGCAATAATATGTGGATAACAGTAAAGTTTGAAAATTGACCAATAGGTGGCGAGTGCTATTCTGCTTGATAGGTCACAAAGTTACGGTGTTATAAAGAACTTGAAATAGTTAATAAAATTTTAATTACATTCATTTAAGTTATTGTAAAATATTTAAATATACGGTGCGACATATGGATCCCAGTTGTTTGAAAATTGACAGTTATGTGGTCAGAACCAAAACTACGGAATCTATCTGTACCAAATTATAACTTCATCATTTTCATAGCTCTAGGAAGGTTTAAAAATGTTGAAATTTAAAATAATTTAAATATAAATGTACGATTTTGAGTAAGAGGAACGAGGTTTCCCGCACTTTTATGGTTAGGAATTAAGTTATGAAGTACCAGATGAAATCAACCAAATCATTTCGTCCGAATAAAAATTGTTATAAATCAAAATGTCAATCCTTTCTTTCTTGATATTGTATGTGAAAATATGATTAATGAGATCCTAGTTGTAATGACTGATAGTGCAGTTCATCATTCTAACTCATTCCTAAGAATTAAAAAAATGTTTTTACGTAATCTTCAAACTCCTGATCAGTGCACTAGGTTAAAAATGACAGCTATGTCTAAAAATATTGAGAAAATAAGTCTGAATGGCATGTTTCATTAGAAGATTTTTATCAATCAAGAATAAAGCTCCAATTATTAGTTAAAAGTATCTATTTTCTCTACTTCTGAGGACGAGCGAAGCCGCAATACAGAATGCTAGTGTTGTTATAGTCTTCAACATATTTACTTAATGTATTTTATATAGTTGTATAAATTAATGAATATATTTTTTATGATTAAAACAACATGCAATTCAAATAATAAACCAGTTATATAGCCTTAATTAATACTCAGGAAATTGTATTACTCATCGCATAGCAGAGACGTTGGGGAGATTCCTTCAAGAATACAGCGCCGTATTTCTTATCGAAACTCGATCAGGGACGGCAATTACTGACTTTGCTATTTAAATTAAGAGAAGTTGTCGATCTGTTCGACAACTGTTAAAAGTGTTGAGTTTTTTCCACTTTTTTTTTTCTCTCTCTCCCTCCCCCGAATAACCAATAAAGTTCGCAATTAAATCTCTTTTAACGACTTGTTTTGTTGAAGTTTTCAATGTGGATTCCCTGCAGATAGTTGCGGCTCTGTCTGGAAACTTTATTAAAGAAAAGAAGCAAACAAGAATTCTATCAATATCTCGTTAAAAAAAAAAAAAAAAAATGGCTTTCTGTCTGTTGCACTATAGAAACTTTATACTATAACACTTAGATGAAATGAAGATAAATAATAATATTTTCCACCTTAAATAACAATAAAATTTATTTTATATCTAAACATCTTTGATTATTATTTCAATGATTATAAGAAATAATTATTTTCCATGTATTTTTTTTACATATATAATGGTTATTTTTAACTCTATAATAACATAATAAATAAATTAGCTGAGCTGTTATTATAAATATTTTGTAAATAAAATTTCAAACGTTCGCGAAAATGTAATTTAAGCATAAATATGTCTTATTATTTATTTCAAACTTTTTAATTCATTAGGTTTTATTGTTAATTTATTGATGAATTAAAATACAAATATTTTTTGATATAGTGTACAGTTTTTCTTAATTTACATATTTTAAAATTTCTGTTAAGGTTCTATCAATTAATGTTATTATAAAAAAATGTTTTCAACAACGGATATTTAAGAATCTAACCTTGTGAAAAAAATCTAAAGATAAAAAAAAATTATATAAATATGTAGATTTTTTAATTTATTTTTTCAAAATTATATTTTTTATATATTTACTTTGATCCACACGCAAAAACACTCAGTTTTTCTCTTTTGAGTATTTTTCTTAAAAAACCATAGATGCAGAGATTTGTTATATTGAAATCGTTATCTACAAAATATCTGATTCTCTGTATTGTAATGACACAAATGTGATCATTCCATCATTTTTATTTTAAATCTTTTTTTTCTCTTTAAAGGTTATACAGCTTTTCCCATGAAAAAATTAAAAAATAAATAAATAAAATAATCTAGTTAAAAAATTTCAATTTTTATTTTCTAAGTGTTAAAGGAAACATAAATTATTAGACTCACCATATAATTATTTTTCGTTAAAAGAGTTTAACGAATATGTTTCAAATAATTATATTCATTGTAAAATTTTGGATTTGTTTGCTAATATAAGCTTGTCATTATGTTTAAAAATTCTGTTATAAAAAAAAAATAGGCGTTTTTTTTCTTAACGTTTATAGGAAAAAAAAATGATTTAACACTAAAACTACCATGACCGGTCAAATTACCCTTTTCGGATTTTTGATAGTTCTTGGAAACAATCATTACTTTGCTTTTTGACTTTACCACTTTTATTAATAAATATATGAAAAGTGTTTTATCAACATCCACTATTCTCTTATTATTATTTTTTATCCAGAAAATGTAGGAGGAATATGTACACATGAAATTTTGGTAGTTTTAGTGTTAAAGAATTTTACGTCGCATTAATTCTATTACTCGTAATAACTAAGTATTCACACGTTTCAATCGATACAAAAGAAAAAGTTTTAATGAATATAAATGTATTTTGTCATGAAAGTTATATAAACTGTATACACGCTGAAAGAAAAAAGTAAATTGTGAATTGGACTTTTTTTGTGACTTTTAAATAATATATTTTTACCATTGGGTCTGGCATAGAACAATAAACCGTAATTCAATTTTAAGATATTTCTCTCTAACCTTTTTGTCACATTTCATCTGTCACTGCTTAAAATAATTATTCAGTATTTTACGATAAATTGCAGTTACAAAAAATATACGAATGAGAGAAAATTTAAAAATCTTTTACCATTAGATATTTAGATGCCACTGTAAAAATTAATTTAAAATGTCTATTATCGCAGGAAAAAAAATGTATGGCATCAAAAAATTGTAATTAAAAATGTTTAGACTCATTTTTAATGCATTTTTCCAAACGTTTTATCGAATTTTCAATCCCAGAAATAAAAAAATCAGGGTTTTGTAAAAAAAAAAAAAAAAAAAATAAAGTTACAAAAATCGTGTTAGAAATTACTTTTAAAAACTTTACCTTTCAATAAGTTGTACAAATTACTGAAGTGGAAATCTGTTTGAGATAAGTCTGGATAATAAGGTTGGCGTGGAAGGACTTTGTTACTCAGCTCGTTTAATTCCTTCACTGTCTGTCGTGAAACATGAAGTCTGGCGTTTAAGGGTATAGTTCCCTTTTTTTTTTGCTGTTTTTTGGTAAGTTTTTATGTCAATATCACTGCAGTACGATTTTGATATCTTCACCTCATGATAAAATTGAGTAATGAATTATTCCTGCTTGAAATGAATTATTGACCACCAGACAAAAACCAATGATTATTTTTGATGCAAAATTATGTTCTTGAATGTGTCATCTGGTATAACGTTACAATACTTTCCCCAACGCCGTTTAACGGGTTAAACTCATAAAAAAAAATACACTAAAATCGCGTGTTTTCATGGTCCTATGATGGCATACTAAACAATGTGCTATCAATTTGGGGGGTATTTAATATAATAAAAAAAGATATGATTAAGAACGGCTTAGTACAATATGTACTGAGTTTGTACTAACATAAACGTAGTAAGCAACATAAGTCCACTAATTTAAATTTAAATTGAGGCATAGAATTCTAAATTCAGCCAAGTCCAGCCAACTGGAAGGCCTGACTGGTTTAGCTACTTTGGGAATTAATCCTTCCATCTGAAGATAATCTAGTATAAAAACTATTAAAAAATTATGTTCTTTATTTTTTTCTGCTTGCCAGTATGATTTTAAATTATTTCAATTAAACTAGCCATTAACGATTATTTAAAATAAACGATGTTGAGAAAAAATGGGGGTTTTCAAACGTGATTTTTTTTTTATTCATACAAATATAGCTCTTAAACAGTAGGTCCAAGCGAAAAATGTTATAAGACAAAAATGTTTTCTTTTAAATTTCTTATTACTAAACTGTCATCAAATTTTTGATCCTTGTATAACTACCAGAGGTAGAGCCTGTCAAAAAAGCTCGTACACTTAAAAAATGTCGGTAAATCGTTACGTTTTCCATCAAAACTGATATGTATCAGGGTTATAGATTTTAAATTATACTAGAATATTTGTAAGATACACTATTACAGCCCTTCGAAAGTCAGAGAATCGGCAACTGGCAATCGAAAAAGCCTGGGAGTCTTATTTTTAAAACGTTTATTTATTTCATTATTAGGGTAGTTCTTTACAAGTCATTGCTATGTCATTGTTATCATTTTCCACACATTCGCTATGTGCCTATTATATAGAGTTTTAACTTATCTATGAATAACTATAAAAAAATGAACAGGAAAGGGTGGCGATTTTCGAGAGAGATAAAAGCATTTTTTTTTTTTTTAATAATATTACAATCTTCCTCTCGTTAGAGCTATAAGGTGGTATATCTGATATTAATTTGAATGTTATAGATTTTACTATGAAAGGATAGATAACTGGGTTGCGCTAAAACAGCAACAAATGGAACATTCATATCTTTATAGATATAATTTGGTACAAAATAAGAAGAAAGGATTTTTGAAGGATTTTGGATTGGATGCAAGCTGAATTAGATGGTTCAGCGGAGCTCTAGATATCATCCCTGTATGTCCAAATTGTTCTGTTTCCTGTCATCTAAATGAGTATTTTGTAATTAATTGGCGAATTCGAACGTTTGTTTAGTAAATGTTGCAGAAGTTAAAAGGAGCAGTCTTTTGTCGTTTTAGTCTTCCATGTGAATTCCAAGGTGGAATCCAATAAAACTTGAAACTCAAATATTTTTCTAATCGGATCATAGGAGTATGGCTCTAAGCAATTTTTTTATGGATTTGTAAAAGTAAATTTATAATTGATCAATGAAATCAAAAACATACATATATTAGATTATTAACATATTTAATGCTTTTTTGTCCGTTTGGGTCAGATTGCGAGGGGATAATATTTGTATTTATAGGTTGGAGATTAATAGTACAGAATAATGGGCTTACATATCACAGGACCGTACGCGGGGGAACTATCAACTAACAGTGGCTTAGGTGTTTAACATGAGGGTGTGGTAAATTGGATGTGATTCGAGGGTGGGGGGAGGATAATTGGAGGCAACCGGGCGGGTTATCCGTCAAGGGCTGCTGATTTGTGGTCGTCTCTAATCCGTCCGCCCGGGCACCCCTCCTATATCCGGCTAGTCAATTAGATATCTTAGATTGTCAGGGATAATGCGGGGAAAACTGCACTCAAAATCTTAAATTTTACAACAATATACAAACAACATTCCCATTAATGAAAATGTACGTAATGATTTCAACTACAATTTTGTGTTCAATTTTCCCATTTACATGCAGATAAGTGGAATGATAACCTCGATAATTCTTTGTTCAGTAAGTCGAACTATTTTTCAGGGTAGCTTGAAGATCGAGAATTGACTGTATAAACAAAAATACACTCACCACTAAAAAGTGAAAAATAAAAATGATTTTTAGAAAAAAAAAAAAAAACCGACTTCAACGTTAAACCTACATAAACAAACTTGAACTAAAAAATAAAAAAATAATATTTTAATTGCTTCAAAACAAAAACCATTAAATGACAATCAACGAAATTATCGATAGTTACATACCTATTCACAATTTATGATCAGTTATTTTTGGAGTCGGTGCCAACCAAAACAAACAGAATTTGAAAAGAAATTGTAATCTTAAAGATCCTCCCACTGTTTCATCACTGCCACACCGCTGTCTCCCGCCATTCGAAAGTGTAGAGGCAAGATTAAAATGCCCTTCTTGGCTGGCACCGACTCCAAAGATAGCTGGCCATAAATTGTGAATAGGTATATAAGTATCGATAATTTCGTTGATTGTCATTTAATGCTTTTTGTTTTGAAGCAATTAAAATATTATTTTTTATTTTTTAGTTCAAGTTTGTTTATGTAGGTTTAATGTTGAAGTCGGTTTTGTTTTTTTTCTAAAAATCATTTTTATATACTATCTATTTCTTATTTGAGCTACAGCGGTTCGATATTGAGTTTGTCAGCGATTCTGATTCATCTAAACGATTCGTTTTTCTTAATACTAGAATTTCATCAGCATTTGTTTGTATAAGTGTTTAGAGATTATTATAGTTTGTATAGTTTGATTTGTATAGTTTCCGAAGATTCAATAATAGTGGACACGATAAACTTTGAGGTTTCTCTTAGGTCTGATGTTTATTCATTGATAAATATTGAGCTGTAACCTAATTGTTTCACTATGCAGTAAATTGTCTCTTGTTAGTTACACATCATAATATCTTTTTTCTTTTTAATTTTAGTAACCTTAATAGTGTAGCTCTTTGTTTTATTATCTTTTTTCCATTTAGTTTAAAACAAACTATTAGCTCCACTGGATCTCCTTCTTTAAAAATGCTATAAACTTATCTTGCAGCCCACTGTGTAGTAAGATAAGGTTTAATTAGTGAAATTGTTTTTAACAGTTCTTTTAATTAATTAACTAGCCACAAACTATTTTACCTCAGAGAAATAATTAAATTCATAAATTAACAGTGAAGAACTAGAGTGGTGGGGATGACAGTGTAGTGTTTTCGTCACTCACAAAAATTAGTTTTTCAAATGAGCATTAGAGTAATATGCTAATTAAGCATTTTTAGTGTTTAATATCATTGTTGAGTAAAAAAAAATATTAAAAAAATAATATTATGTATGCTTATCATGGTAATTTTGTTACCGCTTGAATGATTTAAAAGTGTTTCAAGTGATGGTTATTCTTCTTTTTATGTTAACACAAGTAGTAATTATATCAATTAAAATTTGTTTTTACCTCATTATCATTTATTACGCTACTGCCCTCGAAGGACAAGGGTCTTGTCAATAATAGCTTGCCAAGCTGGTCTATGGACAGCAACGTTCCTCCATCTTCTGACTTCAGATTGTTTCAAGTCCTCCTCTATGTATCTCAACCATCTCATTCTCGGACGAACTCCTCCAGACTTTACATAAAATAGTTTACTTTGGGAGACGGTCACTTCCTATGTGTTCGTTTTTACTTCATAAATTAAAAAAAAAATCTAGAAATAAATACAAAGCTACATTAATAAAATAGCTATTTTGTTTTGCTGGGTACTTACCCTACACGACATATTTTTGACAAAAAAAAAAATGGATTTCTACCTTTTTTTTGTTCACTTCTACCTAACAATATACAGGGTGAGTATCTCTCTGTAAAAAAAAAAAAAAAAAATCAAAATGGGTGAATCTAGATCAGAAATGTAGAAAAGTGCCGCAGACCTCACCTTTCTATTCCAATCCGTTGCAGATATACAATAAATCAAAGACTTTTTTGAGGAAACCACGTTTTTTTCCAGAAAATCTGTAATTTCTCCATTTAAAAAAAATATTTTTCAAATTTTGACCACATTTTCGAATTTGGCATTAAAGTTTTTACAATATATGAGTACCTGTAACCTTCAATTTTACAAACTTGGAATCTAAAGAACAGCTTGATTTTCACCTTATTTGGGGAAGTCACAATGTGTTATATTACTTCAACGCTCACCCTTTTTCGAAAAAAACTATCCATAAAACTGCAAATCATACAAAAACTTGCAAATTTAATAAGCTTTTGAATGATGTGTCAAACGTAATGGTTTTGTTTCGATTTCATGGAGAAATTGACTTTTGAAACCGAAAAAGCATGCTGTTCTCATTTGTCATACGAACAGTTACTTGTGTAAATAAAACATTATGACAATCCCTTAATGGAAATGTGCATTTTAAACATAATAAACTCTTCATTCGTTTAAAAAGCAAAAACAAAAAAATTGTTTAATAGAAAATAAAGGAAAACTGTCAATAAAGCGACACCAGATCAGAGGATATTGTGTTATTACATTTATTTATTTATTAATATAATTTAGAATTTATTTTATTAGATTTTCAATGTAAGGTTTAAAACTCAATGGTAATGAACATAGACCTCAATTTTGCTATTAGCTTCTGAATGCAGATGATATTAAAGAATACCACTTTT
This sequence comes from Euschistus heros, assembly GCA_003667255.2. Lineage (NCBI taxonomy): Eukaryota > Metazoa > Arthropoda > Insecta > Hemiptera > Pentatomidae > Euschistus > Euschistus heros. The sequence continues at coordinate 2,163,798 of RCWM02000001.1, forward strand.
TGCGGTGAATTTATGGATAGATAAGTCTGTTTTTACAGGGGAAGGCATTTCCACCGTTGATAATATACTATATTTTTGATAATTGATTATTTCTGTTAACCGACTTTTTCAATTATCCGCCGCGGTTTCGGATAACTCAAAACCTAAGAGTGATTAAAAAAAAATAAGGCTAGATTTGGATTTAGCTGACAAAAATCTACAAAGATCAGCTGTTAAAAGTTAAAAAAGTGTTTCGTTGGTCTGTTAATTTTTTTTAATTTTACAAACGTATAGTTATGACCTAAATTAGCAAATCAGTATAGAAAAATATTCATATTATGTAAAGCCTAAAATGAGTAAATTCATAATTGTTTGCTATATTGTTTACGAAAGTTTTAATATTTGATTTCGTAAAACATATGAATTAATATAAATTCTGGTTGATTGGACCATTCCAGACATATTCATACCCCGGTGGCCAGTCGACTATAAAGTAACACCGACCGCAGGCTGGAACGGGGCCTCGAAATGATCCGAACTAATCGTAGCTTGAAGGGAAAGAAGGATGACAGAGGGCGCGGTCGCTGCGCCGGTTCCCGCAAAACATGACCCTGTCCTAAAGGGTTGGCCCTGTAATTGATGGGGGGTTACGTGATGTAGCTTCACAAAGGGTCTCTGTGTCCCTTCCTTTACACGCTCCTCTTCTCAATTCCCACGTCCTCGGCCCTACAGTTTGGATTGATGGCTCTCTTCTGCCAGGTGAATGATCCTCCTAAGATTGAGTCCTAGGAACGTTTTTGAAGGAAGTCAAAGGTACAAAAAGTCTGGTGAAAGTATGAGTACTTTCCGCATAAGCCTTGATATCTTCCATTTATATAGTACTAGCTGTAAAATAAGTAAAAACACTTAACCCTTTTCTTGGCATGGTATCCCTTGAGATACCATCCTAAATGCTTTTATATCAATGTCTAATTTGATCTCTTTTAAAAGGAATTTACTGGAGGGAAAAAGGGTTTTCCTTTTAAAAATTATCTTGCCGAGAAAAGGGTTAAAGTTGGTTACAGATTCAACTTCATCTATCTTGAATCTGTTCCAAACATTGGAAAGACTTGGTAATTGATGTTTCTTTTGTTTTTTAGGAATGACTAAAACGTCGCAAACGATCAAATCCTTAATTTAAATCTGTTAAACAACATTACTGCTATTTACTGCAATTCAATTTCTATATTTACGACATAGTAAGCTTATGTTTTTTTTTTTCTCATTTATTAATTTATTTAAAAAAAAACAAGCTTATTGCGCTCCAATGACAGTTTTGCATTAGAAGAAGATCCCAATGTCATATTATTTCCTTATGTCCTGACACCTTGGGAGATTGATAGGAATGGAATAGGAAGCAAGTTTGTAAATATGTGGATTTGGGTGAGTATCTGGTTCTTGCAAAATCAGCGAAGTATTAAGGGTTTTTTGAAATATTTCGGATTAGAGAGATTAGTTACGTGAAGAATTCAATGGTTTTTTGGAACTTCATAACTCTATACCGTAAATCCGAATAGGTTGGATAAAGGTCACAGAGATGGGTTTTTAAGTAGTGAATGGGGATATTAGAACGTTTGTCAAGTAAGTGTAGGAGCAGTCGAAGCCTAACAGATTCTTCTCCTTCCAATCTTGTGTGAGAGTTCCGTGTGAGTCTCATGTCTCAATAGAATCTAAGAATCATATCTGTTCAACACTATATAACGGTACTCCATTCAACGATACGGGGATTTTCACCCCCAGTTTTTCACCCCAAAGTGAAGGTTATTCGCTGAGTTTTGTTTGTTGTTAAAATTTATTTTATAGGGAAGTGCTTTTTAGCTGCAGACTCTGGAATGCAGAAAATGGATCATCATAGACTGAAAACACACTGGTGTTATTATCATAGGATAGTATTAGGATGAATTTTAAGTTTATATTTTGGAGTCTACGGTTAACTAAATTGGCGATCAATTTCATGGTAATTTTGTATTAATTAATTGAACTTAATGAATATACGAGACCGTTTTTTTTTATTTTTAAAAAGAATATAAAACACAACTGTTTTGAAGGCCAGAGATTTTAGGCATGAAGGAATCGCGTGACTTAAAGTGCGTAATTACAATTGATGTAAAGCTGTGTAGATTGAAATAAGCGTGTTCTTGGGCTGTATAATGGACAAAGAAAGCACTTAGCGCTTATCCGAGCGCTACGTGAAGTAGATCGATGTATGGATAAAAGTTATGTTAAGCCGAGGAACTTGACACTGAAACAGTGGCCATCGATTTACAAGGAAAAGTACAAACATTCAAGACATCTTAGTATTAGGATACGAACTAGCAGACCTTAGGAGCTAGCTCTATGTACGCAATGCCTAGTATTAACATGACATTATGATTTATGGATGTTGGTTAAATGATCATCACACTAGATTCTTCAACAAATTTATCTTCCTTTTGTATCATCAATTTTATTGTTATCTTTTTGATATTTTAAAATTAGGAATTCATATAAAGTTTTACTTTTATATAAATTTTTACTGGTACACACCATTTTTTTTTTTTAATCTGTGAAAATAATACTATAGATCAACAATGTAAATACAAGGGGAGGGAACAGAGAAGGAAGTGTTGAAATGTGGCGGATAAGGCGGTGTAGCCAACCCCCTAAAGAGATTATGTAACAGTTATCGAGCTCCAATGAACAAATTGATGGTCCTCCGGGCAGGATCCAGTTCTCTTCTCAATCACCCTTTCCTCTTGTCTTCCCAAACAAGGGAGCAGTCTTCTGTAAAGAAGAATGGGAACAAAAGACCCGGCCATCAAAAGGGAATAATGAAGACAACGACGAATGATCCTATTCATAAAACCAGTATTTGATCCATTAAAAACAAAAATTTAACCTAACATTTTATAATGATATATGACTATTATGTCTTATAATACCTTACTATATATTAAGGTATATTTTTTCGATGTGTACAAGCAAAAGTTCATTAGTATAAAACTTAATACAACTTTTTCTTAGTTCGTATATGACACTAGCTGACCCGGTGAACTTTGTACCGCCTGACAGTCAATAAATGTCATGTTAACTTTAGCTAAATTAGCTAATGATGTTTCTCATGTCTTACCTATAAATATTAAATGCGAACAGGAATAATAACTGAAATTAAAAAAAAAACATTATTTCCAAAGCTGTTTATTGTAATTTACAGCATTATTCAATTTATTTTAGAACATCAAGTCTAAAAATTCAAGTTTTAAAATGAAAGGTATATATTGAAGTGCATTTGGATATACAATATCTTTTGTTTGTTTTTTCTGTTGCGTACACAAATTAAAAAATCAGAAGGTTTTCCGATGAGTGAGCTGGTCACATACAGCCGTCCATTTGGACGTACGGAGTTGAGCTCTGGGGATCTACTAAACCATCTAATTTATCTCGTATCCAATCCTTGCATTCTAAAACCCTACGAAAAATCCTTAATGCTCCTTACTATGTCACAAATAAACTTATCGATAAAGTCCCTAGTGTTCCTTATGTTGCTCATTTAGCCCAAACCAGATACCTATAGTAAATACTACATAGTAAACTCCATAAACATTCAAATCCACTAGTTTCTCAACTTGCTCCCATTTCATTACTACTCTGCGAGGCGTCTGAATAGTAGATGGTCCGAGACCTTATCTACTTTTACTACGCTAACCGGGTAGTTTTCACATAAGCAATTGTCATGTTATGTAAGTTATTATCACATTTACTGTATGTTTTTTCTTATGTACACAGTTGTAAATTTTAGAAATACATCTTCATAGCATAACAATGATATGCACAGATAGAAACGTTGGTATTTTTCCGCTCAGTTTAATTTTGAATATAAAGAAATATTATTCCTTAAACTACTAAAAAAAAAAAAAATAGCTCGTTCTGAATTTAAATATCGATAAATATTTACATAATATTATGTAAAAGGTACACAAAATCTCCTTAGGATGCTCACTTAGCCCCGAACAGCCCTAGGAAGCGCCTCGTCATAATCCGTTTATAGCATAACCCCCCCCCCACCCCCTTTCATCCACCCCTCCCGTTCATCCGATCCTGTACAGTATTCTTAGCATCCATAAAATTAGTCATCACTGGGCACTGAAAACTGATTTAACTTCCTTATTCCCTAGACCTTCCGTATTAGATGGAGCTTTTGAAATACCATTGTTCGTTACCGCTTATTCACAAGAATAAACTGTTCATTTAAATAAAAAATAAAAATATTATTAAGTCTTTTAATGTGAGTATTACTCCTATTAGTTATGTATGTTTTTCTAAATCGTTATTAACTAATGCAACTAAATTAACTTCTAACCGAACCATCATTTTTTCCTTCTTTTAATTTTTGTCTATGAAATTTTTTATTTATTTTTTTTTTGCGGCTGTCTGAGACAAACCAAATATATAATTCAGAAACACAAGCGACATATAGTCATAGAAATTAAATAATGTAACCTAGTAAGAAGCATAAAACATTAAGGAAAAAATATATAATAAAAAATTAGGAAATATATTTATGTTCTTCAAACATAGAAAAAAGAAGAAGAAGAAAATGAGCTTTATTCTGAGACAACTTGTCCCCTAAGAAAAACAAATGAGTACAATGCATAGAACAATCGTCTGGCTATGATAATTAATTATAATAAATAATAATAAAGATTGATTAATAATTATGAGTTACAAAATAAATGAGAAATCTTGTAAAAGGATACATCTTATATGTACTATAATAATGTATATAACATAAATATTCATGTTTTACATTTGCTCGGAAGATTGAAGATCCAGGAGGTAAAGAAATAGATGATATTTAAAGGAAGTAAGAGTGGAGCTTTTTCAAATTGAGATGGGCAATGAATTCCATATAGAGGAAGCGCGGATAATAAAGGATTTTTCGAAGGATGCAGTTCGACGCGCAGGAGTGTACAGGTTGATGGGTTAAGTTCTAGTATTTTAAAAGTGGATGGGGGAGCGCAGGGTAAGGAGGTCATGAATATAAGTGGGTTTTTTTGTTTTCAAGGATTGAAATATGAGTGCACCTAGGAAGTATTGACGTCAGAAACTGGGGTAGAGTCACCCAATTTCAGAATACCTGTGAGATATGTGAGAACGTCTAGAAATCCCAAAAATAAATCTAATAAAACAGTTCATTAATCTTTCACATCTCATTTCAAGCTAACTAGACAGTCCTCCATATACTATGCATCCGTAGTCAAAGTTGGGAAAAACAAGAGGTGATACTAAAAGTTGACGAGTACTTAGCGGTAATAAATCGCGGTAATAAAAATATGCGAACAAAAAGCTTTAGAAAAAGAAAATGCAACGTTTGTTCATGTGTTAACTATGTAGCAATATTTTTTTTAGTGGTTTATAGCTGATTTCATTCTGAAAGTTATTTCATCTAGTATTCTTTAATATGTAAACAAAAACATTTAGATCAACAATGAAAAAAACGTTGACATCAATATTTTTATGTTAAGAACTAGAAAATTAGGTGGTCCAATTTCCTTGAGAACGACTGTACAATACTGCAGGTAAAACGTTGGAGTCTTGGCTTTTTAATAACACAAAATGAAATAAATTCCGGTCGAATAGAATTTCAGCCATAGTTAAATAATGTGAAGCTAAAATCCGAAATTCTGTTTTGAAAGGGGGCACAGTTTTAATCTAAACCTAAAAATATGCTAGGTGTAATTATGACTTTTTTCCATGCCAAAATGCGTGAAAGAAAATAATTATTGTGTAGTTATAATTTATGCAGTTCAACACACAGTTTAAAAACATCCGATTTTTAGGAAAAGCTTTCTGCATCACCAAGATTATTATTTTCAACTATATATTTTTTCCTCTTAGTTGTTATTTTATTTTGGCTATATCCGTTTTATACGTCAGCGTGTCTGTCGATGGGGGGGGGGGGGGGGGGGGGGGGGGTCGAGGTTTGAGTAGGATTGGTTTTGTTTATTTAGGTTCGAAAAGTTTTACTGTTACTCGGTTTTTATTTTTCGGTTTCTTAACTTTCGGATTCTTTAAACTTGTCCCGCAAGGTGCTCCTACGTCCAATCATCTACACTACATAACTATACTCACTTTACTTCATAGAATAAGTCCTATTATTATCATATTCATTAGTCTTTAGTAATTTATAAGCATCTAAGTGTGGTTGCCTAGTAAATGTTGAATTAGCCCAAAACGACAACCAATTTCTTGTCGTTTCAGTCCTATATGTGTCTTCCAGTTAAGACGATAGGCCAGGAAGAACCATAGGTCAGTGGAACATCATTAATGGATACTATCGGACAGGATGTCGTAGGTTTATAGCAAAACATAAGAGTTATTTTAACCTACAGTTTTGACAACTTTCTTTGTTTTATCATATAAGATTAGAGAGATAGATATGCAATATACTGATCATTACTTACTGATAACAGCGTACATGATGAGTTGGCATTAGAATGGGTTGCAATGTCAGCTGTATACACCTTGGATAGAACATAGGATACTATGCTGAGCAGAACCAAATTAAATTTGGTTCTATAACAGAATTTAAAATATATAATTTTATCTGTTATATATTATATATTTAAATTCACAAAATTTTAATTTATACAGTAGTTTCATGTTTTATGAAATATAATTTTCTTTTTAAAAATAATATCAGCATCCAAATCCACTTGTAGCGCAACTTGCTTCCCATTCCATTCCTGGCAATCCTCCGAGGCGTCTGAAAAGAAGATGGCCTCGTGATCTTCTTTTGTAAATACTCATTAGAGTACTACCAATGGGTAGTTCCTCTACAAGTTCTAATCATGCCATTATTTTGCATTGTTTACAGCATATTTACTAAATGTGTTTTTATTAATACAGTTGTAAATTTCAATTAATAAAAGAATAAAAAAATAAAATAAAAATAATAAAAGTGATTCCACATAAATCCATAGCTAAGTATATGTACTTTTTTTTTTTATTTACGTAGAAGAATTGTTTGTTACATAGTTGGTTAAGTGGAAAATGGTAGTGCACTGTATTCCATTTATAACCACCTAACTATCACCGGACTACATCTAAAACCGGTAACATTTTCCCCATGATATTAACGTCAGTCTTCACTACGTATTACTGAAACTCAATAGTTGATAAAATTCACATATCTGGACCGGCCCCTCTTCCGAAATAATTGACCGGGCGAGCTGGAGGCGTCATGGAGCAGCGTATCCAACTGGCACCACCCTAAATTATTCTTCTCTCTCGGGATCTCCTCTGCCATTTGTCTGCAGCAGCTCTCCAAGTGTTACCTCCCTGGTAATTTATTTGAGAGCTCGGAGTACGATGGGTTATAATGTGTTTTGAAGATATAATTACTCTCGTCGTCAGAAATAGATATTAATTCGTTACGAATGCAGGGACAAAAGACAACTCAGTGTTTTAACTGGTTTAATGATTTTTAAAAACTATTTATTGATATTTATAACTGTACAACACTAAAGATACCGGAAGAGCATTGTTGATCTGGGAGAGAAGAATATTAAGAAGGATCTTTGGTGCTGTGAGAGAGGAGCACAGGTGGCGGATAAAAAGCAACGCCGAGATCGCACTATTTTATGGTGAGCCTGATATACTCTGTGCTATTAAGAAAGGCAGGCTTAGGTGGTTGGGACACGTCAAAAGAATGGAGCCCAACAGCCTGCCAAAAATAATGTTTAATGGTACACCAGGAAGAAAAAGGAAGAGGGGCAGACCCAGGCGCAGATGGATAGATGACCTGGAGGAGGATTTGCGGAGGCTGGGGATACGAAATTGGAGGAACCTGGCGAGGAACCGAGAGGAGTGGAGAAAGATGGTGGCAGAGGCCCAGTTCCTGCAAGGACTGTAGCGCCCAAGAACAAGCATAACTGTATTACATCATTATATGCAATAAGTAGATTTGAGAATAATTATTACAATGACAAGCCAATAACATGTTAAGAACTAGTCACTAGTAGCACTTTATTTTTTTTAGCACTTTAAGGTCCCTTGGCCATCTCTTTTCAGACACCTCGGAAGATTATCGGGAATTGAGTGTGAATAGTAGAGAGTTTGCTATGAAAGGACGGGTATCTGGTTTGGGCCAAATCAGCAATATGGAATATTAAGATCTTTATAAATAAGTTTCTTTGTTACGTATAAAGATCAATGAGGATTTTCAATTGTAAGGTTTGGATACGAGAAGAATTGGAAGGTCTGGTAGAGCACCGAGCTCAACTTAGAATTTTGAACATTTTCCTAGTAAATGTTGAAGTAGTCTGTAACAAAGAGCAGTTTCTTGTCGTTTTAGTCTTGTATGTGGATTCCAAGTCAGACGTTTGTCCAAGTTGAGTCCTAGGTAACGGATCTGTTCAACATTGATTAGTGGAGTATCATTGAAGGGATACTGTAGGACAGGAAGTTTTAAAATTTATATTCGTTAATATTAATTAAATCGGTGTACGTGTTGTGTATCGTGCAGGACCTATAACTATGTCTTGAGGCTCATCTATGAACCTAGAAATTTCGATATCTTCATTCTCGTCCAAAGACACATAATCTTTCTCCTGATGTTTGGAACTGTTGCATATAGGTTTTTCTTCTTATAACCATAAATGTTTTCTATGCATTCATTGAAAACTTATAAGGCTGTACCTATTCTTAGAAACTTTCGAATTCACGCTTGGAGAGAACTTGGATTCACATGACGTTATCATCTGCTTATGTTGATTAGATTTATAATCGTTATCTTCTTTTGCAATGTTGGAGATATTAAGGCGTTTGAGGTATGCAGGATATATTCAGAGTAGTAGATGTAGAGATGCCTAAGATATTGATGGAGCACCCAATACATGAGACATGGAGGAGAGGAATACCAAAGTGATTTGGTGGAATGATGTAGTGGAGGATGCTGAAAACGCCTTGAGGGTCAGTAAGTGGATAGCGTCAGCGCAAGAACGATTGAAGGAAGTGGTTGATGAAATAATGACACCGTTTTTAAAAAGATAGTAAAACTACTTAGGTTCACAGGTAACATTGATTTAGTTGTCGAAGCAGCTGGAGCTATGGGTATGACTATTAATCTGGAATATATGGGGTATGACTATTTTTTCTACTAAAAACAGATCCTAGATAGGTGAAGTAAAGTCCATTGTTCAGGGCCTGGGACAGAGATAACGTATCGATAACCGCTAGTAATGGAAATCGAGTCAGAATGAGGACTATTTCACCTATCTAGGATCTGTTTTTAGATGAAAAAATAGGAATGTTTTGCCAACTAGTAGGTGTTGGAAACACTTCGGAACTTCCATCTTTCCCGCTTCACAATATGTCTGTTTTACAAGATCCGTATCTACTAAGACCTGGAGGAAAAACTATTACCTATAGTATGTGCAGTCTTAGTTTTAATTCATGAGCCTTCCAACCGCTATCAAAAATGTTGATTTATCTTGAATGGAAGTTTATATATAATTAAAACCATGGACCTATTAGGCGTTTGGTTGTTTACAGTGTTACATCATATCACTTGGAATGCCTTTGTAAGAAGTACACTGAGGGACTAATTTGATAAAAATTTCATAATTGCAAGTGCACACTACTAATTTTTCGTTTATTTACCCGAATAACGTGGTCCTATAAATGGCCGAATAAAGAATTGGGAAGGCATTTCGGCCTGTATTGCCACGGCTGACAGTGAGGTAAAAAGCCGGCCTGGAGGGAAGGGGGGATGGGGGCCCTGAATCAAATATAAAGTTGGAAAATTTTGGAAGGGGGCTCCCTTGATCCGATTACCGATCGAACTTCCTCCTACTTCTGCTCCCAAGGAATCCCATTCGACTTAAGTGTATTTAACTCCTTCCGAGTTTCTGAACAGCCTTCATAAAGACATCATATTCAGATTTTTTTTTTTTTTCGTTTTGTTTAGTATTAATTACAAACAAACTTTACAATATTATAAGCTAGATATCCATTTTCTCTTCTTTATGTAATTTTCATTATCTAAAGCATATAAACTAACTTTAAACAGTGAGTATTGCTACTTCATTTTCCTATTTGTTTTTAATACTACAAAATCGTTTGATAATTGTGTATACAAAAAATGAACTTTACATCAATCCCAATAATCACAAGCACGTTATTTTATTAATTGTTTATCAAAAATTTATTCTCTTGTTAGAACACTAATTTAAGATTATTTATCGTTACAGACTACTTCAACATTTACTAGACAAACGTTCAAAGCTCCCAATTAATTACAAAAGACTCATTTACATGACTGTGATTAGACCTATTTGGACGTACGGAGTTGAGCTTTGGGGCTCCACTAAACAATCCAATTCATCTCGTATTGGATCCTCAATGCTCCTTACTTTGTCACCAATAAACTTATCCATAAAGATCTTAATGTTCCATATGTTGCTGATTTAGCCCACACCAGATACCTATCCTTCCATAGTAAGCTCCATAATCACTCAAATCCGTTAGTTTCTCAACTTGCTTCCCAGTCCATTCCTGATAATCCTCCGAGGCGTCTGAAACGAAGATGGCCTAGAGACCTTCTAGTGTAGAATTTGAAAAAAGTGCTACTGATGAGTAGTTCTTTTCAAGTTTGACATGTTATTGTGATCGTTGTCAATACAATTACTTGATTTATATATTAAATACAGTTGTAAATTTCAATAGATGTATATAAATAAAAAAAAATAATAATTTAATTATTATTTCAATTTCATATCATAATAATTATCGAGCTAAAAAATAAGGTAGAAAAATGTTTTATTTTTTTAACTAAGAAAATATGAAACTATGAAAAATCTAATTGATTTTTTCTTTTCATCTAGAGAGATACCTCTCGAAGCAATTACTCGTTTATATACAATTATCTTCAAATCATAAAATTTTGGTAAAGGTTAAGCAGAACATCTTCATCACTTTATGATATTAAATTCCAATATGGTGGTTCTTGTATTTTCTTTTGGTGATTAAATGTAAACATCACCTTGATATTCTTACATTCACCGGTGAAATGAACTTGAGGTTTCTTATGAGTTGATATAGCAGTATTTGCTTTTTTAGATTAGGAGACTATAAGGAAATATTGAATTATTATTTTAATAAATTATTTGTGTTTTAGTTGGCTATCAAAACTTATAATTATAAAACTTATATTATAAAACTAATTTTTCTTATTATTATTCTACTTGATGGTGCCTTAGCTCTAGCTCTAGCTCAATGTGGTAACATCTCAATATCAACCAACTTTAACTTATGTTCAGATCTTCCTATTTAGCCTTATTAATGATTAGTGAGTTAAATTTTGGATCTAATATCAGATACTTATTCTTACATAGTAAACCCCATTACCACTCATATCCACTAGTCTCTTAAATTCCAATTCTAATCCGCCTAACCATCCGAAATAGAACTGTTATTGAAGTGCGACCAACAGTTAGTTGTTTAACAAGTTATTTTAATAATTTCTCACACATTTACTAGGCAATTGTAAATTTTTATAAATAAATATTAATAAAAGATAAAAAAATAGCACTATCAAAACTATCTTCTTCTAATCATCTCTATGCGAAGGTTCTGAAATAACTAATACCTAATTTCTTTTAGTACTTTCCTACTTTATCCTCCCATATACTTCTAAACCTTTTTTTTTTCTGATCTAATACAATGCCATAGCTGATATTTTTTTCGGAAGTTTTTCATATTCCATCCTAGCAACATATTTAACCTTAGGTGGGTTAAACATGTTGCTAGGATGGAATAAGGCCTTTTCGCTCGTAAAAAATTAACAAAATCTTAAAAATAGATGACATTTTAAGAGTAAAATAAGTGATAGTATAATCTCGTAACAAAGACACGCATACCAATTAGGTCATATTGCATAAATTTGAAATAATTGTAAGATATATAAATAAATATATAACCTTAGATAAAAACTAAGAAATACAATTATAGAGATAACATAACAATAATATTAAGAGGTATTAAGGTAATTGAAATGAAAAAGTAGATTTTATTTATGATGAATCAAGTTTAAATGATTACCTCAATGACAATGTAAATAATATGTAAATGTACATAAGTGTGTTAAAATTTTTATTGTTGATTGTTTTTTATTTATTTATTTTTTTTACTTAATTTTAATTTTTTTTTTCTTAGTTTCTTCTCACTTCTTTTTTTTCTCGTAATTTAATTTGTTATTCTGATGTGATGATTTGTAACTTATCTCAGCCAGACAATTTTACCTTTTTATTGTGCACTTTAATTATTCTTAGGGGACAGTCTGTCCCAGAATAAAGTTTATTTTTCATTTCATTTCACTTATAAGAAAGCACATAAATAGTTGCGAAAAGCTGATATTTTTCATTTTAAAAAATATGTAAGACAAGAAAACATTATCCATAAATGCAAAATTATTCAGGTATAATTTAGAATTGAAATCAAAAATTCTTAATGCAAAATGAAAATTCAAAAAGCAAACTTAGAAGTGCTAGAAATTGAAAGGAACATTTTAAGAATAAATAAATGAAGCTCCTATATTAAACGGTTAAAATAATATTTAAAGAGAGCAAATAAATTAACAAAAGAGTGACTAGATGGTGATAAATGTAGAAAAATAATCCGTAAAATAGAAATTTTCGCGAACATAAAAAATAATTGAACAGAAGAACGAGAAACGCTGCCTGCGTAGTACAGGGTATTCTGGAAGAGAAAGAAGGAGGATTTGAATAAAAGTATATAAAATAGTATTTTTTTCCCCTCCTTGATAGGCCTCCTAAAGAAAATATAATAATAGAGAAAATAAAAAAATACATAATAAAAAAAAAATTATGATTTAAAAAGAAAAAAAAATTGGTATTAATAAGAATAATAGTGCAGTAAATAACAATTAAAATTAAATTAAAACATATTAATTTTGTTTACATCATTGGTTCCCAAACTGGGGGCGTGAGGACATGTCAGGGGGGGCGTGAGATAAGTTGAACATTAAATTAAAATTTGGTAGTCTTTCTAAAATTCTAAATTTTATGTCTAAAAGACATAGCACTATATTCTCAGTTAGTTGTTTATGTTCGGTATATTGAAAACGAAAGAATGAAAGACGAGCTAGTCTTTTCTACAGAGTTGGAGCCCACGACAAAAGCTATTCATGTTATGAAAGCAGTGTCAGACTTTTTTGACAAACATGAACTCTCTTGGCAAAAACTGATCGGATGTACGGATGGCGCGCCTTCAATGCTTGGTTCTCGCTCAGGCTTTGTGTAATAAGTAAGAGAAAAAAATGCTGATGTGACTGGGATACATTTTTTTATACATCGACTAGTCTTGGAAGCAAAAACCCTTCCAAATGAACTCAATACTGTCTTAAAGTTGTATATTAAAGTAGTGAATTACATAAAAACAGTGCGTTGAATACTCGACTTTTTAAAACTCTCTGTGAAGATTTAGGAAGTGATCAAAAATCACTGCGATTTCATACAGAAGTACGATGGTTCTTAAAAGGAAAAATGTTGGCAAGATTATTTGAGCTTCGAGATGAAATAATCACCTTCATGGAACATCAAAAGCAAAATGAACTAATCGTGGCCTTCAAAAAACCTTGTACCCAAGTAATATTGGATAATTTGTCAGACATCTTTGACTCGCTGAACAGCCATAACCTAAAACTGCAGGGTAGCGACTCAAATTTAGTTACTCATCGTGTTGCGATCAAGATGTATATTGAGAAATTGCAACTTTGGAGGCGTAAAATATCAGCGAACCCCTGCAATTATTCAAATTTCCCTTAAGTAAAGTCAATCTCAGAAGATACACGCTTCAAGTACATTTATGAAGGATCAAGTTTGAAAATCCAAACATCAAACCATTTGGAGAGCCTAACTGAAGAGTTCCAGAAATACTTCCCAAACACTTGTGAAGATAGAATTTACAGATTGTCAACTGACCCATTCCATGTCAACATAGACTCCCTGCCTTAATCACTTCAAGAAGATGCTTTGGAAATAAAACATGATTCCTCTGCCAAATACAACTTTGATATAATGGACAAACCTTCATTTTGGTTAGAATATTTCAAAGTGTATCCTAGTGTATCACGGGAAGCTCTTCGTTTATATTTGCCTTTTTCAAGCACCTATTTGTGCGGAAAAGCATTTTCAACACTTGTGGCAATTAAAACAAAGTATCAGAATAAACTTGATGTTGCTAGTGACTTGCGTTGTGCACTTACTAAAACTCAGCCACGAATAGGCATACTAGTAAAGAAAATGCAAGCCCGTCTATCTCACTAACCAACCTAATCTATTTTTTCTCTTATTAACAATTTTTGTATTTTATGAAAACTGATATTGTTGTATTTTATGGCAGTATAAATAAATGTTTTGTTTTCAATGTAACACTTATTTGTTTTTGTTTTGTTCCTAGGCCCATACTATTTATTGTTATTGTTATGGGGGGGGGGGGGGGGGGCGCGAGAAGCTTTCATTTCAACAAAAGGGGGCGTGTTACAAAAATGTTTGGGGACCCCTGGTTTACATGATAATTTCTGGTATGTGTTTGGTTGACTGCTGGTAACTGGAATACTGTGGCAACTAGCGATTTTTAAATAATCTCTAGAACTTTTTGTCAAGGTTTTAATTATGCCACTATTTTAGTAAATAGTTTTTTTCCAGAAGAGAGGTATTTCGCTCTTAATAAAGAATATAATGTACCGACAGTTTATAAACGTAATACGAATATCTAGATTCTATTGGAACAGAGGACATATTGTGCGTTGTAAAAGAGGAATAAAATGAATATTAAAACATATTTACTAATCCAGCCGATATAAATCATAGTCATAGTTGTAGATAAACCAATAGTCCATTAGTTTAATTCTATTTGTACTACATGGCAATAATATTTCTATTTTGCATAACATTGAATTTAGATGGGAAAAAATGAAAATTTGAATAATTATTCAATAGTTTTTGGTAGTTTATCTTATAATCGTCTGATTCTACCCTTGCCTTCTAACAAACTAGTGATTGTTTAAGAGGATCACGATATCGCGGTTATCATAAACCACAAAAAAGTCATAAAGGGTTTCATATTGCTTCTTGGCTTGTCTAGTTACTTTTGTAATAAAAAAAAAAAAAATAAAACAGATTACTTCGGATAAATGGTCCTTTATTCAGTTCAACATAGACCACTTTCCTTGATGAAAGCCATACAAGATGAAACCTTCATTGATATGAAATGTTGATTTTCAAAAGAGTCTCGTGTTCAGGGGTCTACATTCATTGCGGTAACCTTATAACATAATAAATGGGAATAGTGATGATTAATAATTCTCATGACCCACTAAATTTAGTATTTGATATAATGAAATAAATGAATAGATTCATAAAAAAGCTTTTCAAGGAAGGTGCAGTCGCTTAGTGGGTAAAGCATTAGACTGCCAAGCTCCAGGGTCCGAGTTCGAGTCCGGCCGAAGTCAGAATATTTATTTTCTTTTATTTCAGTCGTGGATTAACTTCTAGGCTGGGAAACCCGCCTGGGGCTCAACCAGCTTCTGTTAAGTGAGTATCCTCGAGGGGAAAACCTGGCGGCTGACTGTGACTACCGCCTAATGTCACCCTTACAGTTTTTTCATTTTTCAAGATTAGTTTCATTTTAAGTGTCAAAAGTATTTAGTATAACTGTCGGTGTTATGAATTGTCATCTTTTCATTATTTCAGATAACCGTTATAAATTATAAAATTTTGTTGAAATAAAATCTTAAAAATAATTTACTAAAACCTTTACTTTTATAGCTTTTTTCGGAAAAGGAAAACTTCTATTCCACTACGTATTAGGCTCTCTGTCTTATAAGAACGGACTTAGTTCAAGATGATCATGCTCAACCACCAAGGAACTTGATTGAAAATTCAAGTTCTCACTTTTTAATGGCTGGGTGTGCCCATGGGGAGTCTCTCAACTTTAGGCGATCTATGCTAATCTACAATAGATAAAAAATTGTCCGGCAAAGCAGCTATAGACTCCGGACCTCAATTGGTTTTGTTTTTAATATGTTTATTTTTAATGGGATCATTCTTAAGTTCATTTATTTATTTCTTTTTTTTTTTTACTTGTTATTGATATTTATAACTGAATGCATTATATACAACAAATTTAAGAGAAATGATTAAAATGACATGTCAATAACATTTAAAAAACTAGTTCTACATTAGAAAATCTCTTGGCCAACTTCCTTTCAGAAGTTGGGAGATAAGTTGATTTAAGAGGGTATGTAGCATGGAAGGATAGGTATCTTGTTTGGGCTAAATCAGCAACATATGGAACATTAAGATCTTTATGGATAAGTTTGTTTCTAACATTATAAGGAGCATTGAGGATTTTACGAAGGATTGTGGATTGTAAGGATTGGATACGAGATGAATTGGAAGCCACAAACCTCAACTCCGTAAGTCTCAATAGGTCTAATTACTGTCATGTAAACAAGTTTTTGTAATTTATTGGGAGCTTTGAACACTTCTCTAGTGAAGTTGGAGCAATCGTGGAATGACGAACTGTTTGTTGCCTTTTAAGTTTTCTATGTGAATCTTAGGATTAAATTTAATATGTTAGGTTTTTGAACCTTTATAGCTTTTTAATCTTGGCTATAGCATTTCAAATTAAACCCACCTTTTTGAAACAATTATACAGAACTTTCAGTGCTCCCATTTTCATCTGCTAAAACATGAAACTCTTTCCCGTTGAAATGAAATTCCTACTAGCCGTATATTATAACGGTTGTCTGAAAAATGGGTGAGGGCCCGGCGGAGTTGAAAAGTGAATACCTGATTCTTGACAAGTCGGTGGGAATAATGGAGATGAAACTTGTGGAAACTGTAGAGACGGGATCCCCGGTGAATATGAATTATCTTTCAAAGTTCTATTGTAACCTGTGTTCATTCGAGTTCATGACCCCCCCCCCCTCTCCCCTTCCCTCCACTTTCTAGTTCTTGCCCAAAGTTATAGGCCCCCATTTTGGTAGGCTCGCATATCTCCAGAGGAAGAAATATTACAAGTGAATAATTGTTACATTACCTTTGATATATTTATTTGTGTACTAGTTTTATGTATTTTTAAACTTAATTTTAGAAAACCGAACAATCTGCTATTCTGTGGGTTGTATACAATTTTACTAAGTAATTTATTTTGATAAAAAAATATCGTGAACAGTCTCTTTAGTGGTGACAATTCGCTACATGCCTTTTATATAAACTTTAATGTTTAAAGTCCACACTCTGAATAAGTGGACTCAAAACTCATAATTATTTTTTCATAGATTTATTCACAAAATAATTTTTAAAAAAACAAAAGCGTCTATAATTAAATTAACTTAACTTGGAGGTTATAATTGGCTTATATGCCACTCAGTGTTGCCAGGTTTACTTAACACACTTTCTACAACACTTAGCACAATAGAACTTAACACTTAACGCTTTCTACAACTAATAATAACAACATAAAGAACAATAAACTATTTATATAATATTAAAAACTATAGCAAACGACGGGACAGATGGTGTCAAAACAACTATTTACACCATACTTTTTTTCTTGTTGAACACTTTTTTTTCTCATTTATTATGATTATTTACTACACTTAAGACTCGATTAACCGAATCTTGACCAGCCGAGGTCTCGATTAACCGAGCCTTACACCTATATTCTTATTATTCTTATTATTTTACTATTATTACTTATTTATTTTATATTATTTTTTTAATTTTATTTTATTTAACATGATCACGCAAAGCTTCACTTCTCCCAGCCAGTCTCATTTGGGCTCTTCTTTCTTCACTTATCTCCTGCATTTTTCTTGAGATATCTCTCTGATGAAACCTCCCACTTGTTCACTTTACAGGTTCTATTGTTCACGGTAGACGTTTTTACCTGTGTTTTTTGTTTCTCCGATTCCTGCGTTTTGGAGGTGCTGTCTGACTTCTGATGCCTATCTGCTTGATTTGAGATTAGCGGTTGCTTCCAGTAATTTCTTGGTGAGTCTGTGTTCGGGAAGTCTGCGAATATGGTCTGGAATGTATATGGCAGTTAAAAAATAGAATTTTAAACGGCGTTTTCTGATGTCAGCTCCGAGGTTTTTTGCCGGATTGTCCTGATAATTCTTCTTTTATCCTTGGCAATATTTTCTTAAATACCTTTTTCGCTGAGGTCAAGTGTTTCACTGGCATAGAGAACTTCAGGAGAATGAACTTTATTCTGGGACTTACTGGCCCCCAAAAATAATTACAATGCACAATTACTAGTACAATTATCTGGCCGTATCGGTATTTGTAATTAATGCGGCCAGACAAAGCTAGTTGGAGTTGCTTGGATAGAAAATTTTCTAACAGTTTCCTTATCAGAAATTTGATGAAATTTTTTTTTTTTTTTTTTAAATATTTGTGACTATGACCTATCGTTGAGGAAATGTATTGTTTTGAATGAAAAAAGTCAGGTTTGAAACCCATACTTTCTCTCAACTTCATTTCGAATAATGATTAATTGTTAATTTAAATTACTTAATTATCGAACTAATTTGATCCATTAATTGGTAAGTATAAATTTGGTAAAGCAGTATTGGATTTAGTAGAGAATATTTTAATTATTAAACGTTATTATTACTTATGTGGAATTACTACCTACTTATTTTTCTTGTGTATTTTCCTTACTTTTGTGGGGTCCCGTTTAGCCTAGGGTTTAGTTACCTGGGTCTATTAAAATAATTAGGGCTAGTTATCTCAGTCCCAACTACGTTGGTTAATCGAGTACCAAGTGTAATAAAAAAAAAAAAATCAATAGACAGAGTGTAGTGGTCCGAAACGTCAGCGTGGATTAAACGTTAACTATCCTCTGTTTTATATCTATCTCACCTCATCTCCACTTAATATCATACAGAATAAAACGAAACTACTCGCGGTACCCTGCTGAGTTACTGTCTTGGGAATAAATAGTCCACTGCCTAACATTGAAGGTCTGTTTTTGTTTAGTTTTATTTGAAAAACAGTTCCGTCAGGAATAGTTTTCTCCCTGAAGCTATCGTACGGTTTTATTAGTAGCCTTTGAACGTTACTTCGTTTCCATGGGGGTGGGTTATTTAATCTTTTACTGCCTCAGCGCGTGACGGTCTCATAACTCGGGGGCCTCTTCTTTTCTATGAAGGATGGTGGAGTCGGTATCATCAATTTCTCTTCCTAACACTTATTTTGATTCTACTCATTTGAAAATTGTTTGAATATAAATATATGTCTAAATATATTTTTTTTATTTGTATATTGTTTAATATGACTCTGGATAACAACCAGAAGCCATATAAAAAAAAAGGATTTTAACACAAAATCGGTATTTTAAAACCAAAATACCGCTGATTAAATTTAAATAAATATGATTTTTTTTTAATAATTAAAAAAATTACATAATATCCAAGAGATAAAAATAAATTCTATATTTTAATATACTACCTGGGACTCCATTTGGACAAACGTCTAACTTGGAATCCACATACAAGACTAAAACGACAAAAAACGGCCCGTCGTTACAGACTAATCCAGCATTTACTAGACAAAAGTTCAAAGCATCCGATAAATACAAAAGACTCATTTACATAACAGTTATCAGACCTATTTGGATATACGGAGTTGAGCTTTGGAGCTGCACTAAACCATCCAATTCTTCTCGTATCCAATCCTAACAATCCAAAATCCTTCGATAAATCCTCAATGCTCCTTACTTTGTCACAAATAAACTTATCCATAAAGACCTTAATGTTTCATATGTTGCTGATTTAGCCCAAAACAGATACCAATCCTTCCATAGTAAGCTCCAATTCCACTTGAATCCATTAGTCTCCCAACCCCACCGAGACGTCTGAAAAGAAAATGGCCAAGAGCCCTTGTAGTCTAGTTTTTATTGAAGTGCTACTAGTGATTTACAACAAGTGGTTTACATGTCATTATAATGACCTTCCTCAAATTTACTTGATGTATATTGTATACAGTTGTAAATATCAATAAATAAAAAAAAATATTGTTAAATGTAGGGATGGGTTTTGACACTATTCACATAGTTAAATGAGCAAGCTTCTTTCTCTATATTTTTAGCTAGCTCTGTTCCTCAGCCAACTCATTTATCCGGTGATTTCTTGATCTTTCGAGGTCATATTTTATTGCTTGTTTTTTTTAAATAATTTTTATTCTATCAATGCAGTTTGTTTCGAAATAGATGATTACCTTATTGTTCATTTAGTTTTTAAAAATATATCATTTAAGCACGTGGAATTTTAAAGCCATTCGTTGGCCTGAATCAACACAAACAATGAAAATGGAGCACTTAGGAACCTCCTGAAGCTTTGGTTATTCCCTAACTCATTTACAAACTTGAATGGCCGTAAACTGCTTCACGTATGGAACTCCTCATTGTGTTCCAGTCCCGCTCTGGTACAGGCTTGATTTAAATTCTGTAATATCCCTGCGTGCAGTGGTTAATTTAGTAAATTGCCGCAAAGGTTTTGATGTTGGGTTAATTTGTGTAATGTTTCTGATGGTTTGTATCATGGCGTTGTGAAGGATATGAGGCATGTTATGCTACTTGCAAAACAGAAAATATTTTAAAATATGGCCACGAAGAAAGATTTAGTTTTGTCAGATGTTCTAAAAACCCAAAGATGATTTTGTCTTTAGAATTATTATTTGGGCATAACTATAATTAGAACAGAAACTATAATTAACTAAAGAACTCGAGTTTGAGATCAATTTCCAAAAGACAGCTTACATAATGAATAGATGTGGTGCTGTGAAGAGCCAATTCAACTGGGAGTATTCCAAATTCAGTGTTCTCAAGAATTCAGACACGTCAGAAGCTTGACATCTATCGATAATTTAACGATATCCAACTAAAATTTTAGAATTGGTGCTGGAAACCGCTCCTACAAAATGCCCTCTAGTTCAAGAATTTCTCAAGAAAGGCAAAGATTTTAATCTATAGTAGTGAGGTCCTGTTTGTTTATTTGGGATTAACGTCCTTATGTACTCAAACTTGGGCAGGAAGGACGGTTTACCAACCTATTCTAGCCAGGGTGGGAAGGTCAAAGTTCATTACGTGGGTCCGAGACGAAATAAATTTTAACCCGCTCAGGTGGGATTCGAACAAGTGTCTAGTAGTGAGTTTGATGGGTCGTTCTGACGTTAATTAAACTGACGTGGAACAGACTTTAAAATCTCATTCCAATTTTAAATCGGAACGGCCTTCACTAGTATGTAGTAGGTTAGTCAAACTGACGTGGAACGGAACGAAAACGGGAACTATTTCCAATAATGGAACGGAACGGAAAATCTCATTTCACTTTTAAGTCGGACCTTCAAAATTCCTTAATGTATCACACAAAATTTTTACTTATTACAAAAGTCTTTGAACTTGAACACAATCCTTAATGCTTACTCTCAAAGTAATCCTACAAGAATGTTTTTATTCATACTTTTTTATGTTAATTTTTACAAAGTCTAATTATTTGATTCCTATATACTTTAGGGGTCGTTCATGTGCTTAAGCGGACGTGCAAAAACAAGTCGTGTTTTGAGATATAATTGGAAAAAAAATGTCAAAGTCAGAGACACCTAAGAAATAAACACCATAGAAGGAAAACCGGTCGCAGTATCGTTCGTTAGGAAAAAATAAAGTATCTTTGTTGTTTGTGATATTTATCATAATTAATTAATTTTAATTGAATCAATGCCAATATTTAAGCATAAATTGTTTTTTAATTCTTATTTTTTTATTCTTACACAATATTATTTGTAGAAAACCGGTGACGCTTCTCTTCTTAATTATGTCTCATCCTTTCCTCTTTCCTTATTAATTATTTTTTTATTTCTAATATTAAAAAGATTTTTAATTAAAACTTTAAAATTTTGAATTTTTGAAATTATTTATTGAATTTAACGAGATCACAGTTTTAATGCCTCGTTTTTACAATTTTTACTTATTTTGTTTATTTTTGTTTTTCATGGACAACTTTTCTTAGTTTTTAAGAAGTTCTGTACCACCAGGTTCTGTAACCTACTAATTCACTTTTTTGGTTGCCTTATAGATTGGAATTTGTAATAGTATTTTTTTTATCGTGGTATTGGAATCGTTGACTCTAAGGCGTTATCCTTTACCTAGCGTAAATCAAGAGACCATTCGTGCTCAAAAGTGCAGTGTATTTGTTTATATAAAATTAATAATTATTATAAATTAAAAGATAAATTATTATTAAGTATTGAGAGTTTAGGTAGCGGGGTTTTCGACACGACACTGAATTTGGATATAGCCAGACCCAGGTGGCCTACTTTATATTTTAATAAAGTTTGACGGTAGGTACCTCGAATACCATCCAAGCAGTTTTCAAACAGAATAGTAAAAGAATCAAAGGAAGAAATGCCAAGGCTAGATGAAGGGAATATACACTTGTTTAAGATGGGCCCGAGAAATAAGGTCTTAGGATCGAATTGTTTGCTGACCCATGAATAGTGTAATTATAAAATCATCCATAGTTTCATATTTCTGAAATCATAATATTAAATAAGATATGTTCATTAACATTTATAATTATTCATCACCTAATGTCCACTTATTAAAATAGAATTGGTTAACACGACAGATGAAATCAGATAGATGATAGAGCTCAGGCAGCAATAGATATGGGCTGTTGTGTCGCTTGATTGACAAGAGTGAAGGTAAAAATATGTAATAAACCATTATACTGTAGTAACAACATAGCAACAGAAATTTATGGTTAACACGCTGTTAGTAGCAGTAGTAACATAATAGAGATATATAACGGTCATGTTCGTTTATTGGATGTTTTCATAAAATTAAATTATAAGAGATTTTTCTTATTCTTGGGCATTGTGTGATTGTACAACAAAATATAAAACAATGATAAAATTTCTTAAACAACAATCAATTCATTTAAAGAGATATTTTTTTATTTAATTGAAATTTACAACTGTATATACAAATATATTATACATCAAGTAAATACGATGATAATGATAAAAATGACACGTCACTTGTTTTTAAAGCAACTACCCATTGGTAGCACTTATAAAGGTTCTATATAATGAATTATATTAGAAGGTATCGAGGCCATCTTCTTTTCAGACGCCTCGGAGGGTTATCTGGAATGGAATGAGAAGCAAGTTGTGGCTCTAATGGGTTTGAATGATTGTGGAGTTTGCTAGGAAAGGATAGATATCTGGTTTGAGCTAAGTCAGAAACGTAAGGTATATTAAGATCTTTGTGGATAAGTTTGTTTGTGACGAAGTAAGGAGCATTTAGGATTTTTCCAAGGATTTTGGACTGTAAGGATTGGATACGAGATGAATTGAAATGAGTGGAGCCCGAAGCTTAACTCCGTACGTCCAGATTGGTCTAATCATAGTCATGTATATGTCTTTTGTAATTGATTGGGAGCTTTGAACGTTTATCAAGTAAATGTTGAAGTAGTCGAAAACGACGGGCAGAGTTTCTTGTCGTTTTAGTCTTGTGTGTGGATTCCAAGTAAGACGTTTGTCCAAGTGGAGTCCTAGGTAGCGGATCTGTTCAACGGGGATTAGTGGGACATCATTAAAGGATACTGTAGGACTTTGATGGGATTTACTTTGATTATCCATTCTCGACACCATTCTTGAAGGTTTATGATATGGGATTGGAGTGTCTGGGAGGTGAAGAGATATGAATGGAATAACTCTTTAAAATCATAGAGGCCTTATTACATAGTGCTGTTCCTCTTTGACTAGTTTCAAAGTTAAAAAAAAGATATAAATATCCTATGTTATGATATTTATATATGTTTTAATTAATTCCCTCCCTGGATACTTTTCTTCTGATGTTGACAAAAACTTGTATATAACTTCCAATATAACTTTTCTCCAACTTGTACTTCTCTATCAGGAACAAAAACTCACTAGACTAACTAAAGCTCACTAAGAAGATGCACGTAAATCACCAGTTGTGTTTATAATGAGTCATAACGTTTTAGGGAGTTCTATGTTTCAGTTCTTATAGGCCGTTATAGGCCGTCTAATTTTTTTATGATTTAAATATATTATACTTTTGATATTCTTAAAATGCTTGAGGACGATTCATGAATTAGATTCCACAAATTATTGAAAAGAACTTTATTTAATAGCCAAGACCTGTGGCACTTGCGAAGTGCATTTTTTGGGTCAGGTGTGTGAATATACGGTTATGTGTAGGGATGTCCTAAACCGATACTTTTCAGTAACAGGGACGACCGATACATGTCCAAAAAATATCTGTTACAAATACCTGTTACAAAATACCTATTACTTTCATATCTGTTACCTATTCAATATTGGCTCTAATCAATAAGTTTACATTTTCAATTACCTTTATAATAATATTAATATCCAAATATATAATAAATATAAATAAGGTTATTATTATAAAAATCTTTCCAATTTTATTGTTTTTATAAAATACAATTTTTCCGTAAAACATTTTTTTTTATCCTTAACCATTTTATTTACAAAATACTGGTAGTTAAATAAAGATCAATTTTTTTTTTTTATTTTTTTATTTTTTTTTTTTTTTTTTTTTTTTTTTTTTTTTTTTTTTTTTTTTTTTTTTTTTTTTTTTTTTGCTGATTATAGTTAATAAGACTTTAATCAAAACATTTATTATCAGCAAGATAGTAAATAATTGGCAAATTATTATTTAAGATGTTAGAGGTTTTATAACAGCATACATAGTTTTATTTGATTTAGGACTAGCAAAAATAATATAATTTCATATGTATAGATTTCATATTTGAGTGTATTTTAATGATTATTAAAATTAACAATAATAAAATAAAACATAATGTAAGAGTGTCTAATACAATGAAGACCGGCTGACATTTTACCAGGAAATACTCGTATGAGAGTGGTAGTAAAAATATTGGTTTAGGTAAACGAGTATCTGGTAACAGGTAGAGATGACAAGTAAGAAATACTAGTCTAGGGTAGTACGCAGTACGAGGGTAATAGATATGAATGTTGTTACTAGTACTGAAGTTCGTTCCTGTTACTTCTAAATATCGGTAACAAAATAACAGGTCCAGTATTTTTGAACCACCACTAGTTATGGGTATCACTGGAAAGCTATTTTTTGTCTCTTTATTTATGTCTAATGGACTTAGTTATCAGGCTGTTACGGGGATGAATACTAATTTGTTAATTGTGGAAAAAATAGCATTTTTCCTAAAATAAGCTTTTTCCTAGATTGTTATTAGTATTGGTATTAGAGTACTTCTTTATTACTTTTTTTTTAAGTTATCAGTCACATGTGATAAAAGTATTTAATCAGTCGGATATTGGTTAGAAGAAGGAGCCATCAGGAAATCAGAACGGATTCAATAAAGCCCTAATGGTGCCGGATCAGTTTTTCCAAGACACAATAAGTGGGGGGTTGGTGGGGAGTGGGGGCCTGTGAAGAAGATGGTAACTTTATTAGTGGATATTGGTTCTCGAAGCTCCGGAGCTCTCATTAATACTTGTGCCATTCCCGGGGACACGTGTGAATGGTGAAATATAGGGAAAGTTTCCCTGTCCCAAGTGAAAACGTCCCCACCGTGGGACAATATTTCGACAGCTCTTCCCCTGTTTACCTTCTGTTAAAGACAGCTCCTCTCTCCTCCATCCCCATCTTCCTGCACTTTCTGGGATAACAAATACTATTTGACCTCTCTCACCCCATCCCGGTTTTTATTATTTTTGTAACTGTCAGCTCTGGGTTCTGAATATTCTCCATTGGTTGATCCGTCTGTGCCCAACCCTAAATCGTTTGTTGTTTTTTTCACTATCAGCCGTTTCAAGCATAGTTCACAGTGGGATATTAAACTGATTGTGCAAAAAAAATTTCCAATTTCATACCTTGCCTTTATATTTATTTTTTAATGAACATGAATATCTATAAACCGGAAATAAAATCACGAGGAAACTACGACATATTAAGTGTTGTACAACCAATGCAAAAGATATAGGTAGAGATAAAAACGAGTTTATTTTGAAGTGAGGATAGATGGCAGTGAAATAAACTTGTAATATCCTCTATATAAATACGGTTCTGGTTCGTATATATATATATATATATATATATATTTTTTAAGTTCAGACGGTATCAACTAGAAAAAAAAAACATTGCTCAATATTTTACATTATTTTTAGAATATTTTTTTACCAGTTAGCTTACTTAACGTAGATGAGAGGATCTCGTCATGGCCTATTGGAGATTTGAGTTTAGATGGGGTGGTTCAAAGGGAGGTGTGATCAGAGGTTGGAGGTGTTGGCATGAAATATTCCGAATTACTAAATCTTTTGTTTATTTTATTATAAGTATATAAAATTCACTACAGTGCAATGTATTTTTTGCCCTCTAAATATACCTGAATAATTTTAACCCTTGCCTTAGTCTCTTAATACCACTCTCAAGACTCTTAAGATCATGAAGAGTCTTGGGTTCAGTACTTGGTAAAAACGTATTTTTGGAAAGACCAATGGATATACTAGCAGGAAATCTGGTCAAAATCCAACCTCAACCACCAGGTTTTCTTTCAATTTAGGAAATATATACACGCTTTATAAACATTTTATAGACGCTGAGCGTGTCTCAGGCCGAAATAACAGATAATAAAATAAATTTCCTACCTGCAGCATGACTTAAACCCGGCCACAGGAGTGCGGGGTTTCAGGGTTTCCGTGCCTACAGAGCAGCTCGCTCCTCTATTTCAACCTAGTTCATTTTTTTTCGAGATCCATTGAACGAAAAAAGTGAAATTTTTGATATATTAGAATCACTAGAAAAGATTTGGTTTGACCACTCCAAGAGTTCAAAGCTCTCTATTTATTTCTATGACAGTAATAAGACACATATGGGCATACTGAAAGATTTGGTGCTCCACTAAACCAATGCAGTACAATCGCAATGCTCCTTATTATGTCACACATAAGGTTATCCATGATGATCTAAACGTCCCATGCGTTGCAGATATGGCCTAAACAGAATACATATCCTTCCATGCTACATACCCTCTCAAATCATTTTATATTCTAACTTGCTCCTCACTCGATTCCCGAAAACCGCCAGGATTTAACACTACCTAGGAGCTTCCTAATGTAGAACATTTATCGAAGTGCTTCTACGTGTTATTGACATGTCATTTTAATTATTTTACCACACATTTATTTATAGTACATGGTTGTAAACATCAGTAAAATTTAAAAAAAAAAAGAAGAGAAAAAAAGTTCCGTTGAAATCGGGAACGACATTGCGTGACCTTTTCCTGCGAGTACATAAATAAATCAAGTTTCCTCAAAATTAAATTTGTTTTAATTATAAATTCTGGAATAATTAAAGAGTAATCGATAGAATAAATGATGTTGTCATCGGATTACGAATAAATTGAATTACCGATAAACGATTAATGAATAAAAAATAATTTTAACGATGTCACTTAAACAGTTTTAATTTATTACCAAATTTATATATATGTATATATTTTTTCTCATTGGTGCCTCATTCAATAAAAAAAATAAATTGAAATATACTGGTTGAAGTATACATAATATACATAATTATGTTGAAATAGGTTTGTTTATAATCAAATTTCTTGGCTTTGTACTCCATAATAACAATGTTACGGGACTATAGTTCCAATACTACACACAAGATCTACTACATCCAATACAAAGTATCGTTTACAAAATGAAAAGTAATATGATTCCTGTTAAATAAATGAAAAGATAAAAAAATTAAATCCGGATTGGTGAGTAAGGTAATATCACCGACAATAACCCTGACGCTTATCTCTAACACCGAGTGTGACAAAGCGAAACTCCTTAGCATGCAATGAATAGCCCACTATATAATAGCCCGCTAACTCTATAAAATTATCCTTAGAATCCGCTGATTATCAACTTTTGTGAAAAGAGGGATTATGGAGTAAGCAATTTAAAGCGAGTTGGAGGCAGGAGCTAAAAACAGGATAACGTAATTTACGGGAGATGGGTGGGGGTGGGGGGATGGGAAGCGCTCTGCCCCTCGTGAGGCGGCTAAAATAATAATCGCTATTCTCTATTAACATCCTCGCCATTGATCGGATAGTCATCTCCAGTTGATGCTCCTTCTATAGCCTGTATTAAATTATACCGATGAATCGACAACCTAACCCGTACAAGCTTAGACATCGATCCGGCTTTTGATATGGTCTGGCAGCAATACAATTAGAAATTTGTGAAATCCTCCCGTCTACGCGTATGTCATAATCAGGCCAGCAGAATGTTTCCGATTGCATGATCAATGGTAGATTGAAGTGATAGAGGTATGATGTGTTCAAACTACAAAATGGTTTAGAAGACTATGGTAGTTGATGTTGTTGCTCTATTGAATCAATTCAGATTTCATGCTAGGAAATAAACAATAATAAACACAACTATTTATTATGTTTTCCTAGCAAAATTAATACTCTAAAAACTTTAAAAATATAAGCTATTATAATTATTAAAGATAAAAGAAACGTTAACTTTTAAGATCAATGGAGAAGAAGATAATCAGGGATGCAGTCAAGAGAAACACCACGTCATAAGTACTTTAATAATAATACTTTAATGCGTTCCAACCGACCGACACTGGAGAGATCATCGTTCGTCTCCTCTCCAGTGAGGCTCGGTGGCCCTGAAGAAGACCTACAAGGTCGAAACGTTGGCAAGCATTAAAGTATTTCTTCTTATGACGTGGAGATTCTCTTTGACTGCATCCCTGTTAATGTTCTTCTTCATCTACTATAATTAAAACTATAAAAGAATAATTTTATTTATTTATTTATTTTTTTATCAAATAATACCTGTTTGAATCTCGAATATCCTATATATAGCTTACATTACTAATACCCTAGCAAAAAAAAAAATTACATAATGACCTTAATATACATTTTGTCCTTAAATTTATATCAATCAAATTTTTGAAATTTCACAAAAAAATTTCTTCACTGAAGGAGTAATATATATTGATCAATAATAATATTATAAAAAGCATTCAACTCCTCTTTATTAATAGTAAAAAACATGTGACATGTTTCGAGAAACAAGGTCCCATCATCAGACTTTAAAACAATCTCTTGGTGTTAACACACCGTGTCCGTTTCATTTACATTGTTATAATGCTTTTTATATTACTATTATTGATCAATAAAATTTCTATTTATCTAAATCCATGATATTCCACTAGTCCCTGTTGAACAGATACGCTACCTAGGACTCCACTTGGTTAATCGAGTACCAAGTGTAATAAAAAAAAAAATCAATAGACAGAGTGTAGTGGTCCGAAACGTCAGCGTGGATTAAAAGTTAACTATCCTTTGTTTTTATATCTATCTCACCTCATCTCCACTTAATATCATACAGAATAAAACGAAACTACTCGCGGTACCCTGCTGAGTTACTGTCTTGGGTATAAATAGTCCACTGCCTAACATTGAAGGTCTGTTTTTGTTTAGTTTTATTTGAAAAACAGTTCCGTCAGGAATAGTTTTCTCCCTGAAGCTATCGTACGGTTTTATTAGTAGCCTTTGAACGTTACTTCGTTTCCATGGGGGTGGGTTATTTAATCTTTTACTCCCTTACCGTGTGACGGTCTCATAACTCGGGGCCCTCTTCTTTTCTATGAAGGATGGTGGAGTCGGTATCATCACTTTCTCTTCCTAACTCTTATTTTGATTCTACTCTTTTGAAAATTGTTTGAATATAAATATATGTCTAAATATATTTTTTTTATTTGTATATTGTTTTATATGACTCTGGATAACAACCAGGAGCCATATAAAAAAAAAAGGATTTTAACACAAAAATTAAATAAATATGATTTTTTTAATAATTAAAAAAATTACATAATATCCAAGAGATAAAAATGAATTCTATATTTTAATATACTACCTGGGACTCCATTTGGACAAACGTCTAACTTGGAATCCACACACAAGACTGAAACGACAAGAAACTGCCCGTCGTTTCAGACTACTTCAACATTTACTCGACAAACGTTCAAAGCTCCCAATTAATTACAAAAGACCCATATACATGACTGTTAGACCTATTTTGACGTACGGATTGAGCTTTGGGGCTCCACTAAACCATCCAATTAATCTTGTATTCAATCCTTACAATCCAAAATCCTTCGTAAAATCCTCAATGCTCCTTACTTTGTCACTAATAAACTTATCCATAAAGAGCTTAATGTTCCATACGTTGCTGATTTAGCCCACATCAGATACCTATCCTTTCATAGTAAACTCCATAATCACTCAAATCCGTTAGTTTCTTAACTTGCTTCCCACTCCATTCCTGATAATCCTCCGAGGTGTCTGAAACGAAGATGGCCTAGAGACCTTCTAGTGCAGAAGTTTTAATAAAATGCTACTGATGAGTAGTTCTTTCCAAGTTTTAACATGTTATTATAATCGTTGTCAATATATTTACTTGTATATATTCTGTACAGTTGTCAATTTCAATAAATGTATATAAAAAAAAATTATCTAGATCCACTAGTGCAATCCCTATCTAGTTCCACATATAATATAATCCTCCTCTCAGATTAAAAAGGCATGTGTCTCGAGACCTATTGTGAAATATGGAGTGCTGGCAATGGCCAGCTTCTCGAATAATATCTTGAGTTCTCTGCCTGCACTGAGGGATTTGGTTCTTAAATACATTGACGGAGAGTATATTTTGTATATATAATATGATTGTATTTTTAATTTAATCTTATTTGATATCTTGCTATTTTAATTATTCACTCCATATATTGTATAGTTTGAGGTTCTATACGTTTTTTTCACTTTATATGTTGTGGTATTTATTATGAGGTTCTTTATTTTTCCCCCCTTCTTTTCATTTATTTCTTATTGTACATATTGCGTAAATGGATCCATAAAGCCATTTCCCTCCATATTCATAGCACTCTTTGAGGGTAATTGTCATATTTTCTCATAAAAAAAAAAAAAAATAAATAAATAAATAAAAAAAAATATCCCAACCCATTCTAATGCTATCACCACACATTCCAATCAATATATTAGTATAAAGTCACATTAATTAGATACCCTTTATCCTTTGTTTTGAACCTATGACATCTTATGCAGAATTCCACCAATCACACGATTCCAGGACACTAGTTTGGATTTGGAACATGTATCCATGAATCACTCATGTATTCTCCAATATGATCCTGTTTTGGACGGTGTTGCCTTTCCCCCTCTCCCCTAGATTCTAGGAACCCACAGTTTCGGTGGTGTATGTCCCGGCGTAGAACAGGCTTTAGATTGTTTGGCATCCAGGGCAGCTTTAGTAAATTCCTTCTGCCCCGTGTGAATGAAAAAAATTTCGATCTAATAAATCAGAATTTTCTTTATTATCTTGACCGTATCTTAGTTTAATAAGTGCGGGATGAGTTGCCACCTGTATGCTGACGGCCCTCATCTGGTTAGAAGTGGGCAAGATTTTTTGGCCATAGGCTATTTATCTAATGCAATGTGGTCACCTAGCTGGCCTGTTTTTTTAACTTCAAAAAGTGTTGCAATAGATACGCTACTGCACTTTTCTAATTAGGTATCCTCTCCTTAAATTTAAATAACTTTGTTTTTTATAATTTATTCAGTAATATAAATTTACAACTCTATTGCAATAACACATTAAGTAGGTATGCAATATTTACAAGGCGAAGTAAATGACATGACGATGATTGAACTACCCTTTGGTAGCGGTCAAATGAAAGTTCTACAATAGAAGAAGAAACAATATAAGGCTTTTCAGACTCCTCGAAAGATTGTCAGGAATAGAATGGATTTGAGCGAGTGTTTAGTTCATTGTGAAAGGAATGGTATCGTGCTAAATGAGCGACATGTGCAATGAATGGAGGTCACTGTGGATAGTTCATTTGTGACAAAGTAGCATTAAGGATTTTGGATTGGAGTGATTGGATTCTGGAAGAATTTGATGTTTTTTTGGAACCCCATATACCGTATGTCTAAATAGGCATGATAATGGTCATATAAATGATATTTTTTGTAGTGAATCGGAAGATCAAAACATTTGTAAAGTAAGTGTTGTAGCAGTCGAAATCGACGTGCAACTACTTGACTTTTCAATCTTGTGTGAGGGTGCCATCCGAGTCTTTTTCGAGATAAAATTCAAGATATCGAATCTGTTAAACATTATTTAACGGTATTCCATTAAAGGATACAGATGTTTGAAGCAGGGTAAAGGTTGTTTGCTGATATTCTCTTGGATTTGTTTAACTCTCCAGTTATGACACCATTAAAGAAATATATTAGTACGAAAATTCAAATTCTATTAATGATATTCCTTCTCTTTTGTTTATTCCATAGTCTCATCCAAAGGGCCATAGTAACCTTTTATCCGTGACAATGTCTGTGAAATTCTTCCCTTTTGAACAGATATAGTAAATATGAGGACATCATCAATAAAGCCAATTTAGATTTGTTATCTTGGGATGAAAGCATTGATTGAACGTTTATAAACTAGTGGAAGGGGCCTAAACAGCCGTGAAAAGACACTCCATATACGTTGACTCGCCATAATTAATTCCCCCTACACAATGAGGTTGGAACGTTCAAAAAGACTGCATGAAAGATCGTATGTTAAAAATAGTCTGACTCGATGGCGGAACGATTGTGTTGGCACCTAGCATTGTCCTCCTTAATCGACACACACACGGACACCGCCGCACGTTATAGGTTGAATATAATAGGAGTTGTACAAGATACACCGCGCGGTACCATCTGTTATGGGGATCTTTTCTTGCAGTTGGCAACCCTGAAAGACACTCTATACTTTATTTCTATTATTTAAAGTAGAAAGTAAAGATTAATTATTTTCAAATAACATGACCTTTTTAAAGCTTTTTTAAAATGTCTTTTCAAATGTCCAGTCGTTTTTTTATTTTTAATGTCGATTTATTTGGTAAGACGGTACTTTGTTATGATTCCATATTCTATTCGACCATTTACATTGTAAACAACTCTGTTTACTGTCTGTGAAATAGGGGTTACCTTTTAGTCCAATCACTGCTTAACATTAAAAGAAATATGTTAAAATGATGAGTGTTGAGGCCGTTCGAAAAATATGCTCCGTGATTGGTGAGAAGGTACTCTCAAGGAGGGGTGTAGAGTGCATGGAATATGCGATAATTTTCGACTTCATAGCTTCGTTAAGAGTAGTTAGAAGGTAAAAATACTAAAAGTTCCCACCCCTGGGGGGGGGGGGGTGACCTAACGGTGGGGGAAGGGAAGAAGATCCTATTTTTGGAAAACGGTGGACTCAAGAAAAATATGTTTCAAATCAAAATTAAAGCTAATTAAATTTCATTTTAAATTTATTCTATATAAATTCGTTTCGAAATTCCAACGGTTTTTGAGATATACGTTATTGATAATCGATGATTTTCGGGAAAAAACAATTGTTACCTCACTTTTTGTCAAACTTTTGCTTCAAGTACCTTCCACGATCGTTTCTCAGAAAAAATTTCAATATCAAAATTGTAGAGCATTAAAGTTACTTTAATTTCATACGTACGTTTCTGGCGTTTGAAGCAAACGTTTAACAAAAAGTGAGGTAAACATTCCTTTTTTTTAAACCGTTAGAAAATGTATATATTATCGACAAATGTATATAGAATCAATTTTATAAAATTTAATTATCTTTAATTTTGATTTGAAACATATTTTTCTCGAGTCCACCGTTTTCGAGATATTATCGAAAAATCCAAAAATGTGTTCTTCTCTCATCCCCCACCGTTAGCTCACCCCCCCCCCCCTGGGGCGGAGACTTTTAGTATGTTTACCTTCTAACCACTCCTAACGAAGGTGTGAAATAAAAAATTATCGCATATTTCATAAAGCTCAATTATGGTTTTCTAAATTTCGTCAAGGCGATGAAACGCTTGAAGATGATGCTTGTTTTGGAAGAGCTCAAGTTTCCAACAAAAAGGAAATTCGAGAATTAATTCATCCACGTCAAACATGTGCGGATATAGGTATCCAGTTAAATATTTCACATGCAACAGCCTCAAGATACCTACATCAAAAAGGAAGAATTGAAAAAAATAGATAAATGGTTCCCTCACAAGTTATCACAGGCGAATAAGAGGCCACATACTTAAAAGTTGACCAGGGATAAATTAATGGAAATTGGATGGAAAACATTTTCCCACCCACCATATTATCACCTTTCACCCACTGATTATCACATTTTTCAGATCTCTGGACAATTGTCTCCGGCAGAAATGTTTATATAATCAGCAAAGTCTAGAATTCGAAGTAAATCAGTTTTTTCCCTGCGAAAATCAATATTTTTTTTTTTTTTAAATGGTATTTGGGATCTTGTTACTTATTAATTGTAATGGATATTATTTCAATGACTAAAGTTATTGTATAGTCATTGGTTCATTGAATTTTTTAATTATACAAGAAAACAACTGGACTTTTAAAACGGCCTGGTAATACTAAAGCCTGCCGCTTTAAGCTGTAAATGATCAAACTTTCATTTATCCCAAAATGCGACATTCACACTTCGGCCTAACTCGGTTTCCTACATTTTTTAAGGTCGCGATAAGGCGATCCTAGATTCTCTTCCGAAATAAGAACAATGGAATTTTAGCATTAAATTAGATACTTTTACACGAATTAATTCATAATGATCAGCTTATAGTCACCTACGGAATAAAAAAAAAAATATATTAAGTTTCCTATAACTTTTTTATCTAAGAAATTACTTTCATTAGCTGCAATATAGAATATCACATAGTAAACACAGCAATATGCATTAGGGTTTAAATACTTGATTTAACTACAATAAAATATACAATATGGGAACTTTAAATAATTGAAAAAATGATGAGATTCGCAAATTGTTTTTTTTTATTTTTTAGTTATGCAAGAAAAAACAGATATGATTTCTTGGATTTTATCTTGAGAAGAGACTCACAAGGAACCCTATTTTGGACTCATCATGAAGAATCAAGTTTCCATTTTCCATCTTCATATTTTTAATATATTTGTTCCAGAGGGAAGAATATGAACAAATTTCACAGACATTATTACTGCTAAAAGCTTATTATGGCCCTTACGATGGACTATGGAATAAATACAATAGAGGGAATACCATTAATTGAATTTAAATTTTCGTACTAATGTATTTCTTTAACGGTGTCATAACTAAAGTTTAAAGATAAATCCTAGCTTACAAGACCAATGTTCTGATCTTCCGATTCTCTAAAAAAAAAAACTCATTTATATGACCGTTATCGCACCTATTTCGACTTACTTTACAGAGTTATGGGGTTCCACAAAAGCATAGAATTCTTCCCGCATCTACCCAATCCTAAATCCTTCGAAAAATCCATAATACTCCTTGCTCTGTCACAAAAGAACTGATCCACAATCACCTTAATATCCCATACGTCGCTGATTTATGTATTTTTGTGTAACGGTAATTTCTATACAAAAAAAAATAAAAAATTTTTTTTTTTCCAATTCAAACCCTGCAATAATAAAAATGGCTAAGCAAAGATTTTTGGACACCTTATACCATATCTATCAATATTTAATTACTTTAGGACCCCTAACTCGGCAGTTTCATAATTATTTAAAAACTATTTTATAAATCAATTTGTTTACATCGAAAGGGAACGAAACTTTTTTTTTTTACTTGTCCATCAAAATTTAATCAAATCTATTATTTTTTTATAACTCCTGGTGATTAAATATCTAAATTACCTAAGAAAAAAGCCAGGTATCCGTTTCCTTGTAACCTTTCCCTGTCAACCTCAGCCGGAGGAGATGAGTAAGGACTCAATTTAGAAGGCAGTGGCTGTATTTAACTTGAAGCAATTTTCGTTTTGGAAACAAAAAAGTGAATTAATTATGGTTATCTTTTACCAGTGTCGGCTAGATTAAAAAGCCTTCATGAATTACTTTACCAGGCAGTCTAGACCCCGTTAGAATTTTTTTTATCGTTTAATGTGTTAACTATACTTTGCTCTATAAACTATACTATGAGAAAATCAAGTAATAAATTAACAATGGTATAAACAAACATACAATTCACAAAAAAAAATAAAATAAAATAAGTAGAGAGAAAACTAAAGCCGAACTATAAAGATTTCACAAATACTTTTTACGGTTTTTGAATATCCTCGGATACAGTAATAGCTTAGTCCTGAGTTATATACTGTACAGTGCATATTTAGTTTTATTTAGTGATAAATTAATTTATTATTTAGATTAATTGTTAACACATTAGTAGTTTTATTATATTCTTTTTTTATTGCGAACGGATGAAAAGTTTTAGTTCGGTAGCATGATGATACGGTTAGATGGAGATAGGCAGATTGGTAGTTTTTGTAACATTAACTGCGAAATTGTACTATTTTTTTTTTTTTAATTTATGTATTTAATGTTTTTCTTCTTTTTACGCATTCATTCTTTCTCCTCCAATAATCCCTTATTCTCTCTGACTGATGCATTCTTCTCTCTTCCGTCCATCCCACGCGTCATGTCTCGTTCTCTCTTTCACAAAATCCCTGATGTTTTCAAGAGGATTCCTGAATCTTTCACTATTCAGGCAGTCTCCGTCAGTGATTCCAATTTCTAAAGTTGTCATGATAAAAGTAAAAGGTCATCGTGCGACTCCACACCAGTGTGGTTCGGTGGCCCTGAAGAAGACCTGCAAGGCAGGTCGAAACGTTGGCACTTATTAAAGTATTTCTACTTAGACGTGGTGTTCCTCTTTGACTGCATCCCTGACCATTTTCTTCTCCATCTAAATTTTTTCCTTCGTCAGCTGAGTATAACCACTCTGCATTTTCAGGTTGTGTATCCCGTGCTCGTAGAAACTTAGTTGTCTTTTCCCCATCATTGTTTCAAGTACTCTGTCCTTTCGTATATTTTATTTTTCGATCTCTGTAGCTTCCCTCTAGGCCATTCTTGGGTCATAATTTCTTCTTAACATTCGTCTTTCGTTCTTGAGGAGCTTTCTGAAGCTTGAGAGATTTGTTCTTTCCACGCCATACAAAATTACTGGCCTTACCACATCACTGTAGAGCCTTATTTTTGCGTTGGTGGAAAAATTAATTTTACTATATCAACTCCCCATCAAAAGTACCGCACCAGGGACTGCTTTACAAACTCCGTAAATTTCTTTCTCCTACATACTTCCTTATTATCCGCTCCTATCTCGGTGACAGACAGTTCAAAGTTAACTATAACTTTTCCTATTCTTCCCTCTTTGTCCAAACTGCCGGTGTTCCTCAAGGTAGTATCCTTGGTCCCATCCTCTACACGGTGTATACAGCAGATATCCCGATCCATCCTTGCACCGTCCTCACCCTTCAATGCTTCACAAATACTCCAATTTCATCTCATCAACTTTCAAGAATGGTGTCAAAATTGGAGAATTAAAATAAATCCAAGCAAATCCCATCAAATAACCTATAACCTTCGCCGTAAACCAACGACTTCCTGTCCAACCGTATCCTTTCATAATATCCCACTGATCCCTGTTAAACAGATCCGCTATCTAGGACTCCAACTAGACAAACGTCTGACTTGGAATCCACATACAAGACTAAAACGACAGGAAACCGCTCGTCGTTTTCGACTTCTACAACATTTATTAGACTAACGTTCAAACCTTCCGATTTACTACAAAAGACTTATTTACATGACAGTTATCAGACCTATTTGGACATATGGAGTTGAGCTTTAGGGCTCAACTAAACCTTCTAATTCTTCCCGTATCCAATCCTTACAATCCAAAATCCTTCGAAAAATCCCTAATGCTCCCTACTTTGTTAAAAACAAACATCCATAAAGATCTTGATGTCCCATTTGTTGCTGATTTAGCCCAGACCAGATACCTATCCTTCCATAGTAAGCTTCATAACCACTCAAATCCACTAGTCTCTCAACTTGCTTCCCAATCCATTCCCGATAATCCTCCGAGGCGTCTGAAAAGAAGATGGCCTAGAGACCTTCTAGTGTAGATTTATATTGAAGTGCTACTAATGAGTAGTCCTTTTCAAGTTTAGGCATGTTGTTGTAATCATAATCAACCTATTTACTAGATGTATATATTGTACAGTTGTAAATTTCAATTAAAAAAAAAAAAAAAAAAAAAAAAAAAAAACACTTTGAAATATTTGTATTTGGGAAAAACATATATATATTTTTTTCATAATAAAGAAAGGTTCTGAAGTATTTAATAAACATTCCTAATTACACATAAACAATTTTTATCAAAATAAATTACAATATTTCTTCCAATAAAAAAAAAAAGTTAGAAAACTTACTTTTTAAAATTTTCATTTTTTACAATTTTAACTTTTAACTTTTTAATTTATATCTAATAAGACATATTGCCCCCTCTGGCTTGAATGACTGCTTCCACTAGTCTTGGCATACTTGTAAATAACGAAACGAATGATAAACATGGACTGAAGGAAATTTAAAAAAAATAATCTCTATCATTTAATTTCGTAAAATATTTTTAACTTGAAACGATTGATTCATTTATGTTGACTTTTTTTATCATTATGCAATATCTTAAGCTATTAGGTATGTTTATGAAAGATATTAGCTCTCAGATAGATTTTGTATACTTTCTGTATATTTTCTGTACATATTACAAGCTGCTAGTAATTAATATGTTATTATTCTTAATTATTCATACTGAGACTTCAAATAAGAGCTAACAATTATTTATAAAAAAATACAGATCTATGTCGGAGCCCCACTATCTAGGCAATTTCAGTTATTGTCCATTTAAGATGCTGTTTTATAGTTCTGTTATGGTGTAAAATATCTATTTTCCGGTTGATGGGTATCGGTCTAGCGCCATTTTGTCAGTTTTATCTAACCAGAGGACTTTCATCTTCCTTATTTTCTTTACCTCCTTTTCACCGGATTCTCTGAACCATATCTTAGCTTTCGGTTTTTCATCAAGTTCCACCACCACTTTAGCGGTTTCCTTTAGCCTTCTTTCTATTTCTCCGTAGAGCTGATCCACTCAGAGGGTTTCTCAGTTCAGGGATTCGAATTTATTCTTGAGATTTTTCATAGAGAATCTTAAATTCGCAGGCTTCTTCCATGGCTTTATAGAAATTGCATTCAGGATTATTTATTTTGAGAT
Organism: Euschistus heros; assembly: GCA_003667255.2. Classification (NCBI taxonomy): domain Eukaryota; kingdom Metazoa; phylum Arthropoda; class Insecta; order Hemiptera; family Pentatomidae; genus Euschistus; species Euschistus heros. The sequence continues at coordinate 2,203,118 of RCWM02000001.1, forward strand.
AAATAAATTTATTTTATTATGCCAGATTTCATAAATTTTATCAAGAACTGAACCCAAGACCCTTCATGGGTTGTAAAGGTAAACGTTTAGTTGTTTTTTTTCTCAATTAAAACATTCTTGAACTATTAAAAATAATTCATAAATTTAAATAATAATATTAACTACTTTTAAATGTTCTATTGGCCTAATGCGTGGGGGATTTTAGCATTATTATTAGACATTTATGATTTTCATGTTTTTTTTATTTCTTAAATAGACTCATTGGTATTTAAAATTCATGGATAATTTTTTTTTTTAGGATGATTTTCGTTATCTTTGTCTACGGCTATTCTTATAAAATGTTTATAAAAATTTAGGAGGGGTTATCATTTAACCGATTTATATTTAATACAATTTTATATTTATAATCTGACAGGCAAAAAATTCTACCAAATTGATTTTTTTTTTTCCATTTTCTCAGCTATACGTTTCATTGTTTTTAAGTTGTTTTTGTCCCGATATACTTTAATCAGGGTATTTAAAACGTATTAGGATTATTAAAAATATCCATCATTTAAAGGAAACAGTATTTAAAAAAATAAAATAAAGAAATAATAAAGTTACTAAATATTAAATTAATGTGATTTATTACAGCTTTGCATTAGATGGAACATATCTCACAAGAATTTAATGAAAATCACATCAGATCTATATCCCATCAAATGCAATAGTCTGATATAAACCTTACTTATTTAAAATTTGGTAAGTTTAAAATTGCTCGGTTGATACTTTTTTATATTGCTGAATTTTAAATAATCCAAACATGTTTTATATGCCCTAATTAAAGTATATAGGGACGTAATCACCCAAAAAATAATGATTCTTTTAGCCGAGAAACTGAAAAATATATCAGCAATAAATAAAACTAAAGTGTACTATAACGCTCTCGCTTAGCCTTTTCTGTTTTATTTAACCGGTGATGCAGCTGAGAGAGAAGAGTTGAGATCTCTTTAGACCTGGCTTGTTTCCCCTTATGTGTAGGGATGGGTTTAGTTAGGAGGTCCCTTGGATGAGTGTATATTGTTAATAAACTATGATTTTATTTTTAACTTTTAATTTATATATTTTACTTATATATTCTATAATTTATATTATTTATATATAGCACAGTTCTTTTCTGTTCTATTTTTTTCTTTTTCAGCTCATTTATTAAATCCCTTTTTGTTTTCTTTTTATATTATCTATTTAGTGTATTCATTTTTTGTTTCTCTCTCTAATCGGTTTGCCATTATTTTATTATCGCAGTAGAGCTTCGATTATGCGAACTAATGTTTATGGATGATCAAAATTCGCTTAAAACAATTGTATATTGTATTTTTTTTTTTTTTTTTTTTTTTTTTTTTTTTTTTTTGACATGCTGTAATTTTAAAACAAAAAGTGATAACTAATACTGATTAGGTATACAGTTCTCAGTAAACAGATATGTAGGTATAGAAATCTAGGTTCATTTTTTGCAGTTTCCAAATAATAATTATTTCTTATTCCCCTTATATTATATCATTCCTCTTCTAGACTTATAAAGAATTTTTTTTTTTTTTTTTTACATTTAATTTTATTTAAAAAATAAATAATACAAATAAGTAAATATAATATCAAAGCGGTTCCTTTAATTGAACGTTCGGATAATCGACGTTCCATTGTACATTGTAAATAAGGTACAGAACTTATAACTCCTTAGAATACAACTGCTAATTGCTCTTAATTGTAATTTATTCTAAGAAAATAAAAACTTAATTATTATTGTTAAATATATATATATATATATATATATATCTATATATATATATATATATATATTTTATAGTAAAAAAAAAAAAAAATGTAAAAAAGTGATAGATCTATCAGAGAAAAAAAAAGTTTGTTTGGAACAAAGTCGGTTTTTTTATTTTTAACTTGGTAATATGAAGTTTTTCAAACTGTTGAAGAGTACGATATTGCATTTAGCACGTCGGATCCAACATCATTTATTTGTGAGCTATAGCTGATGAGTTATTTTTTTGGTTGTGAATTTTTCGTTGTGGTTATATAGAGGTAGGTTATTTTTTATTCCCATTCTTTTCCTGATCTCTACCGGAAAAGAAACATTTAACATACATTATTAAACATCTGCTTAGTGCCTTTGGGGAAGAGTCTACTTCTAGAAATTTTATGTGAAACCTCCCTTTGTTTCTTAAGCCACCATTACCCTTTTTGATGGCTCAAACGTCCTCTTATGGAAATGCACTGTATTATTCAGGAAAGTGAAAACGGCCCCTAATATCCAAAGTCGACGTCGACGTTATCAGTGAAAGTTCTTTAAGTACATCTGTAGTTCTTAATATTGCATAGCGTCTTGTTTATCTTACAAATGGCTCTCCCCCTTTGTGTGCCAAGACGTGAGCGGGTGCCACAAAGCGGAGCTGGCTTTGATGTGGCCACTATCGCCCCCTCATCTGTGCTCGGTTGCATAAAACAAGAGTGTCAGCTCCAGTTAACAAGTTGTCCCGGGGCAAAGTGCACATCCGATCTCTGCCCTCCATTAAAGGACCCATTAGCGCTCATCTCTGAACAATCCTGACATGTCCTTTGATTCCCATGATTTTATCGTAGGATTAACTCTATATATTCGATGAAACCCAGGATATTATCTTCATTTGAAAGATTTAATATTAATGACCAACCTTCTTGGTTACTTAATAATATATCATTCCGCTACTAGGATTCCCTTCAAAAGTATGACGTTTGAACTTGCAATGGAGTATCATAATACTGCGTTGTTACCACAGCTTTCAATACTTTATCACCACATACCAGACTTAAAAGACAAGAAACTGCTATAGTAATTAGACTCATTCGAAAATACGGAGTTGAGCTTTGGGGCTCCGCTTAAGCTTTGAATTCTTCTCCTACCCAATCGATCCAAAATCCTAATGATGCTTATTATGTCACAAAGAAATTTATCTATAAAGATCTTTATGATGGTCCATACATTGAGATTTGGCCCAAACCAAATACCTATCCTTGCATAGTAAACTCCATACCCATTTGAATCCACTAGTCTCCCAATTTGCCTCACACTCAATTCCCGATATTCCTCCAAGGCGTTTGAAAAGAAGATGGCCTAGGGACTTTCTAAAGAAGAACTATTGAAGTGCTACCAGTGAGTAGTTCGAAGCATTTTATTGTAGAATACAAGTCCTCAATCCAATCACTACATACAAGATACAGAACCTTCGAATTTCGACGATATTTTCTTGCTATTCTACTCTCTAGAATTCTCTCCCTCCTCAAATTCGCAACGCCTCTCCCCTCGGAACAATAAAAAACTTCTCTTCCACCACCTTCCTTCTCTCTAAACTGGCGCTCTCAAACTACATGGCTGGTTGTAGGGAATTTCATTCTAATTCATCAGACGTAACACATTATCATGGAATACAATTTCCTTATAATAATATTTTAATTTGTATAGATTATTTCTTATCTTCCATTCTTCTTTCTTTTTTTTTCATTATATTTTCTGTACCTAATCTGCAAATATTATTTATTTTTTATCTTCTATAATATGCTATATCACAAATCAATAGTACTTTTGATTTTGTATACAATGTTTACCAATATAATGATTACTTTTTTATTTTTATTTTTTCTCTATTACGTTTCTAGTTCACTAAACCAGATATGATATCCCATTACGTTATGTAATCTTATTCTTAACGGACATTATCCGAGAATAAAGTTTTCTTTAAGTACTATGCACGGCCTATCTAAGATCACAATAATAAATAAAAAACGCAATTATTAACACCACATAAAATACTTTAGCAGGATCGTATTTATTCACGTAGTTATCCAAGCATTTTAGCATTAAATCTTTTACTCCGACTTCAAGAATAACTTATTCAAATGATTGTTCTCTCTGAACGGAGCCGAGGATAATCACAAGGATACTCGATGCAAATCCAGATAGTAAGTCGCCTAGAGCCCGGCCCCGCAACTATTTACTTTAGCCAAATCGAGCAACTTAGCCTCTTCAATTAGCAACGTAGTTGAGAAAGTTCCACGTCCGTGAAGCGGTGAATAGATCATGCGCGAAACACCTTCCTATTAATTATAACTAGAAACAACGACTAGATAAATGGCACAAGGCCAAGCTGAGGGCCTAACAACAGATGAAAGACGCCACTGAGCAACATGCAACTTATTGGAAAACAATAGACTCGTATGGAGGAGGGACGTTTTGCTCAAGTGAATCCTTGATCAATCTACATTTTTAAAAAATTAAAATTATTCTGTTAATATTAAAGTAAATGAAAAGGAAATAGCTGAAAAGGCAGGTTTACAGATATCGTTTGAGAAACAGAATTAATCACTACAGATAGAAACTTTCAAAAGAAAATAGTGGAGACAAAGTACAGCAGAATTAAAGTGATAAATTCAAGTACCTGGGGAAAATTATATGTTGCAATGTGTCGGATAAGGAAAGCATAAAACAGAATCTAAGTAAATTGGAAAGACTAAGCTTCGCGGCAAGCAATTTATATAACTACAGGAGCCTGTCAATAAACGCGAAAGTAGGACATTACAATACGATCGTCAAACCGGCGATATTGTACGGAATGGAAACCGCTTCCCTCCCCAGCCTAAGGAAAATATTAGGGATAGAAAGAAGAATATTAAGAAGAATTCACGGCCCAAAGAAGACATAAGAAGGCTATAGGTGGAGACCTAATAAGGAAATATACAAATAAATAAATGATTTGGAAACGGACATAAGAATAAGAAGGGTAAGGTTCTATGGGCATATGGTGAGGATGCACCCGAAGAGATAAATAGAGAAACCTTCTATAAATGAGAGGATGAAGGAAGGAACTGAAAATAACAGACCAAGACTGTTTCGATAGGGATGACTATAGGAAAAGACTAAAAGAAATCCTTGTGGTCTTTGTGGGAGAGAGAGGTGCGAGAAAAGGAATAGCGTGGACCGAGGAAAGAAGGAAGAAGCAATCGGAAAGAATGAGGAAGAGGTGGGAAGAAAGGAGTAAAGGAAAGATAGAAAGTTTGTGAAAAGATGTGGAAATAATGTTATTCGCGTAAATAAATAGATAAATGAAAATTATCGTTATAACCAATAAATTCGTAGACTAAGGAATGTATTTAAATGCTTTGCCAGATTTGTCTTCGATATCCCGAGGCGCTACGATGTTTCCCACTTCTATTTTGAATTAAATGGGCTTTATCCCAAATTCTGTAGACAATATTTCCTTGAACCCTTTACTAAATTATCAATAACCTTCATCCTTCCTATATTTACATGATGCTTCAGTCCAGATCCGCTGTAAATCCAATGCTCACAGGATCCCGTCTTTATGATCTGTATACCCCATTCTACAGAACTTTCCTTTTCCGCTCAACCATTCTATGGAACTCTCCTCATATCAGACAAACGAAATCCATAAAACATTTAAATACCTCAATTTTCATTACCTGATTCTTATCCAAGGTGACGCTCGCTAACAATCTATCTACTCAATTAAATGATATCGCGCTCTTGCATTTCTGAAATCCTATCAATCACTATTTGCATAATTTAGATTCTTAATACAATTATATCCTACACTGAATATAACATTTAGGTGCTTCTATTGTTTATAGAACACTAAGCATAGTACTTAAAGGATTTATTTCTCAATTCATTTGTTGATTGTTCTTTTATTCCCCTCTATATATGTTCAATTAGCATTTATGTAAGTATTGCTAATTTTTTTTTCTTTATATTTCTAATTTTTATGTCTTTGGCCAGATGTAACTGACTGAATTTATTTCTGTACTCATTTCTTATTTTTAAGGGACTTGGTCCCAAAATAAAATTATTTTTCTTTTCTATTCTAAATAGAACGTAATTATACGCTGTATTCTCAGGAATCACAAACCATAGCAGCTATTTGAAAATCGGAATGAATTACCAAGTGGCTTAAGAAACATTATACCAAACTTTATCGAAGGTTGCTTCATAGTTTAAACAGCTGAGAAGCCTCTAATGCCCACCTTTTCGTTACTCTGATAGTTGTTTAGAAGAAGTGTCTCGTTAAATAGGGTATTTTAGAGAGCATTGCTGTTCCACTTTGGCTCTCAATGGGAACACATTCTATAAACGGCTACTCTTTCTTTTTGGTTAGGACAAGAACTTTTTGTGAGATTTCGGCCTGTTCAAAAAAAAAAAAAAAAAAAAAAATCAGTTTATTTATTGATATTTGCAACTGCATACGGATAAACAATAAGTAAATTTTAGGAGATTATTACAATGACATGTTAATAACCACTCAATAGCACTTCAATAAAAGTTTTACAAGTCTCTTGGCCATCTTCAGACGCCTCGGAGAATTATCGGGAATTGAGTGTGAGGAAAGTTGGGAGACTTGTGGATTCGAGTGGGTATGGAGTTTACTATGAAATGATATGTACCAGGTTTGGGTCAAATCAGCAACATATGGAATTTATTTGTGACATAATAAGGAGAATTGAGGATTTTGAATTGAATTAATGTGAGAAGAGTTGGAACATTTAACAGAGCCCATCTATAGTGATGAATTAAAAATTATATTCTTGCCAGTAACTGCTTTTATGGATTACCAATCATAAACATATAAATATTGATTATGAATCTTTATTGAACCTAGACTCGGCAATGTGTCACTGGTGACACAATTGTATGATTCACTGATTCTCTTCCCGTAGGGCAAATTTCTAAAAAAAAAATTATAAAAATTTAAAAAATATTAAAGTTTAGAGTTAATATATTTTTTTTCTCTAATATAGGTACTTTTATTTTTTATAGTTACATATTCATTCGATCAATTAAGAAAATATTAAATAAATAATTAAATTAAGTCACTCCCCCCCCCCCTCCATGGAATAACCTATTGATGAACTTGTGGGCAGGTTCTGGTGCCTTATTCATTGTTTTACGTTGTTTTTTTGTAGAAGGTATAGCCAGCGCTTTTCCTGCTAGATATTCCCTAATTATTTCTGGTGTGTATTTTTAAAGTTGAATAGAGGTAAAAACTAGCAAACTTTTAGTCTAACCTTTTCTTAATAACGGATTTATAAGTTCAAACCGAAGTTCAACTAGTGCATATGTTATTTATGACACTCGAGGATCAGTTATTTTGAGATACAATTAATAATATAGGACATTTTTATTTGAATATTTAAATATGTTTTTAATTAATTGTTATTTTTAAATTTTTTGTTTTATATTTACTTTACACAAACTGGCAAAAGATTGCACCCAATTGATTTTTTCAGCTTAAATAAGAATTCCTTTTTTAAGCGTTAAGTAACATATAATTTGGGTAGGGCATATGAAATGTATTTAAGTTTTTAAAAATATTAATTAAATATAAGCAAGCCTTATTTTTAAAAAAAATACCAAGCAATTTTAAATTTACCAAGAAAATGTAAAAATCAACAGGGTGGAATTTATGTTTGTCGTTATATACAGCCCAATCCGCTCGATCTAACGATGGTATGTGTCAGGTTTTTAATTTCGTAATTATGTATATTTCTAATGCATGTAATGTATAATGCATGATAATGCTGCTCCAAATTTTTTTTACTCTTCGAATGAGCCAACTATGGACTACGTGGGTTAACCAAAATGGTTTTCAGCCGAATTTGGATTGTTCAGGTTCTTGAAAGCCCTCTTCCAAACCCATATTTCCTTCATTTTCCGACTTTGAAGTTGTTTAGCTGCTTCTGATCTCTTTGGCCCCTGCCAGTTTGTGGGTCTTCCTTTAACATTATTCGAAAAGCTTGTCGGTCCTGGATGTGGAATTCAGAGATGTTGAAGGTTTGGATACCATGTTTAACTTTCTTGTACCACAATGATGTTTTCTTGCAGGAGAGGTGGCTCTGTGGATGATGCTGGTCAATCTTGACTTGTTCAATCTCTCAAGGTGTCTGTAGAATTGGAAACGTCTTTTGATGATAATATCCATAAGAGGTTCTTGCTTTAGGTATAGATCATCGTTGAGCCTGTGGTACCTTTCTCCATTTATGATCCATGGGTCTAAGATCTTCCTCAAATTCTTTCATTGAATTCAAGTTTCTGTATGAGTTTTTCTCCCTTGAGAGTCAGGGTTTTAGTTGCATATAGGAATCCGGGTCTGATTACAGCGTTATAATGCCTTAATTTCGTGTTGTTGGATACAGAGTTATTGTGGTAAATATGTCTGCATTGATTGTATGTAATATCCAGTTTTGTGATAACTTCTTCAAATGCTTTGTTGTTCTTGGGGTCTTCACTGATCCATTCCCCCAAATATTTGAACTCTGACTTTACGAACCCTGTTGTAGGTAAGAATGTATCCTGGTGCAGATTTGTCATTTGTCATTAACACAGCCAGTCTTGTATGCTATGGATTGGGGGGCGTTGATCTGGTCTATCGCTGTTTCAACCGAATCTGCTAGCATAGCTACATCATCTGGGAATGCGGTACAGTCCACACGATCGATTTTGAGTTTGCTGTTTATTACTCTAAGGCCTGTTTCAGGGAGTGTTTTTCTCCATTCTCTTATTATTTTCTCTAATACACAGTTAAATAATATGGGTGAGATTCCATTTTCCTGTTACCCCAGATTTTATTATTAACTTTTTTATCAATACATTATTCAATATATTTGAGATTATCATATTAAATAAATGAACGAATCAATAAATTTTTAACACAAACAGAATGGTTATTGGACCATTTAACGAAAATTTAGAGATAAATACTTCAAAGATTGAAAAAGGCGAAATCGATTATCACCTCTTGATCTAATTACTTTTTTTTTTTCCTCTGTCAGGACATTCCCCTTTTTTCTCATCTTGAGGAAAATCCAACAAGAAAGCCCCCCGCTGCCAAAATAGAGACTGGCAAATAGAAACAACAGGATTAAAGGCCGTTGGAGAGCTATTTAATCCTATTGGGCAGAGAGGTCGCCGAAGGGCCAGGTTACAGGAGCGATCGCCCTTTGGTCAGTACCTTCATTACAGTTCGCCAACGGAGCCCTTTGAACTCTGATCCCTTCTCCTTTCTTTAATTCCTAGATCCTGCTAATTGCAGACCTTCTCTGGAAATGATTCCAGTCTTCCAGCTCTTGTCCGTATCCCATAATCCTGAAGGTTACCGTTGTCTTTGGTATAAGGTTGCAAGTAGGAATCGGATTCACATTTAGGTAGATATTAGTTGTGTACTAATGCTTCTTTACTTTATCATCGCTCATACTTCCCCATTGGTATTTATTATTCTTATCATTACAAAAACAATGTTATTTCATGAACATTCATATCTAATTGCAAATATTCTCTACTTTCTATGAGATCATTATATTAAATACCTAATAGTTATAGGAATAGTCAATCTTATATTCAATCTAGTTATGTTTTAATATATTTCATTGTTTTACTAATAAATATTTTCTTTATTTTGCAGGTAAGGATTTTATTCAGACGTTGTGATGTGTTGGAACCTTCTATGTTTCTGTAAGTAAATATTGTAATTTTTTTCAAAATTAATTGCGTATAAAAAAAAATTAAGAAATATTTCTTTTAAAATGTTACGAATAGATCCTCAATATTTGATCATTACATATATGTCTTTTATTTAATTTTAGCGTTGTGATTTACGACTTACGATAAATCAATCAGCGGTTAGTTAGTCGTGTTTTCCTGTTCTCCCAGTACTTTTTTATCCTTTCCGATCTTCCTGCCCTCTCTTCTTCAAAAATCCTGTATAGTCGTTTGGTAGCCCTGTCCTGGAACCTCTTCATTTTATCTTTGATTATCCTCTTTGCGGATCCATCTGCAAGCATCTCTTTTGTAATTTGTAACTCTCGTTGGTCTCTCTCAGTTTTCTTAAGCAAATATACTATTATAAATAATTTATTTATCCATCTATTGAAATTTACAACTGTATGGAAGAAAAAGAAAAAAAAAACTCTAGTAAATATGATAATAACGTTTATAATAGCATGTCAATTGCTCGTGAAGCAACTACCCTCTGGTTGCACTTCAACAAATTTCTATACGAGAAAGTCTTCTTTTCAGTCGCATCGGGATGTTATCGGGGAATGGAGTGGGAAGCAGGTTGAAAGACTTGTGGATTTGAATGGTTATGGAGTTTACTATGAATGGATAGGTATCTGGTCTGGGCTAAACCAGCAACATAAGGAACATCAAATTCTTTATGGATTAGTTCATTTGTGTCAAAATAAGGAGCGTTTAAGATATTTCGAAGGATTTTACGATACGAGATGAATTAGATGGTTTAGTGAAGCCCCAGATTTCAACCCTACATATCCAAATAGGTCTAATTACTGTAATGAAAATGAGTCTTTTTAATTTTTAGACAACTTAAAGCTTTCATCTTGTCTAGTAAATTATATAAATGTAAATGGTATTAAGAACGTGGAGATAGCTTATGGTGAAACTACCTATTCGTTAGCCCTCCAACTGCAGTTCTATGTTACTAGGCCTCAAAGCCAACTTCTTTTTATATGCTTTAATACTCCAATACACGCGCCGTATCTGAGAGTTACATGGGCTGAGACAGAATAGTCACTCATGCGCCGACTTCATTCCCTCCAACATCGTCATTGCAACATTTATGATAGTGATGTTGATGAAGAAGTCCGAAAAAATTGAATTTCTGTAAAATTAGACATAACACTGTCTTGTTTATTTTTTCTAGTCTAAATTTTAATTTTTGACTAACAAGGGGAGGACACACTCAGACTCTCACGGATCTTGTTGGCAATTTTGTTGGAGGTTCCTGGTCAAAAAATATTAGACACGTATTTTGCCGTTCCGACCAATGGGCCCTACAAGTAGAGAAAAAAAAAATTAGCATTAAAATAATTTATTTTCTATCTCGAGTTTAAAAAATAATATCGACATGATTCTTGCACCAAGATTTTTAGTTTTGAATGCGGATTTAAGGAAAAATACAGTTGCTCCGTAGATTTTGGTTTCGGTTAATTAAATTCTAAAAAAATAATTAGTTTTTCAAGCAAACTACCTCTTAAGATTTTTTTAGACAAAAATTGACATCAGATTCTAATTCAGCACCCTCAAAAACATGAAAAAACGCTTATTCAACAAAATAAAAAAATATCATTTTTTTCACCCTCTTCAGGAAAATGAAATTTTTAAACCGATTATTGGTTGCATACCTTTAAATCGCCATTACATTGTCACGAAATTCACTGGTTGGTATCGTTGGAAGCAAATAATTTGTTTCTTTAATTATTATTAAAGTAATTATAATTATTAATTATTTACTGTAATAATAATTTACTACAACTTAATATTTACATAATATACAGACAGAACCACATATTAGATTTTATTATTAAGTATTTACAATATTTATTTTATTCTTCAAACCCAGAACACATCTCTAATCCGTTTTGTAATCCTTGTTTACTGGGTTGTTCTAACAACTGAAGCTTATTACCTTACAAGTTCATTTTGATTATATTGAACAAAATCCTGTCAGCAACGGAAGTGAAGCAGTTATTGCTATAATGTTTTTATGTCTACTATCAAAATCATATTTTAACATGTTCAACTGCAAAATAAAACAAAATTTGTAAATACATAACAATCAAATCTTATATGTGGTTCTGTTTGTATATTATATAAATATTAAAGTGTAATAAATTATTTTCTCTCCTAATTAGTGTTATATATTATATATTTGTTTTATTGGTATCTATATATATTCATACGTTTCCTGAGTTTTGAGGGTGCTGAAAAGCAATTCTTGGGCTAAAAAATTTTTTTATCAGATTTTACACTGTAAAAGCTAAAATTTTTCAAGTGAAGTACGTTTGTCGAGGCCGACACTTTAGTATTTAGTATAGATTTAGTTTAGACCCAAGTTTTCAAATTATTTTTATTGTTGAATTAATCACATGGCCTCATAAAAATTTAGCCTGAAACTGTATCTTGCTACTTCGTTAATCTTCGGGCAATTACGTGAGTCACGTGACGTGCTACAAGGCCCAGAGACATCAGTGTGCAACAAGACATTGAAGGAAAGAGGCATGTCTACCTTGGAATAAGGTTATGGCGGACGAGAGAGCTTTCTCGCTGCATGTTTTTTTTTTTTTCATTCGGAGCGCAAGGCTCGACAATCCAGATGTGATACTAAGAAACTATATAGCATCATCTGTAATCGCTTTGCTCACCACGGGTCTCTAAACGGCATCTACTATCATTATTCACACACAAGGTCAAACCATCGTTGAGCCATAGTTTGTGGAACTTTACCTTGGTAATTTATTAATGTTTATTGGTTATAATGAAAGGTTATATTTGTATGCAATGTTAAATTATTATTAAGTTATAATTGTTCATTAACTTATGCATAATAATTTATAAGGTTTATTTATTTCTAAGATGATGAAGAGAGGCTTCATGTTATTTAAACTAACCTTGTTAATTATGTAATAAAGTTACAGGCAAAATGTTTATTTAACGATATTTTTTCTATTGAGCTACCAGTTTCACAAAAGTGGACGGTTTTCGGCTGAGTTCACTACGAAACCCTAGCCGCCGCAACAACGTTCAATATAATTTTTTCACAAGAACCGACATCGGATTCGAATTCAGCATTCAATAGAACCCTTAAATTCGAAATTTCATCTAAATAGAAAAATAAAAATTTGTAAGCTTCCAAATTTGCCTGACCAACTTTTAGTAGTTGCAATGGTAGGCAACTTTTATTAAAATTGATAAAAACATGAATTACGCTTAGACGGTTTAACGTATCAACTTTACTTTTTTACACAAAATATAGGGTGGTAATACACTTGAAATGTATTTGGTTTCATCATCCTACCTGGTTTCAAACGCAAGTTAAAAATCAAAATGTTTTTTGGATTTTTCAATTTTTTAATAGGTTTTTGTTCATTGAATTTTACATTTATATTCATCAAAAGAAAGCTGAGACTCTCCTCTTTCCAGCGATACCAACCAGTGAATTGCGTGACGATGTGAAGGCGATTTAAAGGTATGTAATCAATAACCGGTTTAAAAATTTCATTTTCCTGGAAGAGGGTGTAAGAATGATATTTTTTGATTTTGTTGAATAAGCGTTTTTTCATGTTTTTGAGGGTGCTAAATTTGGATCTGACGTCAATTTTTGTCTAAAAAAATCTTAAGAGGTAGTTTGCTTGAAAAACTAATTATTTTTTTAGAATTTAATTAACCTAAACCAAAATCTATGGAGCAACTGAATTTATCCTTAAATCCGTAATCAAAACTAAAAATTTTGGTGCAAGAATCATGTCGATATCATTTTTCGAACTCGAGATAAAAAATAAATTATTTTAATGCTATTTTATTTTTTTATCTCGTCTTCTAGGGCCCATTGGTTGGAACGGCAAAATACGTGTCTAATATTTTTTGACCAGGAACCTCCGAAAAAATTGCCAACAAGATCCTTGAGAGACTGAGTGTGTCCTCCCCTTGTATGTGCCTTTACGCCAAAACTGATTTATTGTCTGTGTTACTAGATTTACCTTGTTTTGTTTAGTTTTACTTACTTTACTAGTCCTATTTAAATTTACTAGTTCTCTTTAATTTCACTAGTCTTGTTCGTGTTTCTTATTTCACTAGTCTTAGTTTTATTTTATATTTTCAAACATGGTTCCTTTTCAACCGAAACAACTGAAACTATTGTCTCTGTTACTAGAATTACTTACAATTAGTGCCAATTTACAAAAATAGTTCATTTCAAAATTAGCTATCATAACGAAGAATTCTCAAGTTGAGTCCCTAATAAATTATGTTAAATTTCATAGTTCTAAGGAGAGTTAAGTTTTAAGAATTTTATTGATCTTTTATGTATATATATTTTTTTTCAATAAACAGAATTGTTAATTTGAGCTGTATATACATTTTTTACCTAAAATTGTTTAAAATAAAATGATTATAGAGTAGAATTTATTTTGTATCTCTCAAATACTCCGCGTGTTTTAATGTTAAACGATTATCTGTGCATCGAGAGAAAGCAAGTTTAGAAACTAGTGGGTTTTAATATGTAATGCATCATCGTAGAAAAATGGATATCTAGTCGAAAATGTTTAAAAGCCGAACATCGGTTTTAAATTATTTATATATATTTATAATTAGTGACTAGTGAAACATTAGTCAGTGCTAGTTTGTTCACTTGTAAACATCATATATTAATAATATATAATTTAATATGTTTTTGTCTATTTAAAAGGTGACTTCGTTCCTCAGTTTTATTTGATTTATAAATCAATAGTTATCAATAGCTAGCTAACCTTGATTGGGACTAAATCACTGAAAAGATTATCAGTGCTTTGCTGATGGGCGAACGTCCGAGGGGTGGAGGCGTTGATGGCAAAATTGCGTTTGAATTGATCTGAACTTTAAGGCTCTATTGATGGATAGATTTTCCATCTATGAATAGATAGCTGTAGAATTTTTGTTTATAACCTTGGTTTTCCCAGTCTTATTATTATTTTATCCAAACAACACCCATAGACTGGTTGGCAATGTGATTTATCAAATTTACTTAATTTCCGTTTTCTAATCATAGCTACTAATAGAGGAAAATTATGGGCAATATGGGCACCTTCTTTTTTTATTTTATTTTTTATTTTGTTACTTTTAACTTGTAAAATTCCAGATTTCTGCCTTTCATTAACAACTATAACAAGTTTCTTAAATGCAAGAAGGCAAAACATCGTTTATTTCATTTTAAATAATATTAATATATACTATTGTACAAAAGGACAAGCCATTATTCGTTTGTGATCACTAACCGCGAAAACTACTGAACTAATTTCTACCAAATTTTCACATCATCTTCATAGTTCAAGGAAGGTTTAGCAATAATAAAATTTAAATATGTTCAATTATATTTCCATAAAAAAGCGATAAATAGAGCATTCGAGGGAGGTTACAAAGATAACCGGTGTTATATAGAGCTACAACATCTTCATAGTTCTAGGAAGGTTTATAACAATAAATTTTACTTTAAAAATAATTATAATGTTTTGCGTGGAGTGCCAAACTCTATACTTTTATGGTTAGAAATTAAAATCCAACCAGATGGATCGATAAAATTATTTCTGCCGAATCGGATGTCAAATCATGCTTTCATGTACTCTTCAAACACCTAATCAATGCAATTTTAACCAGGTTAAAAATTACTGCTATGTGTAAAAATATTGAAGATATAATGCTTAATTTCAAACTTCAATTAGAAATTATATATATATACATATATACATTTATTGAAATTTACAACTGTACATATAAAATTTACAAAATATGGAACATTAAGATCTTCATGGATAAGTTTATTGGTGACAAAATAAGGAGCATTGAGGTTTTTTCGAAGGATTTTGGATTGTAAGGATTGAATACGAGATGAATTAAATGGCTTAGTGGAGCCCCAAGCTCAACTCTACATCCAAATAGGTCTAATCACAGTCATGTATATGAGTCTTTTGTTATTAATTGGGAGCTTTGAACGTTTGTCTAGTAAATGTTGAAGTAGTCTGTAACGACGGGCTGTTTCATGTCGTTTTAGTCAAATAAACAAATGAAGTTCATTTATTATTTAAAATAATCTAACAAGGGGACGTTTGCAGTTGTAACTCACAGATTTGAATGCCGATTGTGTGTGGGTAGTAGGGACCTATAATAGTGCAAAACTAGAGTTATAGCCGCCAATGAGTATTAGGAGCCAAGAAAAAAAAAAAATATGCAAATCACGTATTATTTTTTTTCTCAGCTCTCAGTCAAGATAGAGAAATGATTCTTTCACGTTAAATTGTAGTTATGTATGCATTTTCATATAAAAATACTTCCGTTACGCTCCAAACACCACCCGGCTTTAGGGTGCTGAAAAACTAAAAAAATGACAAAATTCCAAGAAAATCCGCTGTAAATCAGTGGAAAACTTTTTTTCATGAACAACTGACCTCAAATCTCGATTAAACGCACCATAAAACCCTTATATGTGAAATTTTACAAAATCAATAAATATTGATTTTTTATCCCTTTCGAGGAGGTTAAAATTTTGAAGTTGAGATTTCATCAACAATTTCTAACGGCTATAACAACTACTGTGTTCAACCGATTACAATAGTAATAGCATCAATAGAATCAGCATACATTCTGCTTTTTATCCATGGATATAACATTGGGATTACTCCAGATTTTAGTGGCCAAAAACTGATGTGAATGAAAAAATCCGAGGTCAGCTATAACTTGAGATGTCTCAATAATGGTAAATCCTGCGACCTCCGGATTGGAGCTAAACTATGTAGTTTTAGAGCTTCTAGATGACATTAAAATTTGGTTTTAATCGGTGGCGAAATGTGTGAGATAGCGCAAATTGTTTACATTTTTTCAGAAATTGACAGCATCTTGCCTTCTAAAATCATACAAAATTTTAAAGGTAAAAAAAAAAAATTTTGAAATAATATATTTTTGATTTCGACAAAATTTAGTTTCTACATGTTTTTAGAGATAAGGAATCAGAAAATAATATCAGTCTTTAGTTTAAAAATTTTCCTCACACATATTTTTATTTCAAATTGCCTAACTCTAAGATTGATGAATAAACTAAAATTAATATCAGGTTTTGATTAAAAAAGATAAAACTCCCCTTACCTATGCTTTTTTAAAATGGTCTTATTTGACATTTATAGTTTAAAAAATAAAATAATAGAAATGGACCATTTTAAAACAACTTATTTATATAATATAGGTTAAGAAAATTTTTAAACTAAAAACTGATATTATTTTCAGATTCCTAATCTCAAAAAACATATAGAAACTAAATTTTATCGAAATCAAAAATATTTTTTTTTTTTACCTTTAAAATTTTTTATGTTAGAAGGCAAGGTGCTGTCAATTTCTATAAGAATAATTTGCGCTAATTATTTACATTTTTTCAACAATTTTAAGGTCATTTAGAAGCTCTAAAACTGCATAGTTTAGCTCTAATCCGGAGGTCGCAGGATTTACCATTGTTGATATATCTCAAGTTATAGCTGACCTCGGATTTTTTCATTCACATCAGTTTTTGTCCACTAAAATCTGGAGTAAGCCCAATGTTATATGCATGGATAAAAAGCAGAATGTATGCTGATTCTAGTGATGCTATTACTATTATAATCGGTTGAACACAGCAGTTGTTATGGCCGTTAGACATTGTTGATGAAATCTCAACTTCAAAATTTTAACCTCCTCGAAAGGGGTAAAAAATTAATATTTTTTTATTTCGATACAATTTCACATGGTGCATTAAATCGAGATTTGAGGTCAGTTGTTCATGGAAAAAAGTTTCCACTGATTTACAGCGGATTTCCTTATAATTTTGTCATTTTTTTAGACTTTTTGAGCACCCTAAAGCCGAGTGGTGTCTGTAGCGTAACGCAAGTATTTTTATATGAAAATGCATACATAATTGCAATTTAACGTGAAAGAATCATTTCTCTATCTTGACTGAGAGCTGAGAAAAAAAAATAATACGTGATTTTCATATTTTATTTTTTTTCTCGGCTTCTAATGCCCATTAGCGGCTATAACTATAGTTTTGCACTATTATAGGTCCCTACTACCCACACAAAAATCGGCATTCAAAACTGTGAGTATGTAAATGAGGTTTTATTAATTAATTAATCAATTATAGTGTACTTGATGTTAAAGAAGATTTTTTAATATGAAAACACGAAGAAACTTTTTTTAATTTTTATAAAATTACTACAGATAAAACGATATATATTTCAAAAATAAGAAGATAATTGAAATAAAAAAATAAGAAACGATAAAGTACATATTGAAAATAAATAAAAAATCGATAAGATAGAATTTCGGCTTAAGTAACATAAATTATATGGCGTTGAAATGTTGCTCATTTCCTTGGCTGAGTGAAAGACATGTAAATTCGTGGGATTGTCGATTGTGGATCACGCAAGGGATTTCGCCACGACTATTAGAGGCGATTGGCTACTGGGGCGTAATTGGCAGCTTTTAATGATTTTCCGGCAAGATCAAACAGCAGCGAGTTCGACGGGAAACCACTAATAGTTTTCCATCTCATAGCTCTTTCGGCTTATTGTAGATCAATATATTTTGTAAGCAGAACTTTGCAAAAATTAAGCAATTACAGAAGAAAAGATTACTGAAACTATATATGTTATTTAAAGGAGTATATACAAATAGCACAACCCTTCGCGTCTTCTCCCGCTCTCATTAGAAAAGACCGAAAGACAAATTTTATCGATAAAAATATTTTATTGCTGCATTCAGTTAATAGAAAATGTTCAATCCCTTACTGAAACCTGCAATAGTCTTAAAATTGAGAGTAAAAAGATGGTCCTTGAAATAAATTACCCGAAAAAACTTATTCAAAATGACCTAGATGTGCCATATCTTGCTGATTTGGCCCAATCCAGATTCTTATACAGTATCAAACCATTAATCCGGACCTCATTAGTACGTACTATCGGAAATTCGTCCGCTTTAACGGAACAGTTTTATTATGTTTTTATTTTTATAATACTGTTAATGTCTTAATAGGGCGTATAAAAAATAAATGACCGTTTTATTAAATTCCAGAGTTCAAAAGTCTGTAAATATCTTAATGCTATTTATTATTTACCAATACTTAATAATCCCTTTAGAGCATTATCTAAGCTTGTCTACTAACACTGGACTTCTTCTAAAAAATCCTCAGTTTTGTTACTTATTTCAAAGAAGAAACATGACAGTGCCCTACGAAATTCCACCATATAGTCCAGACCTCGCACCTTCGGATTACTACTTGTTTCAATCCATGGCCCAGTTTCTTCAAGGGCAACAATTTGATAATTTTGCGGAAGTTGAAAATGCTGTCCAAGAGTTCTTTGACAGCCATCCCAAGGAATGGTATCAGCGTGGCATCGAGCAGTTGGCTAGCAGATGGGTAATGACGGTAGATAACAATGGACTATACTTCGAGTATTAATTGTATCTTATATCAAAGAAATAATGATACAAATATTTGTTTAAGAAACGGTCATTTTTCTTTTTATGCACCCCATTATTATTATAATAACAGCTCATATATTCAATTACATTTAAAATATTGATATACTCTTTAACGTTTGGCTGGAAACAGACGAAAATGGTCCGGGTTGTCAAATTTTAAAAGAGGCACTGAAACCGTGATTAATACAGAAAACCTTAAAAGTATTTAAAAATATTTAAATTTTTGTCTTGAAAAAAATATGCACTAGTACTACTCATGAAAGTCTTGGGTTCAGTATTTTAATAAGATTGTACAGTTGCCAGACCAATGATTGTGATAGGAGATTTAGCCAAAATCAAAATCGCCATGTTTCCCCCAAATTTAGGGTACCCACTTTATGGAGGCTAGTTCTGCCTCACGAGACACTTAAGACGAGCCACGGCTTATATAATAGAATATAAATTTTCCTCCTACAGCCGTACTCGAACCCGAATCTGAGAGCTATTAGTAGTGTCTTATCCACTGAACTACCACACTTCCACATTTTTTAATTCATCTGCTATCAAATAGAATTTTTTTTTTTCTATAAATAGAAAAATTTGAGGAACGGTGTTATCCAGAGCTAGAAAATTATTATAAAATATGCACATTTCCAATTAAATTTTCATTAAGAAAACAATAAATATGTTGTGTGACATTTACATTCCAGTGAAGTTCCAATATCAACCGATATGTGGTTGTACCATTCTGCGACAGTTTGCAATCGTAAAACTATTGTACTCATCTGTACCAAACATTATCTACATCATCTTCATAGTTCTGGGAAGGTTTAGCAATGATAAAATTTACAATAATAAAAAATTTAAATGTTGGGTGGGAGAAACGAGGTTTGCCACGTTGTCATTTACTTTTATGGTTAGAAATTCCAACCAGATGAAATCAATAACATTATTTGTTCCAAACAAAAGGTATAATTAAATCAAAATGACAATCCTTTGCTTTTTGATGTCGTTTGTAAAAATACGATTCATTGGTCTTTAGTTGTAAAAACTAATAATGCAGTCCATTATCCGCAAGTTTCTTAATATTCTCTTTCCATCTTTATTGCCAACTCATACATTAAGATTTTAAATTTGATGTCCAATTGTGCTTTTACGTAAACTTTAAACGCCTAATCAGTGCAATTTCATGTATTAATGCTTCAATACAAGATTTTTATCAATAGGCAAATTAAACTTCAATTATCTAAGTTCTTACTAATGAGAGCGAGCGCTGCTAGTAATAAAATAAAGGTATACTTATGAAAATGGAATAATTTTTTTTTTCTCCCTTCTCCAGTAATTTTCTGTTGTTTTAGTTTTTGTATTTTTCTATCTTGACTGTTAAATTCGATAAATGCAAATAGATAAATTACATTAGCCTCTGGGAAATATGGAAGAACAATTAAATACAAAGTGCCGTAAAAGAAGGCATCGCCCTCGGTTATTATGACAGCGATTAAGCTGGGCTTTATCATCTTGGAGGCAGTGGTGATTTTATTCAATTGGAAACATGAATAATTTATTATTGCATTCTTCCGTAATGCTAAGTGCCTGAATATTGTTATCGAATGTTGCTAATCCAAATGATAATGCAAAAAGTTCCAGCTTCCATTGTTCCCTTAGCTGGAATTAATGAAGGATTCTGTTTATCATAATTCAATATTAAAAGATCATGAGTAGGGGATTGCTTATTCAAATCGAAAGAAAGAAGCTACGGAGGGAAAAAAAGGAATAAAAGATGGTTATTATTTCACCGCCCTCTCCGCTAGAAAATTTAGAAACGGATGGTTTTCAACTTTTATAATCTTAAACTCCTTTGACTTTTTTATTTTAATCCAATTATGGCACTTTAATCCAGTCCTCTCCCGCGTATCGCTTATGATCTTCATTGATTACCCTTGGTTTGTTACTATAATGCTTTTGTCCGTTTCAAGAAACGACGGCAGAACATCCAATCATGTAAATGATATAAAATATATTTTTTTAAGGAATACCATGAATCTCCAACAAATCCCAACACAATGATCTCCGTATACCTTCCTTGAACTCATCAATCTCATCGGCTCTACAGCACTTAGTGGATCCTGAATGAACTTCCGCCAATCATCTCTCTCGTGTAAGCTGCCACACGGTCTGTCCATCTCAATTCCGGTCTTCCGACTCTATTTGTATGGTGCAGTAGCATTTCATTATTCTAACAAGATTAGGTTTTTTAAACTTCTATATTATTTCAACTTCTCCAAACCACTCCCTCTCCCTCAGGTCCAAAAATTATTCGTAAGATTTTTTCTTTGAAACACGAATAAATCATTTTCGCCACTTTTGGTTAATGTCCATGTTTGACTGGCGTATGTAAGAACTGGATGGATAGGCATTTATAGAGTTGGAGTTTAGTTTGTCAATCAATGAACTTCTAATGTGGTTAAGAAGTCCAAAGTAGCATCGATTGGCAGCTGCTATTCTCCTCTTTATTTCATGAGTAGGTTTGTTCCTGAAGGTCACTTGAGTCCCATATATGAGAATGGTTTCACACATTTAAACGTGTATGGATCAATGGATACGGATTGGTTTGGGGATTCGCTTGCTCGCCTGTATACACATACTTCGTTTTGGCTTCATTTATATATAATCTTTGCCCAGCAGCAGCAGCGGGTCTGTAGTTTCAGAAGGGCGCCCTCGAGAGCTGTAAAGTAAAGGATTTCTATGCCATCAACGAAGCCTAACAGCTGATATATATTTGTCCCCTAGTCTGCATGCCAGGGTCCCTCACAACCTTTTTCAGTCCCAAATGGAACAATACACATGTTGAGTCATTACCTTGCTTTATCCTTTTATTGATGGAAAAGCTTGAGCAATTCGACCAATTGCGAACGCTGCACATCTTGCATTGTAATCTTTACAAGACAAATAAGTTTGAAAGTAGCTTCTCCGCTTCAGTCCTGAGCGACTGTACCATAGTGCTCTCTCTCAGCATCCACTGGATTCTACTAGTGACGCAGTTGGGAAAGCAGTGCTGGGATCTCTTTGAGCGTGCTTTGTCCTCCTATAGTGGGTGGACATTCTTTGTTCCTCCTGGTGGGGGTTTCCTCGGATGCTGGTACATATTTTATATATAGTGTGGGTGTATTTTTTTTCTTTCCCTATTTCAATTTATTTCTTCACATTATTATTATTCTAATTTTTTTATTTATTTTTTTTTATGAATTATTTATTGAAATTTACAACTGTATATACAAAAAATAAAATACATCAAGTAAATGTTATGAAATAGATAAAAATGACACGTCAGTTGTTTTAAAGCAACTACCCATTGGTAGCACTTATTAGGGTTCTACATGATAAAGCACTATATTAGAAGGTCCCGAGGCCATCTTCTTTTCAAGCGCCTCGGAGGGTTATCTGGAATGGAATGAGATGAAAGTTGTGATACTAATGGATTTGAATGGTTGTGGAGTTTGCTGTGAAAGGATTGATATCTGGTTTGAGCTATGTCAGAAACGTAAGGTATATTAAGATCTTTGTGGATAAGTTAATTTGTGACGAAGTAAGGAGCATTTAGGATTTTTCTAAGGATTTTGGATTGTAAGGATTGGATACGAGATGAATTGGATGGTTTAGTGGAGCCCCAAAGCTCAACTCCGTATGTCCAAATTGGTCTAATTATTGTCATGTAAATGAGTCTTTTGTAATTAATTGGAGGGTTGGAGCTTTGTCAAGTAAATGTTGAAGTAGTCGATAGCGACGGGCAGTTTCTTGTCGTTTTAGTCTTGTATGTGGATTCCAAGTAAGACGTTTGTCCAGATGGAGTGCTAGGTAGCGGATCTGTTCAACGGGGATTAGCGGAACATCGTTAAAGGATATTGTAGGACAGGAAGTCGTGGGTTTACGACGGAGGGTGAAGGTTATTTGATGGGATTTATTTGGATTTATTTTGATTCTCCATTTTTGACACCATTCTTGAAGTTTTATGATATGGGGTTGGAGTGTCTGGGAGGCAATGAAGGGATTATTGTTTACTGATAACACACACGTGTCATCAGCATACGTGGTGAGGATGGTGCTAGGATGCGTCGGGATGTCAGCTGTATACACCGTGTAGAGGATTGGACCTAGGATACTTCCTTGAGAAACACCTGCAGATTGGGTAAAGAGAGAGGAGTAGGAAAAGTTATGATTAACTTTGAAGGTTCTATCACTAAGATAGGAACGGATGATAAGGAAGTATGTAGGAGGTAGGAATTTTCGTAGTTTGTACAGTAGTCCCGGGTGCCAGACTCGGTCAAAAGCTTGTTCTACATCGAGAAAGGCTCCCGTGCAGTACATTCCGCACTCCAATGCGGAGGAGACAACGTCCACCACACGATGACATTGCTGGATTGTGGAATGTGATGTTCGGAATCCAAACTGGTGGTCTGGGATTATGTGATTGGAATCTAGGATAGGATACAAGCGTTTTAAGATGAGTTTTTCCAGGATTTTACCCATAATTGGCAAGAGAGAGATAGGACGATATGAGGAAGGGTGTTCCGGTGGCTTTTTGGGCTTTGGTATCATTTTGACTATGGATACTTTCCAAGGATCAGGAAAATATGTTGTTCGGAGTACAGCGTTATATATGAATGTTAGGAGCAGGATGGCTTTCCAAGGAAGGTGTTTTAGGATATAGGATGTGATAAGGTCATGTCCAGGGGCTCCTGGTGGGTAATCTTTGGATGATACTTGATATTTCTGAGGGATGGAATGCTTTAGGAGGAGGGGACATTTGAAGTGGGATATTTAATTCTGTTTCAATACTTTCAAGATGATTTGGGTTAAGGATATCAGGATGGGGTTTAAAGGTATTGAAAAGGTGTTAGCCGAAAATTTGAGATTTTTCTTCGTCAGATCTTGACCACGTTTTGGATTCAGTTAGAAGAGGGTGATTACAATTTTTGTAGTTCAGAAGTTTTTTTGTGGCCATCCATAAGGATTTGTCAGTCGTGTTAAGGTTTTCAGTATATTTATATAAATTTTGAATTTTGAATTTTTTTATTTCTGTTTTTAGTTTGTTAGTCAATTTGGTCTAGTTATTTTTGTCTGACGGATATCTGGTTCTATGCCACCTAGCTCTTGCTTTTCGCTTTTCTCTCAATAGGATGTGAAGATGTTTTGGCAAATTACTCTGGAGAGAATTGTATGTTTTTCTTTTTGAGGTGTTATCTTTTATGCTATTGCGTATTATTGTCGTTAGTATTTCTATGGCAGTATCAATGTCTTGTTTTGTTTTAAGTGGAATTTTTAAGTCTATTTTAATTTCCAAATCATATCGAAAACTGTCCTAGTCTACTCGGCCAGTAATCAACGAAGGATGGGTGGGTTTAGGAACAGAAGTTGAATATAGGGAAAGCAGTACCGGACTATGATCAGATGAAAGGTCATTTAGGGATTTTATTGTGAGCTGGGATGATGATACCTGGGAAGTGATGAATATGTCGAGGATATCGGGTCGTTTTTGAGGGATGTCGGCCAATATGTAGGGTTCATAGGTGGAATGATGGAATAGGTTTTGGATGTGGAAACTCGGGATAGGATGCTGCCAAGGGAGTTGGATGATCGACAACCCCACCGTTGGTGTTTAGTGTTGTAGTCTCCTCCTGCAATGAAGCGAGGTCCCAGAGATCGGAATAAGGATTCAAGATGACTATAGGAAAGGGGAATATTTGGTGGGCAATATACAGCTGAGAAAGTTAAATTGTAAGGACTTGTTGATATGATAACCGAGGTTGATTGGATTTCTGCAGTTGAAGTGGAAGGAATAAGGGAATGAGGTAAGGATCTATGGATAAGGATACAAGAACCAGCATGTGCTGTGTTGTCTGGATGGTCCGACCTATAAGTGATATAGTCCCGTATGTAGAAATGTGATTTGTTTGTAAAGTGGGTCTCCGTCAGTAAGGCAATATCAATGTTATTGTCGTGAAGAAATATGTCAAGTTCGTCTCGGTGGTTAGTTAGTCCATTCGCATTCTATAGAATGATAGCCAGGGGCTTTGTGCTCATTGTGGAATATGGAAAGGGACTTGATAAAGGACTGTGGTGAGGAGTGAAATGAGAGGTGCGATCGTTTCTTTTAGCTCTGACAGGAAGGACGATAGGATGTTATTGATGTCTGATGGATTTGTGACAAGATTTGATTCGGGGAGCTGTGATGGAGGATTGTATCTAGGAATGCTAGCAGGGATTTGGACCCGTCTTGGGATACTAGGAACAGAGTCAACTTTTAATGGTGTTTGGGTTGGGAGGTTAACTATGAAAGAAGTTTGGATTGGATCTGGTTGTTGACTCTGTGGTGGTAGTTTCACACGTAGAGGTAGGTAATATGGAGGAATGTCTTGATTAGGACGTTGAGGAGTAGGTTGAGGTTTGGAAAGTGGAGGCTGTGGTTTGGAGCTTTGAGGCGCCTAATGTGGTGCATGAGGATCTCCTAAAATATTTGAATATGACGAAGGAACATTTAGATTCCCTCGTTTTTCCTGTTGAGGAGGATGGATGGTGGATGAAGTAGACGGCTTGGGCTCAGTTGTGAAAAGTTGATCCTTATGTTCATGAAGGGTTTTCGGAGGTCCCACTCTTACTTCTTGAGAGTTGTGAGGTCGATTTTTTGAAATTGTTTGCAAATGTCTCTGCCTTTGATGGTTTTTATGTACGACGCACCCTCTGTAATTTGCTGGGTGGTCTTCACCGTAAAGGACACATTTTGCGGGCGTTTCTCTGGTCTTCAGGCATGTTGCTGTAGCATGTGGTCCAGCAAATTTGACACATCTGGCTGGATTGTGACAATATGATTTTGTATGCCCCAGAGTTTGGCATCTGGTGCACTGCACAGTTGTAGGTTTTTGTTTAGGCTGCTCAAATCGGACAACTGAGTATCCAGTCTTGTAATTTTGAATATTTCGATGTTATTGCTGGCTGGTTCTAAGTCTACATAAAATAAAGGTAGGGGAAACTTCTGTGTAGGGTGGAGAACATTCGAGATGTTTCTCACGTTGTGGCCAATCTCTTCAATATCTCTCTTTATTGCTTCTGTAGGAGTGGAATTATGAAGGCCTCTTAAGACAACTCTGTAGGCTTTATCTTCTTTTAACTGATAACAATGGAAGTTATAGTTTTTAGCAGACAAAATAAGAATGATTTTTTTATAGTTTTCTTTGGTGGTGTTAATTTTTATGTCTTTAAGACGTGAAAAACATTGGAAGTTTGTTTGGCCAATAAGATTCGCTATTTCTTGATAAAATGGGAGGTAATCCTTTACATTTGATACAAAAACTGGTGGTGGTGGAGGTTCTGTAAATTCTTTATTTTGTTGAGCTGGCTCGGATGGAACATTCAATCCCAACCAGTAATTATTCCAATTTATTTTTTATTATTATATATCTTGTATAGTTAGAGGTTTTTCTGTTTCTACTTTCAAATGTACGTATTATATGAATTGATTCATTATCAACCATGTTACTTATTGCTGTTGAGTGTAGCAGCTTGTGATATTTAATCAATGAAACAGTTGAAAGTTTAAAAATAAAAACTAATATAAACAAAATTTATTTTATTTTTTTTTGGCTATTGACTATTGGCTCATTGAATAAATATTACAAGCTGCCTCTCTATAGGGCACTGAATAATATGGATGACAAAATATCTATTCATACAATATGTACAATTAAAAAAAATGAAAATAGAACAAAAATTTTAAAAATAATTTTCAGATTTAGTCCATCTTCACGCTACAAAAAGTTTTCGAAAGTCCCAAGTGATAGTAAATAAAATAAACCTACTTGATAAAAGAAATAATTATGACACCTAATGATTGATCAGGTATACCCTTAAAAGGGGTGTTCCCGAAGAAGGTCTCCCGAAATCAGATTCAAACCTCGACAGGCATATCAGAGAATAAAGTTTTAGTCTCATCCAAATTTGAACTTAGGATTAGGTATTATGACTACAGTTCCTTATCCTCTCCACAAACTATTTGCTATTTCTGTATCGGCACATTCGAGTCTGGGTTAGCGTTTATCTAAAAAGGTATGCTAACCAGGCCGTAATAAATAAATTTATTGAGCCTTCATTCTTACTCTCCATAGCCTGTACTTGTAGATCAGAGATCTTCTCACAAAAGATCAAAGAGGTTTCCCTCAGTACACGATCATGTGATCAGAGTAAAAACTATACGAAGGGGAGAATAGAAAGAAAAAAAGTTACAGGCAAAAGTGAGGCTGCTGGCTGCGAGGGTTTTAGTTTTTATGGACAACCAGCTCCCTGGGGAATACCATTACAAATTAGAAGACCTATTTCACTACGTGTCACTCCATGGACCAGTCACTATTTCGTATATTGACCTTTAAAGTGGGGAAGTATATGCAGATGCTTGCACCTTTGCAAAGTGGTATTTTTTTTTTTTTTTTTTTTTTTTTTTTTTGTGTGTGTGTGAATAAGGATGTTTTTGGTTATTTATTAAAGAAAACTATAGCTCAACAATTTAGAAAGTATGTATTTAAAAAAATTATTTATTTCCTTACCCAGATATTTATTTATCATGAATTCCTTGTACACAAAGGTCAGCAATGACGTCTTCAAACAGACACATATTTAGGTGAACTGTGCTCTGAAATTATGAAAATAATAAGGATTCTGAATTTCTTGTTTTATTTCGATATCTAGGATTCATTGAATCTTACGAGATGTATGTTACTCGTTTGTTGGGACTCCTAATGTACTCTAACTAGGACAGGAATGACGAGTTTTCATACAGTCAACCAATCTATTCTATTTAAAATAAGAAATTAGAGGTTCATGGGAAGGTTAAGCTCCACCACGAAATAAATTGCAACATGCCCAGGTGGGATTCGAAGCCGCGACCTTCTATACTGGACATAATATGACTCCTACATTATCTTCCAATATAAAAAAAAGAAGAAAAAATTCACTAATATTGCTTTGACGAGGAAAAATACTTTTAAAAAAGTATAAATGACCGCCAATTAAAATTTTATATATATAACTACCTTCGAAGGTGGTTACTGAAGGATATGTTAAAACGCATTGTTGGTAAATATTTATCGAATAACATGACTTCCTTTCGATTTTGACTAAATAAAATTTGGTCGGATCGTACAAGATTAAATTGCTCGAATGGTTATTGAAGGAGTAGTTTATATTTACAGAATATGTTAACTCTCGAGTAATTAAGTCTTAAATGGAGATAGTTGCTTCCGTGATCACAAAGCGTTACAAGAATAATCAGAAAAAGAAACGATCTCCAAATATAAGAGATTTTTATTTTTTAATTGTTTTAAATCGCCTAAGAACGACAGGAAAAGTTTAATAATTATTTTTTTTTTTTTAACTTTAGATTTGGACGTATGGAATTAACCTTTGGGGCTCCACTAAACCATCTAACTCTTCTCATATCTAATCCTTGCAATCCAAAATCCTTCAAAAAATCCTTGATGCTCCCTATTTTGTCACAAATTAACTTATCCATAAACGCGCCCAAACCAGATTCCTATCCTTTCATAGTAAACTCCATAACCATTCCAATCCACTAGTATCTCAACTTGTTTCCCATTCTATTCCTGACATCCCTCCGAGGCGTCTGAGAAGAAGATGGCTTCGTGACCTTTTTAAATAGAACTTTTATTGAAGTGCTACCAGTGGGTAGTTGCTTCAGAAGCCATTGTCATTTTATTATTTTATGTTATTATCACATTTATCATATAAGATGTATATATTTTTTTTAATTATATGCTTATATTATTGCTCTTTCATTTTCTATCAATTTGTGTTCAATCCCATCAACAAAATGATCATGAATAATATTAATAATAAAGAAAATGGTAATATATGTTTAAATCTGTAGATATCGTGAAGTTTGGAATTTATATGTATGGATCCATATATGTATGGAATTTCCTATATACTGAGTTATAGGAGTTGTGTTTTTTCTTTTCCAATTTTCTGTGTTTATAGGAGACAAAATATTTTATTTAATTATTTTTCAAAATTATTAATTGTCAGAGATTATTAGGAGTACTGTAAAAAGATATAACTATAATTTATAAAACTAAAAGCCTGTCCGAATCGGACGTTACTTGTTTGCTGTAAGCTTTTAGTTTAAAATATTCAATGATTCATAAGAAGAGGAAAGAGGAGGGAGACAAATTTTGTATGGATACGAAACAATCAATGTTTTCTTAAAACAGTGCTTAAGGTTTTGAAAAATAGTTAATAATCACCTTTTGTTAAAAAACAATTTATTTTAAGAAAATATTTGTTGCAGAAATATACAAATCCATTATATCAACACAGATCATTTTATATTTTACTATACATATTATTATATATTATATTATATGAACACACCAAGGTGGTATAAATGTAGTTTTGAACGTTCAACAAATATTATTTTAATGCTTAAAACTATTTTTACTTCGAGCTGTACATTTTATGCCTACTTACTTTTAAATATTATATGAACAACCTCTATCATTACAATTTTAAAACAACAAAGATATTTTAAATTGTTGGTAAATATCACAATTATCATACAAAATAATTATTACATTGTCATTACAATATAACTATTACAATTGTATTGAAAATTTATTTAAAAAACCACTGTGAATGCTTAAGGTAATAATCATCTTATGTAAAAAAAACAATTTAATTTAAGAAAGTATTTATTACAGAAATATACACATCCATTATATCGACACATATTATATTATATGAACACAACAAGTGTATAAATGTACAGTGGGTAAAAAAAGTATTTGTGCACCACATTTTTATTCGGTAAAAGTATAAATAATAATTAATTGGACACGGAAAAACTTATGATTAGTATAAAAACAGCACTGTGCATTAATTCTTACTAACAAGCAAATAAAAAGCCCATACAATCTAATTTATGAAAAAAAAAATTAATATTTTTCGTACAAAACAATTGTGTATAAAACAATTATTCGTACAGCAAAATATTCATCAAATAATAACTTTTTAAGTTCATTATCAGATCAATGTTTTCATCTAAAAGTAATCCTTTGCTCTTATGTAAACAAAATTAAGTGGATGCACTTGTTTGATTGTGTACTAAAAGATATATCCTCAAAAATGGGACGAAAATCAAAAGAATTGAGCTCTGCTTGCTAAGAAAAAACAAGGTTTACCAAGTCTTTGATATATCGGTGTAAAGTCAGCACTGTCTCATACGACCGTGCAATACATTTTTAAAGAGTTTAAAACCGGATTAATGGACAATCAAAAACGTTCTGGACCCCTATCGATGTGAGAATCACGAGATATTGTGAAATTAGTGTTAAAAATACTAAAATAAGTACCTGCAAAATAATAGAACACATCGCAACAAAATACAGTAAACATGTTGCACTTAAAAGTGTCAAAAATAGACTCCATGAAGCAGAGGAAGAGCGTCAAGGGAAGAACCCTTCTTAAATGAACAAAAATAAAAATGGGATAAAAGAGTTCAGTTCGCCCCAGGGACATTCCAATAAACCACTTTCATTCAGAAGAAAGCTAATTTAATATTTTTGGATGCGATGAAAGGAAATTTGTCTGGAAACAGGAGAAAAGCTTTTTTTTTAAAAAAAAAATGCAACCAACTGTAAAGAGGTCAGAGTTTAGGGTCGTCTGAGTGCAAGTTGGGTTGGTGAACTCGTTATTTTCAATAGAATTTTTATTTTAGAAAAGTATGTGATCATGTTGCGAGGTGATTAACAAAAAGTGTACAAAATTTAGGGATTGAGGACAGTTATTTGTTTTATTAGGACAATGACTCTAAGAACACTACCAAAAAAAAATGAGGATTGGCAGCTGTAAAATGTTCCTAGGATTTGTCTAACACCACCACAGTCACCAGACATTAATCCATTTGAAAATCTATTGGAATTAAGAAAAATCAAATGCTCATCATGGAACGTCCTAATTTGCAATGTGAGGGGCAGAAATTGACCCTCAGGATACCAACAAAATTGTAGAGCCGATGCCTAGGGGGCCGTGATAAATGTGAAGGGTTATCCAACCAAATATTGATCTGTTAAAAAAATCAAAAAACATTTGTTCGATTAATATAAATACCATCGTTGAATAAATTTTCTAAGATATGTATGAATAATTTTTTTACCTGTTGGTTTTGAAATTTTCGTGTTATTCAAATTAAACTGTTATATAATTTTTGAGACACATATGAATTAATGCATATATAATTAATACAATGTTATCTCTAATTGTTACATGTTTAAAAATTAATTAGGCGTACTTTACTCCTAAAAACTATGTGTACGAATACTTTTTTTACCCACTGTAGTTTTGAACATTCAACAAATATTATTTTAATTCTTAAAACTATTTTTATTTCGAGCTGTACATTTTATGCCTACTTACTTTTAAAAATTATATGAACAACCTCTATAATTACAATTTTAAAACAACAAAGGCATTTTAAATTGTGGGTAAAAATCACAATTGTCATATAAAATAAGTATTACATTGTCATTACAAAATAACTATTACAATTGTCTTGAATATTTAATTAATAAACCACTGTGAACTGTTAGTTATAAATACTGACTGTTTTGGTTATCCTTTTTTTTTTTTTTTTTTTTTTTTTTTCCGACAAGTCAATGTTCATTTAAATCCATAAATAACAATGCAATCAATGACAAATAAATGTTTGTTATAATAGCTAATCAGCCATTTTGACTAGTAAACTATTTTATATTAACTAATTACTTAAGCTAATTAATAATTTTAATTATAAAACAAATTAGTTTCCTCTGAGAAATGTTATTTCACAATATCAGTGTTATAACATGGTTAGCAAATTGGTTCAATCGGTTTTATTCATAGGCTCTAAATCTACTTGTATAACAATATTGTCAGGATTAAGTACTGTGTGAAATATCACTCGTTGATCAACAGGCTTCTCCGGTTCTTTTTTTTCTAAAAAAGATCAGAAATATTACTAATAGTTATTACCATCTAAATCCATAAAAACATATTTAATATTTAAATAACATTTAAATTTTGACTTTGAAGTGAAATATCCAATAAAGATTGTTAAATTACTTCATATTTTATAGATCTAAACTTTATGGGAAATAACATATTTTACTTAACCACCCAGTATAGAAACTTAAGCAATATATATTTTTTTTTTCAATTTAACAGTATCATGGTGTTTTTAATGTTGACTGACTTATATTATGTGCATAGGAGTTATTTCTTGTCTGTCAAATTGAATGTAATTATTTATGAGTTAGCCTATTAGTTATTACTTATGCTTTGTTCAGTCTATTATTATTGAAGATTACATAAATCGTCATGTGCTATTTATGTGATGTCTTCGTGCCATGGCTTTAATTTAAATGATCACTGCCTTGTTTGTTTGTTGTCACTCTTTTCAATTTCCATATATGTTCCAACCCTCCCAGGTGGGATACGAACCTCTGGCTTTCAGTACTGGCCATGCTAAGACCTTCTCCCCAATGTGCATGGCCATCAAATCACTTATTTACTACCTTGTTGTTATATTTCATTATATTCATATTTTCTATTTTCATTTATGTTTCTATATGCGAATAGTTAAGCTTACAATGAATTAGGTCAACTCATTTTAAAACATATACTTTATAGATAGATGCCTCAATTATTAATTTTAATGAAAATGATATTTACCGTTGTATTGCGGATCATATATGTAATCTGGGATTAAGTCGTCCATTGTCAACCTCCTCCTGTGAAAAATTATTGATAAGTAAATCAGTGTTTTTAGTAGTTTTATTAATTTTCATTATGATCTGTCAGATATAAGGAGATAATGGTGATGGTGGAGATTAAATTTGTTTGTACAAACCACCATAAAATAATTACAAACACAGATTAAATGATGATACCTTCATCACTCTAGATGCTTTGGGACCTTCACTAAATTTATTTTATTTATAATCTTGTCTTTTCATTTGTATCGCTTTTCTTTAATTGCATCAAGCATAACATATAGTAACTATTACTTACTTTTTAGGAGTTGATGTAGAAAGGGGCTCATCCAACTTCATTGTTTCCTGTAATAAAAAATATGGTAATTATAAAAAATGTATCTATACAAATAGTTTAATGTATGAGTGAATACACACACTCTACATATATGATTACTAGTGTCTTTTTTACTAATACACACACTATATATATATATATATATATATATATATATATATATATATATATATATATATATATATATATATATATATATATATATATATATATATATATATATACATTTTACTACTAGAACTATTTATTATTGACATTAGAATATACCAATGTGATTATATAAAAAAAATAATTTTTTCTTTCATATCTTTCACCAAGTTTATTTAATAAGAAATAAACTATATTATAATTAATGTAAGTAATTGTAGACTAACACTGAGAGACAGTCGACCATTGATATAGAGGTTATCAGTTTTCTTCAGTTAAAATGTTTGCAGCATAAGTATAGCCATTATAAATACTGTCACAAAGTCACTTTTTAGGTCTTTATAATTGATTTATTTTTTATAAATAAAGAAATCTCCTTTGTTTAACATAAAAAAAAGGATTTATTATATTATCAACACATGCTATATATGTATCATATAAAATAATCATGAATAATTCATGATTAATAATTAATTGTTGTAATTTTATTTTTAGTGAATTAATCTTATAAATAGAATATATTTCATTGTATATAGTTTAATATATTTCATGTAATGTACCTCTGAGGGGGCCGAAATTTCATCTGACGGGTTCATTCTTTTAATTGTGTGACGGAATGGTTGACCCAAAGTGCCATCTTCCTCCAGGTCCTTAAATTTCACATTGTTACAATTTCCTTATTATACAACTAAACATTTTACAAATAAATTAATAATGTATATGAGGTATAAATTATTAGTCAATCTGTATATGAATGTGTGTGCTTATGTTTGTTAGTGAATGATTCATAATATCATTGTTGGTGTTCATTCATTCAATTTAAACCAATGCCACAATCTAGAATACACATTTACATATGAAAAATATTTATAGTCATATTTGAAAACTTCCTCACAAGTATCAATTTTGTTCTCAACTCTTGGCCTTTTGTTTGGTTAAAGTTCCTATGAAATTCGGAAATATTGTTCAGTATAATAAAAATTTAAAGTTGACAGTTACTGATATGTATTCCGTATAATTATTTGATTCATCGTTTAAGTTCTTGCCTTTTAAAACTTACACCACAAAAGGCAATCTCATTAAGAAAGGACTTGAAAAGATTTGTGACTCATCAGCTAACAAAATAATGATACAATGTTTAATGGAAAAGTGGAAAACATGATTTTATTTTATCGAAATTTTCACCTTATAGTATGTTTCCCACATTGTATGTTTTTTTTGGACAATCTCATCTTCTGCTTTAGTTTGCATTGGGTCTGTATTTGGCTTGCTATTCACCAAGGGCCAGATTGCTGTTTTCAGTTCTTCTTGTACCTAAATATAAAATAATATCGAAATATTATAATAAAATAAATAAATAAAATATTTACTTATACGAAATAAATAATAATATTTATATCCTTTGTTTATTTAACCATAAATCTAAAAATGAGTAAATACATATCAGCTGTGAGTAGTAATAATGTCTTTGTTTATTCTGAGAAATATATTTTGAATATAAGGTAGCAATAACATCTCCCAACTCTTTTATTTATCCAAAAATAAAAAAAAACCGGTAAATAATAGACGACGACGGTAGGCGGATCTTTTTAGACACAAAATTATTTTTATTATTATTTGAAATCGCAACAAACTGTGAATTTTTTTTTTTTACGTTTTAAAAAAACCTGCGAGTGTTTATAAATTAATACAGAACAAATTTTCTTCGTTTCTCCCTTTGATTAGTGGTTTTTGTAAACACTTAAATACTTACAGCTTTCATGAAATTCAGTTTCAGGTTATGAAACCACTTGTCCTTCGATAATTTTAAGGAAAAACCTGGAACTTTTTCCATCCCTTTTACTGCTATGGCAAAGTAATATCCAGGGGCAATTTTTAACTAAAAAAACAATAAAATAATTACGTATTTACGTATCAATTTTCAACCGACTTCAAAAAAGAGGAGGTTCTCAACTCGTCAGTATTTTTTTTTTGTGTGTGTGTGTGTGTATGTTACGCGATTACTCCGTCAATTCTGAATCAATTTTGATGATTCTTTTTTAGATCGGTAGGGCATACTTCAGAGATGGTCCCATAAAAAATATTTTGAAATCAACGCAGCATTTTTTAAGAAAAATCAAAAAAACAGTTAATAAAATCACTTATTAACTGTTTTTTTGATTTTTCTTAAAAAGTGCTGCGTTGATTTCAAAATATTTTTATGGGACCATCTCTAAAGTATGCCCTACCGATCTAAAAAAGAATCATCAAAATTGATTCAGAATTGAAGGAGTAATCGCGTAACATACAAAAAAAAAAAAAAAAAAAAAATACAGATGAGTTGAGAACCTCCGTCAATTCTTAATCAATTTTGATGATTCTTTTTTAGACCGGTAAGGCATACTTCAGAGGTAGTCCCATAAAAAATATTTTGAAATCAACGCAGCACTTTTTAAGAAAAATCAAAAACCAGTTAATAAAAATCACTGTTATATAACCTTACTTTTTAAACATATTTATGATTATGATTATCTAAAATCTCCATGGTAACTAAATCTAGATTATTAACAAAAATAATTTACATATACAGAAAACTCTCGATGTGTTGTACGATAAGCTAAATTCTTAAATAAGTCGGACAAAATCTTTGGTCTCCAAAACAAACCAACTCAATTTACATATACAGTCAACTCTCGATGTGTCGTACTTCGATAAGCTGAATT
Organism: Euschistus heros; assembly: GCA_003667255.2. Classification (NCBI taxonomy): domain Eukaryota; kingdom Metazoa; phylum Arthropoda; class Insecta; order Hemiptera; family Pentatomidae; genus Euschistus; species Euschistus heros. Next base: position 2,239,178 of record RCWM02000001.1, read on the forward strand.
CTTAAATAAGTCGAACAAAATCTGCAGTCGGAATTACATTACACTTAAATTTTACCTTAATGAGACGATTTCAGATAAAAAACGTGAAAAATTGTGGCGAAAATAAGTAGAACTGAATATAGGGTTCAAAAGAGAGAACTTCTAGTACCACCTCTATGAAACGAACTATTAGAAGTCATTGCCTCTATAACTCGAACTCAAATTAAAAGAATTTCATATGTAATTTGTTTTCCTGTTTTCTGTCATTGTTTGTCTCTTCAGTTTATAATTACACCAGTCACTTATAATTAGTCATTCACTGGAGTGGTTTTACAGTGGCTATTGGAAATTCTTTCAATTAACGAAAAGTTAAAATTGATTTGAAAAGTGCAGAAAGGAGAAAGAAGTAGGTCGTTTGTTGCTAGTGAATTCCGAATTCCGCGTAGTTCTCTTTCAACCGTCCTAAAGAATAAAGAAAAGATCGCCACTGGTGGAAGGCGATGTCTACTTTTAGGCACCCTCAGAAAAAAGGGTAATTCAGTTGAAAGTTATATGATAAATTGGTACCGGGTATTTAATTTTCTGTATCAATGATGTTATATGTATGTACAAACAACATACACATACCCATTAATGAAAAATATACGTAATGATTTCAACTCCCATATTGTGTTCAGTTTTTCCAATTACATGAAGGTAAGTGGAATGATAACCTCGATAAGTCTTTGTTCAGTAACTGGAACTATTTTTCAGGGTAGCTTGAAGATTGAAAATTGACTATATAAACAAAAATACACTCACCACTAAAAAGTGAAAAATAAAAATAATTTTTAGAGAAAAAAACAAAACCGACTTCAAGATTAAACCTACATACACAAACTTAACTAAAAAATAAAAAATAATATTTTGATTGCTTCAAAACAAAAACCATTAAATAAAAATCAATGAAATTATCGATACTTATATACCTATTCACAATTTATGATCAGTTATTTTTGGAGTCGGTGCCAACCAAAACAAACAGAATTTGAAAAGAAATTGTAATCGTAAAGATCCTCCCACTGTTTTATCACCGCCACACCGCTGTCTCCGGCCATTCGGAAGTTTATTGTAAAGGCAGCATTAAACTGCCCTTCTTCTGGCACCGACTCCAGAGATAACTGATCATAAATTGTGAATAGGTATATAAGTATCGATAATTTCATTGATTTTCATTTAATGGTTTTTGTTTTGAAGCAATCAAAATATTATTTTTTATTTTTTAGTTAAGTTTGTGTATGTAGGTTTAATCTTGAAGTCGGTTTTGTTTTTTTCTCAAAAAATTATTTTTATAACATCCAAATTTTATACCGTTATCATTTTTGTATTTACAGAAAGCCTCAAGAACTTTGTAACCAGATTTTTTAGCTGTAATGGAATACAAATTTAAGATGTTTTCTGGGCCAATTTTTATCTTAGTCAAACTTGTTTATTATCTTATTAAGGTTTGATTTTGATACCTTTTAATTAAAAAAAGTTTATATTGCAATGACCTATTAACAAGGTTTATTTCTTAATTTATTTACATCTATTCCCATATATATATTGTTTTATATTACATTAAAGTTTTTTTTTAATTTAAGAGGTATTATTAAATACCACTTCATTATGAAATATTAAAAAAAAAAAACATTAAAATAAATCAGAAAATAATTTAAATGGATTGGCTACCTGTGTTGGATTTATAGTGAAACGAGCATCATGCATCAGATTACTACTGTCATTCTAAAAACATGAAAATTACAAATTAATATTTCTTATCTTTTACCTATTTGGACTAATATTGTATATGTTGTTAAATTGTTTAACATAAAAACAAATTTGTTAAATGGTATTGGAAAGTCAGGATCATACAAAAAAGTAATTCAATATTTCTGATCCTATGATGTATTAGATGATAAGGAGATTAATAATATAAGAAGTTTTATAGCAAAACTGTCTCCTGTTATAAATATTTATTGGTAGATATCCATAAATTTTACAACTGGGCCACGTTTCTAGGCTTATGAATCATTTTATAGTCCTAGAATATAGATAATGAATAACAAAAACCTATATTCCAACAACTAAAACACTATAATTATACTTTATATAAATACACATTAGTATTATTTTAAACATACTTCCATTGTCTAAAAATATTTCATCGTATGTTAAATGCATTATTTCTGAATAACATAAAATTGGTTGCAAAATTGTTACATGTATAGTAAATTTTCTTAAATTAATCAAGCACATTAATTTTAAGGTTTGTTGTTTGCTTGTTGTTATTAGGTTTAATGTCCTTATGTACTCCAACTAGGGCAGGAAGGACAGGTTATCCTACAGGTTACCAAACTATTTTAGCCAGGGTGGGAAGGTCAAGATTCATTTCCTGAGTGCACCACGAAATAAATTTTAACCCACCCAAGGGGAATTCGAACATACAACCTTTAGTATCAAGCACGCTGAGACCCCCATCCAACTCGCTTGGCCATCGAATCCCCATTTTAAGGTTTGTTAACAATAACAATAAAACTGATATATACATTTATATTAAATGCATAAAGCGCTAATAAAAAATTATATTAGTGTATATTTATATTAAGTATAGTTATTATGTTTTAGGTCTACAGTTTTTATTATTGATACAGTAATACAGTTTTTTGTTATTGATTATCTATTTTAGTGATTGAGAATATGGCATAAGCCAAGAATCGTTGCACAGTTGTAAAATTTTTTAATATATTTTTAAATTCAGGAGAAAGATTTCCTTTTAAATTTCTTATTTCTAATTTATCTGTCTTCATTAATATTGCATTATTCTTTACCATTGTAGAAGTATTTGGTACTAAAATGATATACAGTTAAATAGCATATGGATCATACTTGGGATACTTGGGATCGTACTAGTAAAAATAAAATCGACTACTCAATATTTCTAATAATTAATCCATTTTGACTAATGTATTATTGTTTACCATATTGGAAGTGTTAGGTTGATTTCTTGATAAAAAGCTTCTTTGCTCATAGTTTTCATTAAAAATAAAATGATATATTGTTAAATAGCATATGTGACTTAGAATCATACTAGTAAAAATAAAAACTACAATTCGATATTTCCAATAACTAATACATTTTGACTAATGTATAATTGTTTACCACAGTGGAAGTGTTTGGTTGATTTCTTGATAAAAAGCTTCTTTGCTCAAAGTTTTCCTTAAAAATAAAATGATATATAGTTAAATAGCATATGTGGCTTAGGATCATACTAGTAAAAATAAAAACTACAATTCGATATTTCCAATAACTAATACATTTTGACTAATGTGTAATTGTTTACCACAGTGGAAGTGTTTGGTTGATTTCTTGATAAAAAGCTTCTTTGCTCATAGTTTTCCTTAAAAATAAAATGATATATAGTTAAATAGCATATGTGGCTTAGGATCATACTAGTAAAAATAAAAACTACAATTCGATATTTCCAATAACTAATACATTTTGACTAATGTATAATTGTTTACCATAGTGGAAGTAGATGGCTGATTTCTCAAGAGCATGCTTCTTTGCTCATGGTTTTCCTTAAAAATAAAATGATATATAGTTAAATAGCATATGTGGCTTAGGATCATACTAGTAAAAATAAAAACTACAATTAGATATTTCCAATAACTAATACATTTTGACTAATGTATAATTGCTTACCATAGTCGAAGTAGATGGCTGATTTCTCAAGAGCATGCTTCTTTGCTCATGGTTTCCCTTAAAAATAAAATTATATATAGTTAAATAGCATATGTCACTTGGAATCATACTGATAAAAAAGAAAACTACGGTTGGATATTTCTAATAAATAATACATTTTGACTAATGCATTATTGTTTACCATATAAGGAGTAGTAGGTTGATTTCTTGATAAAAAGCTTCTTTGCAAATAGCTTTCCTTAAAAATAAAATGATATATAGTTAAATAACATTTGTGACTTAGGATCATACTAGTAAAAATAAAAATTACAATTAGATATTTCCAATAACTAATACATTTTGACTAATGTATAATTGTTTACCGTAGTGGAAGTAGATGGCTGATTTCTCAAGAGCATGCTTCTTTGCTCATGGTTTCCCTTAAAGATAAAATGATGTATAGTTAAATAGGATATGTGACTTAGGATCATACTAATAAAAATGAAAACTACGATTTGATATTTCTCATAATTAATCCATTTTGACTAATATATAATTGTTTACCATGGAGGAAGTATTTGGTTGATTTCTTGATAAAAAACTTCTTTGCTCATAGTTTTCCTAAAAAATAAAATGATATATAGTTAAATAACATATGTGACTTAGGATCATACTAGTAAAAATAAAAACTACAATTTGATATTTCCAATAACTAATACATTTTGACTAATGTATAATTGTTTACCATAGTGGAAGTAGATGGCTGATTTCTCAAGAGCATGCTTCTTTGCTCATAGTTTTCCTGAAAAATAAAATGATATATAGTTAAATAACATATGTGACTTAGGATCATACTAGTAAAAATAAAAACTACAATTTGATATTTCCAATAACTAATACATTTTGACTAATGTATAATTGTTTACCATAGTGGAAGTAGATGGCTGATTTCTCAAGAGCATGCTTCTTTGCTCATGGTTTCCCTTAAAGATAAAATGATGTATAGTTAAATAGGATTTGTGACTTAGGATCATACTAATGAAAATGAAAACTACGATTTGATATTTCTCATAATTATCCATTTTGACTAATATATAATTGTTTACCATAGAGGAAGTATTTGGTTGATTTCTTGATAAAAAACTTCTTTGCTCATAGTTTTCCTGAAAAATAAAATGATATATAGTTAAATAGCATATGTGACTTAGGATCATACTAATAAAAATGAAAACTACGGTTTGATATTTCTCATAATTAATCCATTTTGATTAATATATAATTGTTTACCATGGAGGAAGTATTTGGTTGATTTCTTGATAAAAAGTTTCTTTGGTCATAGTTTTCCTTAAAAATAAAATGATATATAGTTAAATAGCATATGTGACTTAGGATCACACTAATAAAAATGAAAACTATTGTTTGATATTTCTAATATATTAATTCATTTTGGCTAATATATAATTGTTTACCATAGAGGAAGTATTTGGTTGATTTCTTGATAAAAAACTTCTTTGCTCATAGTTTTCCTGAAAAATAAAATGATATATAGTTAAATAGCATATGTGACTTAGGATCATACTAATAAAAATGAAAACTACAATTTGATATTTCCAATAATTAATCTATTTTGGCTAATGTATAATTGTTTACCATAGAGGTACTATTTAGTTGATTTCTTGATAAAAAGTTTCTTTGGTCATAGTTTTCCTTAAAAATAAAATGATATATAGTTAAATAGCATATGTGACTTAGAATCACACTAATAAAAATGAAAACTATTGTTTGATATTTCAAATATTTAATTCATTTTGGCTAATATATAATTGTTTACCATAGAGGAAGTATTTGGTTGATTTCTTGATAAAAAACTTCTTTGCTCATAGTTTTCCTGAAAAATAAAATGATATATAGTTAAATAGCATATGTGACTTAAAACCATACTAATAAAAATGAAAACTACTATTCGATATTTCCAATAACTAATACATTTTGACTAATGTATAATTGTTTACCATAGTGGAAGTATTTGGTTGATTTCTTGATAAAAAACTTCTTTGCTCATAGTTTTCCTGAAAAATAAAATGATATATAGTTATAATATATAGTTAAAATAATAGCATATGTGACTTAGGATCATACTAATAAAAATGAAAACTACAATTTGATATTTTCAATAAGTAATCCATTTAGGCTAATGTATAATTGTTTACCATGGAGGAACTATTTGGTTGACTTCTTGATAAAAAACTTCTTTGCTCATAGTTTCCCTTAAAGATAAAATGATGTATAGTTAATTAAGATATGTGACTTAGGATCATAGTAATAAAAATAAAAACTACGATTTGATATTTCTCATAATTAATCCATTTAAACTAATATATAATTGTTTACCATGGAGGAAGTATTTGGTTGATTTCTTGATAAAAAACTTCTTAGCTCATAGTTTTCCTGAAAAATAAAATGATATATAGTTCAATAGCATATGTGACTTAGGATCATACTAATAAAAATGAAAACTACGATTTGATATTTCTCATAATTAATCCATTTTGACTAATATATAATTGTTTACCATGGAGGAAGTATTTGGTTGATTTCTTGATAAAAAATTTCTTTGCTCATAGTTTTCCTGAAAAATAAAATGATATATAGTTAAATAACATATGTGACTTAGGATCATACTAGTAAAAATAAAAACTACAATTTGATATTTCCAATAACTAATACATTTTGACTAATGTATAATTGTTTACCATAGTGGAAGTAGATGGCTGATTTCTCAAGAGCATGCTTCTTTGCTCATGGTTTCCCTTAAAGATAAAATGATGTATAGTTAAATAGGATATGTGACTTAAGATCATACTAATAAAAATGAAAACTACGATTTGATATATCTCATAATTAATCCATTTTGACTAATATATAATTGTTTACCATAGAGGAAGTATTTGGTTGATTTCTTGATAAAAAACTTCTTTGCTCATAGTTTTCCTTAAAAATAAAATGATATATAGTTAAATAGCATATGTGACTTAGGATCATACTAGTAAAATTAAAAACTATGATTCGATATTTGTAATAATTAAACGATTTTGACTAATGTATTATTGTTTACCATAGAAGAAGTATTTGGTTGATATCTTAACAGCAAGCTTCTTTGCTCATGGTTTTCCTTATAAAAAAAAATGATTTACAGTTAAGTAGCATATGTGATTTAGAATCATACTAGTAAAATTAAAAAATACAATTTGATATTTCTAATTATTTATCCACTTTGACTAAAGTATTATTGTTTACCATATGGGAAGTATTTGGTTGATATCTTAACAGCAAGTTTCTTTGCTCTTGGCTTTCCTTAAAAATAAAATGAAATATAGTTAAATAGCATATGGGATTTAGAATCATACTAGTGAAATTAAAAACTACAATTCGGTATTTCTAATAATTGATCCATTGTGACTAATGTATTATTGTTTACCGTAGTGGAAGTGGTTGGCTGATTTCTTAACAACAAGCTTTTTTGCTCATAGCTTCCCTAAAAAATAAAATAATATACAGTTTAATAGCATATTTGGCTTAGAATCATACTAGTTCAAGTAGAAACTACGATTCAATATTTCTAATAATTTATTCATTTTGGCTAATGTATTATTTTTTACTATAGTGAAAGCATTTGGTTGATATCTTAACAGCAAGCTTCTTTGCTCTTGGCTTTCCTTAAAAATAAAATGATATATAGTTTAATAGCATATTTGACTTAGGATCGATTCAATATTTCTCATAATCTATTCATTTTGACTAGAGTTCTTTTATTAAAAATAAAAAAAAATAATCTTTATTATGAGGAATGTTCTTCAATTATTAGTAGATACAATTGCATGTAGAACTTTTAGTTTATACCCTAACATAAGATAAAAAATAATATATAATCAAACACCTTAAAGTAATTACAGTATGCTCAGGGAAAATAGAGAAAGAAAGCAATAAAATAAAAATAATCAGGAGTAAGTAAGAAAAGATATATAAAGAAAAATAACTATAACTATATTGACGTTGATTGGAAAATATATTTACAAATAATATGATATATATATATTATATTATATTGTTCACCATTGTGAAAGTATTTGGTTGGTTTTTTGATTCCAAGGCTGTTTGTTCATAGATTCCCTTAAATTAAAAACATTTATTGTTATAAGGTATTTGTGAAACATGATACACTTATATATTTTTTATTCTTTAAAAATATAATTCAGCGATGTTTGGAGACTATATTATGCTCATAATTATGCCAATATAACTGGTGGATATTGCTATTGGTTATCTACTACCAAACTATAACAACTCGAGACATACACAAGAGTATACAACTCTAGAGTTGTATACTAGACTTGTTATAGTTTAGTAGTAGATAAACAACAGCAATATCCACTGGTAAAATTGTCTTGATTATGATAATATAGTCTCAAAACATTGACAAAATATAGTTGTTATTTTATCGACTAATATATATATAACAAAATTCTATTTTGTCGACTTTCTGAAAATATTTACACTAGTCCTTCATGTATAATTGGGTATTATGTCTTATGTAACATTAGACCTAATACCCAATTATATATGAGAATGAATTTTCTTATGAAAGTTTACCTTCTCAATGGTCTGATTCAGCTGATATTTAGTACCTTTAAATGGAATGAGTGCCTGTAATAGAGGTTAGATTAAAAATTTTGTTTAAATAAATAACATTGAAGCTTATAAAATATAAAAATATCCAGAATCACCCTTTTATAATATATTGGGCTTTCAAAATCTGAAGAATCACTACTGCTACTCTGAAAATAATAAAATTGTTTTAGATATCATTACTTGAAAAAGTTGAGTGAGTTCCTTTGAATGTAATAAATACTTTTAATTGTAGTAAACATAAATGTTGTCTTTAAATAAATATTGTAACATAAAATTATTCAATCTTGGAAAATATTTATAAATGATACTAAAACATTTAATATATAGATATATCTCGAATCACCTCACTAGAGCTACAACTTTCGTAGGCTGATGAATCATCACTACTGCTGTCATCCTGAAAAAAATAATAAAATTGATATGTCTTTTATCATTTGTAAAATTATTAAAATATTAACTTAATAGATTCTATTTAACTGAAGCGTTTGTGCCAGTTGAGCTTGGCAAATATTCATCCAGTAATTAAGTTAAGATATCAAAAGAATTTCGACTTTTTTTTTTTTTTAGTTTATGAAGTTTAGATCATATTAAAAGCCGACTTCAAGTTCATCCCAAAATAAGGTAAAATAAACATATACGTTTGGGCCCCATCACTACAGGAATGTTATAACAGTATTTTTTTTTTAACATGTATTCATTGATTTCTTAAACATTTTTAGCCATAAATCATGTATAAATATTTATTCAAAAACTTTTTTAACTACTACATAGTACTTAGCAGATAATTTCTGCAAATTTTTCCTGCGACCAAAGTTAAATCTAATCAACATGTTGCTACTTACATTAAAAATTTCCTCCTCTAGCCTTAAGAGGACTTCATCATAATCTTTGAAAAAAAAAAAAAAAAAAAAAAAAAAAAAAAAAAAGAAAGAAAGTCCATCTGTATTTCTAATTTCTATTTATTAGTTAGTAATTATTTTAATTATATCAAATGCTCACGTCACTGGTGGCTGATCTACTTGTTGAGTCAGATAAGGACCGAGGACTAACAGAGGTAGACTGAAATATTGCTGTAGGAAGTTCATTAGATTCTATTTCCTTTGCATCATCACTTCTGTTATTATTTGTGCAGAACTAGAAATATAATTATATATTTTAAAGTAATTTTTAATTTAAGTCAATAAGATGTACATTCTTTTTTTACAGCAATTACTCTAGTTGGATCTTGATTTATGATAAAAATTATCATAATATCCAACATGTGTGTGTATATATATATATATATATATATATATATATATATATATATATATATATATATATATATATATATATATATATATATATCCACAACTCTTTTATGTATAATCGGGTAATAAGTCATATGTACACCTTATTTTAAACAATATTTGCTTTCTTAATTTTTGTTATATTGACGTGTGTGTGTGTGTGTGTGTGTGTGTGTGTGTGTGTGTGTGTGTGTGTGTGTGTGTGTGTGTGTGTGTGTGTGTGTGTGTGTGTGTGTGTGTGTGTGTGTGTGTGTATTCTTTTATTATTAATAATTAAATCAGCTTGAAAAATTGACTAATTTATCACATTGAAATGAAATGAAAAATAAACTTTATTCTGGGGCAGACTGTCCCCTAAGAATAATTAAAGTGGACAATAAAAGGTACAATTGTCTGGCTGAGATTAGTTACATATCACCACATCAGTATTACAAATTAAATTATGAGAAAAAAAAGAAGAGAGAAGAAACAAAAAAAAATTTAATTAAAATTAAGTAAAAAAAACATTCACCAGTAAAAATTTTAACATATTTATGTAAATTTACATATTATTTACATTTTTTTAGAAGATTGAAGATCGAGGAGATGGATAAATAAAAGAAGTTAAGGAAGAGGCTTTGCGAATATGGACTAGTAAGAAATTCCAAAAAAAGCTGGCACCAATGACGAAGGATTTTTCAAAAGAGACAGTTCTATGTGAGGGGGTATATAGGTTGGAAGGTAGGGATCTTGTTTTCAGGTAGTCAATGGAGTAATGTAGAGTAAGTAGGTCTAGAATATAGGAAGGTTTATTGGTTTTTAATGACTGGAATAGGAAAGTGCCGAGGAAGTATTGCCATCGAAAATCAGGGGAAAGCTACCCTAGCTCATTGTACCGTCAAGATACATGAGACCGTCTGTCGACCCCAAAGATGAATATTATGAAGCGATTCATTAGTCTCCTTAGTCTCATCTCTAGCTCAACAGGCAGCCCCCCATACACCAAGCACCTGTAATCAAAGTGGGGAAAAATGAGAGAGGATACCAAAAATTGGTGGGTACTTCGGGGAAAGGAATCACGATATCTTTGGAGCTGTTTGAGGATCATGATGGATTTTCTGGTAATTTGGTAAATGTGGTTATTCCAGGATCAGTGTTGATCAAAGGAGATTCTGAAGTTTTTAATGGAATTTGAAATTTGAAATTTCAAACATTTTGCAGTTATTATGAAATTATGGCCTACCATTTATATCTTGTATTTGTATCTTCAATGGGTTGAAAATTATTTTTGTTTTGTTTCAAGGCCCCTGATTTTATTATTGGCATCATATTTTGTTTTCCTTTTATTTACCTAATTGGAATAAGTAATTCAGATGACTCCAATTCCTCACAGTCTGATTTATTTTATTTTATTTTTTTTTTTCAGAAACTGATTTTGGTATTAGTATTATACTAATATTCCACCTCATACATAATATTTAATTGTTTTTTTTTTTTTTTTTTTTTTTTTTTTTATCAACTTGTAAGTTATGTTTAATATAAAATATGAAATTTGGGTGATATTAAAAAAATATTAGAAAAAGATTGTTCTGAAGCAGAAGTCACATGGAAATAAGTTGCAGATGAAAGGGGGAATAAAAATTCTGATTAACATTAATTCTAGAATCGAAAAGTAAGAAACTAATTTAGGTTTGGGTAAGATTTTCAGTGGCAAAAGAAATTGTGGATTAGAAATGGAAAAATATCCAAAATTATATTATTTTTGTTAGGTACAGAACGATTTTTATTTATAGCCACCTCAGTGATGTTTTGACTTTTCTCTTCCTGTTGTTTAGTGTCATCTTCAGTTTTCTTATATTCCTGTTCAGGGGAAGAATTTACATTACCAATTTCATTGCAATCATTCTTTTCCTGAGTATAGAAACAGATATTAAGTTTTTCTAAAATATAAAAACTTAATTGAAATAGGTTTCAGAATATAATGTACAAAATTTAATTTATAAACATTTAAGAAAGAATACTTTTAGAGACCTGAGTAATCTCTTGAGGTTTAAGCAAATGTTGTTCTGTATTCCCACAATTTTTCTTCTCTGTCTCAATGGGCGCATCTATATTGTTGGATTGATGGCAATGTATCCTTTTCTAATAAGGAACAAAGAGAATCGATAAAAATAGGTTTTAGAATTATATGGCAGTGAACCAGTTAAATTATCTTCTAATTTATTTAATCCAATCAAAGTTTTTTATACAAAATATTATTCATATGCATTCAAGGATTTGTCCTTTTAATTACCTCAGCAACATCTTGATGTTTGACATCCTGTTTTTCTGTATCATCTTTCAGTTTCTTCTCTTCTTTATCAATGGATGCAGTCATATTATCACATTCCTTATGATCAATCTTTTCCTAAATATAGAAACATAAACACAGTGTTTGTAGAACAACATAACTATATTTACTTCAGTTATTATTGATAGACATGAGATAATATTGTTTTCCGATTATCAAGAAACTCGCTACCAGCAAAACATCTTAATTTATTAACATAAGTTTTATAAGATTTAGAAAAAAAATATATAAAAAGCAATCAGTTAAAATATCCACTTAATTATCTTAACAATGCTAAACAATCATGTATATATACAATTAATGATCTGTTTTTACAGGACTTAAATGACAAGAAACTGCACATTGTTTTTGACTACTCAAATATTTACTCGACAAATGATCAAAGCTTCCAACTAATTATGTAAAGACTGGTTTATACAACAGTAATTTGGCCCTAAAATTATAATAAAATTACTAAAATCCTCAATGCTTCTTATTTTGACAAAAATAAACTTATACATAGTGATCCCAATGTCCTATTTGTTTAAGAAATATCCCAAACCAGATATCTATCCTTCCATAATAAGCTTCAAATCCACTCGTTTCCCAACTTAGTTCCCACTTTATTCCCAATGTTCATCCTAGGCATTTGAAAATAAGATGACAAGTTTTCTTCTAATGTAAATTTTATTGAAGTGTTTCTAATTGCGTAGTTTTCTTTTAAGTTATTGTAATATTTCCCCCACAAATTTACTTGATTTATATTATGAATTCCATAGAAAAAATATTTATCCTTTGGCCTTATCATATATTAACCATTAAGACTTGAGTGTCAAGACAATGCACAACAAGAGATCCTGGACATTGTAACTCTTACTGTGATTATTAAGCAGGAATTATCAATCATGGTGAATGGCAAGAGACTCTAATGAATATAAAGCCTCTGCAAAAACATTAAAATACAATAAAATTAGTGTTGATCATCAGCCTATGAATTTGAACCAAAAGCAACATTTCGGTATTTTGGTGTACACAATTAGAAAGGAACTAGAAATTATTTAATTTTAAACTATTAATTCGAATAGTTTTAATTTTAATTCTATGTTTATCAAATGCTTTTTAATAATTTTATTTTTCTAAATTCCTTATTTTAATTATTTATTTTTTCTAAATTACTTTTCAATTATTTTATTTTTCTAAATTCCTTTTTAATTATTTTATTTTTTATAAGTATATTGCCAAATTAATAAAAATGTGTATACATTTATTTATTATGGGAATAATATATTCTTGTTGATACCTGAATGTCTTGGCGATTCAGCTTAGGTGGTCCCGTTTCCTTATTTTGGTCCATTTTGTCGTCCTGATAATTTCTATTATCAGATTGTGGATCATTACCGCCAGGAAGAGTATTTTCCTGAATTTGAAAATGTGTAAATGTCAAAGATTTTTTGGAACTTGTCTGTTTTAATATCCGTTGACACCAGCGCTCAGGTGTCACTTACCTCAACTATTTCCCTACTGTTATCATAACCTTTACCTAGGTGTTTTGTATTGTTATTGTGTTATTTCAATATGACGTAGAATTCGAAGAAGATTTTTCGCACGGTTACTGATGAAAAATCAGCTATCCTATTTCTTCGGGAGCGGAATGTTATTCCGAAGAAAATGTCTTGTGCAAACGGGCATAATATGAAGATTCAATTCGGGGTACAAATAGATGGAAATGCCATTCTAAAGGATGCAACAAGAGCCTGGGTGTTGGAGTGAATCGTTCTTCTATACTAGTTGAGGTAAGTGACACCTGAGCGCTGGTGTCAACGGAAATTAAAACAAGTACCGATTTTTTTCATAAAATTTTGAGTACAATAAAAATATACAATTATAAGTGAATACCAGATTTTTTTTCAGTTGCATCCTTTGTTACCTTGCCCCAAATATAAAGAAGCATTTACGAAAATTTCAATTATTAAAAGTAAAATAATAATAATACATGGCGATATGTCGGAGGCTGCTGAGCACTGCTGGTCTGGGAGAGAAGAATATTAAGAAGGATCTTTGGTGCTGTGAGAGAGGAGCACAGGTGGCGGATAAGAAGCAACGCCGAGATCGCACTATTGTGTGGTGAGCCTGATATAACTCTGTGCTATCAAGAAGGGCAGGCTTAGATGGTTGGAACATGTCGAAAGAATGGAGCCCAACAGGCTGCCAAAAATAATGTTTAATGGTACACCAGGAGGAAAGAGGAAGAGAGGCAGACCCAGGCGCAGATGGATGGATGACCTGGAGGAGGATTTGCGGAGGCTGGGGATACGGAATTGGAGGAGCCTGACGAGGGACCGAGAGGAGTGGAGAGGGATGGTGGCAGAGACCCAGGTCCTGCAAGGACTGTAGCGCCCAAGAACAAACAAACAAACAAACAAAATAAAGTAAAATCTATTGCTGCTAGTTTTATTTGCAAAAAAAAAAATAAAAAAAATAATAACCATTGGAAGATTTTATTTTATGAAATTGCATTGGGAATTTTCTGACTATATATATTGTTTTTAATTTTTAAAAGCAATTTTAAATGTTTCTTATTATTTCTGTATATATTGATCAACCACTAAAAATGTTGCAAAATATTGATTAATGCGTTTATTTTATGTATACAATTATTTTCTTTTCCATCCCCTCGTTCTGGATTGGCATGATCCATGAGGGATAGTCAGTTATAAAAAAACACTTCCAACCTGAATAACCTTGGGAAGCATTATAAAGAGGATTAGACATTTTATTAATTAAATTAATAATTTATAAACAATTAAAATATTGGTTTTAATAAATCAAATGGAGTTAAAATGTATACATATATAACGCTTTTAAATTGTTTCTCAAGACGTTTTTATTTCTAAACTACTCATCATGTCTGAAAATTTTCTGGAAATAGTTTTATGTATCCGGACATTCCCCCCATACAGGTGAGATTCGTGTATTTTATATTTCTTCAACACTTTTACCATTGTCGAATAGTTTGATGATTGACTGTTAAAATGCTAGATTACATTAAATATTTTAAGCTTATACAAACATTGTCTAATTTTGTGTGTAGAAGGAGACTTTTTACTTTTATGACATATACTAAATAGAGAGGTTAAACAATGTAGAACAGAAAATATATATGGTAATAAATTTAAACATTTAAAATATATAATAGTATATATATATTTTTTAACAATTATATATATATTTTTTTTTAGCTTGTTTATGATATCATTTAATTGCCTCTATCCTCTGTATTTTATTTTATGAATTAAAAATTTATTTATATTAACTGAAAATTACTAATTTTAATGTATTGTTTTTTATTGTGTTAATTGCATGAAAAGTTCGGATGCAAATACCAATTTACGTTTTATTAAAGTTTGTTTTTTTACAGGTTTTGAGGATATTATTGTATGTTTTAATGGTTTCCACTGCACGAAAATCCGGTCTTTACTTATAACTATTTATAGTTGTATATACCTGGACATCTTGCCGTTCCAGTTTAGGTGGCTCTAACTCATTTTCTTTTCCCTTTTTTTCTTTGATGTTTCCATTATCATTATTTGCTTTAGAAGAAGATTCTCGGTCCTGCGATTGAAGACGGGTTTTCTTAAAAAAACATTGTGATCCAAATTAATAAAATTCATAAAAAAAAAAAAAAAAAAAAAAAATCATATGAGTATTTAAGAAACAAAATGTAACCATTCTATGGATAATGAAAGATTTTGTGTTGAAGCATCTATTTGAAAGCAATGGAGTAACCATTTAAAAGTCTAAAGGATTCTTACAAACCCTGACTTATAGCATATCACACTCATTGAATAATCATTTCATACATAAGGCGTCAGTCCTAACATAATAACAAACCAAACAATTTTAACAAAATTAATAATAATGTAATGATACTAATAAAATATTAATGAAAATGATAAATAAAAATAATTAATAATGTGTAAATAAAAAGTTATTTTTCAATAACATAAAGGTTATTTTAAATTTTTTGCAAATATTATATTAGTTATCAAAAAAAAAAAAAAAAAAAAAAAAAAAAAAATAGTTTTTTAAAATGTTGCATTTACAGTTTTTTTTTTTTTTTTTTTTTTTTTTTTTTTTTTTTTTGTATTTTTAAAATCAATACCTTTCCATATTTTTTGCCTGACCGATGTTCCCTCACATCTTCCTCAAGCTTGTCCAAACAGTTTCGCTAAAATCAAGAATCAGTTTCTTAATGATTTTTCATAAAAGTATATTGCGACTTAGTAATAAACTTTCAATTTTAGTTACCTTCTGGGCACGATTTTTTATTCGTTTCTTATCCATCTAAATAATACAACAAAGATTTATAAATATAAATTATTTATTAAACAAAACATTTATCATGTTTAAAAAAAAAAATGGTTTGTAGCATTTAATTTTTTTTTTTTTTTTACTGCTTTCGTAATTTCACAAAAATATTATCATCTATGCAATATTCTATATGCTTACTTTCAAAGCCTTTTTATTTTTATTGTCAGGTCGACTTTCTGGATTATCATCCTCAAGCTTTTCCGAACAGTTTCGCTAAAATTAAAAATTAGTTTAAATATAATTTTTCATAAAAGTATATTGCGACTTAGTAATAAACATTCAATTTTAGTTACCTCCTGGGCACGATCTTTTAGTTGTTTCTTATCCTTCTAAATAATACAACAAGGATTTATAAATACAATTTATTTATAAAACAAAACATTTATAAATTAAAAGTAATTATTTAATGAAATAAAGATAATTTTAAAATTAAAAAAAAAAATAATATACTGGCTATAATGTAAATAAAATAAAAAATAAAAATAAAAAAAAGTAATTTAAATGTAATAACTACATGATTATTTTTTTATGTTTAAAAAAAAATAAAAATCTTTTTGTAGCATTTAATTTTTTTTTTTTTTTTTTTTACTGCTTTCGTATTTTCACAAAAATATTATCATCTATGCAACATTCTATATGCTTACTTTTAAAGCCTTTTTATTTTGATTGTCAGGTCGATTTTCTGATGTATCATCCTCAAGCTTTTCCGAACCGTTTCGCTAAAATTAAAAATTAGTTTAAATATAATTTTTCATAAAAGTATATTGCGACTTAGTAATAAACATTCAATTTTAGTTACCTCCTGGGCACGATCTTTTAGTTGTTTCTTATCCTTCTAAATAATACAACAAAGATTTATAAATATAATTTATTTATAAAACAAAACATTTATAAATTAAAAGTAATTATTTAATGAAATAAAGATAATTTTAAAATTAAAAAAAAAATAATATACTGGGTATAATTCAAATAAAATAAAAAAATAAAATAAAAAAAGTAATTTAAATGTAATAACTAGATGATTATTTTTTTTATGTTTAAAAAAAATAAAAATCTTTTTGTAGCATTTAATTTTTTTTTTACTGCTTTCGTATTTTCACAAAAATATCATCAGCTATGCAATATTCTATATGTTTACTTTTAAAGCCTTTTTATTTTGATTTTCAGGTCGATTTTCTCGTGTACCATCCTCAAGCTTTTCCGAACAGTAAAGCTAAAATTAAAAATTAGTTTAAAAATAATTTTTCATAAAAGTATACAGCGAATTAGTAATAAACTATCAATTTTAGTTACCTCCTGGGCACGATCTTTTAGTTGTTTCTTATCCTTCTAAATAATGCAACAAAGATTTATAAATATAATTTATTTATAAAACAAAACATTTATAAATTAAAAGTAATTATTTAATGAAATAAAGATAATTTTAAAATAATATACTGGCTATAATGTAAATAAAATAAAAAATAAAATAAAAAAAGTAATTTAAATGTTATAACCAGATGATTATTTTTTTTATGTTTAAAAAAAAAATAAAAATCTTTTTGTAGCATTTAATTTTTTTTTTACTGCTTTCGTATTTTCACAAAAATATTATCATCTATGCAATATTCTATATGCTTACTTTTAAAGCCTTTTTATTTTGATTGTCAGGTCGATTTTCTGATGTATCATCCTCAAGCTTTTCCGAACAGTAAAGCTAAAATTAAGAATTAGTTTGAAAATAATTTTTCATAAAAGTATACAGCAAATTAGTAATTAACTATCAATTTTAGTTACCTCCTGGGCACGATCTTTTAGTTGTTTCTTATCCTTCTAAATAATGCAACAAAGATTTATAAATATAATTTATTTATAAAACAAAACATTTATAAATTAAAAGTAATTATTTAATGAAATAAAGATAATTTTAAAATAATATACTGGCTATAATGTAAATAAAATAAAAAATAAAATAAAAAAAGTAATTTAAATGTTATAACCAGATGATTATTTTTTTATGTTTAAAAACAATAAAAATCTTTTTGTAGCATTTAATTTTTTTTTTTACTGCATTCGTATTTTCACAAAAATATCATCAGCTATGCAATATTCTATATGTTTACTTTTAAAGCCTTTTTATTTTGATTTTCAGGTCGATTTTCTGGTGTATCATCCTCAAGCTTTTCCGAACAGTAAAGCTAAAATTAATAATTAGTTTAAAAATAATTTTTCATAAAAGTATACAGCGAATTAGTAATTAACTATAAATTTTAGTTACCTCCTGGGCACGATCTTTTAGTTGTTTCTTATCCTTCTAAATAATGCAACAAAGATTTATAAATATAATTTATTTATAAAACAAAACATTTATAAATTAAAAGTAATTATTTAATGAAATAAAGATAATTTAAAAATAATATACTGGCTATAATGTGAATAAAATAGAATAAAAAAAATAAAAAAAGTAATTTAAATGTAATAACTACATGATTATTTTTTTATGTTAAAAAAAAATCTATGTAATATTCTATATGCTTACTTTTAAAGCCTTTTTATTTTTATTGTCAGGTCGACTTTCTGGATCATCATCCTCAAACTTTTCCGAACAGTAAAGCTAAAATTAAGAATTAGTTTAAAAATAATTTTTCATAAAAATATATTGATACTTGGTAATTAACTTTTGATTTTAATTACATCCACAAAGCGATCTTTTGGTTGTTCTTTGTCCATCTAAAATAAAACAACAAAGTTTTATAAACATTTATTTATAAAACAAAAATGTACAAATTATATGAAATTCTTACTCAAATTTAAGATAATGTTCAAGTTTTAGCAAATATATGCTGCAAAAGTGTGACTTTAAACGTAATATATTCATAATTGTTTTGTTTTTTTATATTTAAAATTTTTTTACACCTGAAATAAATAATTAAAACCAGAGAATAGGGTAAAATAATAAGGGATTGGTTGGAAAGAGGGAGAGAATACCCAATGGTGCGTCATTCTAACGTATTGTTGGAGTAGATCTCTCATCCAACACCTATTCCGTCCGTCATTATGCATGAGGGAAGCTTCGTTTCCCTTATAAGGTTAGTCCTTTTAACCCGTTATCGTTAGTTTTAACAATTTAGGATTCCTATCTCAGGGAAAACGTTTCCAAATTATATCACAATTTTTCCTATTCATCCCTCTGTATCCGATTTAACGGTGTACCTCAAGGAAGTATCTTGGGTCCAATGCTCTCGACGGTTTATATAGCTGAAATTAAACTCTACGCTTCTGCCTTACTCACCATATATGCTGATGACCCATTCTATCAGTATATAGTGATCCATTGATTGAATCCCGACCATATTAATCTCATATAGCAAACCTTCAAAGGTGTATTAAAACTTAAATATTTAAAAAAAAAAATACCATTACATCACCTTTACCCTTCGTCGTAAACTTTCTGTTCTGTATACATTAATGACATTGGAACACTTTAAACGTTTACTACTTTAACAATACCTGAAAAACGCTCTACAAAGCCTATAAACTACAAACCACTTATTTATATGACTATAATCAGAACTATTTGGTCACGCGTGGTTGATGCTTGCCGCTCTATTTTACCATTCAGATAATCCTCCATATTGCTTACTATGCCACAGATAAACTTATCCAAAAATACGTTATCTTAATGATCGAGACGTTGCTGATTTGGCCCAAACTAGTTACTCCCATTTTCATAATAAACTAATTAAAGGCTCAAATTCAATCGTCTCCTAACTTGTTTTCCATCCCTTTCCCGATAACCAGAATCGAGCGAGAAGCAAGTTGGAAGACTAGTGGATTCGAGTGGGTATGTAGCCAAGGAAGGATAGGTACCTTGTTTGGGCCAAATCTGCAACATATGGAACGTTAAGATCTTCAACCGACTTCAAAAAAGAGGAGGTTCTCAACTCGTCTGTATTTTTTTTTTTTTTTTTTTTTTTTTTTTTTTTTTTTTTGTGTGTGTATGTTCCGCGATTACTCCGTCAATTCTGGATCAATTTTGATGATTCTTTTTTAGATCGGTAGGGCATACTTCAGAGGTGGTCCCATAAAAAATATTTGAAATCAACGAGCACTTTTTAAGAAAAATCAAAATAACAGTTTAATAAAATCACTTATTAACTGTTTTTTTTTTATTTTTCTTAAAAAGTGCTGTATTGATTTCAAAATATTTTTTATGGACTACTTCTAAATATGCCCTACCGATCTAAAAAAGAATCATCAAAATTGATTCAGAATTGACGGAGTAATCGCGTAACATACAAAAAAAAAAAAAAAAAAAAAAAAAAAAAAAAAAAAAAAACAGATGAGTTGATTGAGAACCTCCGTCAATTCTTAATCAATTTTGATGATTCTTTTTTAGGCCAGTAGGGCATACTTCAGAGGTAGTCCCATAAAAAATATTTTGAAATTAATGCAGCACTTTTTAAAAAAAAAAAAAAAAAACAGTTAATAAAAATCACTGTTTTATAACCTTACATTTTAAACATATTTATGATTATGAAGCAATTTCAATTATCAATTTCAATTATACAGACAACTCTCGATCGATGTGTCAAACTTCGATAAGTCGAACAAAATCTATGTACTAAGTACATTACTGGTAAATTTCACTTCAATAAATCTATTCCAGGCAAAGTAAGTTGAACTGAAAATAGGGGCCAAAAGACGGAAAAAAAATACACTCACCACTAAAAAGTGAAAAATGAAAATAATTTTTAGAAAAAAAACAAAACCGACTTCAAGATTAAACCTACATATATAGAACTAAAAAGTAAAAAATAATATTTTAGTTGCTTCGAAACAAAGAGAATTAAATGACAATCAACGAAATTATCGATAATTATATAACTAATCGCAATTTATGATCAGTTATTTTTGGAGTCGGTGCCAGCAAAGGAGGGCACTTCAATCCTGCATTTGCAACAAACTTTTGAATGGCACGAGACAGCGTGTGGCGGTGATGAAACAGTGAGGGATCTTTACAATTACCTATTCTTTTTTCTTTTTTATCGGATTCTGTTTGTTTTTGTTGGCACCGACTCCAAAAATAACTGATCATAAATTGTGAATAGGTATATAAGTATCGATAATTTCGTTGATTGTCATTTAATTCTCTTTGTTTCGAAGCAACAAAAATATTATTTTTTACTTTTTAGTTCTATATATGTAGGTTTAATCTTGAAGTCGGTTTTTTTTTTTTTTTCTAAAAATTATTTTCATTATGGATAAGTTTGTTACATTATTAGGAGCATTCAGGAATGTAGAATTTAGATTAATAAGTTCATGAATCAGCGTTTAACTTTTTGTCATGGCCTGTATGCCTCATGGAAATGTAACAAAAACTTAGTCTGACTAGACTAGTCACAGACACATAATCCTTTAAGAATAAAAAAAAAAAATTCTCCCTGACTAGGATAAACAGCAGATCATGGACATGCTCATGTATAATCAACTGATTCTCCTAATTTACATTTTAGAATTAAAAGGATCAAATTAATTAAATTAACAATTACCGTTTGTTGGAAGTAAACAAATGTGAGAGAAAATAGTAGTTTCATACATTACTTTTATTTTTCGTTCAAACCAACGTAGCTCCTAAACGGTATAGTCCAGCCAATGAGAGGTGTAGAGTGCATCAAATATCCAATAATTTTTTACTTCACAGCTTTGTTAGGAGTATTTAGAAGGTAAACATACTAAAAGTCTCCGCCCCTGGGGGTGAGCTAAGGGTTTAGAGAGGGAAGAAAGTCCCAATTTTGTGTTCTTCGATTATATCTCGAAAACGGTGGACTCTAGAAAAATATGTTTCAAATAAACATTAAAGCTAATTAAATTTCCTATAAACCTAAGTATATACATATTTGTCGAAATTCCGAAATAAAAAAATTTATAAATAAAAAAAAAATTTTATCTCACTTTTTGTTAAAAATTTGCTTTAAATACCAAAAACGTATATATGAAATTAAAGTAAATTTAATGCTTTACAATTTTGATCCTGTCATTTTTTCTGAGAAACGATCGTGGAAGGTACTAGAAGCAAAAGTAACATTTGTTTTTTCTTGAAAATCACCGATTTTCAATAACGAGTATCTCGAAAACGGTTAGAATTACGTCAAATTTATAAATAACTAATTTTATAGTAAATTTAATTAGCTCTAATGTTTTATCGAAAAATATTTTTCTAGAGTCAACAGTTTTCGAGCTATAATCGAAAAAACAAAAAGAATTGAACTTCTTCCCTCCCCCCGTTGGCTCACCCTCAGGGGCGGGGACTTTTAGTGTGTTTACCTTCTATTTTCAACGAAGCTATGATGTCAAAAATTATCGCATAAAATGTGCAATTTATTCCGCACTAGCACGACTTAAATCGTGACGAACCAATTAAAAGACATAAATTAAGAAAGATAAAGTAGATGTGTATATTATACTTAAACGTGTATACGCATATGTAAATAATTCGTATTTATTTACATACATTTGGAGGACTGATGGTGTGGAAAACTGAATAACGTTTAAGGGATGATATAGAGGGAGCTTTGCTTTTTAGTGGTTGCCGGAAAGATAAAGGATTTTTCAAAGGAAGCAGCTCTATGAGGTGGGTATACAAGTTGGTCGAGTTTTTGTTTTTTTTTTAGCGGCCCTATGTCAAACTTATGTCAAAAAGTCCCAGGTGGCATTGTCGCGGTATTGGGTGTTTCGTCGGTATAAACAGTGAAGGAAAGCAGAGTTGGGCGAAATTTGATCATGAGTAAATATTTGAACACCAATTTACTGGAATCAATTACCTGGTATAATTATGATTAAAACTGGTAATTGATTTTTCAGTCAACTAAATCATTAATTGATTAAAAAATGAACTGGAAGATTTAATCATGATTGAATCAGTTTCTTGATTAAAGGAAATTAGTAGTCAAATATTTAATCATGATATAATTTTGCCTAGCTTTGGGAACATGTTATATCTTTACAAATGAATCATGGCTAGTGCAAACTTAATTAATTAAAATATTAAATTATTGAATATTAAAATTTTATAAAATGTTCCAAAATATTAATATATATATATATATATATTACTCTTGACATTATTCTCCATTTATTCATTATTGAACAATTAAATTCAGTTTCGTTAATAACTTTAACGAAATTCAGAAACATTCCAACATAGAAAAAAGTCAATAAATTTTAAATTACATATTTATCGACGTGTTTCTATGTGGATAAAATATATATATATATTTTATCGATACTGTGATTTGCGATGTTCTTCCTGAAGATGCAAAAAGTTGTTCCCAAACCATGTTAAATTTAATTGTTTGATAATTGATAATGGGACAACAATGCCTATTGTAACATATACCAATTTCCATGAATTATATACGTAACTATCAAGTAATATAATTTTTTTGTTCTGACATTGAAAAGTTGATAAGTAACCTTTCCTGTGAAAACGAGACCTTTCATGTAAAACGACCCAATGATATTTGCCTGTTTTTAATAATTTATAAATTTATTTTTTACCTATTTTTTTTAAAATTTAAATTAACCTAAACCTTCCAATTCTTCTCGTATCAAACCCCAACAATCCAAAACCCTTTGTAAAATACTCACTGCCACAAACTTATCCATCAATATCTTAATATTTAATATGTTGCTGATTTGGCCCGAACCAGATACTTATCATTTCACATCAAACTCCATAACCATTCAAATCCACTAGTATCTCAACTTGTTTTCTATGCTATTCCAGATAACCTTCCGAGGCGTCTGAAAAGAAGATGGCCTCGGAACCTTTTAATGTAGAACTTTTATTGAAGTGCTACAGATGATTAGTTCTTTACGTGTTATTGACATGCTACTGTTATCTTTTATCATATATTTACTTGTATATGTTTATATACTTGTAAATATCAATAAATAAGGATTTTTATTTGCGATTAAGTTGAAGGAGATATAATACTAATATAGTTAAGAATCAAATTTCGGCATTCTACTCAATAAAATATGTTTAACATATCCGTGTTCCTACCGTTATATAACATTTAAATTAAGAATTAATGTTTTTTGATTAAAAAAAAAAAAAAAAAAAAAAAAAAAAAAAAAAAAAAAAAAAAAAAAAAAAAAAAAAAAAAAAAAAAAAAAAAAAAAAAAAAAAGGTTATGTAACTTATTTTTCAGTAATATGGGTGATTTTCAAATTAAAGGCAACTTTTTAGCCACCAAAATTCTAAATTTAAATGTTGATAAATCTTGCTGCAAAAATTTAATACTTCCTGGAGGCTACCTGTGAGGACTTAAGGTGGTGCAGCAAAACATGATTCACTTTACTTTTTTTCTTAATTTCAGTTTATAGTTATAACGTTCTATAGTAAAAAAATTAATAAAATATGATAAAATTCTGCTTCATAACGAATATCAGCGTTTATTTAACGTTAAATTATTTTTTCATCACATAATTTAAATAATATCACATCAGTTCACTTTCAATATCAATATCACACTCAATTTCGGCCTTAACATTTGCATGGAATATAAACAAACCATGACAATGTTAAATAATAAAGGCCATGACAATTTGAAAATAAGGTTACAAATATCACCACTGAAACACCATTCATTTATTTCGCATTTTCACGGGCGTATATTATGAGGGCCGTAGCCTAGTATTAGAACGCATGAGACCCGTTACTAATAAATAATTGGTTACCTGATTTATAGTGGACATGACAATGTAGACAATGAATGTACTTACAGTCATTTGGGCTAAATCAGCAACATAACATTAAGATCTTAGTGGTCGCAAAGTGAGGAATGAGGATTTTTCAAAGGATTTTGGATTGTAAGGATTGGATACGAGATGAGTTGGATGGTTTAGTGCAGCCCCAAAGCTCAACTCCGTACGTCCAAATAGGTCTTACACAGCCATGTTAATGAGTCTTTTGTTATTAATTGGGAGCTTTGAACACTTGTCTAGTAAATGTTGAAGTTGTCTGTAACCCCACATTCTTCTTTTGACGGACAAGATCATTATTTTCAAACAAAATTTATTACTGCTTATAATATGACTGGATCGAATGTAATTATGACTTCATTTTTCAATGTAGGAAACTGGCCTATAGCAAAATGTCTGCCACGTCTGTATCTGTCGTACAAGTCGTATGTACAATAAATACAGACCTGAGTTTACAAAACTTATCTTTTTAAGTGGGCCGTAGCCTAGTATTAGAACGCAAGAGACCCGTTACAGATAAATATTTGGTTTAACTGATTTTTAGTGAGCATGACGATGGTTTTGTAGTTACGAACTGATGCGTCCACGAGAAACAGCTACCTGCCACTGCAAATAAAAACTCATAAATTCCCTCTGAATAGGTTTTCATTAATTTTTTAGCAATGGAACGCCAACTATAAGAAGTCACGGGGACAAGAATAACTCGGGGATTGGTTACTTGGGCATTATAATCGTGAAAAACACATGTTCACTTTCTTCCTATCAAATAATAATTATTTACATAATTGTAAATCCAAGCATAGGGCCAAGCCACGACAATGTTAATCGACGTAGGATAACCTAAAAATGAATTGAACCAAAATGGCGAATATTGCCTACTGAAAGCCGATTTTTTCGGAAAAATTATGAAATTGTTTTATGACAGATTATTATCCACTATAATTGACTGTTTTATGTTTATTAACTTATAATTCCCCCATTTACAGAAACAATTTAAAGAAAAACTGTGGTTGGGAGAAGAATCTCATTGGAGGTAGAGGCAGTTAAGCATTTAACCAGCCGCTAAGCCCAGAGGAAAAGAAAAGCGAAGGCCTGATATTTAACGCTGTAAGACTTGCTCGGATCGGTTTTTGTAGCATTGAGAGAAACTGCCATCAGAGTTTTTCCGCCCCCTGGGAGTTTGGGGGCCGTTTTTCCAGCTCTGAGGCGGCAATCTGAACCTCGCAGCCATGTAATTATCCCGTTAGCTTCTCGGCTCCACAATGTGTCATCGCCCCCGCACATGACCCTTTTTCTGTTTTCATCCCCGACAGGCTTGTCCGTGGAGGAAACTAGTGGGAGGTGTCTTCCAAATTGAAAAGGCTGATCCGATGTGGCTTTCCATGGGAATTAAATAAATCTGGCTACTGAGGGATTCACTATAGAATCTTTTGTTTGTTCAGTCAATTCTATTATTAATATATCATTTTTATAATAATCATAATAAATTACTAAATCCTCTTATCTTGATTCAGTTCGATTAAAAATTAAATTATAGATAAAATAAATTAAAAATAAATTTAAAAATGATTAAAATAAATTACCTTAATGTTGTCTGCATATGGAAGACAACAAGGAATATGAATTATGTAGATTTGAATTAAACCTCACATTTTATTTATTTTTTATCAATTTATTGTTATTTGAACAGTACAAAATGGTTATGCGTCGGAATATCTTAGTGTAAATATCGCCTCTGACTGTAAGTACTTTCATTGTTCACATTGTCATGTTCACTGTAAATCAGTTACAACAAATATTTATTTGTAACGGGCCTCATGCGTTCTAATACTAGGCTACGGCCCTCATAAGATAGGCCTGAGAAAATGCGAAATAAATGAATAGTGTTTTAATGTGTTGTTAATATTTTAAACTTTATTTTCACATTGTCATGGTATCTTTATAATCCATGCAAGTGTTAAGATACCACGACGATGTTAAAAAATTAATTTCTAAATAATTTTAGGAATACTGTGTCCGAAATTGAGTGTGATATTGATATTGAAAGTGAATTGATGTGATATTATTTAAATTATGTGATGAAAAATAATTTAACGTTAAATAAAGACTTATATTCGTTATGAAGGATTGTTTCATATTTTATTTATTTTTTACTATGGAACCTTAAACTACTAAGATCCCTTTTTCATATTGTCATGTTAAAAGTCATATTAGTGTGGGGGTAAATTGGCATTGGTGTGGGGGCATTCACATTGTCATGGTTTAAAATTATAAACTGAAATTTAAAAAAAAAAGTTAAGCGATTCATGTTTTGCTGCACCATCATATTTAAATATAATCGAATATTTGTAAATAGCTACCATTTAGGTACAAAATATTCGCTTTTTGGAGAGTTATTATATAAGGAAAAAAAATTATATATGTATACACATATTCATCTATATATCTATAAATGATTATAGGCTTGTTTTATATGTATATTAGAATATTAGTTTAATTTTCTACTGCCATTTTACTCCTTAATAAGTATGTTTTAAATCCTTTTTTTTTTCTTCTTCTTTTTTAAATATGAAATTAGCACATTATTGATAAGACGTTATTCTAATTATAGAATATATTATAGATCAATGTTTGATCCTTAAGACGGGAAACTATAGTTTCCGAGACATGTAAAAAAAGTATTTAAAAAATGTCAGAATAAACTATTATTAACAAATCCCCTTCTTCGTTATTGCAATTAAAAATTCTTTTTTTATAATCTACCTTACAACGGTGTGACTTGATTATGCTTCTGAGTTATTTTTAACTTTTTTAAATTATATATAATGTGTATTTATGATGTTATTCTAATACATATTATTTATAATAAATTAAATATACCATCTGAGAGTTTAAATAGTTTATTTAATGTTATAAAATTTTAGACGAAAGGACCGATCCTTTTCATCCCCGAGGACGTGGTGAGATATAGGAATATCCCTTCTCCTATTGTATCCTCATACACTGCTTAATATTTCCCCTTGTTGGATAATATTACACGCATCAATCTTCCGAAACAAAAAATATCTCCGTAGTTTTATTATCTAGGTAATTTATCTTTCAATGGATTCCAGATCCGCGGAGATCTAGGAATGTAATTGTTTTCTAAGGTTGGTAACGGAATATCTGTTTATTCATGAGGAATTACAGTCCTGCCGATATTGCCGCCAATCATGAGTGAGAAAATTATTTTTTATTTATATAAATTGAGATTTACCTATAATTCTGCAATTCCAGATCACTGAATTGTCAGTAAATGACACAGTACTTTGATGGTTCGTTGAGATTTGCATATGCAACATAAAACATATTAACATAAACATAAAACAGCATACTTCATTGAACGTAGTTTGTCAGTTTTGAATGTTTGAAGTATGCCAAAATTATTTATTTATTTTTTATTTTGACGTGGTTATGTCTTTTGGCTGGAGAGCTATAGTTTTCTTGTGTAACTTTTTTTCATTCCCAAAAATGTAATATTTTGACATGCGACTTTTGGTGTTGCTCAAATCGAAAATTTGACGACAATACCTCAGAATTTTCCTGGAGACTATTTTTTGTGATATAAAATTGTTTTCTAGGACCTACCATTTTAGAGCTATATTTATTTAAATTAAAAAGCCACGCTGTAAAGTTGTTTTCATTCTTAAAAATGTAACATTTAATAACGTTTTCTTAGTAAAAATTCAATGGAAAATATTTTTGGTTATACAACATTCGTCGCTCAGACCGTTTATGGGCTATATTGGTTTGAATGAAAAAAGCCACGCTCTAACGTTTTTTTCATACTCAAATTTGTAACGGTTTTTAGTCCATGAACTAATAAATTTATACTGAATTTAAATAAAATTGTATATATTTCTGAAAAGGGAACTTTAAATCATCAAAAGTGAATGTTATATTCAAATATTATTTTTTAAAACATAACTTTTAATGAATCGTTTTTGTTTTTTGTTTTTTACCGAAGATTCGGTATCATCTAGGGTGGAAATGAATAGCTATTAAACAGCCCTCCTTTATCGAAAATTTATTAATAATTTGAAACCTTCCGTATCATGAAGCCATATGCAAATACGGTACACAAATGACTGCATTTCCATTTTCATATATAGTAGACCGACCTCCCTCTGCGCACAGCATTATTTTAAACTTCTATTTAAATATTCATATGTGCAAAATAAAATCGTACCCCTTATTTAAATTTAAAATTTATATTAAAGGAATCCTCCTTACTTTTTTACCTGAATTAAAAATTTAATTTTTATATGTTATAAAAAAAAAAACGAAAAAAATATTAAAATACTGACACGTCGATGTCACTAGTTGCTCTGAATAAAATAAATATTTTTTTCTGAATAATCTAACTTTTCTAATTTATTCTATTAGAATATTTTTATTCCTATTTTTTATGTCAATGTTTAATTTGACTATTCCTTTAATCCTTTGTTACTTAAGGATTTTTGTAAGGATGCAGTTCGTTGCGCAGGAGTGTGCAGGATGATGATGTTTTCTTCTATTTAAAACTAGAATTTAACTATTTAAAAGCGTCGGAAACTAGGTTAAAGCCACCCAATTTCAGAAAACCTGTGAGGTATGTAAGCAGGTCTAGAAAACCCAAAAATAAATCTAATAAAACAGTTCATTAGTCTTTTACATCTCATGTCAAGCTCACTAGACAGTCCTCCATATACTATGCATCCGTAGTCAAAGTTGGGAAAAACGAAAAATGATACCAAAAGTTGTCGAGTACTTAGTGGTAATGAAAAATTTTTAAGAATAAAAATATATTTCCTCGCTACTTGGGAAATATGATTATCCCTAGAAAGATGTTGATCAAAAGTTATTCACAGGTTTTTAATTGAATTTTGGAAATGAATTGGTCATTTTTTGAGATAAACAGTGGATAGTAGGGGATTTTAGGTGAGGTTTTGATCCAATGAGGATAGCCTTTGTACATATAACATACTACGTATATTCCAGATATTATACAATCGGATTATGCTTTATTTCGAGCAATCACTCGCTTTTAAATAGGTCGGATCTATGGTAGTTCGAAGGACAAAAAGATTTCTTTGACTATTAACTGAAGTGGATCCGGTATTTAATCGAAATACTGACAGAAAAATGAGTAAAATTAGTTTATAATTTACTTTGGAGTATTCAAAAATGTTTAAAACATGGAATCGAAAATAAAACTATATATAAGCACAAAGACTTTTGTGATCAGCAGTCATCAAAAGTTGGTGCTAAGGAAAAAAAAAGGTGCTTATATCGCTTCGTGAAAATTTCAATACATTCTAAACAAACAGACCAGTCTTCATAGGAGTTTTTATATGAATCTTCAATTCCGAAAATAAAACTGTTTTTAGAAACTTCAGCAAACAGTAATAATTACGTTGGCATTAATAATAAGCAACGATCGTTTCAAAAATTATCTAAATTTTTTTTTGTTATATTTATAAACAAGAATTCCTTTGATGATCAATTATTGAATAAAGAGGCGTCTTGTTAAAAATGTTTTGTAACCTGAGTAAGCTAATAGAAACTCTATCGGCATTCATAGATAATAAACATTGATAATGACTGTTTATTTCAAAACCCGGCCTCGGTAAAATAAATAATTTCTTTTTGATTTTATTTCAAAAAAATATTTTCCTTTCGCTCTGAAAAGCAGAAACGTGTGATAAAAAAGTATTTGTTAAACTTTTTTAGTAAATCCAGTTATCTAGAAATGCTTCCGTTGCAATACCATACAAATTAACTAAGATCCAAGAAAATATTATTTTTTTTATCTCCATTTAAAAAATGTCTACAACTTTCGGGATGATATTTTTCTAAACAGAAACCTGTTAAAATCCGAATGCCGGAATCTTGCTAAACTTTTTTAGCTTTTAAAACGTCGTTGTCCATCGTACTATTCGATAAGAATAATACTTATTGGATATTTACTTACTTTGAAAATACATTAAATTATCTTTTTCATCATTGGATTGGCCATACATAACACATATATATGTGTTCCACAACGAAATAAATAGTTATAGAGCAGCATTAACGAACCATTCCGATCTTTTTTGAATCTAGAAGTCATAAAACAGAAATACGCGAAATTTTAGGGAGGGGTTTACATTTTTCTCCTAGTTCCATACCCATTAAGTGGTAAAACAGCACTTATATAAATTCATAAAAAAAAACTATTTAATTAAATTTGAGTTTGAATCGGAAAATTCAGAAATTGGCTTTTATGGTTCTCAAATATGAGAATTCTGAAATTAGTTTGAAAAATATTCTATCATAGTAATCTCCGTACCCACTCGTATCCAGTAGTCTCACCTTTATTTGTATGTTTAAATTATGGATAAAATTTCATTGATGGGGTTTTTACTTAGAATTTAGTTTGTATGTTTACTGTAACTTTGAATCAATCAACAACTATTAGTTTTACGCTATGAATTTATTTTCTTAAAGATGGCTGACCCAGACAAAATGATAGGTTTGTGGTTCATTTCATTATCGAACCTTCCGAATTAACTTATTTATAAAGTTATTATTAATTCTTAATCAATCGTATATTATATTGCACATTTCTTTTTTTTTAAAAAAGTTAAATAAATAACTGTTTTGAAGTGGTAATTTTGAATTAATTTATCTCAAAATATTTTCATTTTTTTCCCCTGACTGTGACAATGGAGAAAGATTGAGAGAGCTTACATTTCCATAACATGGCAAACTTCCAGATTACATTTGGCCGCGTATCTTTCATACGGTGAATGTAGGCCCATCCTTCATCAAAATTCGATCATTCTCATTCAAAGATTAAAAAGTATTTCAATGTGAATCAATGTTCGGATATATTGGAAAATGGCAATAATTATTTTAATATCAATTATATAATTTTGGGTTATACTGGTAAAATTAAGGGGGTTGGGTTAAATTAAACCAGTTTTAAAAAAGAATCGAAAATGATAATATTACAGACAAAATGAAGGATTATTTCCTGATGATTGGTTTTACAAAATAAAATTTTTAATAAAAGCCTGCACTATTATTCAAATTTAGCTATTTAAATTCTCCTCAATCCATAATCATTTTAAAAGATATCTGAAACGGAAATTATCTCGTTAAGTTTTAATGAAGTTTTAACTTATCTAGCAATGAGTAACGTTATCTTTAGTAGGAATAGATAACTTATTTGGTATGCGAAAATCTCTCTCTCTCTCTCTCTCTCTCTCTCTCTCTCTCTCTCTCTCTCTCTCTCTCTCTCTCTCTCTCTCTCTCTCTCTCTCTCTCTCTCTCTCTCTCTCTCTCTCTCTCTCTCTCTCTCTCTCTCTCTCTCTCTCTCTCTCTCTCTCTCTCTCTCTCTCTCTCTCTCTCTCTCTCTCTCTCTCTCTCTCTCCCCCCCCCCTCTCTCCTCTCTCTCTCTATCTCTATATATATATATATATATATATATATATATATATATATATATATTTTTTTTATTATTATTTAGCTAATATAAGGAAAGTGTAAAACAACTAAATATAATTCTACAGAGCTGGGTAGAATTCTGGGCCAAAAATACCAAATTCAACTATCATTTGTAAAAACTTAATAATTTAACAAAAACTTATAAAATTTAAAAGTGTTCAAGCTATTTTGCTTTATTCCCTTCTTAAATTCCAATAAGTTCTCTCCCTCTCATTACCACCACCTTCCTCTTGCCACTATATCTTAATCTTTTTCTCTGTCTCTCACCCTCTCCCTCCCTCTTCCTCTCTCTTTCTCTCTCTTTGTATTTGTTGTACCTATCTTTCTTAATAAATAGGTTAATAATTTATTCTATATTGTACTTTGCAGCAGTTTATTATGGTTTATGGCCCTAAAAGACGTATTGCCTGTTGAGCGGTGATATGTTGGCCACTAGATGTGCCTGACATCTAATAGGAATGGAGGTGGGCG
The DNA here is from genome assembly GCA_003667255.2 of Euschistus heros. Lineage (NCBI taxonomy): Eukaryota > Metazoa > Arthropoda > Insecta > Hemiptera > Pentatomidae > Euschistus > Euschistus heros. Next base: position 2,272,244 of record RCWM02000001.1, read on the forward strand.
GTTAGGAATGCACATTGGTGTTGCAATGGCCTAGTCCAGGGGACCCTATACAATGCCTAGCCCCAACAATTACAGGAACTATTGCTGTCTATGCCTAGCGGACGAATGGCTTCTGAGGGATGTTGGTTTTGCCATCAGGGCTGGAGATGGGAGATTACCCTGCTCACGACATGATCAAAAGAGATCTTGGTACGAATAAAGCAAAAGCTTATTTGGTAGATTTCTTGTTTATGTAATCCCTTACAACCCTTCCCCACGAGTTGTGTTCTTTTGAGCGAATCAGAAATCGACTCCCTCCCCTCCTATACTTACGTTACGTTACGTAACGTTTTTTGTTCACATTAAAAAAATGTAACATTTTGACACGATCTAGCATTGTTGATGTTACTCGGATCGAAACTTTTATAGTAGTTTATTATCGGTGATTTAATGGAAAATATTTTTTCTTATATAACATTTGTCACTAGGACATACCATTTAAGAGTTATATTGTTTTGAATGAAAAAAGTCCATAATTTTACTCAGTCAGAGTGAAATTGTTCGTAAGTCGAATAAAAACCTTGCAATAAGGTTGAAGGAGGTTCAATTGATAATAATTTATTAGAACATTATTCTACATTTTTCGGGAAAAATCGTTTCCTATCTTCAGAATCAACTTCTTGTACAATCAAACCGTCAATAGTTGCTTTATATTCTCCGTATATATATATATATATATATATATATATATATATATATAGTACAAGCAATATGAGTTGCAATTAATTAATCAACCTTAATTGTATTGATCCATTTACCATCATGCGTACCTCAAGTAATTTAGAATAATGTTCAATATATTCATTGAGGAGTGCGATGAAAAAATAAATTATTATTTGTTAAACCTTCAACCTTATTGCAATTAATAAACGAACGGCATGATGTCGAATCACAAAACTTATCCGTACGATGATACATCAAACGGATTATCTAAAGCAATTCTTTTGTAAACTCATAAAATAATGTATAATCTATTAATAGTTTATTTTTAAGAAAAAGTTTTATCTGTATTTATATATTACTATAATATTTTTAGTGTTGCATATTAAAATTAATTAATACCTATATTACTGAACTAAGCATATGAGGCGTGGAATTCCAAAACCGGCTAAGTGCAATTTCCAGATTTTTTTTTTCTTTTTGAATAGTTTTTCTACTAGTCTGTCTTTAGGTGCAAAAAAAGTAGTAAATAACTTTGAAAAAGGACATTAAAAAAAATTATATAAAAAACAAATAAACAAATTAAATAAAAAATAAAAATCCCCTTTCTAATCCAGTTCTGACCAACGCTAAAAAATTTTTAAAAATGGACTTATCTGGTTTTGGAATTCTACGATTCATATTGTAAAAATATTATGTCTTATTTTTAATTCAAACTTTTTTTAGTACAACTATAAATATGGGCCTATGTTATGATAGTGGACTATGTGCCTAAACCACAGCGAATGAGAAACTTGAAGATGGGACTAAAGTCCCGAAACATGTAGTAGCAAGCTAAATAAATAAATTAGGAGTTGTGCCAAAAGTTTGAATTTTACTTTTATTTCAACATTATTTTATTTCCCTCTAAATCTATAATATTTTTGTGTTTTTTTAAAAATAATAATAATTAAAAACAATTAAGAATAAATCAAAATATTTATATATAATTTAGTACATTGTTAAGCTTTTTTAAACGATTTACAAGTTTTACCTTGGATTCTCAAGACGTTATAATCCTGTTTAAAAGAAAAGCTACCAAACACAGAATGACGCAATACCTCAGACCTTCTTCTTCGAAGTCAGCGAAAGAAATGGACAGAAACCACAGCTACATGTATTTATATATATGTAAAGTAGTCCGATTCGAAATTTATTTGAAGTTTCTTTTATAATTTAAAATGAATAATATAACCGTTCATGTCCCAGTATCAAAGCTTTTATTGAAATTATTTGACTTATTTTTGTAAAGAAACACAAAGCCCAGATAAGTTTTCGATTTGATTAAACATCTAATTTATTATTCCATCGCGGTGGTATACATTAAAAATTAATATGGCCGCGTAAAAAAACAGGATTGGTCCATGAATTACGTTTGCGTATGCGCTGTAAATATGCTCGACTAGAATAATATGTTTTGCTTAAACTTTATATTTAAAGTCTTAATAAAACTTGATATCGAATAAGTAAATACTATATATATATATATATATATATATATATATATATATATAATATATATAATATATATATAAATATATAAATATTTAAAATATATGTAATGTATAGTATCTGGATGAGAAGAATATGATCGAGGGTGTGTGCCTAACGCTGCTTCCTAACCATGATGGCTGGCGTCCATTGAAAGACGTTTTCATTATTTCAGCTATCATTATATCAGCAATAAAACTAATGATGGGTAAAGTTTTATTACAGAAACTGAAAATTTTAAGTTTATCAATGATAATAATCATTATATAAAACACACAAAAAAAGAAAAAAATGTCACAATATTCTATAATATATAAAAAAAAAAAGGGATAAATTTTAATATGTTAATATGACTATATGTCGTGATTTAGAAACAAAAAAGAAAGATGCCGATAGTTATATTCTTTTTCTTTTGAAGTTGAAGTCGCCACTTTGTAAGAAAGCACAGTTAAATTTTTACTGAAATATTATAATACAAAAACCTTACCTTGCTTTAATCTGCACAGAGGGCTGATGTAAAACAAAAAA